>CM029620.1:16214156-16814156 GCA_017311315.1 Dendrocalamus latiflorus
TAGAGTCATATGGGGTAGATGAGAGTGAGTCTAAGATATAGTAATCCTTCTATCTTGTCTATACGTTAAGGACTGCCATTTCTTCGCTTTTCCAAGCTTTTTCTCTCTTTTTATTGTTTTGGTTCAAAAGGGGTTCATTTGAGTTTTTCTTGAGCTTAATACTAGTATACTCAACTTGAACTAAAATGCTTCTAAAATTGACTCACCTACTGAGGGGGAGCTGGATTTTTTTATTGCATCATATTGCATTTAAATTCAGCAATGTGCATTATAATATAAAGATATGGAGTCCTGATTATTATCCTTATATGACATGATAAAACTGCTTTACATCTTGCCACAACTTATGCTAGATTGTTAGATTTATCATGACCTTCTATATGTAGTTTAGCTCTTGTCATGCTAGCTTTTTTAAATGTGAAAAACTTGAATTAAATCATGTTTTGCTCTATTGAATCATCTTATGATTCATGCCAAATCAAAATAAGCTAAGTTGAGTTTTGAATCTGCATTCATCTTTAGATTGAGCTGTGCTAGTTCATTAGTGAAGTATAAGTTAGTATTAACTTTGTGTTCTTGAAATAAGTCAAGAAAATACAAAAAAGATCTCTTTGTATGAAAAAACTAATCTCACTAATCCTTTCTCATTAGACAATTGGCCATTGCACTAGGTATAAACTCAGGGGGAGTTTTGGATGAACAAGATCACTTACTTAAGTTTCTTGCTTGGATGGTTACATAAGGCTTGAAATCTAGTATATGACTAAAAAAACTAAATTTTATGAAAAATAGTTGAAGCTTAGCTAAAATAAAAAATGAATTCAAAATTTGTCAAATGTGCTAAATTTTCTCAACTGCAAGTAATATCAAGTGCTTAAACAAAATGTTTCATTTTTGAACTTCTAGCACTCTAAACTGACTCAATGGTAGCCTCTTAGTTCTATTTAGTATATTGATATGGCCTGACTCATTTTTGGATACTCTTGGCTAAATTATGAACTTGAGCACCTAGACATGTTAAGAATCTATTTAGTTTTTGATCATTGTTTATGTGGCTTTGCTTGGCTATACATGTTTTGCCATGATTTGGAAATCACTTTCACTTTTTGTTTTCTCTCTTATCGTGGTTGCTTCAGCGTCATTATTTTGACTATCTCTATGAGATTCATTTTCTTTGCTCTTGATACCGTGAACACTCGTGCTGCATATCACAAACTCTGATCTAATTCAAGTATTGTTGTGCATAAGAATAGATATAAAAGTATAACAATTGGTATCAAAGTCAAAGCTGGATTAATCTGATTTGTAAGAAAGTCGGTAAAGTGTTAGGTGACACAAATCAAAATCGATGTCGACGGTGTGAAATCAAGTAGAAGAATTTGATGACAGGGGAAATTTTAGCATGTGACAATACGTGATGATAGATGTTCTTGTCCAGTAAGAGCTAATTGATGCTCTTAAAGGGGACAAACTAGAAAAATGTCCATTGAAGGCTAGGAGGTGATGGAGTAGAAGACTGTCAATATAATTCATCTATGTCTCTCTCCGATGTGGTAAAATACTCGGTGATCAAAGAGAATTCACTGAAGAAATTAAGGAAAATTTGTCGAAGAAATTATGGGAGGACTTAAAAAGAATTATGTATGGTAAATTCCTTGATATACTGGTGAGAGCTGAAGCGACAGTTGTACAGGTTATGCATGAAAGAAGATACACTGTTTGTTGCTCATTTCAATGTCTTCAATAAGCTTATTGCATAGCTAATTAATGTAGATAAGAAAATTAAGGAGAACGACAAAGTCATCATACTATTATCATCTCTACCATGATCATGAGCGTAATTGGTGATGAATATTCTTGTCGAGAAAACCACTCTCAACTTTTACAGGGTAGTTGCGTATCTATTGAAGATGGAGTCCTTGAAAAAGACATTGGAATCTTCATCACCAGGTGATCAAACATTTGTTGTAGTAGGTGTCGTAAGCAGAAGTAAAAGTCAGAGGAAGAAGAATAGTAAGAGCAAGGGTACATATGTATGTTATCTATGTGACAAGGAAGGTCATATAATAAAAGACTGTTCGAGTTTGAAGTACATAAATAATGCATGCTCAGCGGTGGTAGCAAAAGCATAAGGAGTGGTTAATCAAACTACACAATAAAGGAGCAATCTAGTGGAGGGTCTAGGCAGGTTAGCCTAGACACTGACACGTATATTGTGGTGGTGTACATGAGCTCTTGTAGTGAGGCACTCCTAAAGGTGGGAGAAAAAACAAAAAAAATACGATTCCAACTTAGAGCAAGTTCTTAAAAGAGCACAATGACTTAAATGTGGAGATTGTTGAGCATGGTGGTGACTCATATCTTAGTATTTTAGAATTTACAAATGTGTGCTACAAGGGATCTTAGATGAATCCTAATAGGAGGATACCTACTTTTGGAGTAGGATTTCTACTTCACTTTAGATGAGGACTAGAGGGGACTATATAAATCCATGAGGGATAGTCATAGAGAACCCAAACAATTAAGTAACAAAATAAAGAAACCAATCATCCAATGGTAGAGGTGCGCTAGGTGATTAGAGATTAAGTTATTCTTGAGCACTAGATTCTTGTATAGGGCAAGGATTTGAGAGTCTTAAAAGATTCGAAAGGGTTGTGAGAGACCAATAATCTATTATACACTTTTGATATTGTGCTTAAGGAATTTGCAGTCGGCTTCGCCAAATCGTTTCTCTCTTGTAGTTGCTTTAATGTCGTTATTTTGGTTCTCTCTACGAGATTCATTTTCTTCATTCTTGATACTGTGCATGATATGTCATATCTTATAAACTCTAATCGAATATAGGAGCTGCTGCGCATAAGAAGGGGTATCAGAGTATAACAGTAAGCAAATAACCTTTGGAGAACTGAAAGTGCAGCATTTCTTTCTTCTCATCTTTATGAAAGTTTTATGATCTTCTCGTTTCCGACAAAACAGGTGTACCGAGGGAAACTTCCGTATGGGCAGCTCATAGCCATCAAGAGGTCCAAGCGGAGGTCCATGCAGGGTGGGGTTGAGTTCAAGACAGAAATCATGCTCCTTTCAAGGGTCCATCACAAGAACTTGGTTGGGCTAGTCGGTTTCTGCTTCAAGAAGGGCGAAAGGATGCTTGTGCACGAGTTCATACCCAGTGGAAATCTAAGTGAGGCCCTATATGTTATGTTCTTCCATCTCATTGTCACAAGTAACTTTCAATCATACAGGATGTGCGCCTTTCTGGCTAACTTCTGAAACCAAGAAGAACAAATGTTGTGTCGCAATATCTGCAAATTATACATGATCGTTTCCTCATAATTATCAGCTGGGTTGATCACAATTGTTTACTGTAGGTATGAAAGGAGTACAATTGGACTGGAGGAGACTTCGGATAGCTAAGGATTTCAGGCCCTATTTGTTTAGGCTTAGATTTTTGGCTTATAGCTTAAAGCTAGTTTTTTTTTTTTATTTAAGTAGCTCGCTTGTAAGCTAAGCCAGATTGTTTCGCAATCTGTCTTTTCTTGGCTTTTGAGCTATGACTTATAATTGAAATGTTTGAAATACCCTTGATCCTAATGTCAGAAATACCCTTCAGCTATGACGTGATGGCTTGTGTGATCCATTATCCGTTGCTTTAAATATATGTTCATAGCTGACATGTGTTCTTCATAAGCAAAAACAACAAATGATCGCTTGAAATATCTGAACATACAATACACAACCAACCAAAACAAGATAAAGTTATAGACTTAGGATTGAAATTCGGTACATAACAATCAGCACCTGCATCTCCCTGAGGAAAACAAATTTCAGGACTGGAACTTGTTAGTTCTGCAAGGAGCAGTTTCACAAACTCAACAAAATTCTGAACACTAGATACAGCAAAATTCTATATCAGAACGCACATTTTAACTTGTATGCAAGTCGACGCTACTCTATTGATCCATAGACCTTGGCCGGCATACGTCGCATAGCAACTTGCATCATATCTTTGCTTCCTTTTTCATCTTTTTGGACTTGATTTATTTGGTTGGTTGGAGATCATGGGCGCAAGGTATGTCGTTCATCGATTCAACATGATGCCTGCAGTGCCTCTGTTCCATCAAAACTAAATAGGTTATTCATTTGGAGCATCAGTTGTTAATGTAAATTGTGCAGCAAAAAATACATTATTCAATCACTCGCCCCTCAGATATGCAGGTAATGGAGGGAGTTGGCGTCAGCGACTTTACATGGAGGCAGGAGGTTTGGGGCTAGCGAACATAGAGGTAGGGGCGGCGAGATCTGGGCCTCCTAGGATGCCAGGGGCCGGGCGATGACTGGCAAGAGGCAAGCCGGGTGACGCGACGATTAGGTTTTTCAAAAGGATCTCTCTATTGAAATTCAATTATTTTTACAGTAAAATTAGTCAGATTTTAAGATCATTGGATGATGACCCAAACGGCCTAAATTCACCATCAAATCCTTTTAGGGTGCGTTTGGTTGCCTGCACCAGCTCTCAGCCAGGCTCTGCTCGTGCGAGAACTGACGTTTGTTTGGTTCGCGTATCTGTCGGGCCAGGCTCTACGCATGCAAGGAGACCCCCGCAGCCAGGCTCTGGAGGAACGTAGAAATTGGCCGTTTCTGCCGGGCCAGGCTCGCGCGGTGCAGGTAATTAGCCATCTAATGACGTTATTAATGCATTATTAGCACATATTAAATGATATTAACATATTTCGATTAATATTAAGGAGTAATAAAATAAACTAAGAGCTATAAGATAATAGTTGTCCGTAATAAATGTCATGATGATAATTATTTATATATTTTTATCCCATGCAATTCGTCCTCATGCAAGCAACCAAACAGATTCTCGAAACAGCCTGGCCCGTGCAAACAGACAACCAAACGCCACAGTCTTGCATACATTGGGCCTGGCCACTGGGAGCCAGGCTCCTCCCATGCGAGCCAGGCTGAGTTCATCCGCGAACCAAACATTCCCTAACCCTAACTCTCTCCCTCTCTCTCCCCCGTTCACTCCACTCTCCGCCACCTCCCTCCACAGATACTTGTGCCCCCCTCCTTGCCTCGACCACTGGCCCTCCGCCACCTCCCACCGCCGTCTTGCCCTTCTTCCCGGTCTCCAGTGGTTCGTCGTCACTGGATCTGCCTTCCCCTTCCCTTGCCTCCTCCTCCTTCCGCACAACTGCCTTCTCCATATCCGGCTGAATCCGGCATCGAAGCCCCCGCTCCGCCTTTCTTCCTCGTCTCCAGCGGCGTCAGCCGCTGGATCCACCAACGCCGCCCGCCGCCCCCTCCCGCCCGTGGTCGAGGTGACGCCACCGCTGCCTCGTCGCCCTTCCACCTCTGCCTCCCACCGCCGCCTCGGTCTTCATCTAAGCTCGGGGGGCTCAGATAAATCCTAACCCTAATGAGGAACCGAGCCTTAATCCCACGGGGTGACAGCGTGCGAAGACGACGGCATCGCCGGAGACGAGGAAGATGCTGGCGGTGAAGACGACGAACGAATC
The DNA here is from genome assembly GCA_017311315.1 of Dendrocalamus latiflorus. Classification (NCBI taxonomy): domain Eukaryota; kingdom Viridiplantae; phylum Streptophyta; class Magnoliopsida; order Poales; family Poaceae; genus Dendrocalamus; species Dendrocalamus latiflorus. The sequence goes on from CM029620.1 coordinate 16,219,682, forward strand.
CTCATGAAGATCGAAAGGTCAAAAATTTGACTGATCCTACCCTAAAAACATTCGAATGTGGTATAACACTTCCGTTTTTAAAAAGCCTGCAAAAAGTCACCCTTTTAACAAACAGGTCTAGGATTTAGGGGCTAGCTTACCTCCATGACCATGCCAATCCTCCAATCATTCACAGAGATGTGAAGTCCACCAACATTCTCAGAAGATGACCGCGAAGGTAGCAGATTTTGGGCTATCCGTGTTGGTATCAGACAGTGAGGAAGGCCAACTCTGCACGAACGTCAAGGGAACACTGGTAAGCTTCTTATAACAACCATGCCATACTTGCCGTTTCATTGAAGCTTGAGTATATATTTGTCACTTCAGTCGAAAAGCTTAAAACACTTGACATCAATGCAGGGCTACCTGGACCCGGAGTACTACCTGACGCAGCAACTCACAACGAAGAGCGATGCCTATAGCTTTGGTGTTGTGCTGCTAGAGCCCAGCGTGGCCAAGCCACCAATATACGAGAAGAAGTACGTTGTCCGCGAGGTGAAGACGGCATTAGACATGGAAGACCGCATGCACTGTGGGCTGAAGGATGTGATGGACCCATTTCTTCAGAAAATGGGGGACCTCCTCGGTTTCCCAAGATTCTTGAAGCTGGCATTGCAATGTGTCGAAGAGGTAGGAACTGACCGGCCGTCAAAGAAGAACAGCATCGCGAGGGAGACTGAGGTGATAATGCAGGAGAATGGGCTCACACCGGGCTCGATGTCGACGAGCTCCTCGTTCAGCATCGACTCGAGAACGATGAAGGTCGCGCCAAAGTATCCATACTACAACGCATCGACGTCGTCTACGACGTTCGATATGGATAGCAGAGCCTTTGAGCACAGTGGGGTGTTCCCTTTCTCACGGCAGCTTGAAGAACAGAGGCACATTGGAATGCAGAGGGGCCAATGGTCCAAGATGTACAGGATGGAAGGTTTCTTCAAGAAGAAACAGTGAAGAGACTAGAGAGCTTCATGTTTATAGGATTAAGGAGGATTGTACTCTTGAAGTACACTGTACAGAATTCATAAACTTGACAATTCATTTCGTCTTGAGAAAGAAAGAACATATTGGGTTTTTCTAAAGAGCGTCTTGCTGTATAATATCTAACTTCAATTTGTTCAATGATAAAATTATCAACGCTATCTTTGCTCAATCCAGGTTGCCACAGCATATTCAGCCAACATATGCAACTGAGCTATTGACAACAGCAATGCATCCGGCATCTGTACACACAGCACTGCTCTTACTACCACGGGTGGAAAAAAAAGCTTGTCAATGGAGTCGTTGTCTCACTTTAAAATTGTTGCGATTACACTTGTTGGTAAGTTTAAAATTGAAATGAATTAATTTTGAACGAAACTTGATTATGCTCGTTATCTCCGATACTAAAATTGCTTCTAAACTATAAATAGGATGACATTAAATCCAAACGAGTCAATTTCAAACAAAGCTCTATTGTACTCGGATTTGGCTAGTTTCCACCCTGTGCAGTCGACAAGGAGAAAATGGTGAAAGCTTCCACATTGAAGCACCTGAATATTTACTTCTGCATGTCGACTGTAATGTCTCAAGACGAAAAATCCGTGCTCTGATTTGTTAATCTAGTATTGTTCTTTGCAGGGTCCAAATTACCGTCCGGTTATCCGCGATTTTAGGCGAAAATCGGTTTTACTGGCCACCATCAATTAGATTACAAACTGGATCCAAAAATTTCAGGCCAATTTGAACTGAAACCCGGTCCAAACTGGCCATTCGGCATCCTCTATTCGTTGCCCCAGGTCATGGTTGCAAAATTTCATTCCCCTTCCTCTGGCAGCTGTAAATCACGAGCTCCCTCTTTCTCCTCTGCTCCTCTCCATTCTCTGTAGGGCAATGGCCATGGCAAGCGGCGACCTATCCTGAGCTCCTCCTCCAGCTCCTCCACCAGCTCTCAAGCTCCTGCTCGGCTCCTCGCATGGAGGGCACCGGTGGCACAGTCATGGAAACGACGGCGGCACAATCACGGAAACAACAGCAGGGAGAGGCCGGGATGGTGGCCGAGGCGGCCAAGGGAGACGCAAGGATGGCGAGGGGAGACACAAGGGGAGGAGATGGCGGCTAGGGCAAAGTAGAGGTAGGTTCGCTGGAGGCTAATACCGGTGGTCCCCAGGCCAATTCGTGGGCACATGATCATAGTGTGGATGTGGGAATCTCATGGTGGCGGTGGTCTGACCCGATGTGCCCTAGACGGGCTGACGACGGCGACGTCCGTGGTGGCACCAAAGAGCTCAACGGTGGGAAGCTATGGCAATGAGACCGCTTGGGAGTGGGCAGGGGAAGGTTTGGAGGTGGAGATGGCAATAGTAACACGAATGGCGAGGTGCGAAGTAGCTACAAGTAGTGGATTGACACGCATGATTAGTGGATTGACACACATGATAGTGTGGGCAGAGCATAGTCATGGTGCAACTTTGGCAATGACATATCATGTATATCAAGTTGACACCAACACCGTGAATTCAAATTACTAGATTATCGAAGAATTCACACAATAGCTGCTAGCTTGCTTGCTGTTAAGGAACATGTTTATAACGGATTTTTTTTTTCTGATTTTACATGGATGTGTTTATGAATTTAGCATGTGTCTGAGAATATTGTTCGAAATTTCTATGATATTTTCAACCGTTTTCCAGCCGATTTTTATTTGACATATGATTTTCGTTTGAATCACCAAAATTTTCCTGTACTACCAGTCCTACCGAACCTCCAGTAAAAATTCCAAACCGGTTATCAGAACCCTGGTTATTTGTATAGAAGCAGGCCTTCATCATTAGCATGTTGCCGTAAACATTTGCACACAAACAACATATCTTGCGCTCACACACCAGTGAGATTTGTATGTGTATTGTATCGTTGGAACCTGCAATTAGAATTACCGCATCGCAGTCGGTAAAAGAATTGGGTCACAACATCGTGTGAGGGCTTTTGATGCACCTGCACGGCTACCCCATCGCAGGCATCGGCCCTCGTCGCTTTGTATCAAGTCACACTCCATCAGGGTTCCGCGACGGGCTCGATGACCGGCGGCACTGCGTCCACCTTGTACCGGAGGCTCTGTCAAAGGCAATGAAATGAACTGTCACTACGACAGAGGAAAATACTAACATAGCACACTGCAGTTGTATGGGGGCGCACATCTCGTCTGAAGAATCTTTACTTGCTGGAACTTTTCTTTGGTGGTGGTTCTGTGGTTTGGTTGTTACGTTAGATCTTGTTTTGCCATTAGCAATATGTTCGGAGGGGTCCTTTGTTTTGCTTTGAAAAGGAGTCAGGTTTATGTGCTTTTGTCTGTGAACTGGTGTCCCCCAGTTCCCCTTGTGCTCTGCTGGCTTGCTCTAAATAAAGCAGGGCTCCGGCCTGTTATCTAGTGTTTAATGTTGTCATGACATGACACACTTTGCCTGTTTTAAGTAGTCATTATCAACTATCAAGCAATATATGCTAAATTTATTTATTTAGTTCAGCTAGAAATGCCAGTAGTCTTGCAGATGAACCACCATGGGAAATAGAAGATGCTTCCTCATCAGGAAAGTGACTATAGTTTTCCAGGAAAGTACAGAAAATAGGAAATAGCTCTCATGAAGTCGTTGGATAAGTAGACCTTAAATGACGAACACGTATAATAAACTACGGAATTCCCTCTTATCGGTATGACCTTAATGACTTGTAAGAAAAAATGTAGGTTCATTAAATACCTTTTTGAAGAATGTCGAATAAGAGTTGTCCCATACAAGCTTGTATGATCCCGCAGAAATAGTACAAAAATTACCCTGTGCAGGACAAACCAAATGTGAAGCATTTGAAAATACAGTGTGGGATTGCAGTGTTACATTATGGCGGCTAAAAGCTGAGGCAGGCATAATCTTGGTTAGAGAGCTTTTACAAGGGAAAAGGATAGAAGTAAAACCATGCAATCTGTCACAAATCACTAGCATGTACATCAGTAATAAGACAAACATCGCTCTGGTTACCTCATTGTTCACTAGTCAACCAGTTGGGGTTGGACAACTAGCAAAGTATTAAATAGAACCATATCGTTTTTGAATTTTGACATATAGTATACTCAGTGGGTAGCCAAAAAAAACATGCCCATACTGGTGAATGATATTGGATAGGTAGTATTGGTTTGGGTAGTGGATGAAGGAACTCGGATCAGCCACAGTGCTTAAGTAAGTGCACACGGATTGCACACGTTTTGATCGTCTGATAATGAACCAATGGTCTAGATGGAATGAGGCGAGACATTTTTATTTTTGATTGGGGAATTACTTTTGAACGCATGAAACAACATCCAAGAAGTCATGCAGTCGTCTCACTGCAGCCCATGTTATGACCACAGCAGATCTCTCTCCTGGATAAAAGGGTCCCTCTGGCACCAGCTCAGACATGGATTGTGATGCTCAGAACAATTATATTCTGTTCCTCATGAAGCTTATGGTTATGGCTCAATCTCCTAAAATCCTTACAAGTCGGACCAATATATCCTTACAAGTCAGACCAACATAAACATACCATGAAGGCATTTTTATGTTGTGAGCATAAGTCGGAACACTCAAACCTAATACTGTCACATCTTATTTTCAAACCCTTTTCTGGACCTGACTAATTCTAAATCAAAACTATTGATTCTACTTCAAAAATAGGATATTTTAATCAAACAGACATAAGCATTAAAATGAACTCACCTGGTCAGCTTCATATCGTCGGTAGGGAAGAATTAACTGCAAAACATACAGTTTATGAGAGAAGATGATTAACACAATGCGATTAAATTTAGAAATATTTTTCAGGATCAGGTCGTCACATGAACTGCAGATATCTATAACGATAACAATAGTTTGTAAAACCAGAGGCAACGTGTTGGTTACAAGGTAAATAAAAATGTAAAAAAAGTTCAACTGCAGGTGATTTGAATGATTTTCAGTGCAATAATATAGGGAAATGCTTAAGTTTCCTCCAGATAGTGCAAATTTTTTAATATTGTGCGCAGTTCAGAAATGAGAACCCTTATCTTTCTATTAGTCAATGTTTTAGATTCGGCCAGATTCCTGTGCCACATGGTCAAACTTTGCTAGTGCATGTAAATTTGAGTAAGGCAGCAGCTAGAGGTCTTCCCCAAAGGAAAGAGTTGACATCAAATAGAGGAACACAGAAAAACTTCGGACACAGCAGAAGGTCATGGTTAAGAAAGACCTTCATTGCCGTCAAGGTTACCAGTTGGAGGAGGTTAACAGTCTGGCATGGCCTATGCCAGGATGTAACAGGGTTAACATTCTCTGTTTGAAAAATCCGGGACCTCAGTCAGTAACCTGTAACCAACCAGTTCCAGACAGTTTTTTGGTTGACATAATTCCCTCTTTTCCATATTTTCTTTACATTTTGTGTTTCTTCAATCTTCGTAGTACTTAGTACTTACCATCTATATTTCATTAAAATAGCTGTCATCAGAAATCTGATTCCTGCTGCAAATGTGAACCATGTGTAAATGTGGCAGCAATGGTGTTTGCGTAGTTATAAAAACCAGACTGACCGTTGGCCTGGCCACACTTCCAGATCACTGGTTGGACCGGTGGTTCAGTAAGTAGAAAAATAAAACCCAGCATGTCTCTTCATCACAACACCAACCATGGTTATTAAGGCGGTGTGACGACTCACCACCTTCACACAACAATATCGCTTATGGCGTGCGGCGTGGTGACGCTATACACACAACAATAGCGGGCTTCTAGAGGGCCCAAACAAAAGAAATACAAAGATAGAAGGACTTGCAATTTCAGAAAATTGAGAGGGCTAAATCGGAAAATACCGAAATCCCCCACATAACCCTAGCCACCACCTGCAATTTTCTTGAGCTCGACATTTCGGTTCTTCCTTCGCCTCCCATTGCTTCTCTCCCTCTCTCCTTCCCCATCTCCACCTCTGGCGCCGGTAAGGCCAAGCCAGCTCGCCGGCGGCCACTCCATCTTCCCACCGCCACTCTCCACCACCCCCAAGTGGCAGCCGGCAAACCGGAGGAGGCAGCGGAGAGCCAGCCAGCGAAGCAGGAGGCGGCGGCGGACTAGACAAGTGGAGGCGGCGCTGCGGTGGAGACCGGAGCCGGCAGAGCCACGGAGTCAGCGGAGAACTCGCCCCCGGCAAAGTAGGAGGCCCGATCTGGTGGAGAACGCATCCGGCGGCGATGGCGACTATTTCCTTGCTTTTTCGGGCTGCGGCGGACAGTATACGCTACAGCTCCATGCCGTCCAGACGGCATGGCCCTCCATCCACCACGATGATATGGCGATGATATATCACCGATATAGCGATGCCTTAATCAAGGTTCCAAAACCCGGAACTGGGAGAAATCCTGGTTGGCGACTGGTAACAATTTGAAAATCAAAACTTGAATTTTAGGATGTTTTGAAACCGGTAACCGGAAAAATCAGAAAAAACCGACCAAAATTCGAAAATCAAAAATTGATACCGGCCGGTTTTTTCATTTACCGGTCTCCACCAGTAGAAACGGTAACCGGCGGTTATCGGCCAGTAACCACTGGGATTTTGAACCCTGGTCTCAATAACCATGACACCAACCAAGAGTAGCTGACTAGTGCCGAGGTTTTGCAGCCCCCAACCCTCACATCATCTCCTGTTTGAGTTCCACCCAATACCAATTTTTGAACCATTATTCCCAGTTACTGGTAGACCCTAGTTTAACCATTCCCAATTTTTCTCCAATTTGTATGAAAACCGTTCAATTACACCGGCTTTCACCAGTTTGAAGCGGACTGAATGCATGAAAGATCGAATAGCAAAATCGGGTTGTTGTTTCTCCAGTTTGGATGCCATCTTAGGGTGTCATGTACGCTAGTACACAATGAGGGTAAACATCCATCGGAGAGAGGTCGGACAGCGACAACTTGACGTACAACATCGCTAGATGAAGGAGGGCACCGATTGGGGGAGAAACGGATTTAGAATAGCCAGTCTAGGGAAAGACCACAGCTGGACTTTAGAGATTATGATATTTTTCTTAATTCATCTTTGCTTGCCTCCGGTCAATCAGCCGTATGCCTTATATAGGGCCAGCCCTAACAACTTGTCTAACTAATTAACTAAAGATAAGATCCTCTTATAGAAATAGATAAGAACTAGAGATAAGATAATGAAGGTAGAGCCATCCCGTCCCAACATGCTGGCTGTTACCTCCTTGTGTGCATGGGCCTCCTGACATGCCAGCTGGTATCATGGCCTCTTGACGTGCTAACAGCAGCTCCCACGCCTAGGCTGCTGTTACTGTTATACATGTCATGTTGCACACGACATAGGGTGTACATAAGGAGGAGGGTCACACGTATATGGGCTGTAAGCTGCTTGCTCTTTTAAGTGATATTTAGGCTAGCACTGGACAATGGACATCATGAGTGTCAAATTCTAGCCGGAACCACCAGAAGGTTGAACTTTGAACCGGAGCAGAATTGTATCTTTTATAACGTTTCTGATGGCACCGAATGTTCCAGTCATCCCGGCCAGAATAGAACAGAATTGGTAAGCACGCTTTAAAACAAAAGCCAAGTAAAATGAAATTGAAAGATCCAAAATCATATACAACTAGGTCGGCTTTCAAGAAAACAAAAAATCCAACAACAATTTTTTGAATTGATTTGAAGTACAATTTTTCCAGTTCCAAAGCAGTTACTGCTAGTAACTGGCCAACAATCATCACCAGCCGCCCATTAGAAACTAGTTCTGGAACCTAGTAGCAAATCATGATAAACATAACCACTATAGTTCATGCTACTAAATGGATTAATATCATCAACATCCACAAATGAGATCATAGAAGACAAGATATCTTCAGGATATTTCAGTTCCTTTTATGAACACAAAACATAGCCATATTGTCCCAAAGAATAAAGAAACTTACAGTTTTCTCCCCTGATGGGCTAATGTACTCCACATGAAATCCAACATCCTGCCCACATCAAATCTGTCACTAAATAATTGTGAAACAATCCATGCACTACTAAAGCATTTCAAGAGACAAGTGTTAAACATCAAACTGCAGCAGTCTCGGTTAAGGTGAAAGTACAGGCATCCTATGCAATTCATTTTCGTAGTCCAAGTATGAAGGCTTGAAAGGAAAGAGAAACAAAAGAACGTCTCTCATAACAAAACAAATAATATAATTTGGCTTATTCATTTATTGCTAACTCAGGATAAAAAATGAGTTGTTCCTATCTGGAGAGGCCCAAAATGACTTGATCATGTTCATGTATTGTTATAAGTTTCACAATAAGGACAGTTAGCACAAATCACAATGAGGTCCTTGGTCCTAAATATCAATTGTTTATGCTTGAGCTATTCGGCTGTTTGTTTTACTAAAGTTGAACAAGCCACTTGATTTCTTACAATTATTTTCCCTTCAAAGACTAAAGCTATTGAAGATTTGCAGAAGCAGAGCTCAATGATCAGCACAATAATTAAATCAGCTCTAGCTAGCATAAAAAGATAATCTACAGTGGAATGGAAAAAGAAAAACTGACCTGTATACTTAATGAAAGATGAATGTACAAAATAGGGATGTTTTTAGGAATCTTTTTTTGTTTTTAGGGAGTAGGGATTTGAAACAGTACCAACACCATGTTGAGTGCCCCTTGTTGCAAAGAGAAGTCCCATGCAATATATGAATTGACAGCCTCCACGCTCAAAATAACCTGAAGGATATGAATGACAAAATATAAGCACATTGAGACTGTCCAAGCCAAAAAAATCAGCTACTAAATGTTCCAAATTACTATTGAAAATATTTAGACTACTATAGACTAAATTTGCCTTTTATATTATTTATCAATAAATCAGGCAAATAATTATGTCCAACTAGATTGGTACCTCATGTGTCTTTCCCGCTGGAATAATGGTTTCTCTGTATTCATCGCTTTTCCTACCAAAATAGTGCAAAAAAAGGTAATATTTCAGTTCTGCACACTTCTTCGAAACTTTTCCTAGTTTTGTAGTAAGCTTAAATGCTAATGCAAAATGCATCAGATTTCTACCGAAAGGAGAAACTACCTTGAATCAGCACCGGCATCCTCGGCAGATATGAAGAATGGAGCGTTCACAAAAACCTCACTGCAGTGGGTTGCCTCATCAGTTAACTAAGTGTTAAAGAATCATAAATAGAAATAATAGCATTTCTACGTAGCATATATTAAGATAAAGGCAGGCATGCGAACCTGCATTAGATCAGCATCTAACTGCCTACCTGAAGACTAGACTTTTGTATGTTATTTACAGGTTACATTTGGTTTTCCTCAAGATGAAACCAATTTGCTGATTCAATGAACACCAAATAGCTCCAAAAAAATAGGGCCAACAGCCAAGATGTTAAAAATATTACAATGATGGCTTAACAAGAGATCAGCTGATGATTCCCACGAAATGGCGGACGTTTAATAAGTTAATTAGTTAAAAGAATGCCTCAAACTGAAATGCTCCAAGCAAAAATGAGAAACAAGTAATAAGTTGAATATTTGTCAAAACCATGCAAAGAATCAGGAAGCCCAAACTGGTTATTTCTTGAAACCCACAGAATAAAAATTATATAATCTTAGATATTTCTTGTTTGCATACTAAGCATTGGCAGTTTGGCACTCAAGGGAATGTGAACAAAAGATGATCACGAATTAACAGTTAAAATGTATAAATGTCAAGCACTAGTATTGATCATGGGAACACTAGTAACCAACATGATATGGATAAAGCACAATTACTAGATGAGGTTGATGATGAAATTAGTGTTACCCTATGAATTTAGTGAACTTCTCAAATTCCTCAATGTAGATAACCACAGCCTGCTGCAACACAGCAATGTTATCCTTCTCTCTGTTCAATTTCAATAAATAGATAATTTCAGAATTTGAGGGGTGTTGATGTCTCTCAGAAAATAAAATGAAGGGTCATGATGCAGATGCAAACAGATCTAGTTCCTGCAAGCTTTTCTATAGCTAGTAAAAAAAGCAATGTATATTCTTCCAAACAGAAGTCCACTCACATTTTCCTCTGTCCATATCGTGTCAAAGAGAGATGTAGATACAACCGAACTGCATGCACCAGTTTTGTAAGGGTATATAGTGCTGGCCCATATCGTTCTCTTTGCTCTTCCATAGGTCTGAAGAGAATTTTCAAATTGAAAGAAAGGGAAATTGTATCATCAATTTTATTAATGTCATTTTTTCCATATACCGCAAATTCAATATGCAGTGCACTATGCGCTAATTGCTGTTATGACCAAAAAATATACATGCATACCCATTATCATCATTTATTTGTCGAATAAAGTCCAATAAAACCTGCAATATTCAGTACAAGAAACTGCATGTCAAATTATGTCATCATGTAATATAGCATGCTAAAAGGAGTGATCAGTACTTAAGGGAACAATCTACATTTTGATAGTGATATAACAACATCAGATGGGATTTTAAAGAAGTTTGCAGTAATCCAATGTAATCACAACATCAATTTTCTCGTGAAAAACAATGGCATCATCAAGATGGTGAATATGACTCCAACAATTAGGCTAACCTGTGGAACACCAACCAAGTACCTAACAAGTGTCTTATATACACCTGTTGCAGAACCAAGCTGTGCTAATTGCACCCGCCTACAGAACATAATGGAAAAAGATTATAGATTTATCGATAGTGAATATGTATAGAGTATAGACCGATAACCGTAAGGAGAACTACCTATGCATTTGCTGTTTCCACAGCAATGCATATCGATCACGAATGCTTCCACCAGCACTAACTAAAGCATCGACCTCAGCTTGCTTATTCCTCTCTGAGCGTTCTCGCTGTTGCCTGATTAGAGTACCCCGGAAATCTTGTGGCATGTATGTCATAACTGCAGATATTATAAATACAGGTCAAATACCAACAATCCACCTGAGATGTACTTGCACGCCCCAAAAGGCAAATATGGAACAAAAGGATGACATAATCAAGGAGAGGGAAAAATATTGTTGTATTGTATAAATTTCAGTTGAGGGTATCGATATTAGGGACCAAGGTTCAAAAACCCAGCGGTTTTACTAGCCGGTTACCGTTTCTACCAGTGGGGACTGGTAACCGAAAAAACCGTCCGAATTCAAATTTTGATTTTTCGAATCTTGACCCGTTTTTTCGGTTTTTTGGGTTCCCGGCCGGTTTTTCCGGTTATCGGTTTCAAAACAACCCAAAATTCAAATTTTGATCAGTTTTTGGCCGGTTTTTTCGGTAACCGGCTAGTTACCGGTATCGGCCCCCAGGCGGGATTGGATCCAGTTCTGATATTTCCAACCTTGGTAGGGACTCATTTCAAAATTTTAACAAGAGATATCATTAAACATTATATGGGAATGTGGAAGAAACAATTGAGAAAATTTCAGAATACAGTGCAATGCTGGTGTGAATCTGTTATGAATATTGTGTGTATATTCATAAGGCCCAATGGGCAATAAATGAGTACAAGGGGTTATTACAGGGAAATATGCTACACATATAAGGAAATACAAAGGAATTCCAATTCTAACACCCATCAAACTCATGGTGGATCACACACATTGAGTTTGGAGAGAAAATACAAATGTTGTACCCTATTCTGTGACTTCTGAAGAAGTTAGCAACCTGTAACTCTAAAGGCACAAACTGTAAAGTAAGCACCCCCTCCTACACCTATGAGCGAATGTATGAAGCATCCACACCAATGTGCTTGGTAAGCTCATGCTTCACTGGGTCATAGGCAATACTATTAGCACCTGTACTGTCAGACAAAAGAGTTATAGGTCTCATCACCGGCACTCCAAAATCTACAAGAAGCCACCTCAACCAAGTAACCACTACTGTCACTGCTGCCATAGCTGTCAACTCAGCCTCTGCACTCGAACGGGATGCCACTAGGCAAAAGCTCTAGAGGTGGTGGTAGCGGTGGTGGTGGAGGTAGACTTAGAGGTGATAGGAGCAACTAAGGTGGATAGAAGGTAGAGGCGTCAAGGATGTAGAGACCTGATGATTCTTACAGCACCGGCCAATCCCAAGTATCGTCCTTGTCTGTCGATCCTGTATAAAACAGGAGCGAGAGTCAAAACCAACCCTATGTTGAGATTAGTAAGCTGACCCACCGAGAGAAGCTGCATGGTAAACTTGGGAACATAGGAAACAACTGGAACAAAAAAGTCAAAAAATAAAAGTGCGCCCTGACAGCTGACAGATAGAGGAGTACTGTCAGCTGTCTGAACAGAGAGGAAAAATGGGAGGTCCTACTGAAGTGAGAGATGTGGAGTCTGATGTTATGTGGAAAGAGGAAGGAGATGCAGAAGTAGGCTGCCTAGGAGGAGGTTGAACCAACCATGATGGGCAAGATCGTGTACCAGTGATATGTCCCCAGAGGCAGAGACCATCGAGTGTGATTTCCATGAATGAAGACCACAACATGTAGTTCATCCCATGGAGCTTTGTTCCCGAGAATGGGATTGCAGCCGATGGAACGGAAGCCATCAGTAGGCGGTGCTGGACGGCACGGCAACCAAGGCAACAAAGTCTAACAAAAGGCGCTAGATGGCATGGTGGTTAGATCGACGTGAAGAACAAGATTTTTTATTTTTTAAACAGTACTCAGTATAGAAAATTCGGTTTCTTGATAGAAACTGATTTGGTTTCTATTCGTGCGGCTTCAACGTTCCGGCGATGGCCAGCGATTGCGGGAGGCACCAGCTGGAGACGGCGACCGGCGACGGTTGGAGGCACCAGATGGAGACGACGGACAGCAATGGCTAGAGGCGGCACCTAGCGCCCTCTCCTGCTTCAAGCTCTGGCGTATGCAATCGACGAGGGTGGCTCAGTCATTCCGGTGTGGGTGACGGGCGGTGGGCCGATCCGGTTGACAAGGAGGTGGCGGCGCGGCCGGTCAAGCCTCTGGTGAACAAGGCAACGAGCTCGGGCACAAGGGTCCAATCTGGTTGGTGAGGCAGTGGGTGATGCGAGCGGTCGAGGCGGCGACGGACGACAAGATGGCAGCAGAAGGAGCTAGGTTAGTGCCCTAGCTCTGATACTATATTACGAATATTGTGTGTATATTCATGAGGCCTAATAGGCAATATATATAAAGAGTACAAAGAGATATTACAAGGGAATATGTCATACACATACAAGGAAATACAAAGGAATTCATATTCTAACAAATCAGGCAAATTATCAGGAAAGGAGATCCAATCATCCAATATAAGGACTCAATTTACAAAAAGAATCGGTATGAAACTATCAGCTGCTCAGTATACAAGATTCAATTGCTTAGTCATGATATGGTATTCATAAATGGGTATTCACATTTTGTTCTCTATTTATGCAATGCATAACAGGAAGTCAGGAAATATAAAACCAAAGGAAAGAACACCAACCTGTATTGAAAACATTATCAGCATTTTTTAATTGAAACTGTTCTAACTTCTTCAACATGTCCTTCAATTTAGTTTCAACATCATCAAGCATAGAATCTGTTTCAGCATCTTCCGGAGTGGACTTCTGGTGAAGCTGGTCACATGTGTTAAGGAGATAGAGTTGTATTAGGATATAGAGTTTGTATTCTATTCAACATATAGAGTTTGTATCTCCTTAACAACATGCACATGCCAAATGACAAATGTTAACTTCAACAAAATAAAGGTAGAATAACTCCTTGGAGAGAGATCAAAAGCTAAACTTACTGCAACAGGACGATGAGATTTGTCAAGCAAAAACAGAATTTCTTCCATTTGTTCTCTGTTCTTCCACAAGTTCTCATCAATTTTATGGGCAGGTATGCCACCTGCTTCTTGTTCCAAGAGCTCCTCATCTTGCACATGCAAAATGGTGGAATTATGATACCGAAACAATGTTTGCTTCAGGAAGATCACCCAATAATTAAAGCTCCAGAATTTGGCAAGCAAAAGTCTTAGTTGATGTTTAGTGTCAAGTGAAAAGCTACCTCCTTCGGTGTGAACATGAAATGATTGAAGCATAACAGTATTAACCCTTACAAATTTGTGAAGCTTTAACCAACAATACCCTACATGGACGAACAAACACAACACAACAGTCACAAGAAACTGAATCATGAGATCTGCCAATGCTAACTTATGCCGGCACGCATCTTTGTCTTACTTAAAAACAGACAATTTCATTTTTGCCTCTAAGCTCATCGTGCTTTTGCCACTGGCAGGCTGGGTCTGTGCCCATATGTCAGTAAGAGAACTAAGTGGCAAAAACGAAATTCACTCCAAATTAGTGGAAAATACGAATTTTTCCATTAAAAATGTAAGTTCTGAAACCTTTGGACACATCCCTGCTCCCAGTTTCCCGCCTACTTCCCTTTCTAAAATAATTACATTTGTATTCAATGTTTTTTCTCTAAATGATTTTCTTTGTTTGTTTTGCATAAAACTAAAGGTACAAGTGCATTTTTGTAGTGCCCCTAAAAGCATGTAGCAAGTTATTTCATCCCATCTATATTTGTTTGGTTGAACAGTACCATAATGTGTCAGTACATTGTGTATGTGTTATGTTGATGCATTCTCAACTCACAGGCAGTGGTGAAAGAAGAGAGGAGGGTAAGACAGAAAGGGGCCTGGCCCTAGCCCTCATCATGATCCGAAAATTTGCATAGTCCTCTTTATTTTTTTTTAAAAAATATTTATTTAGTACTATTTGGCACCCTCATCAAATATAATTACATTATATAGCTTATTTTGTCCCGCTCTATTCCTAATCCTTGCTCCATCCTTCATGGTAGTAAGTATTTTATGTTAACTGACACAACTACACTGACTGGAGCAACGTAGAATTATGTGATCCAAACTAAGGTTCTTATTGTTAAGGAGATAGAGTCATATATGGAATAGAATACAAACTTTGTATTAGGATATAGAGTTTGTATTCTATTCCATATATGCCTTATCTCTATCTCCTTAACACTTATAACTGTTGTGAGCCTAGTCCTGACGAATCATAGGTCCCAGTTTTCAGTAGTTTCAGCAGCTCCAAATCATATAGGTTTTATCACATACATAGGACCTCTGTAGCACGGACACATGTTAAAACCGCCGTATCCGTGTCCGACACGTGTCAGACACGGATACGACACGGACACGTCTTGGACACGTGTCGGCGACGTATCGGCCGATTTTGGAATTAATTTTAATTATTAAAATTCTCGACACGTGTCGGACACAGTAAATATATGAGTCGGACACGGCCTGGACACAGCCGGCCTAGGAATGGCCCAGGACAAGGCTGGCCCATACCGTGCATACGTTGCCCTAACCCTAACCATAAGCGCCGATTCCTCCCGGCTCCCGAGCACCTCATTCCCATCGGCCGCTCGTGCTTCTCCGCATTGGCCGCTCGCGACGCCGCCCGCTCCCGTACCTCGTCGCCGCCGGCTCCCGCACCTCGCCACCGCCTCCATCTCCTCACTCGCATCTCCTCTGCCCGTCGGCTCCCGCATCTCGCCGCCGACTACATCTCCCGCGTCTCGCCGCTGACTACATCTCCCGTGCGTCGCCGGCTCCCGCATCTCCTCCCGTGCGCCGCCGACTTGAAGATTTCCGCCGGCTTTCTCCCGCGCGCCACCGGCTTCCTCCCCGCGCGCCGCCGGCGTCCCCGCTGCTACCTCCCCGGTGTCCCTGGCACCGAGGTATCATCTCCCAGGTTAATGGAATTCTTATTTCTGGAAATGGTATTCACATCAACAATTGTCGTTAGGATTAACAAAACAATTCATGAGGTACATATTCCGAGTATACACTTTACAAATTACAAATTTACATTATTTCAGTTTAATAAGCATGTGGAAACATAGAAAATAATATATATATATATATGTATATATATATGTGTGTGTGTATAATTTATTATTTAAATATATATAGCCGTGTCGCCGTATCGGTATTTTTAGGAAAACGGTGAATTCCCGTGTCGGTGTCGTGTCGACGTATCCGTGTCCATGCATCTTAGCATAGGACAGGTGAGGAACTGTAGGGGCACATCAAATTCGAAGAGGAAGGCTATCAATATGCTCCAAATACTCTGTGTAAACATGTAAACTCCACTGTGAGCAGTCCAACCAATGTGTGGAGGTACTACCATCCACCCAATCAAGGGAAGCTGGCAAGTGCTTTTGCCCATTGTCAAATATTCAAATCAATAAACATGATCCATTCTCACATTGATTGGACGGTTCACACTAAGAACGGAGTTTGCACCAGATACAACCCCAGCTATACAGCATAAGGAGACAATTGCAACCCTAAGGATACCACAATTTCATATGCATTACTACATCCAAATGATGACAGCAACAAAAACATCAATAGTGTGATCGACCATACCACAACTGACAACACCAAAGTAGTGATAATCTGTAAATTTCTAGCAACAGGTAGACCATATAGCCCTATTAGAAAGAGATGACACATAATAAGCTTCTCAGGCAAATGAAAACCCTTAAAAATGCTATAAACTATACGCCCCCTCTCAAACCAAACATCCACGCAACTAGCAAACTCACTAAAGAAGTCAATTATAAGCGGTACTTGCACAGGATCAATCATGTTGACAGTTTCAGCTTCTAAGACTAAATTCTCAAGTCATTTAGCAGTGCATCAAAGCTAATAAGCCTCATTTGTCACTAGTCTCAACCAACTTTGGCAAATCTAGGAGGGCAAAAAATCGAACCTGTAAACAATTATAAACAGCGTGCACACATCCTTACGCTTCATCAAGTACCGATTTTTCACTGCTTTAAGCAACCTCAGCAAGCAACTCTCGCTAATCCGGACCGGATTCCAGAGCGCTACACGCCCCTAGGAGCAAACACCGAATTCTTAGGATACCCAAGCAGCTAAACTACGCGCACGGAAAGAACTGAACACCCATTAAAACAGTTCCCATTCGACCCCGACAAATCGTGAGGAGATGAAGGGCGCTAGCAGCGGCGGCGGCTGGACCGAGAAGCGAGCGGATCGCGGCGAGATCCGAGGTCAGGGTGCTTACCGGGGGAGAAGGGGCTGACGGCGGTGAGGTCGTCGGAAAGGGCACGGAGTCGGTCGGTGAGTGCGGTGACGTCGTCGGGGAGCGGAGGCAGCGGGTACCTGTCGTAGTAGCGCGCGAGGTAGGCCCGCGTGATCGGCACCAGCCCCTCCGTCGCCATCTCCGGCGGGCCGCGGGCGGCGTCGGCGACGAGCTCGTCGGCGGCGGTGGGCGGTGACGTGGGGAGAAAGGGATGGGGGAGGGAGCGGGCGGCACGTGAAAGGGACGTGCTGTTGTAGGGGAGGGTGCGGTCACCGGTAGGTGGGGTTTAAGAGGGAGGAGAGGAGAAAGAAATGAAGGAAAGAGAGTTCGATGCTGCCGTGCACCAGCCGGTGGTTGCTCGCTGCGGAAGAAAATCGTGGGTGCTTTTACGGTTTTAGCAATGACTTCTATTAGTACAGTGACTAACTTTTAAATAATATATTTTTAAGACAGAGACTATAGAAAAATTATAGTACATGTTATATCAAATTTAGCTATACCGGTTAAAATTACATATGACTTTTTTTTTCTCTTCGTACTATCTCTCGCGAAGAGTCAGAATTTAAAAATCATAAGCAAAATCACAGCCTTCGAAAGAGGTTCAAGTAAAGATCTAATGGTAAGACCTCAAAGGATTTATTTCCTCACGAGTGGGAGATTGTGGAGGTTTTATTATTGACAAAACTAGAGAAATTTTTCGCAAAATTGTGCTGCTAGATATCGTAACATATTGCATTTTTATATTTGAAAAGTATTGTTGTATTTGTTATACAATTATAACAGTTGCAATATTTATATACGATTAATCTGCACCGTTATAATCTTATCCCACCAAAATAAGTGGTATGTTTTTTCTTCCGATTAATGAGATAATTTGCAGGATTTTTGTTTTTTTTTTCTGATTTAAGGATTATTGTGGGATTTTTTAGACCTCTAAAATGAATGAGGTACCTCGAATATCACCAGTTATTTGTAGATAGATAGATAGATAGATTGGATATATACCATTCTCGTTCTTAAGGAAAAATATCTATTTTTTAACCCTAAACTATTATCTGTGTCCAAAACAACCCTAACTTTAAAATTGTCTAGTTTTGCATCTTTGAATTATCAAAACCATTCATTTTTCACCCTAGGCTGGTTTCATGAGTGACTTTGCCATACTGGCAACCATATCATTGATATTGACTTACCTACCCACCCAACAAGAAGTGGAGAGAGAGAGAGAGAGAGAAAAGAGGAGGTATTACAATATGACCAGTGGGACCTAAGTTTTAAATATATTATTTACTTTAAAATTTGTTCTTGCTGATTAGGATGCCACGTCAACACAAGTTTGCCTATTGGGTATCATGTCAGCCAAAATCAGTGATGTGGTAGCAACATGACAAAACCCACTCATGAAACCAGCCTAGCTAGGGTGAAAATGAACAATTTTAATAATTCGAGGATGCAAAGTGAACGGTTTTTAAATTGGTGATTGTTTTTCCGGACTTAGGCAATAGTTTAGTGATGAAAATTTGACTTTTTCATTGTAAAACATGCCGATTCGAGATATACCACCAAGTTTCATAAAATTGGATATATGCCATTCTAGTTTTTTGCTCCTTTGAAATATGCCATTTCCTTTAGTTTTCCCTGTTTCCTATTATTTTCTCTTCTTTTCCCATTTATTCTCAAGCGATTTTTGTTTTGTTTTGCCAACCACATCCACTGTGCTGAATACAGAGCACACCAACCACCAAAACCAAGCCCCTTGAAAGACGAGACCAAGCAAGCAAAGAACCTCAGGGGAGGGCGTCTCATCCCCTCGGCGGCACATCCCGACCACCGCGGTGGCGGCGGCGCATCTTGGCCACGGCGACGGTGGACTCACCTGGTACGCAATCTCCCAAGTTCATATGTAACGCTAGTGTCGTGTAAGACACTGCATGTTACTTGATTTTGCTTTTTCTCATGCTCTTTTTAAGAGTATCATTATCATTTCCACTTCATATAAGACTTAAATTGGTATTTCTGGTTTAGACTCCTCATGTGTTCATCATTTAGTTGCTCATGTCAGCATGCCGTGATATATTGTTTCAGGCCTGGTACAATTTTGATGGTAACAAAATAGAGGGCCTGTTCTTTAAGTCAAAAGCTGACGGCTTTTGACTTTTGCTACAGTATCTAACTTTCAAACAGAGTATTTTTTTCAAGACGGGGTCTACAAGTTAAACGATCTACACGTTAAAAGCCTAACATCTGTACCAACCAAAATCGCAAGTGAGTATCTATCTTTCTGTAATCTATACCGTAAACAGCCAAAATTCAAAAATTTCAGCCAAAAGCCATAAGCCGCAGCCGAAAAGAACAGGCCCAGAGTTGTTTCCAGGAAGAAGGATGGTTTGCAATTCCAGGAACTCACAAGATTGCATATCTCACATTGCACAAACTTGCCAACAACATGTAAGCCATAGTTCCACGGCGCACAAACACTGAGTACGTGATGACAACTTATACCTTGCAATTAGAATTACAATCGGCACATTCTCCTTACAGTCTAGTATTCTCCTCAATTTAATTACTAGTAAGCACATTGCCAGTAAACTAAAATTCCAATGTTTGGTTGGTTCGAGTGAAACTACAAAAGTCATTATAACAGTTCAACACATTTCATAATGCGAACCAACAGGTCCGCAAATTTAAATTACATGTTTTGAAATTCAAAGCTTGAAGTAACATTTATACATTTTAAAATGTTAAATTTTGAGTTTTAGAATTTAAATTCTCGGGATTTGAAATTCTGAAATTTAAATCTTGAAACTTTCAAAGTTTGGATTTTTTAAAATTTTAAATTCTTGGCATTTTAATTTTAAAATTGGAGATTCAAAATTTCGAAAATAGGGTTTTCAATATTCAAACTTTGAAAATTTGAAACTTTGAAAAAATAAATTATCTGAATTTAAATTTCTGAAATTCAGGAATCATATTTTGATATTTTGGATTTCAAAATTCATAATTTGAAAAAATATTTTTTTTAATTCTGTAATTCAGATATCAAATATTGAAATAAATCATCATTTGGATTTTTAATTCTCAAAGTTCAAATTTTGATCATGAAAAATTAAAGAAAATCATAAAAAGCGCATCAACAAATATTTCTTTCCCTCGGTGTTCTAAGATAGACACCCTTTTCTACACGGAAACAGATTCCTAGAATTGATGGCAATCTGATCATAAGATAATTTTTGATTCCTACTTATTTTACCAAATAAAGTGACCTTATAGTACTTCTTAGAGAATTTCGCCAACCAAATGAGCACTATTCACTATGTCACTTGTGGCGTCTCCCAACTTCCCAGCAAGCATTCTGCATCCTTCTCATGGGGCTCGGGTCAGTGGCTTCGAAGCTTAATTAGTCCGGGCTCCAAAAGGGTGCGGCGGCTAGCAATTGTGGGGGCGATGCGGCGGCGGCCAGGTGAGGCGACACGACGCGGCGGCCACCGGGCGAGGCGACGAGGACAAGGAGGAGGAGGTAGCTTGGGATATGTAACGACCCACGTCGTTAATTAACCCTAATTAGCAAATTAGGACATTAAGTAGGATTAATTACATAAAATGATAATCTAAAATACGAGGGAATTTAAACTTTTCTACGTAACCGTATAAATTGAAATCAATGAATGATAAACTAGTACCTTGTTTTCATAATTTTATTAACGAGGATGAATATCAAACTGTATGGACTGAAATGAGAAACAAAAATTCAATTGCACGACAAATAGAAACTTTCAAGTCAATTAATATATATATATATATATATATATATATATATATATATATATATATATATATATATAACAATCCGTAGTACAACAGTAGTTAATTACAATCTGTGTAGGGTAAAATCAATAACATACATTGATCGATAATGAGAACTCATATCAAGTCCAATAAAAATATTACAATTTGCATTACATAATAGCGACAATACGAATTACAACAGATAAACAATTTGGTGTCTTAACCAAATAACTATCTCAAAAAATGAAGCAATTACAATAGAGAGCGTCAATTACAACTAGAGATCCATCTCATACATAATTATTACAATAGGGAAATGAAGAATAGAAATTACATTAAATTGTATACCTCAATATTAAGAGAAAGCCCTATTACATTCAGATCATCTCATACATTAGAGACTATCGTCGAACGACCACCACACCATTATTTCATTTGTGAGCGAACTAGTAACTGTAATACCCAAAAAGACCGAACAAAAGAAAATAATTAAAAGAAGAAATTGCCGTCAGAGCCCTAGAGGTTAGTTTCGGGCAAGGTAATCCGTTCACGGAGATACCTGATTGTCCCGGCCCGGTCGGCACCTCTTTCACGGAGATACCTGACTATTCCAGGGACAATCGGCACCTCTCACAATTGTAGACTCATCACACGGCATATACAAACCTGAGTTGATTTAGGGATCAAACAATACAAAGCAAAAGCCCATAATCCCATTTTATAAGCCCAAGCCGCAATAGGACTCACACAATATGCCAAGACGACACAGTCCAGAAATATCTCACGGCCGCACGAAGGCACAGCCAACCAGAGAGAAGTGAGCAGCGAGAAGGCACGGCAGCACATTCATTTCCCCAAATCCCCCAACCATTCCAAAGCCACAGAGAGGCCATCCACCGAGAAGAGTCGGCAGCAAGGAGACGGCCCAGGCGAGCCAATCCGGAGCCAGGCGACGGCGATGGCAAGCGGTAGACTGCAAGCCCCACATCATCAACCTTAGGAGGCCACCATCAAGCAACAGTTTCACCACCGAGAAGGCAACAACCACCAGCAAACCCTAACCCTTTTTCCACCACAAATCAATCGACAACCAGTGAAGGTAAGCCACAAAACACCCTAACCCTAGAGTATTCATCTTCCAATGATAAGTCCTGCATAACTAGAGCCAAAGATGTTAGTAGTTATCACAAGCACCAGTAGAACAGCAAGATGCAACATAGAAGGTGACCACTGAAGATAGTAGAAGAAACCATCTCCCTGCCCACTAGTATACCTGCAACTCATCATGAATCAAAGCATATAGCAACCAAACCACCGCAAACCAACCCCAAATCGAGTGAGAGGGAGGAGCTAGGCGTCCGATCTGGGCCTAGGCCACAGATCCGGCCGTGGTTCGCCGTGGGGCGTGGAGCGGCAAGGCGGGAGCGGTCGGGCCGCAGGGCGCGGCGCCGCCCGGGTGGACGGCGTTTGGGGGCGGCATGTCGGGAAGCCGAGCCGAGAGCCGGGGGCGGAGGCGGTGAGACCCGGGGCGGAAGCGCCGAGACCCGGGTGGGGCGGAGGCGGTGAGACCCGGGGGCGGCGGCGGCGGCGGTGAGACCCGGGGGCGGGGGGCACTGGGACCGGGCGCGGAGGAGAGTAGGCGCGGCGCTGGGGAGAAGATGAGTCGGCTGCGGTCGACGGCAGCAAGAAAAAGGAGGGGGCTGGGCGGTTCGGCCGAGAGCAACAAGGAAAAGGGGCCGGGTAGAAGAAGGAAAATAAAAAGGGGAGTGGGAAAACCTAGAAATGTATGGAGTTAGAGTTGCTAAATTTAAGGATACTCTTAAACATGCATTATAACCATTTTGCCGTAGCAGATTGTATAAGTAAGTAATGAACTACATATATTAGAAACCTTGTAAAGAAATTCCAATCGCATCAACATAATATATATCAGTAAAATTGAGCTAAGAATTAATATGAACCTGGTGTAGTATAATACCGTAGATCGTAGACATTTAGGTCTCATTGCGCGGAGTATAAGCGGATTGAGAAATTAGAAATACCTACAGGCACAGTTAGTAGAATTCGTCTAATTACATAAACCATAGCATCTCTTCGACTCCATAGATTAAGCCAGAAGTCCAGAATATTTCTTAAGTTTTTATAATACATATGCTACTTGAATTAAAACTAATACACAAGTGTATGAAAGTTTGGGTATTATCGTTTAAACCATTCATGGTATATTTAACTATGCAAACAATTTGGTTAGTAGCATTTAAATGATAGAAATCCACCCATGAATACTTAAGGTCATTAGAACAAGTTAATTGGGTCCGATGGTTTAAAGGATGCAAGTCAATTAAGCTTATACGCGTACGGATTAAATTAGAGTACAATAGTCTAAGACTATTTTATTGCAGGTGTGAATACGCAGATAAATTAGTTAAATCCATCTGGACAATAGCAAACCATTAATTAATAATTACGATGATTAGAATAAATGTATTACCATTTGTAGAATAAAATCGTAGCGTGTACCGATTTAACTGGTGCATTGCTATCATCTAGGGTTGTAATTGAATACTTAATTAACCTAGGTAATGTCAAATTGCAGAACTTTCCTAGTAAATACTATTGGATATTGAAAATAAACTAAATAATGATGTAGGCTGGAAATTGCACACAGGCGAAGTAAACGATCATAATATCATTTAGATCATTCTATTGCGCATTTAAATGCCCAGCTAAATTTTGTTAGTTGAATATAAACTGTGGAAATCCACTAATAACTATTCGGAATTATTAGAATAAATTAACAGCCGTTAGAAGATTTAGAACTGGTCATGACGACTAGAATAACCTGTACCAAATTAAAGTAGTAAGCCATGATTTAAAAGTTGTGCTCGCTGATTAAACTGGTACATAGTAATTTAAATAGCATAAGCCATAACCATTCGCATCTAGCCAAAATAAAACCTGGAAGTCGTAAGGAGACACTTTAGTATAATTTACTTAATATTACTAGGAATTAATAAAAATGGTGGACATGCCTACTAGATCAATCATATCTCAGGACACTAGTGTGATGATGTCGAGCGACGAGTAGTATACCGAAATTAACCTCGATTACCACGATTGGGTTAATTGGAGCGAAATCTTACCTTAGGAGCACAAGCACGTCCACACCTCGTCATGTATTATGTTTTCATAAATTAAACCATAGTCGACATATTTTAATTGCAGACGACGATCCAAGCTACGGGAGTGACTTCACCTGATCCTACTTGAATCTAAATCTATGGTTGAAATCCAGGCAAGCATTCCTTTGATCAAAGCTTCTGAGTATATTTCGTAAAACAAGTATTTTGGTATTAATCTAGTATCACCCTGCATAAAAGAAATAAAAGAAGATTTAAATCAAGAAATGGTTATAAGTGAAAAGAGACAGATGTCAACTGATGGAGCAGTTGGCCATCTAGGTTAACTAAGAAGGTGGGTAAAGGTTGCCAGGGTAGGTGACAAGTGGGCAGGTGTGGGACCTCTGCATAAGAATAGAATATAAGGAATCTACCAACTTCGTCCGTGTGAACAGACCGTACCAAACCGTATCAACCAACATCCCGTATTGACGGACAGACTAGTAGCTCTATTAAAGTGTTATATTCTCCACACGGGTAAGTATTATAGTTGGGAGAACCCACACGATCCGGGCCAGCACTTGGGTGCCGGGTGGGGGACCCCGTGGAGGAACCCACAAGATCCGGGCCAGCAACTGGGTGCCGGGTGGGGACCTCCACCACAGCAGGAGCCCACAAGATCCGGGCCAGCATTTGGGTGCCGGGTGGGGGATGCAAGGCGCATATATTAGCGCAGGTGGAGGTTGGGGTAGGGCGAGGCCGCCCCAACCAACAACTATGTCGAGGTCGGTGGGTGCCAGGCGAGGGTGAGAAACCACCCTGGGCCGCCGGTTGAGAATAGTTGGGTGGAGATATAATTACTGAGATAGATACAAACGTACTGTACTCTGGTCTAGGTACCGCATCAAAGGAATTGCGGAGAGCTAGGAAGCCACCAGGATCAGAGTGGTGATGGGTAAAGTGATACAAGCTTGCGCAATGCTATATAAATCATGAATTCATGCCTGTCTCCGGGAAAGGAGAATTACGGAAACTTATGGGGGTTTTTGCTGTTCATGCGTATGTTCAGTAGTTTTCTAAATTAATAAAACAGAATTCTTTCAAAACCAACAACCCTTATTTTCTATAAGTTGTGGAAAGGAAGTTGATGATGAAAAAGAGTAGTAATAATGAGCATGAGATTGAAGAGAGGAATTGATATTCCTACAAGTGTAATTGATGAGCATGCTATGCATCTTTGCTAATAACGCTTGCTGAGTACTTCTGTACTCACCCTTGCTATTATCTCCCCCTTTGCTTAGGAGCATGTCAGATCAGAGGATGGCTAAGATCAGGAGGGAGCTACCTGGATGAAATACTATGGACTCGGATTACAGTGGGTACAAGGTGGACACTCCGTGTGATTGTTATTGAATAGGAAGTAGTTAGAATATTGTGTCTAAAGATTGTAATATTTAAGCCCTTGAGGCGTTGTAATAAACCGTAGCTCTGCGTGGCGATATTCTTATAATATTATGTTGTGTCTCTAATTATTGTTCTGCTGCAACACTTTGATAGGCTTATTATTCGTTAGAGCGATGTTTTGTCGGCTAAAACGAATAATAATCCGTTGACTGGTGTTATTACCCCATGGTAATAATGCGGGTCGTCACAGGATATCATTTCAATACTCTATCACCCTAGAAAATATTGGCTTGAGTCAAAATTTTCTAGAACCACTTAGTCGATTATACAGAAATGCAAAAATTACCGCTTCTGTCTTTTGTTTTTTTTCCTTACTCATCCTCCTGCGGTGCCGTACTTTCGTAAGCACCGATAACCATGGGTGGACTCATCTCAAACATGATAAATGTTTATATTTCTATGAGGAATTCTATCACAATTGATGGCTGAAGCTTGTTGTGTCGCTCAATTATCAGTTAGGTTCTTTTTCGGATGTGGCTGATGGTTTTTAACTCTAACACTAGTGCTTATACAAATAAACCGAATACTGATAAACCGATAAGCTACTTTCAAAAGACTATTCCGATAAACTCTTTCAAAGAGATAATGAAGAAACCACCCCATTTATTTATTAGATGAATAGGCCCACACGACATTGTTGCACGGCCACCTCGACCATTCTCCCTTTGAGGTGACAATTTGTATAGTGCAACTAATGCATGAATATGGGCTCTTTTTTATGATCAATATGGGCTCCTTTTATAATTGGATATGGTTTGCACTCTCTATTTTTGGGACATGGATATTCACCATTCTCACCTTTGAGGTGTGCATGTGTGTGGGTACGCGCAAATCTTTTCAAAAAAATATGAAACATGACGCGCAGTGGAACTCTCAGATAATTGGCTTGCTCTAAAAAAAAAAACTAAGTCTGATGTCTCCATTCTGGACGATCAATTCATACTTGATTAATCAGTCAAGCAAAGCACTGTATTGACCAACTGGCTTGGAGTAGAAATTTGTGGCGGAAGAGGCAAGAGGGGCCTAAACGTATGGGCGGTGATGGGAGAAAAGGGGAAGAAGGTGGTGGACTTGCTGGGTCGGCGAGGCGGGAATATGCGGAGGTTTCCCTTTTCTTATGCCTTCTCGTAGAACAGATTCTCCTCTTTGAGTTTGATTTGTCGCCATACTTGGGAGACAGATTCTCAACTCGCTGCACCACCATTCAGGGTTTTTTTCTTTCCTTCTTTTTTTTTTGGGGTAAGTGATGAAGAACTGTGGTTTTTCCTTAAGTTTCTTTTAAAAAAACTTATGCCCTCCTTGCTGGAGAATTAAGATAGGAGTTCTCCGATTGAACATTTATGTTTGGGAGACGTCTAGTGCGCAAGTACAAAAACTTTTCGTTGTGTATCAAATCAACATGAAATTTTGTGAATAAATTGTAGATGTCTATTCGAAATTACTCTACCTATATGTAAAATTTCAAGTTTAAATTTATTAAGAAAATTTTGATATGTATAAATCAAAAAAGAAAGGAAAAAAAAGATCACTTCGGGATGGTTCTCCAGTCCGCGAGGCGTCTCTCTTTCGCGTCTTGCGTTCTCGCCTGCTCCTCGGTTCGTGCGCTCCTCAGTCTGCGATGCGATACGATGCCATGCGCTTCCCTTTTGCTTCTACTCGGTAGATTCTCACAGACTTGCTGTCTTGTGCGCGTCTCGGTTCGTGCCCACCGAGATCTGTGTTGCTGGGGGGCCTAATGCGAGGGTCGCTGCTCACCGTTACGTATTCCTTGATTTTGCCACTCTTTGGGCCGTTATTTTTAGACGAGACTTGTTTTTGGTTGTGACTTGTAATTTTTAGGCTGTTTGTATAAAAGATTATAGAGTAATAGAAACTCACATACGATTTTTGTCGATATAATATGTACTATAATTAACTAGTAGATCCCATTTTAAAAAGACACTCCGTTTAAAAGCTAAATGAACATAGCCTTTCTTTGTTTGTTCCTGACGGTTGGGTGTTTGGGTTTATGCTAGCACAGCACAGGTCCTAATACGAGTCTAGCTGTTACGTGCTGGTTGCTGCGTTGTTCTCCGTTACGTACTTGCTGATTATTCCCCACTTTGCTTCGTCCTTACGATTGGTTGTTCGGTTTGATTCCTGCTTTGTCTTCGTGTTTTTTTTTTGTGCCGTTCTTAATGCAGGACCCCTTTGAAGCCGGTTAGTCGTCTTGCGCCACCCGTCATGGTTGCTTTGCTTGCCGCTTGAGGTCCTGTGGGTGGTTCTGCTCCGTTGTCTTCGCTGTTTCCCGTTACGAGTTATGTGATTTCTCTCTCCCTTTTTTTTACCTCTTATCATTGGGTCGTTGATTTGCTCATTCGTTTTGGCTTTTGGGTTTGTGACCATGGTTACTGTTGCCTTCTTTGTACTGCACGAACCTTTTGAGCTGCTTCGCCGTTTTGCGCCACTCGTGCTGGTCGCCGTGCTTACTGCATCAGGATTTACGGGTTTACTTCGTCCTGCGGTGCCTTTGTCCATACGCTGTCGTGCCACCTCCGATGTGGTAACTGTTGGGGAACTATCGTTGGTAAGTCCAATTGATTTTTTTCTAGATTAAAAATAGATCAAACATAGGTAATATAAGAAATAATAAATTAAACATAAGGGATGGAAACCTCCTTCCTTTCTTTATTATTTTCTCCTTCAAAAGATATATGTTACAATGATCGCGATCTTCTATTTATACATTAAGTGGAGAGGTGTCCACCAATAGGCTAGGCTTGTAGGTCCAGGCTCAGGTTTTTCAACACTCCCTCTTGGGTACTCATCCGACACGTTCATGCCTCATCAAAACTCTATAAAAACCCAATGAAATTTTTTTGAAGAAAGAGTACATGATACATATTATGTTACGTTGCACGAATTGACTCATTAAAAACCTTGCCAAGAAACTTCCGGAAAACTCGTCAAGGGCAAAAGAGTACAATCTATCCAATTTCATTTAATCTACAAGATTTATTATTTGGGTACTTGGTCTCCGTGATCAAGTTTTAATAGTGAGTTCGAGCTCTCTAAGTTTTGTACTTCTCTAAGTCTTATCGTTTCAATTTTACGTATACATCTTTCAAACTTAGATGCTGGAAGTAACTTAGTAAATAAATCTGTAAGATTTTCATGACTTAGTATGCAGTAGCTTAATTTCGTCCATCTTTTGCAGTTCATGAGCATAGAAGAACTTGGCTTGATATACTTTGTGAGATAACTTTTCACGTAAATCGTCTGTACTTATGTAACACAAGTTGCATTATCTTTGTAAATAATTGTGGGAGCTTGCACTATATTCAATCTACATTCCTGCTGGATATCGTGAATCATTCGTTGAAGCCAAGAACATTCTAGTGCAGCTTCATATAGTGATATGATTTTCGAGTGATTCGTCGAAGTCAATACAATACTTTGTTTAGATGATTTACATGAAATTACAGTTCCATTATATAAGAACACATAGCATATTTGTAACCTAACTGTATGCAGGTCTGACAAATACCCTGCATCTGCATAGTCAGTCATATTCAGATCTTGGATTTTTCTGTAGAAGTCCAAGATCTTTGTTTCCTTGAATGTATTAGAAGATGTCTTTTATTCCTTGCCAATGACTTTTGGTAGGTTCTACACTATGTCTTGCTAATAGGTTTACGACAAATGCAATATCTAATCTAGTGCAGTTTGTTTAATACATAAGTACTCCTATTGCACTTAAGTACAGGAATTTCGGTCTCAGGACTTTCTCCCCCTCTTCTCTAGGTCGGTACGGATCCTTGTCTTGCTGTAAAGATCTACCGTTAATCGATACTTTCGACGTGTATGCCCTGTCAAAACCAAACCTTTCTAACACCTTCTGGGTGTAGGATGACTGGTGCACTGATATCCCTTCTAGGACATGCTTGACCTGCAAGCCTAGGCAATATTTGGTTTTACCCAAATCTTTCATTTCGAACTCTTGACTCCAAGTAAGAGCTTGCCTCCTTTATATGTTCTAGGGTTTCGAAGATATTCAGATCGTCTACATATACTGAAATATATAAAATTCATTCTAGGATCGTTGTATAAATACAGGGACAATCCTCATTGTTCATGTAGCCTTTCTTGCATGGCATTATGTGCAGGCACATGTGACTTAGTCATGCTTTTTAAATCATTAAAGTGGTCAGGCCGTTGGTTTGCTAATACTTGTAAATCATTCTTTATTTGCTTCGCTAGTGCGCGGGTCATGTGCATGGATTCGCGTGGCTTGCCACGTAATTTTTTGATATTTTTCACTAAGGGGTTGATTTCCACTTGCTTCACGCTTTGGAAAAGAGTATTAGAAAGACTTCTTCAGTCGAATTTGGGCTATACTACACTAATATTAAGGCACACACAACATATACTGCCCTAAAAACAATATTTAGAAGCTTTGAACATTTTTGTTTCTGGCATGATAGATTAGGCCACCTAGGTCTTAAGATGATGAGAAATATAATTAACAATTCATAGGGACATACTCAAATCAAGAAGATTTTGTGTTCCTCGCATGTGCCACCAGGATATTAATTACTAGACCTTCTGCTCTGAAAGTGAAGGATGAAGCCCCTACATTCCTGGAACGCATCTAAGGAGATATATGCGGTCCTATACAGCCACTATCAGGGCCATTTAAATATTTTATAGTATTCATCGATGTTTTCTCGAAATAATCGCACGTATGTTTGTTATCTACGAGAAACCATACTTTTGCAAAGCTGATCTTGTTGATAATCAAATTAAAAATATTTTTCTAATTATTATATAAAGTCCATCAGAATGGGTAATGCTGGAGAATTACTTCAAAGGTATTCGATGATTATTGTATGGCTGTGGGAATTAAAGTTGAGCATTCTGTACCCAGAATGGACTAGCAGATGCACTAATTAAGAGAATTAAATTTATTGCCCAACTGCTTTTGCAGAATTGTAATTTACCAACTACATATTGGAGACACGCAGTCCTACATGCAGCAATTCTCATCAATTTTAGACCATCGACATATAACATCTATTCACCTATACAACTAGTGCAAGGGTCACCACTGAATATTTCTCATCTCCATTGGTTTGGTTGTAAAGTTTATGTACCTATACCTCCACAACGTACTGTAATGAGCCCTCTCCAAAAGTCTGGGATATACGTTAGTTATGAGACAAAATCCATAATCAGGTATTTAGACACCATGACAGGAGATTTGCATACCGCCTGTTTCACTGATAGTATATTTTATGAGGATAGTTTCCCAATATTGGGGGGGGGGGGAGGAAATCAACCCCTTGATGAAAAATATTGGGAAATTATGTGGAAATCCATGCATCCGGCCTGTGCACTAGCGAAGCAAATAGAGAATGATTTGCAAGTATTAGCAAACTAACTGCCTGACCATTTTAGTGATTTAAAGAGCGTGATCAAGTCGTATGTGCTTGCACGCAATGCATCAGAAAGGGTTAAAATACCAAAAAAAATTAAAAGTATTTCTAATCCTGTCCAGAGGCCTCAAAATAAAAAGACGAGAACTCCAGCCCCTCAAATCCCAAATAACCGGGACGCCTGGTGAAAAGGGATAAAAAGGACTTGATAGCCAATCATCGAAGTTCCCCAGAACCAGAAGAGGAGCTAGTTGAGACTTGGCACTGGTATAACACCTTTAAGGAAAGGCATACCAGATTTGAACATTCCCACATAGGGAGAAACCAACATGGATGTGTGAGCACGCATTGGAAATGAAAAACTAAAGGAACTTGTCCCACAACTGGAAGGAGCGGTGAGCAAATAGAAGCACGAGAAGAATCAACTGATGATGAAATGGCTATAAACTATGTGCACACGGGAGAATCCATGAATAGAGCAACAACCAATGTTGATATTTATTTTGTAAAGAAAATGCCACAATCATCGATGTTGAACCAGAACCTGCATCGCTCGCTGAATATAAGAAAAGATTAGATTGGGAGGATTGAAAAATGGCAATAGAAACTGAATTATTATCTCTGAATAAAAGAGAGGTGTTTGGGCCTGTAAGCTGCACGTCTCCCCATG
The DNA here is from genome assembly GCA_017311315.1 of Dendrocalamus latiflorus. Lineage (NCBI taxonomy): Eukaryota > Viridiplantae > Streptophyta > Magnoliopsida > Poales > Poaceae > Dendrocalamus > Dendrocalamus latiflorus. The sequence goes on from CM029620.1 coordinate 16,251,279, forward strand.
TGCACCCTGTATGGCATAAGTGGGTATTTGTTCAGAAGGGAAATGAGAAAAATGAAGTTGTAAGATTTAAAGCAACCCTTGTTGCACAAGGTTTCACTCAACGACCAGGAGTTGATTATGAAGAAACCTATTCCCTAGTCATGGGTGCTTTTACCTTTAGATATTTAATCTCGATGGTAGTAAACCTGAATTTAGAAATGAAATTGATGGATGTGGTAATGGCATACCGTTATGAAATATTAGATTCAGATATTTATATGAAGGTACCTGAAGGTATCCCTATTTTGAACCAAGACAGAGCAAATAGAAACCTATATGGTGAAATTCGGTAAATCACTATACGGACTTAAGCAATCAGACATGATGTGATATAATTACTTAAGCGATTTTCTATGCAAGAAAGGCTACACGAATAGTGAAGATTGTTCCTGTGTATTTATAGATGATCCCCAATGGATTTTGTATAATCTCAGTGTACGTAGATGATCTGAATATCATCAAAACCCTGCATGATATAAAGGAAGCCAACTCTTTCCTGGAGTCAGAGTTCGAAATGAGCGTTAGAGGAAACCCTACATGAACACAGACGGTTGGAGGAAACCGTTTGTGATGAGCGTCCATTATAGCCTTTTTTGTACTAGTGTAACATGTCTGCTTCGACCAACTGGGTGAGATCTTCGCAATAGTACCATTTATGTTGACATGCAACACTTCTTTTTGTAGGGCCTTTCGAACGTATTTTCACTTTAGGCTTATATAGATCAAGTACATGCTTGCATATAATTAAATAAAATAGTAGTTCTGCATCTCTAAATATAATAAATAAAGACCTAATTAAATTAGAGTTACCTGACAATATTAATGCACCTCAATAATTCTTTCCAGTCAAATAATATATTTAATTGAAAAACGCCAAGCATATTTGTATCCACATCACATAAACTTGGGACCACGCACCCAAGAACGCTAAGAACCTTTTGTCTGAGAAAACCTAGAACCATGTGCCTAGGAGCAATATTAATTTATGTATAAACTTCCATCAACAATTCTAGTAAACTAATAGTGTTCCACACAACCAATAATAAACATCAAAGGTTTCATCAGCTAAGTTCCAAAATAGATGAGGTAAATCACTAGTACTTAAATGAGGCAACTAAAGGTGATAAACTATTGATTGATTGTACGTGGTGTGAATGTGAAACTCCCATCCCATACATGTCGTCATCAACGTTTACCTATAAACATCAACAAAGTAAAGATGAGTCATAAGGCTCAGCAAGTACATAATAAAATAACAAGCATTAGCCTGAACATAATCATAAACTGGATACATCTCATCATGATCCACATATCTCATTGTCATCATCATATTTTTTCCATCATTGCAATGTATCTCTACTCTACATGCTTATTTTACCGGTATAGCTAAGTGAACACCCGTCAGTGTTCACTCACTCAAAAGCCCATCCACATCTATCTGGGGCTCTCTCTACTCTTGTGGAGGCCTACCAAAGTAGGTCTTACATGCCCATCCAAGATGGGTCTTTCTCTTTCACAAAATGAATGTACATATGATACGAATGCGAATCGTTCTATTGTCCATTAACATGTTCCATCAACAACATATTACCATCATTATCATATTATAATCATTAATGTTGGTCGATCGCCACCCTAGCATCCCTCTAAGCCCAGTGGCTACGGTGAACCCCACCCCTAACTGGTGAACCCTAACCGTATGTCGGCGACTCCATTGAAGACGCCTGTGGTGGTGGCAGACGCAAAAGAAGACAACGGGGAGCCTCGCTAGATCTTCATTGGAGATGGAGATAGAGGTGGACGGGAGCACGAAACTTGGCGCAAATCGAACGTATAAAATTCGACTAATTTTCATAAAAAAATTCCCTTCTGTTATTGTTTTCGTTTGGCAACAATCATCGTGGGTTGTTTAATTGTTAGATGCTACCCTCTGATCATAAAAGAAAGTCTTTTTAGAATATGTGCAGTCAAATATTATAAAATTGGTTATCAATATCTTTTAAATATTTAGATTAGACATATTAAAAATTATATGTGTATATTTGTCTCAAAAGTACTTTCATATTATTGTAATTTTATTAGGTTTTATAGATGTATTTTAAAATAAATGAGTGATCAAAATTGTATTTTGGAAACCATGTTAATGTTTAAAACAACTTTATTTTGTGATTGGAGGGAGTATATTTTATATCACTCAATAGTCAGCAGTAACACTTTTCTAAGGAAAAACTCATCCATATCGTGCCATGTTATAACCCAGCGCTGATAAATTTATTTTGAGAAATCACACTTTTATTTAGGCAGTTATAGTCGCATTTCTTAGTGTACTTTTTCTCATTTCCCTTCCATTGTGATACTTGAGCCTTAAAGACAAAAGAATAAAGAAATTACAACACCTGTAGCACTCTTATTTTCTGGGTCTAAAAGTTATTTTTTGGCTTTTTATTGTAACTAGCTTTTAAACGGAGTGTCTTTTTAAGATGGGCTCTATAAGTTAATTGTAGTACGCATGTAGCGACTTCTTTTATATCGGCCAAAACCGCACACGAATTTTTTATATTCTATACTCTCTCTTATAAATAGTCCAAAATACATAAACCACATAAAAAAGAACAGGCACGTAAAGTTTGCATCCCAGCCATATATCAGAACTCTAATCCTCAAATGAGAGGTCAAACTAAGGGGGGTCAGTAGAAAATTTACGGGGAGAGAAGATAGGAACGACGCCACCTGCAGGCATACCTGTTCTTTGCCACCTACTAGACAAGTGTAGAAGCAGCGTACTACTACATAGATCATGTTTTTTTTTGTTTTTTTTATGACTTTTGGCTTTAGCTTTTAGAAGTTAAAATAAACAAGGTGGTTTTTCTAAACGAATTTCTGAGTCTAAAACTGTATGCGTCGTCCACATCTATGACTTTGTCGTCTCAAAAAGTACAAAAAGAAGCCATTAGACACAGCCAAAAACCATCAACCACAACTTAAAAGAATATGGCCAAAAGCTTACTGGGTGGATTTGCCAGGGCTTATAGCTTGGCTTACTATAGTAATTAGCTTTTAAATGAAGTGTCTTTTTAAAGTGGGTCTACAAGTCGATTATAGCAGACACTATCCCGACTTATCTACATCTGCTAAGATCACTCACAAGTATATCTCTCTATACTCTTTCTTGCGAACAGACAAAATTTAAAAATTTAAATAAAAAAGTTATAAGTCACAACCAAAAAACCCATCTAAAGTATCTCGTTGGCTTTCATTCTTGCACCAGAGCAAATCACACACATCCTGATCGAGGAGGTCATTCTGGTTTCAGTCACGAAGTCGAGGAAACACTACGAGTACTCTAGCAGCATAAGGAATCAACACACTGTCAAGGCTAGAATTATCTAAGATCCGGTACAAGTTCATTAGGAAAGTATGTTGGAAATAATCTTGTTTTAGAAGTCACTTACAAAGTTTGGAAGTGATAGAAGTCGAGACGGAGACGAAATCGGAAGTCGTAGCCAAAATAGAGTTTTCAGCCGGACCGGTCAGACCGGAAACAAAGTTGTATTTGAAGTCGAAAAGTAGTAGAAGTCGTAGTCGAAAGTTAGAACCGGAGTATGAGTCGGAGTCGGAATTGTAAATCGTAGTTGAACCCAAGTTAAAGACGAATAACCAGGTATAAAAGGGGTGGAGTCTTGTAACCAATGTGTGCCGAAAAAGTACCAAGCAGTACACCGTGTACGCCGAAGTATTGTGAGGAGTTGAGAAGTAAAGAAGAGAAGAAAAGAAAAGCCCTGTGTATCAAATACATTGTGTGATCTCGCAGACGTGGTTGAAAGCCATTATGACCATGGCAAACGTGGTCGGAGGGGCTTACGACCACGGCAAATTGTCAGCAGGTGTGGTCGAAAGGCGTTCGACCACGACAACCCTGAAAAGGCGTGGTCGGGAAGAGATACGACCACAGCGGAGAAAGTCTGGACGTGATCAAAAGACATATGACCGCAGCAAAGAAGTTAGAACGTGGTCGTAAGGGTGTTCGACCACGTTGAAGAAGTTGAACGTGGTCGTGGAGGCGTTCAACCACGTTGAAGGTGCACTGTACGTGGTCGTAAAGGCTATCGACCACGTTATAAAGTGTTCGAACACGTTGTGAAGGCTTCGACCGCGGTGTGAGTGGTCGTAAGAAGCTGTGACTACGCCGAGAAGATCTGAACATGGTTGGAAAGGACTTTGGCCATGTAGAAAGGAAGTGAACGTGGTCGAAACGGGTGTTTGACCACGGTGAACAGTGATCGCCAGCATCACTGTGTGATTGTAGAAGGTTGTGATCACGGTAATTCAAGCGCAGTTGAAGAAAGGGCAGCGCAACGGCAGGGAGAAGCGTTCGAACGGCTACCTGAGTGGTCGTACGGCGACAGGAGGTGGTCGGAACCGGTCGTAAGCACTCAGAACCGGTTGTAAGCACTTAGAACTGGTCGTAAATGATTCTAACCGGTTGTAAAGATCCTGGAAAAGTTATAAGATTTTCAACAGTTGAGATCAGAGCAATTCCAATTTCCAACAAAGTAATAGTGACTTCATCCCTCTACAATCCGTGCTAATTTTGCACTACTTGGCCGCTCCTACACACATGCACGAATGCCAGTACTGGACTACATATCCACGAAGCCAATTAATAACTTCATTCTAAGTTTAATAAGTTTAATAAGGCTGACTGTGCTAGCTATAAGGGAATCCATGTCAGCATAGTCCTATGTGGATGGGAGAGAAAAGGAGAGAGAGAGCCAAGCCGACTCCCATGCAAGAGTCAGGCTATAGCACAAGAAAAGAGGCATTATCCATGCATGTACCCATAGAACTAATTGCTATATCCATGCATGTATTAAATTATCAATACCCATGTATGTATTAAATGATTGAGAGCTCTTGTGGAGATAACTTATAGCCAGCTTATTGTTGAGCCAACTAACTAGCTCATAGTTTGCCACCTCAGATAAGAGATAGCACATTAAAAGCTTAGTTTGCTGGCCAACTTAAGAGATAGTGTACAGGGAAGCTGGCTTTTAATGTGCTATCTCTTATCTGAGGTGGCAAACTATGAGCTAGTTAGTTGGCTCAACCATTGGAACATTTGTTAAAAACTGACTAAGCTAATAAATATCCATGCCCGCGTACACTTGCTGTTCTGTTATCGGACGATTAATACTTGCCGGCGGTAGCCGCTGGTGCTGCACCCGCCGACCCCAGGACACCACGGCAGCCGCCGGAGCTACTGCTAGTATGGCCGAAAAATGATTCGTGGTGCAAAAGCTGCACCCTAAATTTATTAATTAATGAACTAAATAACGTTTTAGATGTGAATATGGCAAACAAGTTGAGAGACCAAGTACTAGGTGTAGGATATATTTGTGATGAACAATTGATACTTTGGTTAAGTTAAATTTGAAATTTATAATAGTTCCAGCAAACTCAGTTTGCTGCTAGTGTTGACAGTCGGACCAGTTAGGGGGACCGGTCATACCGCTAAGAGAAAGCGGTCGGACCAGCCTAAAAAGGTGGTCTGATTGGTGGGCTGTTGTGACTGGATTTTGGTGCTGTCAGACGAGGGTAATGGTATGACCGATTTCTAGTTGACGGTTGTTATTTTTTAGAGAGCATGTTCTAGAGAAGTTGTTCAATTTGTTTTGGCTTTTGGAGAATTTAACATACTCTCTCTCATCACAGTTCCCTTCTGCATCACGAAGCATCTGACCTAGATTGTCATCATGCAGCCTATCCAAATCGAAACCATAATCGACATCATCCGGCAGCATATCATTGACTTCGTCGGCGATATCACTATTACTATCTTTCTGTGTAATCTACTTTTCACCATGACTGGTCCAATGTGCATACTCCTTTTTGAAACCCCTTCGAATTAAGTATGCTTCAATCTGCGCTCGGTTATTAAACATCGGCTCTAGCTTCCAATTTTTTTTACTTGTTACTTTACCATTTGTGAGACACATTACTAGGACTTTTTCCCCACATACTCATCCCACAATAGCAGTAGACTTGAAAAAAAATATAAGTTATTAAATAAAGTTACCATAGCCATTCTTCTTTACTCCTTTGTTTGAGTGATAGAAGCCAAAACAACATCTACTCCCCTCCATTTGTTCCTTCTTTTTATAACACATACTTTGCGTTGGCACAGAGAATAGTTCATGAAAATGACTATTAATGCATTTGAAATAAAAGAGAGAATAGTTTGTGTCAAGGTTTACTAATAAATGCCAAGAGATGGAAGATTAATAAGGTCAAAGAGAGAAGTTGTCATTAAAATCACATGCACGCCAACTATAACAGGAACAAGCTGTAGATACACATGTATGAGTTATTGTATCTTCAAAAATGTGTTGCTATCACTCGTAGCAACACAATTGATAAGCGTTTTTATATCTGGTTTTGCTACGGTTGGTCTACCGCAACATATAATACGTGTTGTTATATAAAAATTCAAGACCGAATGCAACATATTCAAAATATACATATAAATTTTCGTATATTCAACCCATAACACATCACAGAGGAATAAACATGCCGCAATATTTCTCATTAAACAAAACAAATGGTCTCAAATATATTCTTCACATGATCACATTGTTCATATATAACCGTAACCAGGTCTGTTGAATACATCAAGTTGTGAGAAGAAATTACATAATTTAGTCTCAAAAACGTAAAATCTATACTAGCTTCTTCTATCTATCATTTACAGGTTTTTCTCTTGCATCTCTCTCGTATAAAAATATCAATAAGACCACAGAATGTTAACATCTCAAGGGTTATCTGCAGCAGCTTGTGTCCTATTTGAAGCCCGTGAGCATAGCGCACCAGCCTGCAGAGTTGAGGTGCTTTCATTTAAATTATTAACATAAAATTTGTATTAGATGACATACATTCAGAAAGAACGTACGTAACTATGTGAACATAAACAGATAGAAATGTAGACAGAAATCAATACAGACTTACTAATCAATATTTATATTTTGTATGGGAATCTAAATAAAGCTCTTTACATGTAATTTTCTATAGTCTTTGTTGATATGTCATTTCGACTATGTCCCCACCAACTTTATAAAACAAGTTATGTCTACTTCTGCAATGCCGCTTAGACTTCTTAACGTCATCAAGTTTCCAGGTCTGATCTTGATCAGCACTTCAACAGGATAGCACCTTAACCGGACAGATCTTGAAATGCATCTAGCTAACACATACTGAGAAATGGTGCCATGCTAAATCTTAATAGGGGACCGAAACGAGTTGAAGGATATTTCTGCAACACTACTTTCTGCAAAGGACTGAGGTTTCACAAGTGAAACAGAAAGGTAGCTCTCAGAAATTGTTGTCAATGAATCAAGCTCCTTACAGGCCCCTAATTACACTACTACAGAAAAGGTCATCACAGACGGTTCAAAAACGTCATCACAGACGGTTTTGTGAGCCGTCTGAATTTATGGGTCAGTAATGATGCAAGGTCGTCACAAACGGCTTTCGAACCGTCTGTGGTGCAAATATCACAGACGGTTTTTTAACTAAAAACCGTCTGTGATATATAGTTATCACAGACGGTTCTAGTTTAAACGGTTTTTAACTAAAAACCGTCTGTGATTATAATTATCACAGACGGTTTTTAGTTAAAAACCGTCTGTGATATTTCCTTCTACTCCTAAATCTATTTTTGTTTATTGGCTAGTCTTAGGAAATGCTAGCCATGCCGTCTGAAACAAGCAGATCAACATGTACATGTATACATCCAATTCACATCTCAATTCATTTCACAAACATAAAACAACCATTTTTTATTAAGATTAGAGCCTACCATTATAATATCCCAAAACAACGAGCAAGTTACACAATAAGAACAGAGAAAAAGCAAAGATCCTCTATGCCTTCTCGCCCCTGATGCAACACATGAGCTGGATGTCTTTGACGCCCACCATCGTCGGCATTGATTGAGCGTCTGCACGGTTGGCACGAGCTAGTTGCTTCTGTGGTGTCTGCCTCTTGTAGACTTGTGCATAGTCTGCAAGGAGGAGGACAGCAAGGAGGAGGAGAACATTAAGAAGGCTGAGTTTTGGTTATATTTATAGAGGAGGGAGAGGTGGGAGTGCAAAATTTTTGGCGCGGGAACGGAGAGGCGGAGCTACGATCCATGGGGTGAGGATTGGTGGATTTCTATTGGTTATGATTGGGTTGAGGAGGATCGACGGGCCCAGCGGTTAGATTATCACAGACGGTAGGTATCTAGAACCGTCTGTGGTGAATGAATATCACAAACGGTTCTATATGCCAACCGTCTGTGAATTAGAGCACAAAATTTTATATACCGATGCAATATAAACAACTAGTCTGAAAAGATAAAATAGCAAAGTTTTATATGGCTTATATATACTCATTTGAAAGGTTTCAATGAGATCTACAACTTTTTAGTTGAAGCAAAATCCAAATTCCAAAAGGAAGACCAAGAAAAAGGGTAAAAATAGAAACCAAAAACTTGCGACGCAGGTTTAGATCCAAAGATGGCCGATTTTTGGGGTCTTGGAGGGCAACGGCACAAGCTGGTCATTTTTTTAGATCGGGCTCGTCGTTAGCTTTCCAACGAGTACAAGAACGTCGAAAACGGACACCGTATGCAAAAATTATGCCCGTTTTACTGAAGGTGTCTCAAAACTGAATCCTACTCGGACTCAGGCGGGAGATTATGAAATTTTGGGGGATTACAAGGCGGGAAACATATCACAGATGGTTTTTAATACAAACCGTCTGTAACAATTTCATTATCACAGATGGTTCTTAACTAAAAACCGTCTGTGAAGTATCACAGACGGTTCTAGATAAGAACCGTCTGTGATGTCTGCCATCAACACAGACGGTTCTTATCTAGAACCATCTATGATACTTCACCGTCTGTGATAATGAAGTTATCATAGACGATTTGTATTAAAAACCGTCTGTGCAAATACCACAGACGGTTATTCTTATGAACCGTCTGTGATACTTGCAGCACAGACGGTTTCTAGGAACCGCCTGTAATATAGGCGTCCAGTTTAACTTTTTTTGTAGTAGTGTTAATTGCAAGATATCGTACACGTACTATGGTTGGTGGCATGGTTTACATGGCACAATAATTTTGGTCCTTAGGGGCTAGAAGATTACTAATGGCCAGTACCGTCCACATGTATAATGGGTTGATTAAGTGGTTCTGTAGTAGTATTTTATCATTATCACTTGTAGCATGCAACAGACTATGGCCCTGTTCAAAGGTGATACGGTTTTTGATTTTTGGTTGTGGTTTTTGGTTGATTGTGAGAAAAATTGAGAGAGTAGAAGATACTCGAGTTGAGAAGCCACTTCATTCGAAGTAGCTTCTGCAGTAACTCCAACAAATGATTTATAGAAATCTGTCCATTCAAAAGCCATCTTCTAAAGCCCAAAAGTCAGAAGCTATTTAGAACAGTGCCTATATAAATAGATGCTTGTGGATGATTTCAAATAACATAAAACTTGCAGGAGTATAATCGACAATATTCGAGATACAGGTAGATTTTGACAGACTTTCCGGTTTATTGGTGTATTGGTATCTTTTGGCTAATTGCGAAAGAGATTGAGGGAGTAAGAGACACTTGTGTTGAGAAACTACTCCGTTTAAAACGACTCCTGTAGTAATTCCTAAAAATGGCTTATAGGAACTACTTTTAGAAGCCGCTACATTCAAAAGTCAGCTTCTAAAAACCAAACGACAGAAGTTGTTTGGAATAGGGCATATATAAATAGATTTTAGATGCTGAAAAGAAGAAGCCCTAATATTAAAGGAGCTGGAAGAAGCTTGCTGGTTAGTGTCACATGGTTAGGCATCCCTACTTAATTGCAAGATATCATGCACGCACTATATATGGTTGGGGGTTGGTGACATCATGTGCATGCCACAGTAGTTTTGCTTGCTAGGGGCCAGAAATTACCAATGCCGTCCACGTGTTAAACGGGGCTGAGTCCTACCGTCCATATCGTGAAGAAGAGGCGTGTGGATCTGTATTTGTATTCGATAATTATCACGTGTACGTACCGTTCCACAAAAGCCTCTATAAATAGATGGGCATGCTGGTCTTGGTTCGCCAAATCAATAGCAGTCGTTTCTCCTTGTTCCGTGAGAAAAAAAATCACATAGCTAGCTAGGAAGAGTATGGAAGGCAAAGGTTTTAAGAGTGTGCTTTTCAGTGTACTCATACTGGGTCTAGTTCTTGAGAATATCCAAGTGGATGCTAAGAGCTGCTGCCCATCCACAACAGCAAGAAATATATATAACGCTTGTCGTTTTGCGGGTGGCTCTCAGCAAACATGTGCAAGTGTCTCTGGTTGCAAAATTCAAAAAGATCCAATATGCAAGCCCCCTTATGATAAGCTCACCCTTTTCCCGCACTCTGGTAAATGAACCCATTCTTTTTATTATTTTGTCACAATCAGGAAATTCCATTTTAATATTAGATGTTTTGGCAGATGAAGCAGATGTCGTTGACTTTTGCAAGTTGGGTTGTACATCCTCCGTGTGCCGCAACATAGACGCTTGTAAGACAAATTTTTTACCGTTTGCTAGCTAGCGTCTTACACCTTGCTCCTTAACAAAGGTTTTACCTCTAATGCAAATTATTTTGGTGTCAGTTGTTGGCAGCGAGGAAGTGAATGATGCCGTGGAACGTTGTAACAATGCATGCTACCGTTTCTGCACCAAGGATGTTGACACTCCCACGGTTGTTGCTTAAGAAAATGCATGCATGGGGACTTCACATGGTAATTAAGGCCATGTTGTTGTTTAGACTTCAATAATTGGATATCACATCCAAACCAGTGTGCCATCTTATTTGCGTCTTTTTCTATCTTTTTTCCAATAAGGGTGGCTACGACGCCATTTTGTTTTGAGAATGTGCTCGTCTAGCTATGTTGTATCCTTGGCTAATAAGTTTCGTTGTGATGATTTGTGTCTTATTTAGTTTCTATTCCCTTTTATGCTTTTCAAAGTAATATAGTTATAACACCCCGGCTTAACAAAAGCATAAAATGTCATCCATAACTACGATTGCTATCAATTTAAACCATTAAACAAGTATTACCATGAGCTGGCCTTCAATTATAATTCCACAACATAACCATGAACATAATACTTCAACATTAAAGGAATGAATAATTGACATTAAGATGGACCAATATATGACCTCAGAAGTGTGCTGAAACACTGGAATGCTAATGACAATAGCTGTAGAAGTGCATTAAAAGCTATATTCGTGATATGATAGTATGACTTGATATGAAGCAACTTAACAAGAAATGATAACCTTGAAAAGTTACCACACCCCGAGTAAACCTCATACCTGGCATCTTCTAAAATAGTTGCAAACATTGACTGACTTCTTCCTTGCTCTGCAAATGTGTACAAGTCTCCTAACAACTGTGGAATTCCATCAACATCATCATCCTCATCCTCGTTCATGCCAAACCCATCATTTCCATCCTGATATTATATATCATTACACTTGCACGCAACTAAAAGCAATCTAAAGGCAGGGAGGCTTGGTGCCCGGACACCTTGGTGTCCCATTTCAGCGTCCTATATATATATATATATATATATATATATATATATATATATATATATATATATATATATATATATATATATATATATATATATATATATATATATATATATATATATATATATATATATATATATATTTCCGCTGCAAGTTCTTTCTTAAGTGAACTATTTGCCCGATCAACCTATTTGTGTAAAACTTGGTTGAGTAGACCTATTTACAACTGCTTAATATTATATGGTACTCTGTTCTATTCACTCATGTATGGATGTGACGCAACGATGTTATATGCATGTGCTAATTACCGATCACAAGACTAGTATGGTACACATATAGAATTCGGGGTTAATTTTCTAGGTCCGACAGCCTCTATGCACAAATTTAAGTCCTTTTGGTTTTTCATAGTGTCCAGTGTAAGACTTTGACTGTGGACTGTTCATATTGATTTGGACTGGGTACATTGGTATACCATGCAGTAATATCCTTGTAGAGGTTAATGCCATTTAAAATTTCTTTCATCGAACATTAACTTTATGGGTCAATATTTTGTTTGAGTTAGTACTAGGTGTGCCATCTGCACATTGTTGCAGATCTGATTGGGTTTTCTCTTAAGATTTTGTATGTAAAAAATCTCACTAATATGAGGATAAATATTGTGATTTTTTTTCATTTCCATGTATTAAGGGCAATCACATGTAGAGTTATAATCGTATTTTTTATGAAACATAATAAAGTTTAAATATTTGAGACACATGCATATGCATATATTCAGTCAAAGTACGATGTCATGTTGTAGCAAGGTATATATTGAGCAAGACTTACATTAAAATGCATCTCACTGTGCAAACGTTTTGCAGTTTCAAAAAGGAAAACCCAATCTGTTTATGAGAAGTGGTCAGACATTTCCCTTCAAGTTGATGTTGAGTCGATGTATAAATCAAACCAAGCTCAATGTGAACCCAGTTTGAAACACTGCTACAGACAGCCCTATCACAGACGGTTCGGAACCGTCATCACAGACGGTTCCTGAACCGTCAGTGTTTAGGTGTCAGTGATAGTTGGTGGTTATCACAGACGGTTCCCGAGCCGTCTGTGATAAAAATATTACAGACGGTCTTGATTACTAACCGTCTGTGATAGGTGAGTATCACAGACGGTTTTTTTATAAACAACCGTCGGTGATACTCGCCTATCACAGACGGTTAGTAATCAAGACCGTCTGTGATATACAAATATCACAGACGGTTTGTAATACAAACCGTCTGTGATATTTGTATATCACAGATGGTCTTGATTACTAACCGTCTGTGATAGGCGAGTATCACCGACGGTTGTTTATAAAAAACCGTCTGTGATATTCTGTATATCACAGACGGTCTTGATTACTAACCGTCTGTGATAGGCGAGTATCACCGACGGTTGTTTATAAAAAACCGTCTGTGATACTCGCCTATCACAGACGGTTAGTAATCAAGACCGTCTGTGATATGCACAATATCACAGACGGTTTGTATTACTAACCGTCTGTGATATTGTGTATATCACAGACGGTCAGTAGTAAAGCCGTCTGTGATAGCAGTCACACCACATACGACACTCTTTGAAACCGTCTGTGATATGGTATCACAGACGGTTTTTAACAATGAACCGTCTGTGATACCAAGTGCATCATCCATTTTATATGCTGTTTCTTGGCTAGCCTCAGGATATGCTAGCCATGCCCTCTGAAAGCAAGCAGATTACAGATAAATGACAGATATAAGTTAATTGCAACTCATAGTAAATTACAACAAAATTCGATACACAGATGAATGTAACAATATCACATATATAGAATGAAAATTGTTACACAAAATCTGACAAATGTATTGAATTGAAGGAATTGTTTGATTTGTACAGTTGAATCCACTGTTTCAACATCTAATTATCATCATCGCCGGCGTGGAACTCTCCCCTCTTATTTATGACCTCTGCTAGCAAGAATTGGGAGATGATTGCACGAATATCGACGAGATTGTCAAGATCATATGCACTTCCGTCGAAGTTCACCCGCTGTCGCTAGGAGCAATGTTAAGTCATTAATTAGCATGTGTGTGTAATATAATCAGAAAATAATAATTATTGGAAGGACCTGACAAACCTCTGGATCATTGATCTTAGTACCCATGATTTCCATCATATGGCGGCAAACGTAGAATCCACATACGTTGCCCTGTAGCTGCTGGTGGCACTGCAAAAATAGAATTACATACATCGGTATTGTCAATTCTAGAGGCATTATTACAAAGTATGATATAGGATTATTGTGTTGTAGCGGGTACCGGAAATCGCGTGTTGTGTCGTAGCGTGTCACTGGATTTGTCGTGTGTTCCTCCTTGGGCAACATATTCGGCAAACGCCCTACGTGATTCAAAAAACTTAGCCTCGGCCGCGGCAAACAAAAGAAATATTACAATAGAGTTATGTATGGAGGAAATGAGTTTACCTGTTAAGTACTTCTTGCACACGACTGAAGTCGTGGTTGCTCCTAAGGAGGGAATCAAGGTATATTACCTTGCTCCACTTTGGTACAATCACAATCAAAATTCAGTGATTCCTAGTCATATGTGTCGCCACAGTGATTAATCCTAAGTTCATGCTGCATGTAAAGTACAAATGAAACATATGTGTGGCAACTAGTGAAGCACTTACCCTTGGTTGAAGGGTACCATGACGTACTCCTTGCCGGTGTGAGCAATCAATCCCCTCGTTATGTAACCTTCCACGAAGGATGCATCTGCGTTGATAGATTGCTCGGAGACCAAGTGAGGGTCGAGGAAACCCACCGGTCGTCGCGATTTCCGGGCTTGTTGGATCATGTATCTATACATAAAGAAAGAGTAATGACATTTATCTGTATAACGTGAATGTAGAACTTCATTGTACAGTACACTTACAGTGTCCAGCATCGTAGAAGTGAGGCGTCGAGTTCGTCGAGATTGAATAGTAAGAATAAATCTTCGAATGTCACGACGATGTAGCCCAAGTCATGGAGGAAATGCGTCTCGTTATATTTCACAGTGAATGCACTCTGCCGGTTTGGCTTCATGTTGGACTTCTCCATGTACCAGGCATGCAATGTATTGCAAATCATACCAAGTTGGCGTAATTGTGAATCGGGCACCAACGACACTCCTAGAATAAACTTCCATGGCACGGGACCCGGCTTAATTTTCTTCGCATGAGCCTTGGAGGCCTTGGAGCCTCGCTTATGATATGTTCTCGGTGGCGTCTCGGCGGGAGCCGATGCAACAGACTTTACTGGATTTGGAGGTGGAGGTGGAGCCACCGGAGCCGATGTGCCAGGTCCAGGGCGACGTACCTCTTGGGCCACTGGATGTGAAGATTGTGGCACGGACATGTCGAGGACGATGTCCCTCTTGGGCCACTGAATGAATGTGTGGACGGCATCCCCTAATGTCTTAATCTCTTCGTTTGGGGGCTTCTCAAGAGGGACGGACTTAAAAATATCATTAATCATGTCCACCTGGACCTTTATGAAACCGGTGTGTACTTGTACACCGTGCACCAGCGTCCCTGGCAGCAATGGATACACCATGCCGCGCCCAGCGTCAACGGGAATAGAGCCAACAAGCCTGACTCTGAGGCTGCAAGGGATGGGCTCCTACATAACGATACAAGAGCTGAGTTAAGGCGTCCACCAGAGAGATCTATGTACCATTCTAAAGAGGTACATTACCTGAATGTCATCAATACGTAAGTGGTCGTCGCTATGTTCAGAAATTGGTGTGGACGCGCAGCTACTGCGACGTTGAGGGGGACTGGGTACCGCAGTACTAGGAGTTGGTTGCGAATGGTTGCGGACTTGTCTCAGTTCTTCCCGCAACGAATCTATCTCTCCTCGAAGTGAGGCAGTCTGCTCTTGAAGTGAGGCAGTCTGCTCTTGAAGTGAGGCAGATAGTTGTTCCACAAGTTGAGCACGAAGCTCCTGTTTTATTTGTTCGCTGCGGTACGCCTTGGATCTCTTCCTACTCCTATATGTCTCGGAGTAATCTGGAAATCCTTGCCTCCAAGGTACATAAACCCCCATGCCTCGTGTGCGACCTGGGTGCTCCTTGTTTCCCAAGGCCTGTGATAGTAAATCTATCTCTCTATATTCTTCAAAGGAGCCACGAGAAGATTCGGTAGTCAATGATTGCTGCAAGAGGCAATTAATCATGTTATTTTTGAACCCATGAAGTTCAAGAGGTGTTAACAACTATGTTGTTTAACATATTTTACCATGCGTCGGGACACTTCCTCATCTGCGGGGTTTTTGAAAGAGACACCCGAAGATGTGGTTGATGACCTCGCTCTTAACCAGTTTCGAGCGCGCTCGTTTGCGATCCCGGCAAATGGCGGAGAGGCCTCCGATCGGATTGCGACCTCATCCTGCATCCTCCATTGCGGGATTTTACCCGCGTACCCAGCAGTGCCGAGTCTGTGAGGGTGCGTGTTTTGTGACTGGAGATCCTTGTGCGCCGCACTTTGTTGTACAAATTCAGGCGTCGTCTTCATCTGCACAAAGGCCTCCCATGTTTCCGGCGACACGAAAGGATACTTCGTGAAGGGCGTGACATCCTCGGCCATGTACTTCATCACAAGAATGCTCTTAAAATTCTTCCATGCTTTTCCCATCGCGAGGAGCGCCTGCCGTTGCACGAGTCCCTGTGCTTCTGCTGGGAACTCGAAGAAATTTGTAAGTTCCTCCCATAGCTGATTTTTGTGATCCTTTGTCAAATCTTTCCAGCTTGCTATGGTGATGGGGACCTGTTGCCTTCCAATTATCCCGCAGGTAGTCCGAAATGATTACGCTGCTTTCGACGGTTCCAGAGGAGTCCCATTCGGAGAGACCACCGTGATGGTCATTCGGCCCTCTGGCCTTTTCGATACTCCTCGGCCACGTTTACTTTTCGCAATCTTGGGAGCGTGAGACCCAGATGACGACGACGAAGACTGTGTGGACGCCATCTCTCTTCTAAGAAAAAACTAACTGCAGTGAGCTATGGACCCAGCTTGTCAAAGTTCTATGAATCAAGTGACACAAACCAGTGCATCAAGTTTATTGAACAAGATACACTGGAGTGTGTCACTTGCTTTATGCTCTTTGACAAAGTTCTAACAATTAACTAATTGCAGTGAGCTATGGGCCTTCTAAATAGACCTTGCAGCTAACAAGTGCAACATATATTATTGTTACAAGGTTCTATGAAGTGCCTACAGTGAGCTAAACACCTGCAGCATATATTATATGCTACATAAAATACATGTGAAGCATATATCATAAAGCTAACATGTTGAGCATATAACATGTGAAGCATATAACATAAAATTCATATGAAGCATATAACATAAAATTCATGTGAAGCATATAACATAAAATTCATGTGAAGCATATAACATAAAATTCATGTGGAGCATATAACATAAAATTTATGTGAAGCATATAACATGTGAAGCATATAACATAAAATTCATGTGAAACATATAACATAAAATAAGCGGCGTCGGGAGTGACCGGCGGCGTCGGGAGGGAGCGGCGTCGGGAAGGAGCGGCGGCGTCGGGAGGGAGCGGCGTCGGGAGGGACCGGCGTCGGGAGGGATCGGCGGCGTCGGGAGGGAGCGGCGTCGGGAGGGACCGGCGGCGTCGGGAGGGAGCGGCGTCGGGAGGGAGCGGCGTCGGGAGGGAACGGCGGCGTCGGGAGGGAGCGGCGTCGGGAGGGACTGGCGGCGTCGGGAGGGAGCGGCGGCGTCGGGAGGGACCGGCGGCGTCGGGAGGGAGCAAAACCTAGCTAGCAGGGGCGCTGCAGGGTGGAGACAAGAGACTGCGCTAGAGCGGACTCCGCAGACCTAGCTGCGGGTATTTAAAGATGAGCTATCACAGACGGTTCTATCAATATAACCGCCTGTGATATGCACTTATCACAGACGGTTCTATCAATATAACCGTCTGTGATATCAATATTATCACAGACGGTTCTATATATATAACCGTCTGTGATATTTATATTATCACAGACGGTTATATATATAGAACCGTCTGTGATGTTTTATTACAGACGGTTTCTTTTGATAAACCGCCTGTGATATTTCACTATAAATACCGGTAGCTAGCTAGGTTCCTATGTCATTTTACAATTACAATGGAACATAGATACATTTATGAAAAACGCAAGCATAACCATAGATATAACTATTTCTTAGTTCCTTAGTCATTTTACAATTACAATGGAACATACATACATTTATGAAAAACACAAGCATAACCAATATCATTTATTACACTTTGGCTATATCATTTTAAATAAAGCCCTTCACGATGATCGACACGCATATAGCTTGGTTCATCGCCTTGTTCTTCCTCGAGCCTGATGCCTTGTCCGAATGGAGGCAAATCATCAAATTGATTGTACTCTTCCTCATCCACAACATTCTCAACCCCGACAATCCTTCTTTTTCCCTGAAGAACTACATGGCGCTTCTTATTTGCCGGGTCGGTTACATAAAATACTTGAACAACTTGCCTCGCGAGTACGAATGGTTCATCTTTGTATCCTACACATTCGAGGTCCACGGTAGTGACGCCGTACTTGTCAACCTTTACACCCCGTGGAAGTTGGACCCAACGGCACCGAAATAGAGGAATTTTGAAAATTACGTAGTCAAGCTCCCAAATCTCCTCTACAAGCCCGTAGTACGAGCTTGGGCCAGCGGTACTGCCGTGCGCATCATAGGCATCTATGCGGACACCTGAGTTCTGCACTGTGCTCTTTCTATCTTGATCTGTTGTATAAAATGTGTAGCCATTAATGTCGTATGCTTGCCATGTCACAATTGTAAATTTTGGCCCTTTTGCCAACCATTGTAGTGTTTCACTTGACGACCTCCTAGTCAATTGCGCCTTGAACCATTCGTTGAACTGACGGTTGTGTTGTCTCGTGGTCCAAACTTCTGACTGGCCTGCATTCTCCTGACGTAGCATGTCCTTGTGCTCTTCAATATATGGGGTCACTTCAGTCATGTGTTGTAAAACCATGAAATGGGCTTGAGTATACGTATTTTGATCCGGAGTTATTGCTTTCCTCCCGATAGTCCCGATACCCTCTAGCCTCCCCTCGTGACGAGATAGAGGTACACCTATCGGCTCTACCTGAGCCATGTAGCCGATGCAGAATTCAATGACCTCTTCTGTTGTATAACCTTCGATGATGCTACCCTCCGGTCGAGATCGATTGCGTACATAGGACTTCAGAATTCCCATGTACCTCTCGAAAGGGTACATATGACGTAGAAATACGGGGCCACATATTTTTATCTCTTTCACAAGGTGGACAATGAGATGGACCATGATATCAAAAAATGATGGAGGGAAATACATCTCTAGATGACATAGAGTTGTCACCACCTCGGTTTGCAGAGCATCTAGTCCATCCGGATCAATGACCTTCTGAGCAATTGCGTTGAAGAAATAACATAGCCTTATGATTGTCACTCGAACCTTGTTCAGCAAAATACTTCTAATTGCAACAGGTAGCATTTGAGTCATTAGCACATGACAGTCGTGAGACTTCATGCCAATTAATTTCAAATGTTCCATGGAAACAAGTTTCTTCATGCTTGTCGAGTGACCGGATGGAACTTTCACACCATTTAAGGACTGGCACAATTCAGTTCTCTCGGACTTAGACAGAGTGTAACATGCTGGGGGAAGGTACGTCCGGCCTTTATCGGTCTCTATCGGTGCTAACTCGGTCCTGATGTTCATAGCGACCAAGTCACGCCTTGCGTTAACACCATCCTTTGTTTTGTCAGGAATGTTCAGTAAGAGACCAATCAAACTGTCACATACATTCTTCTCTACGTGCATGACATCGATGCAATTGCCCGGGAACAAAGGTTTCTCCGAGTCCTCCATCAAGCCCTCGAATTTACTGTAGGGACCCAGATATTAATATCCGGATTCCTCTGTGATTACCGCACTATTCCCTGGATCAGTAGATAGTGCTCACAGATTACAGTTCTGAATATCAAAATACATATCATGCGGAAACGTAATTAAAATAATAAACTTACTCATGGGCCGAATAGGCCGAAATCATAAAATTGCAGCAGCACAAGAACGAAGCTCACAGGTGGGACCTTCAGGACGTGCCCACAGGCAGCCAACTGGAGGTTCGCGACCTAGCCCTTGACATCTTCATCTTCTCTGCCAGCTTGTCCAATTTTGTTGCTGAGGCGAGGTGATTTGAGTCTTGATTCTGAATTTTTGTCGCAAAAGCGAGCGTGAGCACTCCGACCCCGTGCTCCGCGAGCCAATACACAGAATGCAAATAAATAGTATGCATGGCTTATCAAAGGAAGGCTTAGGTTATTTTATTTGCCATAAACTGCATTTGAAATATGGTATATAGAAATCTCCTGAGACTTAGCAGTTTGAACCAAATCATATTGTGTGAAAGAATGCAATATCATTAATACTGATACAGATTTTTCGTTCACCATATATGGCACCTGCACCATATGCTTATCTTTCAGCGTTGTATACGCTTAACTTACCACTGGGACGACACCCAGGACAATTCCAAACCAGGGCAGTCCTTCGCCCTTCACATTTCCATTCCCACCCACAAAGTTTTTGAAATAGAACTATATCTAGTTAAGTTCCCATGTCCGCCCTTGACCGTGGGCACGGCTATTCGAATAGTTTTAGACTCTGCAGAGTGTGTACACTTTCACCACAAGAGATAATCAACTCATTGCCCCACATGATTCCTTAGACATGTGGTCGAGCAGACCATCACAGTGACTTTTCAAAGTATCTAGACCCTTTTCTCATCTCACTTTTATGGGCTTCTCCCACTTGCGGTGGGTCCCATCTGTGCGCGGGATGTTTCCCACAGCCACTAACGCAGCCGGGCTCCCCTCCCCGCAATGTTAGGACAGCTGGGAAACTTCACCCTACCTGGTGTCCCTTCAGGCCCCCTTGCCATAGCGTAGCCCCTTCAACCCCCTACCAGTGAGATGAGTCCAGGGTTTCGATAAGTTTACTTAGCCAAGTTGTACTTTACAGACTTGTGGTTGTACTGTTTTACACAGGAGGTCATGACAAGATTCAGTCCTTAGAATTATCTGGGCGGTCTACCACAAACCCACTTTGTGCTTCCACTGCACCACACATTCACACCCTCAAACCAATCCGCCCAGATATTTAAGCATGTTGGGGGTTTTTGGGAACATAAAATAATCATACCAACATATACCAGTCATTCCCGTCATGACTGCCCGAATCAATTTCTCATGAATAAAAGTGATGCTTGGGGCAATTTCTTGCCCCGGGTTCCTAGTCAATGCTAAGCATGGCATACAATTAAGGACTTTTTTTTTGAAATGTTACTGTTATATTTTTGCTAGGGCGACAAGGTTCACAGATTCAAATATTCCAAAGGAGGGGTAATATTATTCAAGGTAAACAATAGGCACATAACTAGAATATTAAACTAAGCATGTATTTGCATATAAATTAACAACATGCAATTTGATAATTTAAAACAAAGTAATTTGCAGAAAACATAGGATCAACATGGTCAAAGTATTGACTCGCCTTGCGCGGTTTACCGCGGACTTGAGCTCACACGAGGCTTTCTCTTGAGCTTCTATTCTTCATCTTCACTTTGCTCTTGATCTCGCTTGATCCATTGATTCTTCGAGACTCCGGCTTCTAACTATGCGATAAGCGACTGATTCCAAATGAAGCAAATAACTCAAAAGATCCAAATAAATCCAAATAAACCCAATTGAACTTGATTAATTTTTATTATGATTAAATAGAGGTGATTTGAGACGAGGTTTTGTGGACGCGGAGTATTTGTCGGAGCCGAACTAGCGATAATTGGTAGCAGGGCATTCAATGAAGGAGGAAGTAGGGTTTATGACACAGAAATATTAATGAGATTATCCTACTTTAGATTTGGGGGAAACTAGGTTGAGCCAGCCATTGAATAGCAATTTACTGAAAAGGGGTACTATGAATTAATAGGAATTTTCTTAATAAAGCTATTTCTTTTATTATTAACTATTCTTGACCATTAAATGTTAAAGTTTGTACCAAAAACATTTTAAACATTTTTGGGAAGGCAGCTCTCATGATATTAGAGATGAGGAATCCACACCCGATATTTTATGTGGCAAAATCTTGCTAAATTAATTTACTTAGTTTGCATTAATAGATTTTGGTTAGGATATGAAAGATATCTTTTAGACCACCCGAGCTTTTAAGTATTATACGAGTTTGCAGAGTAAAGTCTGAAATTGTTGGGATTATCTTTATAAGGTTTCAAACATGCGTCTTTAATCAATGTTGGATTAACTTCTAGTACATTTGATTTATAAAAGAGAATCTTTTACTTAGTTTCACCTACTTGATTTTTAACATCAATAACCCTTGGATCTATGTCGGTTATATGCTATCTGAAAATAGATCATATATATTCTCGCTTTAGTTGCACATGAAGATTAATGTAATAATCTCAACTGGCATAATATGAACCATCGTTAAGTTTTTAATTTAAATGTTTACATCTTCCTCATTATGAAATTACAAGTAATCTCCTAATATGCCGTTGATTAATAGTTAAGCTTTAAAACAAGTATTCACAGCACATTAGCCAATAACATATGATAATTGATGCATGCCTTATCATTTAGCAGCTCATTTGTATCCTAATAAATTGTTGCATCTTTTATAAATTATTCTCATTTTTATCCACATCTTATATTTCAAGACTACTTCTAGATATGAGATGAGAGGATGCAAGTGATACACAATTTCTAAGTACTTCCTGCAAGGGGCCCACACGTCATAACAGAGACACGGAGAGGGGAGGGCACTGTCTTCGGCTGAGCTGATGGAGGGGAAGCAAAAGCAGAGGGAACAGGGGAGATACTCGGCCAGGGAAAAAGGGGGTGGTGGCGCCGGCGAAGGACGGCCGGGGAGGCGGCGGCAACCAGTGAAAGGGAATGCCCAGGTGACGACGAAGCTCACGGTGGCAGTAGCTCCGGCCGGGTGGCGCCAAGGCGGGCTGGCGGCGGTGTTAGGCGGCCGGCGGTGAGGCGGAATCGAGGCGCCGGCGGCCGGGGAGGAGAGGGAAAGGGGTGGCGCGCGCATGAGTAGGAGAGCGGCGGAGGGGAGCTTACCGAGTGACCTTTGGAGTCGGGGAGGTGCCGGAGGGGGCGGCGGCGATGGCCATGGGCGGCGCGAGGAGGTCGCCGTGGAGGAGGAGCACGGGCGGTGGAGGGCGCCGGCCAACGGTCGGAGGAGCTCCCGTGCACCAAGGAGAAACCCTCGGCGCGGGGAATCGGCCTCGGGTCAACCAAGGGGGAAGCGGCAGCGGCCATGGGCGGCGCCGGTAGGCTCATGGCGCTGGTGAGCTGAGGCGGCGGAGAGGCCCAATTGATGGGTGGGGCCAGTTGAGGGCGCTGTGACAGTGCTCCCTCGGCGAAGAATTTGAAGATGGTCGACCGAGGAGGCGGCGGAGGAAAAATAGCGGCGGCGGTCGGATTTTGGGGGAAAACTCACCGTGCAGCTAGCGGGGAAGGGAGGGGGCGTGGAGAGCAATGGGGAGCGGCAGCATCCTTATAGCGGCAGAGGGCGGGAGGCGCAGCTGGCGGAGGACCGGGCGGAGCGGGGGAAGGACCACCGGGCAGGGCGCCGCGCAGGCGGTGCGCAGAGGCGCCGGGCTCGACGCGATGCGACCGAGCGAGCGGCGAGTGCAGAGCAGGGAGGGGGCAACGATGCAAGGATTTAGCGAGATTCGACGCAGAGCAGGGAGCACAGAAAAGGAGAAAGGGTGTGACGCGGAGGGTTCATGGCCACAGAAGGGAGAAGAAAAGAAATGCAGCGCAGTGAATGGGAGGAAGAAAGAAAAAGAAAGGGGAAGGAAGGCCAGCTCGGCCACACGACAGAGAGAAAAAAGGAGAAAGGCAAGCCGGCCTGGGCGCAAGGGAAAAGAGGAGAGAGGGAAGGAGAATTTAGAAAACTGGGATTTTCATTTTTAATTCGTATTTTAAATCTTATATTAGGGTTTACTGATTTCAATATTTACATGACATTCAAAGTTTTATATTTTCATTTATGTTTTGCATCCAACTTTTGGGCTAATCATTTTGGAATGTATCCTAATATTCTTTTGGGTTTCATTTAATTAATCTTGACTCTTGAATTCAAGATTTTAGCATTTGAATTCATGATCTGCAATGTCATTTTCCATCTTTGTTATTTACACGATCATTATTTGTAATTGAGATTATCTTTGATGGCTAATTTTTTTTATAGCACAAAACTCAAAAAAAACCTCAAATAGACATTCCGAAGAAAATCGAGTGCCAGCAAAATCAAGAAAATTTTTAAAATGCCCTATTTTTGAATATCCAAATTTTGGGATGTTACATTTACCAAACTCTCTCTCACTATAGTTCCCTTCTGCATCACGTAACATCTGATCCAGATTATCATCCTGCGACCTATCCTCATGATCCAGATTGTCATCCTGCGACCTATCCTCATGATCCAGATTGTCATCCTGCGACCTTTCCTCATGATCGAAAGAACAGTCCACAACTGGCATATCGTTGCCTCCCTCGACTATGTCATAACTACCTTCTTGTGTACTCTTCTCTTCACCGTGACTGGTCCAACATTTGTACCCTTTTCTGAAACCCCTTCGAATCAAGTGAGCTTCAATCTGCGCTGAGTTGCTAAACATCTTGAGATTATCACAATCAATACATGGGCAATACATATATTTCATCCCCTTCTTCAACATATCCAGCTCGGCCGCCCTTCTAAAGGCAGACACGCCAGTAATGTACTCTTCACTCACACGGTTCTCAATATACATCCAGCTTCGGTCCATCTACGCTACACAAGTGAAAAATGGGTGTCAAAAATGATTATTACCTCTACTACTAACCTCTGATTAGATCACTAAGAATGTTAAGTAATTGAATACTAATCTCTGATCAGATCACTAAGAATGTTAAGTAATTGAGTATGCTAACCTCTGATCAGATCAATAAGAAGACGGTGATATTTTTTCACCTCCAACTCCCTAAAGTCGGCCGCCTTGCTCCACCGATGCAGCGCAATGAAGACAGATCGGTGTCGACATCCTTCAAGCAAGTACGCCAAGTAATTAATACTACGCAGAATATCACAGACGGTTCCAACTACAAACGGTCTGTGATTTCTGCCTATCATAGACGGTTTGCATCAATAACCGTCTGTGATAGTCTCATTATCACAGACAGTTCGTAACACATTTGAAGACCAGTGTGGCTGCCACATCTGAAGACCAGCTCTTGGCATTCCTCAAGACACAGCTGCAGGCCTCGGATGTGCCTCGAATGCTATGCTATATATGCTTCGAGTTGGCAGTCATGCCCTGACGAAACAGTTCATCTTTCCCGACAAAATTCAAGACAATTTTATTACAATAGTGCAAAGAAAAGACATTTCAAGATTCTTGGTTGAGCTGGTCGAGGAACATGCAAATACAGAGGCAAGCACAAAAACTCAACAACACATTCAGATCGATCTATTACAGGATAACAAGCTAACAAACCCTTCGTGGCACGACGGTTCACACTAAACAAGACACACTTACGGCAAGAGTGTGTTGTTTAGTATGAACCGGTCGTGCCGCGATGGAGGTGCTAGCTCACAGCGGAGGGGAGATGCATGCAGGAAGCTAGCTAGTGGATGAACTCACGCGTGACTAGTACCGGTGGAAAGGTTGATGGGGAGTTATTAATAAGGGCTTGGCCGTGGGAGAAACTGGTGCCAGCCATTCGATGTGGAGAGAATAGACGGGTGAGATCGAAATCCTGTGTATACGCCAATTATTGGTGACATGTGATTGTTACACACCAATTATCAGTGACATGGGATTATTACAGACGGTTCTTAACAGGAACCGTCTGTGTTATCTGGCTTTTCACAGACGGTTCTTAACAGGACCCGTCTGTGTTATCTCGATTGGTATAGACGGTTCGTATTAAGAACCGTCTGTGAAAGTTCACAGACGGTTAGTAACCGTCTATGAAAATATCACAGACGGTTGCCAGTAAAACCGTCTGTCAGAACGCTTCGCGCGTGTTTCTATTGCCAGAACGCTTCGCGCGTGTTTCGATTGCCAGAACGCTTCGGGTTTCGATCGTCTAATTAACGTCTCTCGATCGTTATACGAAGCATCTATATCATTAATGTTTGGGTATACGAACCGTCTGTGCTAAAGGTTAAATATGCGCGCCTAATCCAGGTCTCTTCTACGTACGTACAATATGGCGCCTTCTACTATTCTTGTGATCATCTCCTTCCTCTCATCTGTTCATCACGAATTGTTCGGCCGGAACCTTACACAGGCGGCCAGCAATTTGCATCTGGAGCAGCTTCTCCGCACCCGCCCTGCCCTCCTTCCCCGACTTTCTTGCATCCGTCAGCTTGACCTGATCCTCCGCCGTCGACGGAGGCGTCTCGCTGCCGCTCAAGAAAGGGAAACAGCTCTCACCCTGGTTCTTCTCCACAATGTGCGCAATGCGGAAGAAGCTCTACTCGCATTGCACAGACTGATGGATAGCCTTGCCGCTCATGCAGAAACGGCAGATTGTGAGGAATGTTTTAATGCTATCCTGTACGACATGATGGATGCTGCTGATCATTTGCCCAGGCTGCACGAGGAAGTGCAGAGGACAAGGGCAATCTTAACAGCGTTCCAGAATTCAGCGGCTGATCCTCCAAGTCCCAAAGTCGAAGAAGAAGCGTACGAAGCCCAAAAGATTACAATCTGGGAAACTCTTTACCTGTGCGACTTATGTAATGAATTTCCCTCTAATTGAAATTAATAAATTTGCCTTTAATTTGTTACCTCTTGTCTCAGTAGTTCTGTAGTTAAGTTATTAGAAGCAATGTGTACTTATATATTAACCTCTGATCTAGAATATGACAGACAAAGGGACATCACAGCCGGTTCTTGTAAAAAACCGTCTGTGAACATTCCCAGACGGTTCTTAACAACAACCGGCTGTGATAGTCTACACAACACAGACGATTTTTAATAAAAAACCGTCTGTGATAATTTCAGATTATCACAGACGGTTTTTTATTTTAAACCGCCTGTGATACTAAAGTATCACAGACGGTTCATTGGTAAGGACCGTCTGTGATACTTGACCACTAACACAGACGGTGTCCAAATTAAAACCGTTTGTGTTAGTGTCAATCACAAACGGTTTTGTCAAACCGTCTGTGATGTAGCCGTCTAGTATAGCCTCTTTTGTAGTAGTGAAATGAAATGAGTTTGATCTGAGGAGTAAAGAGGAATTAATTGTTGACTTCTTTAGGAGACAAATGTCATGTTGATTTCTTTAGGAGGTCGCCAAGGATGAAAACAGATCGAATAGTCTTAAATACGAATATGAATACAAATATTTTCAAATATGAATGCGAATTCATATTTATGGGGAGAGAAGATAAGAACGATGCCACCTGCAGGTATACCTATTCTTTGCCACCTAATAGAACAGTGTGGAAGCAGCGTACTACTATATAGATCATGTTCCTTTTTTGTGGCCTTTGGCTTTGGCTTCTGGTAGTCAAAATAAATGGGGTGACTTCTCTAAACGGCTTTCTGAGCCTAAAACCGTATGTGTTGTTCGCGTTTGTGGCTCCGCTGTTGTCTCACAAAGGTTAGATAGAATTCATTAGCCACAGCCACAAACCATCAACCACAACATAAAAGAATAGAGCCATAAGCTTACTGGGTCGGTTCGGCAGGGCTCACTACAACAAATATGAGGTTCAGTGACGAGCAAAAATCATTACAAATGGTCGGTTTTTTCAAAAAAGGTGATGATGTAAATAGTATGTTGTGTCGAAAAAGGTGGCATCATGACTATCATTATAGAATGTACATCATAGATTGGATCTAGTGGTGTGGGCCCATTTTTTGTCATAAACTTAACAACAAAAGCTTTAATTGCCACGGATATTCAACGATTGGTGACACTTGTATCGTCATGCAAGAGTTGATAAATGTCATGCAAATGTGCCATTTCATCATAGATAGGTAGGCCTACCCGGTCGGGTAGCCGTCGGGCAGGGTGTTTTGCATGGCATTTTTATTTGTCACAGGTGGGCAAAAATTTTCATCATGTAATGTAGGGCTACTTAGTTAGGTAGCTGTCAGTCAGGTGTTTTGCATGACATTTTCATTTGTCACAGGTAAGCAAAAATTTTAGTCATGTATTGTAGGGCTGCCCGACCGGCAGACCCAGATAATGTGTTTTATGACTTTTTGTTTCATCGTAGATGCCACACGGTGTTCGTCATGCATTGGAAGAGATGCCCGCTAGGGCTATTAGTTTTTCTGACGCGTTTTTTTGGTCATGGATGGTCCATAGTATTTGGTCACAAAATGTAGGCTACCCATCTGGTATGCTGTTAGATGACATTTATTTCGTCATAGATCATTCATTGGTCTTCGTCAAAAACGGTTGCTCACTTTGTTAGGCCAAGAGATGACCTTTTTGTCATAATTAAAATTGTACAATCGTCACAAAATGGCATAGGTAGACCGGTGCTGAGCTACATGACATTGTTTTCATCACCAATAGCACTTCCTTTCTGCCAAATGTTGTCACATGTAAAACATATTATTTCATTAAAATTCATGCAACACAAATAGTACAAAGAAGTCCATACCAAAACCAAGCATCTGATATCATCGAACATATACACAGATTTCAGGAACAATGGCTTGTCATTGTAGTTTTCAACCAAAAGAAGCATTACTTGAAGTGCACTTGCAGTTATGTGATAGATGTAGAACACTATAAGAGGCTTCTCACATGGCAGGTACCATCCTGACATGAAAGTTCATAGCAAAATGTATCCAAAAAATAGAAAGTTTAATGCATCCAGAAAATAGAAAGTATAACAATGGACATGTCCTAGAAGAACCTCCAAAATGCTTACCAGTTCGCTAAACCTGTGACATTAAACTACTACAAAATGACATTGAACTACTCATAAATGTGAACTTGTCCGACCATCAGTTTGAGGGTTGTGCTAAACCTATGTGATGGTCAATAGATGCCGAAGAATCACTTTATTTTCTTGTTGCTGTTTTTTCAACTCTTCCATCTCTTCTAGTTGCTTGTTCCTTGCTGCCTCCCCCTCCTGTACATGCTACTTCAGCATCTATAATTCTTGTTGTTGAGACTCTATTGTTTGTCAAAGTGTATCTGCTCCCTCTCGCTTGAAGTGAAGTATTTCTTCAAGCTGTTGTACACTGCAGTGGCCGTACTTGTGGAAGTTCCCTCCGAGTGTGACCAAATGCCCACATTGTGAAGGAACCTACTGGTTGCATTGAATTGAGAGAGAACTTTTGAGACAACAATTTCAGAAGAGTTCGGTTGCTGACCTTCTGGTAGAGGTTATAACATAATAGCTTCCATATTGGCGGGAGTTGGAGCTACGATCTGTGAGGTGGGGGTTGGTGGGTTTCTATTGGCTGGGATTGGGTTGGGGAAGATTGACGGGCCCAGCAGTCAGGGACATAATTATCACAGATAGTTTGAACCACAAACTGCCTATGAAATATAATTATCACAAATGGTTTGAGCCACAAACCATCTGCGATACATAATTATCAAAGACAATATTTATATCGATGCAATATAAACAACTAATCTCAAAAGATGAAATAACAAAGTTGTATATGTCTTATATATGCTCATTTGAAAGGTTTCGACGAGATCTACAACTTTGTAATTGAGGCAAACCCCAAATTCCGAAGGAAAGACGAACATTTTTTGGTAAAAACAGACCAAAAACTTGCGATGCAAATTTGAGGCTAAAGTTGGCCAATTTTGAGGGTCTTAGAGGGTGACGGGTGCAAGATATTCATTTTTTTTGGATCGGTTCATTGTAGCTTTCCAACGAGTATAAGAACATCAAAAACGGATACCGTATGCAAAAGTTATGCCCGTTTTACTAAAAGTGTCTCGAAACATAATCCTACTCGGACTCAGGTGGGAAATCATGAAATTTTAGGGGACTGTGAGGTGGAAAACATATCACAAATGGTTTTTAAAGCAAACTGTCTGTGATAACTACATTATCACAGACGATTTATAATACAAACTATATGTGAAATATCACAAACGGTTCTTACCATGAAGCATTACAGAGGCACAAGCACAAGATTATAGTAGGCAAAATAAGGGTGAAATCGAATATACAATACAGAAATGGACTGCAAATGTGAACTTTAAGGAGGCAAAAATAACAATGCAGACTCAGTTTATAATTAATCATAACCCCAAGATCGTGTGCATTAATTACTATATGATTCCATGTCGTAAAACTGATAGGAGAATAAAAAGCTCTTTAACATGAATCAATTGTAATGCCATGTTAATTAATGAGCCAGAAATCATATGCACAAGTATGACAACATGTAGGTTATCAAGTAGCATAATACACAAATTGATATATGAGCATATTGCTCTCATGTACCAGTTGCCCATATTGGCCATCATCTTAGCACGGTTTGTAAACCTTTCAATGGAACAATGTGGCAATCTATAAATATATTTTGGTAGATTCAATCTTGTAATTACTCACCATGTTGAAAATGAAAGTCAAGGGTTGATGTTCGGATTAACAGAGTAATAATGCCAAAAAATGTAAGCATTGTCAGTTGAAAAAGAGACAACACAACCGGCCTAAAACAAGTAGGTAATTAATGTAGAACAAGCCAAGGTGACAAGTACACAGCTAGAATGTCATATTTTTGTCAAACTAAAGCTACTCAGAATGCGAACGTATATATTTGTATGTGAATATAGACTGCAGTTTGAAATAAAGCAGCAAAGGTATATGACTTATCATTGCTTGCTTTACGGGCTCACTGAAACCTTTCTTCTTTCCAAGTTGTGTCTCCTTGAAAAGTTCAATCGCGTTAGGTTGTTGAACTTTGTATTTGTCCCTCTACATTTGTGTTGCGAAAATTTGAAATTGTTATTGAATTAGTACAAATCTGGTGACAGTGAAAACATTAGTTATTAGAAGTAAATGTTCACAGTTACGGCAAATGATACTATGCATGCTATTGTTTCGGACTTGATTGTCTTATTTGAGCAAATATAATTGATCATAATTGAGTAGACACTTATCTGACAATTATCTAGTTCTCTGAGTTTTGTATATATTATGCTGCTATAGTTGGGTTCTAGTCTTTTGTAACCACATAATTAACTCCTGATTGGTTGTATTATTTGCTTACTGAAATATGGTACTAGTTATCCTACCCTTCCTAGAAAAAGATATGTACTTACTAGAGAATAGCAATGTGCAATGTAACTCTGAGAGCCGATTGTCTGATGAAGCTTAAGTTGCTCCCTGTTCAGTTTGTTTTTTCAAAAGTTTTCTGAAAAAAAGACAAGGTGATGTAAGATACATTCAGATTCAGAAAATTGGAATGGTAGTTGTACTTTCAGACCTTAGTTTTTGGGTTAGACCACTTGTCCAATAGCTGTTTCCACTGATCATCACTTATGTTGTCTAGTGGTGATGTTTGTGGGACTTGGTTCGGTGGAACACCATCGATGTAACGCTTTTGTATCATATCTGTCACACCCCTTTCTTGAGAATATTGGTGCATACATCTTTCCTTGTGTTATCGTTCATGTTAATGTCAACCATTAGCTATAATTGTAGTGAGGATTGTTGTTACAGCAGTCCATATATCAAGTAAAGAAAAAATCTACATGGTAACAATACCAAAATGTGAAATATTGAGGAAGTTACTTACATCCACTTTGCCCATGAAGTCTACAATAACATTTTCATTTTCATCTTTCTTGTACTCTTTCTAATGGGGGAGGATAGGGATATTCTGTCTAACAGCGATGCCACACCCTGATGCTAACATGGCAGCTTGCACTGGTTCCTGAGGCCGTCTCTTCCCTTGAACAAAAGTGACCGACATTTTAGTTCCCAACCCTCTACTCAGCTTGTCAAGCCCTTTACCCATAGTTTGCCCCCTGTGACACACTCGCTTTGCAGTTGGTGGTGTGAGTGCTGTATCTAGAAAAAAATTTGCATAGTGTTAGATTGCATCATGTGTTGAAAGCATTAACAATATACTACCTGCATCTTCCAATGTGAAGTCCTCCTGAAACTGCCTAAGAACATCCGTACAATGATATACATCATCTGTGGTAGAAGGTGGCATAGCAACAAGAGGTGACGGTTCAGAAATAGGAGACGGTAGCACAACAACAGGAGATGACAGTTCAGCAACAGGAGATGATGGTTGAGAGGGTTGTACTACAACTGATGGTCTCTTTCGAGGACTCCTTTGAGGACTTAGGGCATCCACATAGGGCTGGACAAAAAGCTTGAGGCTCGCGAGCCGCTCGGGCTCGAAATCGGCTAATATACAAGCGAGCCAAGCTTCAATCCTAGCTCGTTAAATTTTAGAGCCGAGCCCGAGCGGGCTCGCGAGCCGCTCGTTGGCTCGCTCATTTCATTTCTCCACAAGTCATAACCCCACCCACCAGTCTCCATATTTCGTTGGCAAGCTATTTTGGCTCGTGCCCCGGTCAATGCGGTCATCTCCCGTCTGAGCCGTCTCCCTCTCACGAGCTATTTTGGCTCGTGCGGCTCGTGCCCCGACCACGCCGCTCCAGTCGCCACCGGCGCAGCCTCCGCCTGCTCCCACCACGTCGCCCCCGCGCAGCCTCCGCCAGCTCCCGCCACCCCGCCCCTGTCGCCCCCGGCCACGCCGCCTCCCGCGCCCACCACCCCACCCCCATCGCCGCCCAACGCGCCGCCTCCCTCCAGCCACGCCTCCTCCCCCGGCCACCCCGCCGCCGCCGTCCGCGGCGCCCACGCCTTCCCAAAGCGCCGCCCTGAAGGTCTCTTCCACTACGATGCCATCGCTGTGGGTGGACACGGGTCTCGTCACGGAGGCCGCTAGAACCTTGTTTTTGTCAGACCCAGATTTTGCAATCCGGAATCTACTGTGTTTAACTGCACTATTCCCTGGATCAGTAGATAGTGCACACAGTTACAGTTCTGATTATCAAAGTACATATCATGCGGAAACGTAAATATAATAGCAAACTTACACATGGGCCGATGAGGCCGAAATCATTAAATTGCAGCAGCGGAAGAACGAAGCACACAGGTGGGACCTTCAGGACATGCCCACAGGCAGCCAACTGGAGGTTCGCGACCTAGCCCTTGACATCTTCATCTTCATCTTATCTGCCAGCTTGTCCACTCTTGTTGCTGAGGCGAGGTGATTTGACTCCTGATTCTGAATTTTGCCGCAAAAGCGAGCGTGAGCACTCCGACCCCGTGCTCCGCGAGCCAACACACAGAATGCAATATTTAACATGTATGGCTAATCAAATGAAGGTTGGGGCTCATTTTATTTTTGCGTAGAGTGCTTTTGAATACAATTACTTAAAAATTCATGAGACCTAGCATTTTGAACAAAAGCATAATGTTCAGAATATGCAATAATAATAGCGATCCAGATTCCATCCACCGTTACATGGCATCCGCACCATATAGCAATTCTTCAGCGTTATAGCCGCTTAACTTACCACTGGGACGACACCCAGGACAATTCCAAACTAGGGCCTTACACTGCCCTTCCACTTTTCCAACCCATCATAAAGCATTTTGAAATAGAACTATATCTGGTTAAGTTCCCATGTCCGCCCTTGACCGTGGGCACGGCTATTCGAATAGTTTTGACTCTGCAGAGCTTGTACACTTTCACCACAAGAGACAATCAACTCGTTGCCCCACACGATTCCTTAGACGTGTGGTTGAGCATACCATCACAGTGACTTTTCAAAGTATCTAGACCCTTTTGTCATCTCACCTTTATGGAAAACTGCCCACTTGCGGTGGGTCCCATCTGTGCGCGGGATGTTTCCCCCATCCACTACGCAGTTCGGGCTTCTACCTCCCCGCAATGTAGGACAGCTGGGAAACTTCACCCCCCACTGGTGTCCCTTCAAGCCCCCTTGCCATAGCATAACCCCTTCAATCCACTACCAGTGAGATGAGTCCGGAGTTTCGATAAATTTACTTAGCCAAGTTGTATTTTACAGACTTGTGGTTGTACTGTTTTACTCGGGAGGTCATGACAAGATTCTGTCCTTAGTGGTATCTGGGCGGTCTATCACTAACCCATTTTGTGCATCCACTGCACCACACTCACACCATCAAACCAATCCGCCCAGATATTTAAGCAAGTTGGGGACTTTGAGGGTATAAAATAGTTATGTCCAAATATACCAGTCATTCCCATCATGACTGCCCAAACCATTTTCTCATCATTAAAAACGATCATGATGTATGGGGCATTTCAGCGCCCCCTGAGTATTAATGCAGCACTAAGCATAACATATCATTATGGACTTATTTTCGAAATATTAGTATTATACTTTTGCTAGGGCGACAAGGTTTACACATTCAATCATTTCAAAGGAGGGGGTAATATTATTCAAGGTAAACAATGGCATATAACTAGAATATCAAACTTAGCATGTATTTGTATAAAAATAACAGCATGCAATTTGCTAATTTAAAACAAAGTAATTTGCATGAAATGTAGGTTCAACATGATCAAAGTATTGACTCGCCTGGCGCGGTTCGCGGTCTTGAGCTCACGCGATGCTTTCTCTTGAGCTTCTGGTCTTGAGCTCACGCGATGCTTTCTCTTGAGCTTCTGGTCTCTCTCTTTACTTCGAGCTTAATCTCACTGGGTCCACTGAATCTTCACGACTCCCAATTTCTAATTACGCGACAAACGACTGAATCCAAATGAAAGCAAATAACTCAAAGATTCCAAATAAAACTCAATTTTAGTATCGTTATGAGTTAATGGGTGATTTTGGGTGATTTGAGGCAAGGTTGGTAATAGTATACGATAAGTTGATCTTTTTATTAATAATCTCTTTTTATTATTTTATTATTTATCAAGGAAGTTCCATGAGTCGGGTTATACCTATAGACTGGTGCAGGAGTTTAATGTATAAATTTTATCTTCAGGTAAGTTTTCCTTGCAACTTAGGTAAAGGCAAACTGGACTGATGGATGAGATCTGTACTTATTCTATAAATCTTTTAGTCAAAAGTATTATAACACTTGGATACCTTTATTAAGTTTTTGATTAAGTGTTTACTTTGTAATGTTTATTTATATTAGATAGGTCATTTTAATGCCCGATGCCCTAGTGCTATTATATTTTAGTATCTCTATATTAATATGGCCTTTTAGGGATGTAGGAATGATAGTCATACTTTAGATGGTTACTTTTGCATCCCTCTACTATTCAAACCTGCTACACATGATTACATTTTGTTACCTCTACTAAATTAAAACTACCACCTCAGATTTCGGGTTGGCAATATGTTAATGTTAGGGTTTATATTTTCAATAAGGCCTAAGGTGTTTAAAAATTGAACTAACATATTTACTAATGGCGCATATATGTCATCAACATTTTTCTAACTATTTATCTATATTCATTTGCTTATGAATGTCTCTAACTTCAATGGACATCCTTTTACTAAATTTCAATACCAACCAAGGATACTTTTCTTTACTAATGCCTTTAATTAACATTTAGTCCTTGAGTTAAATATTACTTTTTCATATGTAATAACTAATCTATAGTTATATATGAAATAAGCTGGTGTTATAATCTAGGCAGAGATGTCTGTACAAAGTAGTACTCTATTATTCTATTTAATAAGGTACATCACTGAGATTTATTAGGTGACATTATGATAAATATTGAACTTATGTTGTAATTTATGATTTAAGAGCATCTTTACTAAGTTTAGATGTTTAGCCCAAGTTGTTCCTCTTTATCCACGTCTTAACTAATATTTAGTCTTTTCAATTTATTTATGCAACCACATTAAATATCACCAAAAATTCAATGAACCTCAAAAATTTATGGTTTCAGTTCCATTGGACAGATATTGAATTTATAAATTTGTCTCATCCAATTTGGAGTTAAAATGAATAAGTTATGCTCCTTTGAATATTTCGGTTCAGTTAAATTCAAAAATCTCTGACAGTGGGACCCACATGTCATTTTCTTAATTTTTATTTTTTCTTTAATATTTCTTCTCTGTCTCTGTGGCCAGTGGGGCCCATATGTCAGCGTGTCCGGTCACTGACATGTGGGACCCAGTTACTGTTCAGTGGGGTCCACCTGTCAGTAAGAAAAATGAAAAGAAATGCTCGACCGCAGGCGCGGAGCCGGGGCTCGAACGCGCGCCGCGGGAGCGGGGGAGGGAAAGAGCGAGCGGAGGTAACCAAGTGGGCGGGGAGGCTTTGCCTACCCCATAAGGGTGGCTTACCCTTTTGAGGTAGCTCGCGGAGGCGACCGGGCAGAGGAGTCGGGGGCGACGGTGGCCGGCGGCGAGCGGTGGTCGGGAGGCTCGGGAGCTTCGTGATATGTAAACTCCGCGTGAAGGTGAGTCTGCTGGTGTAGGCGGCCGGGGGCGACGGTGGCCGGAGAGGGCTGGCGGCGTGCGACGGCGGCGGTTCGGGAAGGCGGTCGACGCCGGCGACGTTCAGGCGACGGGAGGCCCGGGGAAGGAGGGGGTCGGCTTCGCCTTGCTCCCGCGAAGCTCCAGGAGCTTGGGTTGGCTTCGGGGCGGCCGGAATCGACGGGGAGGGTGGCGCCGGAGCTCGGGAAGACGAGAGCGCCGACGGGGAATTGTGACTCTACTGTGCGATTGTTCGCAGGGGAGGAGGGAGTGAAGCGTTGCGGCGCAATTGCGGCTCCCGGGAGGGGCTTTTTATAGTCGGAAGGGGGAGGCACGTGGCGGGGCAGCGCCGGCCTCCGCCCTGCTCACTCCGGCGGGGGAGATGAACCAAATCCCGCCGGGATTTTGTAGGAGAGAGGTGGCGGGAGAGGTGAGTCCCCACTCTTGTGACTGTCCTTTTTAATTTACCCGCGAGGTGAGAGAGGGAGCGGGGATTTGCTGCGCAGAGGGAGTGAGCGCGAGGGAAGGAGCGGCAACGGGCGCGTGGAGAAGAACCCAGGGAAGAAGAAAGAGAGGGCGCGGTGCGGGGCGGTGCACCGGCCAGCGGGAGTGAGCGGCGAGGCACCGGGCCCGCGGGCAGAGGAAGAAGCGCGGGTGGAAGCGGGCCACCGGCCAGCGGGGAAAGAGCGCCTGGCGCGTAGGGGCTGCGAGGCAGGCGAGGCGCAGGTCGCGGGTGGCGGCGCTGGCCCACGCGGGCGCGCTGGCTGCGCGTGCGGAGAGAGGGGCTGGGCTGGGGTGACGGCCGACCCGGTTTTCCTTTTCCTTTTTTTTCATTTCTTTTATTTTCTATTTTCTGCATTTTCATTACCTATATTCATATATACTTGTACATATAATTCTAACTCTATTTGCTCTCTTAAATTTCTATAGAGACCACTCTCTTGTTATGCATATATATATATATATATATATATATATATATATATATATATATATATATATTGTTATTCTTATATGTTTGCATATATGTATAAATGTTATCTCCTTTTGATTTGTTTGCCAAATTTTCTAGGGATGCTATTTCACGCTTATTTACATTTCTCCTTTGGCATTTGTATGGATCATCTTTTCAGATTCTTTATTTGATGTTCAGATTGTGTCATTTTATGTGTGGATTTCTTTCCTCTTTTTACTTTTAAAATTCCTTTATATTTACAAAAAGCCAATAAATTCCAAATTCAAATGTAAAGCAAATAAAATAATCCAAAAAGCTCCACAATTTACTATTTATATTTTTCAGGATGTTACAAATCTACCCCCCTTAAATGAATCTCGACCCCGAGATTCCGGTAGAGCAGAAAGAAGCAGGGGAGTCAAGTTTGGCTAGCAATAGTCTTTAGAGTTTAGCTTGTTGTGACGATCTTGCAAATCTTCTCGTTCTGATTCAAGTAGATCTAATATAGTAGCATTACACCTCCAAGGTAGCCACACATCATATCAGTACTTCCAAAAGTAATTATACATCTTAGTAGCTCTCCAACATGCTCAGCTACTCTTGCTACCCCCCTTAAATAAATGGTAGCAGACATCAGTCATCCTTTCTAACTCCAGGCATGACAAGTCCTATGGTGACTTGGAGACTCATCCGTTGTATCTCAGCTGCTCTGGTCAGCAACAGGCTCATGGAGCAATCTTTGGGGCAGTGGTCTTGTCCTTCACAGAGAAAGCAGGTCATCTTTCTCGTTGGACAATCTCCTGGCGGGTGGTCTCCTCCACAGTTGGGGTAGTTAACAGTACATTGACTTTTCTCATGTCCCTTTGCTCCACAATGCCTACAAGCTATTAGGTTAGTGAGGCAGTCATCCGGGTAGTGATATTTCTTACAGTATATGCAGTAGAGGACTGGGCAATTGTAGCAGTAATGACCAGTTTGCCCACAAGTGAAACAGGCTCCTTGTCCAACTTGTCGTAGGGGAGGGCAGTACTGTGCGACATGTCCTGCTCTGCCACACTCACTACATATATTATTCAGTGTAGCTTCCTGGTCTAGTGCCAGAGCTTTTGCAACTTGTTCTTCTTCGTCGGAGTTGAGGTTGATGGTGACGGCTTCCATTACTCGCTTGTCTTTCCTCCTGATGGGGCAATCCTTCACATAATGCCCTGGATCATCACATCTGTAACACTTGCTTTGCTTCTTCTGATGGCCTTTACTAGAGCGAGGTCCAGCATCCTTGCCATAGGAACAAGCGTCATTCTTTTGGGATTCATTTAGTGCAGGGCTGCTATTATCTTCATGATCATGGCTTCTCTTTAACTTTTTCCGTTGAGGGCAGTCTCTCACATAATGTCCTGGGTCACTGCAAATGAAACAGTTGAACCCATGACCCGGCTTCCTCCGAGGGCCTTGATTGGTGGTGATAGCACCCTTGGCTGATCTTTCTAGATTCCTTTTCTCATGGCACCTACGCATATCATGTCCTTTTTCTCTGCAATGGTAGCAGATGGTATTCTTTCGGGGTCCGCCTAATGTAGTGGTGCGGTTGCCCACCATGCGGCGACTTGTTCTTAGTTGTTATCCTTTTCAGAGATGTTGCTTCTTTCCACTTCAGAGCTTCAAGTGTGTTGACTTGGTTATCTGCTATCTCTTGTCTGCAGACCTGACGAGGTTTTCAGCAATAGGGTGAGGGGGAATTAGCATGGGGTGAGTATTAATCGTAGAGATAAGATATTCTAAACCCATTCAACATATATGTCATCAACATTTTTCTAACTATTTATCTATATTCATTTGCTTATGAATGTCTCTAACTTCAATGGACATCCTTTTACTAAATTTCAATACCAACCAAGGATACTTTTCTTTACTAATGCCTTTAATTAACATTTAGTCCTTGAGTTAAATATTACTTTTTCATATGTGATAACTAATCTATAGTTATATATGAAATAAGCTGGTGTTATAATCTAGGCAGAGATCTCTGTACAAAGTAGTACTCTATTATTCTATTTAATAAGGTACATCACTGAGATTTATTAGGTGACATTATGATAAATATTGAACTTATGTTGTAATTTATGATTTAAGAGCATCTTTACTAAGTTTAGATGTTTAGCCCAAGTTGTTCCTCTTTATCCACGTCTTAACTAATATTTAGTCTTTTCAATTTATTTATGCAACCACATTAAATATCACCAAAAATTCAATGAACCTCTAAAATTTATGGTTTCAGTTCCACTGGACAGATATTGAATTTATATGAATTTATAAATTTGTCTCATCCAATTTGGAGTTAAAATGAATAAGTTATGCTCCTTTGAATATTTCGGTTCAGTTAAATTCAAAACTCTCTGACAGTGGGACCCACATGTCATTTTCTTAATTTTTATTTTTTTTCTTTAATATTTCTTCTCTGTCTCTATGGCCAGTGGGGCCCATATGTCAGCGTGTCCGGTCACTGACATGTGGGACCCAGTTACTGTTCAGTGGGGTCCACCTGTCAGTAAGAAAAATGAAAAGAAATGCTCGACCGCTGGGTTGGCTTCGGGGCGGCCGGAATCGACGGGGAGGGTGGCGCCGGAGCTCGGGAAGACGAGAGCGCCGACGGGGAATTGTGACTCTACCGTGCGATTGTTCGTAGGGGAGGAGGGAGTGAAGCGTTGCGGCGCAATTGCGGCTCCCGGAAGGGGCTTTTTATAGCCGGAAGGGGGAGGCACGTGGCGGGGCAGCGCCGGCCTCCGCCCTGCTCACTCCGGCGGGGGAGATGAACCAAATCCCGCCGGGATTTTGTAGGAGAGAGGTGGCGGGAGAGGTGAGTCCCCCCTCCTGTGACTGTCCTTTTTAATTTACCCGCGAGGTGAGAGAGGGAGCGGGGATTTGCTGCGCAGAGGGAGTGAGCGCGAGGGAAGGAGCGGCAACGGGCGCGTGGAGAAGAACCCAGGGAAGAAGAAAGAGAGGGCGCGGTGCGGGGCGGTGCACCGGCCAGCGGGAGTGAGCGGCGAGGCACCGGGCCCGCGGGCAGAGGAAGAAGCGCGGGTGGAAGCGGGCCACCGGCCAGCGGGGAAAGAGCGCCTGGCGCGTTGGGGCCGCGAGGCAGGCGAGGCGCAGGTCGCGGGTGGCGGCGCTGGGCCGCGGAGCGCTGGCCCACGCGGGCGCGCTGGCTGCGCGTGCGGAGAGAGGGGCTGGGCTGGGGTGACTGCCGGCCCGGTTTACCTTTTCCTTTTTTTTCATTTCTTTTATTTTCTATTTTCTGCATTTTCATTACCTATATTCATATATACTTGTACATATAATTCTAACTCTATTTGCTCTCTTAAATTTCTGTAGAGACCACTCTCTTGTTATGCATATATATATATATATATATATATATATATATATATATATATATATATATATATATATATATATATATATATTGTTATTCTTATATGTTTGCATATATGTATAAATGTTATCTCCTTTTGATTTGTTTGCCAAATTTTCTAAGGATGCTATTTCACGCTTATTTACATTTCTCCTTTGGCATTTGTATGGATCATCTTTTCAGATTCTTTATTTGATGTTCAGATTGTGTCATTTTGTGTGTGGATTTCTTTCCTCTTTTTACTTTTAAAATTCCTTTATATTTACAAAAAGCCAATAAATTCCAAATTCAAATGTAAAGCAAATAAAATAATCCAAAAAGCTCCACAATTTACTATTTATATTTTTCAGGATGTTACAGTTTTGTTGGTGAAGGTGTCAGCGTTGTTTTTCGAGGTCTTGTCCCTAGAGCCATTTGAAAAGTATCCGAGGCCTGATAAAATAGGATGATGTATCATTGCTTTATGCTATTTAAAATCAGTAAATAACATAATAAAAAATATTGACAAGTAAGACTGTAATACAATAGCATAAAGATCACAAGCACCGAACATCATTAGTAGCATGTACAAAGAAGAAACAACACTTTGTGCATCTCCTCCTCATGTACTAAGCTATCATCATTTTCTTCTATCTCTCTGCCCTCCTCATCATTTGGATCATAGTCAGGTTTGGTGTCTTCATCATTTCTACTCCTCTTGTTTGCTACGATCATCTTCTCATTAGAATTTTCGGGACACATGCCTTTCAGAATTTTCAGGACTTCTCTTGTGCAAGGGCTAATAGAGGAGCCGAGGAGGACGATGGGGGGGGGGGGGTGGCAGCGCTGGGATGGAAGGGGAGGTGGGACAGGGAGTTGGGTGAGGAGGAGGTGAGGGCGGTTGGGGGGAGGAGGAGGCGTGGCACGGGGGGTTGGGGGAGGCGGAGGCACGACACGGGGGGTTGGGGGAGGAGGCACAGCACAGGTGTTAGGGGAGGAGGAGGCATGGTGCAGGTGGTTGGGGGGGGGGGGGGGAGGAGGAGGCACGACACATGGGGGTAGGAGGGGGTGAATGATGAGTTAAGGGCCAGCGTGAGCGTGGCACAATTTTTGTCCCTCCCGCGCAAACACGCCTCACTTTTTCTCCCTCCTGCGCGAGTGCGCATTATATTTTAGGCTAGAATTGTAAGTTGGGAGTTTTAATTGGAACTTTAAAAAGACTCTGAAAATTTCTATGTTACACATATATTATTAATGTGGCCTTAAAGTCTTGCGGGGTACAATTTGTACTCACAATTACTTGTTGAACAAATATCAAAGCAATAGGAAGAGGATCACTCGGTTGGTTATTTTATGCCGCGGGATTTGGTGATGATCATGCCGAATACAGAGGCATTGACCTTGTTAGTTGCCCCGTGGGTTCTGGCATACCACATTGGCCCTTTTGTCTTTAATTGTTTATTTCCGCTGCAAGTTCTTTCTTAAGTGAACTATTTGCCCGATCAACCTATTTGTGTAAAACTTGGTTGAGTAGACCTATTTACAACTGCTTAATATTGTATGGTACTCTGTTCTATTCACTCGTGTATGGATGTGACGCAATGATGTTATATGCATGTGCTAATTACCGATCACAAGACTTGTAATGTACACATATAGGATTCGGGATTAATTTTCTAGGTCCGACAGCCTCTATGCACAAATTTAAGTCCTTTTGGCTTTTCATAGTGTCCAGTGTAAGACTTTGACTGTGGACTGTTCATATTGATTTGGACTGGGTACATTGGTATACCATGCAGTAATATCCTTGTAGAGATTAATGCGATTTAATTTTTTTTTCATCGAACATTAACTTTATGGGTCAATATTTTGTTTGAGTTAGTACTAGGTGTGCCATCTGCACATTGTTGCAGATCTGATTGGGTTTTCTCTTAAGATTTTGTATGTAAAAAATCTCACTAATATGAGGATAAATATTGTGATTTTTTTCATTTCCATGTATTAAGGGCAACCACATGTAGAGTTATAATCGTATTTTTTATGAAACATAATAAAGTTTAAATATTTGAGACACATGCATATGCATATATTCAGTCAAAGTACGATGTCATGTTGTAGCAAGGTAGATATTGAGCAAGACTTACATTAAAATGCATCTCACTGTGCAAACGTACAGCAAGATATGAAACCAGTTCGAAATGAAATGAGTTTGATCTGAGGAGTAAAGAGGAATTAATTGTTGACTTCTTTAGGAGACAAAGGGCGCCTCTTA
The DNA here is from genome assembly GCA_017311315.1 of Dendrocalamus latiflorus. Classification (NCBI taxonomy): domain Eukaryota; kingdom Viridiplantae; phylum Streptophyta; class Magnoliopsida; order Poales; family Poaceae; genus Dendrocalamus; species Dendrocalamus latiflorus. The sequence continues at coordinate 16,294,181 of CM029620.1, forward strand.
ATTACTTAGGCATTGGTATGTACGGATGATTCGGTGGGAAGAATGGCTGCACGTAGGGTGCAAATGGAATGGATATTTCCCGATTGACCGTCCGTCCGTTTTAATTCGGATGCAATTCGGAGCAAATTTTCGGATATCCGAAGGTTTTGTCGGATACGGAAACGGATTCGGATATTTTTTGTCGGATACGGAAACGGATTCAGAAAAAGCATTATCCGATGGATACGGAACTATCCGGATATTTTTCCGGATAGTTATCGGATACGGAAACGGAGTCGGATACCTGGCCTCTCCACCGGCTAGGTGGGATCTCCGACTCTTCTTGGCCTCTCCACTGGCCAGGTGGGATCTTCAACTCTTCTTGAAATGTAGCATCATTTATTTATATAAAATTACTGTTTTCGGTGGCTGTTGCAACGTTGGTATACTCGTATTAGATCTCAGTTTGCTTAATTTGTCTCTGTCACCATGTAAAATTTGCTTTTGTGCATTATCCGATTAAATATTCGTGACTGAAACTAACCGTATTCGGAGTGGCATGTATTCGCTCCGTATTCGTGATCGAGAATATCCGCATTCGTATTCGTATTCGGCACTATCCGTGTCCGACTCCGACTCCGACAAAAAATATGGAAAAGGATATGGAATGAGCAATATCCGTCCGTATCAGTTCCGTTTGCATCTCTAGCTGTACGCAAGCTCGATATGGACATGACCAGTAATACCAGGCGAGATTGCTGACGGACGACGCATGCCGTCGCTGCATGTAGGCCTGCACAAGGAAGTGGAAATTGACTTAAGCTGTTGCATGCATGCATGGAAATTAACTGAAGATCGATGTGTGGAGAGAGACCGCCCAAGGTCTCCTCTGTCTCCTACGTCCATATTTTAAACCCTACGTCCATATTTTAAAATGAGGACGAATACGAACCGCGTGAGCTGTCTCTTCTGTTACTCTTTTTTGGGCGCAATCCTACCCAGAAAAATAAATGCCAAAGCAAGTACTCTCTCTGTTAATATATATTATTTTTGAGTTTTGCACAACAACCACGAGCATATTCAAAAGATTGCATTATGCACTTCCATTAGATCACTTAAGGCATCTCCAATGGTTCTAGCTAGCAACTAACTAGAACACTTCCAGTACATCATTTATATAGTACACACTAAAAGCTAGCATTCTAAACAATTATCTATAAGGATAGCTATTTGATGCTTACATGCACACACAGAAAAATGACTATCATTTATAGAGGCTGCCTCGTTTTGCGTTATAGACTAGTGCTTAAGGCCAGTCTCAGTGGGAGTTTCATGGGCATTAAATTCGCTGACATGGCACTGTATTGATGAAGAGAGAGATGATAAAAGTTTCATGGGAGTAGAGAGAGTTTCATGGGGATGAAACTCTTCTGCACTGTTTCCAAAATATGGGTGTGTTGGAAACTGGGACATGAAACCTCCACTGAGACTGGCCTAAGGAAGAGCTGGCTCGGTTTTTTTTTTGCATACTCTCTTTCCTCCACATAGGATATATGCTGATGTGTACATACATATAGCTAGCTGACTTAGACCATTGGAGATGCCCTTAGGCCATTCTCAGTGGAGAGTTTCATGGCGTTGTTTCCAAGACTGCCACATCATGTAAAATGAAATGAAACATGTATGAAACATCCATCCTCAATGCATAGTTTCATTCTATTGTTTCATACATATTTAATTTCATGACTCATATAGAGTTGGTAATCGTGCCAAGAGAGTTTCATCTAGATGAAACTCACTTCTTCTCTCTCTTCTTAAAAATGTTGTCATATCATCAAAAATGCCTATGTGACAGCCTATTAAATGCAGATGAAACTCCCACTGAGACTGGCCTTACTGCTCTTGGATGTTGTTTGTTACTTTACTGCAAAATACAAATGACTTTGGAAATAGCCATGACAATGAATGGGAGGGGTATAGAAAGGAAAATTTGGAACAAAGTTATCTCAAAATCACAGATTGATACGTATTTAGAATAAAAAATTAAGCTAGAATGACATTTAATTTGGAATGGAGGGAGTATCTGTGAAGATTTTCAGATGGGCAAGGCGGTACTTCATATTTCGCTTACAGCGTCTTGCGCAAAAAAAAAAAACCAAAGAAAGGACTAAAATGCTGTCCTCAAAAGTAAAATGTTTTAAATTTAGAACATATTGAGAGTCTAAATTATTTTCAAGTGTACACTACTCCTATCCACCAAGAAGGTAAGTACGTGTTGAAGTCTTACGACCACTCCCAGGAGCCGTACGACCACGCTGTTGTCGCTACGACCACCTCCTGAGTCGCTATGACCACGCTGTTGTCGCTACGACTACGGGGCAGACTTGACTACGACTACTACTCCTACGACTCCGACATGGACTCGATAGACCGACTCGTACTCATACACGACCGCGAGCACGACCACGATGATTCATATACGACTTCAACTTTCGACTTGTACACGACTTCGACTTCTAAACTGAAAACAAGATTACAAACTCTAACAGTATGGTACATGATGAGGACATCACTGACACACATTCACCTCCAGTGGCACACACACCTGTAGTTGAGTCTACCAAAATTCAAGAGTCAGCTAGTATACAAGGTCCAATAACACGAGCGCGTGCACGTCGCCTTGGACAACAGGAGAATTCCTTTCTTGGGCAAATTAATTATTTAATTACAGAACAAATGATATTACCTAATAAATATTGTTTACTTGTTACTACATCTGAAGGAAATTTCAGAGAAGTTGTTGATCAAGATTTGGCCAAGGCCCGGCTCCGATTGTGAGTGGCTGAGTTCATTGATTGCTGACAAATACCTCCAATTCTCAGCATCATGAAAGCCAACCTGTAACGTTTCAGCATGCGTAATATATATGGATGGAAAGATAATTAAGTATACTATCACCTCCAATAAATGGCTCATCATTTTGACTTCCCAATAAGGAGTTATGACTGTTTTAGTAGGGACTGCATAGAAGACAAAAGGATGCGCAAACAGATTGTTGAAATGCCCAGCATTATGAATGCCAACCTGTAATGTTTTAGCATGCATAATATATATGGATAGAAAGATAATTAAGTCTACTGTCACCTCCAACAAACAGCTTCTCATTTGGACTTCCCAATAAAGAGTTATGACTGTTTTAGTAAGGGCTGCACAGAAGACGAAAGAACGCGCGAACAGGCTGTCGGATGACCTTTGGGCTGGCTTATCTTCAAGTCTTTTCTCAAGAACTTTCACACCTAACTAGGAGGGTTGCTCCTAGTATAAATACCCCTGATGTTTCTACTAAGGGAAGACTTGATTCTTGTTTGCATGTTTGCTACTAGCTACTGTAAAACAATTGGGTCTGATCAATATTTCATCTTCGAGTGAAACTCTTCCACTGTTGCTCTTGCGTCTTCTTTTGGATTTGCTAGAGCCGTTCTTCGTGAATAGGCCAATTGTGTTTGACGTGGTTGGTAACCAATCAAGAAGCGGTGTAGCGATTGCAAGGTTGCTGGTCACGATTGGATCGTTGTTAGCCTCCTCTTCATCAACGTCGCAACTGATCAAGTTATTGGATTTCTCCTACGATGGAAGATCAGGCCAACTCACATGCACGCATCTTAAATCGAGGCGTGTGCATATCAGATGGTATCAGAGCCTACGTTGCCGGTAGGAATTCATCTATCCCCTAGTTTTGTTTGATTAATTTTTGTTTACCTAAAGTCCAGAAAATTAGCCCTACAAAATATTCAATTCCTAGCCCGTTGTTGCTTTCAATCTGTTAGTTTCAATTTGCTTAATTGAATTTCCGTCCGTACTAGTTGAGTCTAGTTGTTGATCATTATCTTTGTTGAGCCAAAAAAAATAATCCTAAAAAATAGAGAGAGTTCTTGATACCCACACCCATAAACCATACACCACCTAAAAATAGCCTCTGCCCTGTTTCTGCCTTCTCTGCGCAGCTGACACCAAAAAATTCATATCTTTCAATCTAGATATCCAATGCATCCAAATCACTTTTGTTAGTATCCTAACTCAAAATCCCACCTTCGTTCAAAATTTGGTAGTGATTGGATCAGTATTGTGAAATCTGCATGTGTTGCAAGTTATGTAACTGCTGCTGTCTTTTCAAGATCGACCTCTACTTGAGATTTTCATACTCGGCTGAGTTGCAATCTGGTATTGGTGCAAAAAAAAGGCAAAAGTAAAAAAACAGCAAAAAATAGATTGAGGTTAGACAAAAAAAGGGGGCCATAAAAAAATTGTAGACCAATTACCGATTTGCCGTCCAATTGGGTGTTGATCTGAAATTCAGCTAGCTATATTTGATCCTTTATATTCTAAAGTTGCATATATTGATCACATTGTTTGTGTACACTCATATACACTTGACCATAGCCTATATCATCCTTGTTTGATCAACAACTTAGGCTAAAAGCTAGTTACGAATTGTTATTCAATTTGTGCAATTTCTGAAATTACTGATTGCTTACTCCTTTACTACAAATTTTTATCCCTGCCTAGAACTCTACAAATTTGCCATTGATCACATGTTCTGGTACCTTGCAATCGCTTTACTGACTTCTGTTTGAAAGTTACCACGAACCAGCAGCACATGAGCAATCTTCGAGAAGGGTAAGAGCTTCTGTTGGTAAGATTTGTGAAAGTTGAGAGTAGTTCACATAAGTATTTAGTTTGTTAGTTCGTTTTGTTTTCTTCTAACCATGGCAGGGACAAGAAGTTCTCGTGATGGTTCGTTTCATGGTGTGGATGAAGGTGATGGTGTAGACAAACCCCAAGCAATGCCACTATCACCTCGGTCTCAAGCTTTGATGGATGCATTTGCTGGCACTTTTGAGCAGATGCTTTCCGATCAAGTATTTGTTCGGCTGGACGGTATGGAGAATCGTACTGGAGGAATTGAAGTACGACTTGAGCACATTGAGCATACTCTCCCAAGACAGCACCCACCACCGCGAGGCCCTCGAGATTGAGTTGGAGCAAATCACAATCCTGCTGCTGCCCTTCTCCAACCACAGGCAAATTTGAACGCCGCATTTCAGGATGCTGCCCATGAGGAGGAGAATGGCAACTATATGGCTGATAATGGAGAAGACCTTGATTTTGACCATGATCGGCAGCATCTTGGGCATAATCATCGAGGAAGGGGCGGTAATGGACGACATGCACCTCATCGTCATGAGGGGAGAAGAGATGATGGCTTGGGTAAGATTAAATTTGTTGTTCCTTCCTTTGATGGTAAATATAATCCTGAAGCATATCTTGATTGGGAACTACTAGTAGAACAAAAGTTCAGTTGTCATGACTTTCCTGAAAATAGAAGAGTATGTGCTGCTACTAGTGAGTTTACAAATTATGCTTCTATTTGGTGGAGTCAATTTAAAAGAAAGGATGATGCACCTCGCACATGGGATGAGTTGAAAAGGGTAATGAGATTTAGATTTGTTCCATCTTATTTTGAGCGTGATGTGATTAATAAGTTACAAAGATTGAATCAAGGTAGTAAGTCTGTCGAGGAATACTATCAAGAACTGCAAATTGGCAAGATCCGTGCTAATATAGAGGAGCAAGAAAACACGAAGATGGCCAGGTTTCTTGGTGGGCTAAATAAGGAGATTCAGAATATACTTGATTTTTATCATTACAATTCTTTGAATGAGCTGTTCCATTTCGCTTGTAAGGCTGAAAAGCAGGTGCATGATCAGAGGCAAAGCTACACCAGGATGAACCGCAACTATTCCAGCTCCTCCATACTATGGAAACCTTCCAGTACACAGACCAAGAAGCCCATAAACAGTTCGGGACACAACACAACGTCACCCAGCCAGGAGCAATCAACAAGGCGTCCTAATTCTTCAGCACATAGGCCTACTAATTTAAAGAAGACAGTTGCTGTCCCAGCCACAAGTTCATCATCCATAGCTTCTACAGGAAGAACCAGAGAGATAGAATGCTTCAAATGCAAGGGGAAGGGGCATTACATGTGTGATTGCCCAAATCAACGAGCTCTTATTATTCGGGAAGATGGAGAGTACACATCGGCAAGCGACGTAGAGGAAGAAGAATCTGACCACGAGGAGCAACAGAACATTTCAGGGTCTGATTCAGAGATCACCTATGATACAAACCATGCAAACCTTGTCATTTTTCGTGTTCTTAGCTCACATATGGAAAAGGCAGAGAGAGGACAGCGTCACAATTTATTCCAATCAAAATTTGTGATCAAAGAGCACTCATGCAAGGTGATAATTGATGGCGGAAGCTCTAACAACATTGCAAGTTCAGAGATGGTTGAGAAGCTTGGCTTGACTACACGTGCTCACCCGCAGCCATACTACATCCAGTGGCTCAATTCATGTGGGAAACTGAAGGTAACTGCTATGGTAAGAGTGCCTATTGCTATTGGTAGCTATTCTGACTTTGTGGATTGTGATGTGGTACCCATGCAAGCATGTGCATTACTTCTTGGGAGGCCATGGCAGTATGACAAAGACACAGTTCACTATGGGCGTTCCAACAAGTACTCGTTTATGCACAAGGGGAAAAAGGTTTCATTAGTTCCAATGACACCAGAAGAAATACTCAAGGATGATTTAGATAAAGCTGAGCGTGAGAGAAAAGAAAGAGAGATGAGCGACACCCACAACAAGGAGAACGAGAGCCACAAGCCCAAATTGAGAGAAAATAAAAAAGAGAGTGACAAGAAAAGAGACATACAACTAAAGGGACAGGTTCTATTAGCCACAAAGAGTGAGATGCGAGAATTAGAAACACAATCCCAGGAGTGTTATGCACTTGTGTGTAAGAATGTTATCTTTTCCACTAATGCTTTGCCCTCTACTTTGCCCGTTTCGATTGTTTCTTTGTTGCAGGATTTTGCGGATGTTTTTCCAGATGTGATCCCAGTGGGGCTACCACCAATGCAAGGAATAGAGCACCAAATTGACTTGATCCCAGGGGCATCCTTGCCTAACCGTCCTCCATATCACACCAACCCAGAGGAGACAAAAGAAATTCAGCGGCAAGTGCAAGAGCTTCTTGAAAAAGGGTACGTGCGTGAGAGCTTAAGTCCATGTGTTGTTCCTGTATTACTTGTGCCAAAGAAAGATGGATCATGGAGGATGTGTATAGATTGTAGAGCTATTAACAATATTACTATTCGATATCGTCATCCTATCCCTAGGTTAGATGATATGCTTGATGAATTGAGTGGCTCTACTATTTTTTTCTAAAGTTAACTTGCGTAGTGGTTGCCACCAAATCAGAATGAAACTAGGTGATGAATGGAAAACTACATTTAAGACTAAATTTGGATTGTATGAGTGGTTGGTTATGCCATTTGGCCTTACTAATGCACATAGTACGTTTATGCGCTTAATGAATGAAGTATTGAGAGCCTTTATCAGAAAATTTGTGGTGGTTTACTTTGATGATATATTAATTTATAGCAAGGCTTTGGATGAACATTTAGAACATTTGTGCCAAGTTTTTACTGCTTTGAGAGAGGCGCGCTTGTTTGGTAACCTTGATAAGTGCACATTTTGCACAGATCTAGTTGTGTTTCTTGGTTTTGTTGTGACTGCACAGGGAATTGAAGTGGATGAACAGAAGGTAGAAGCTATACGAGCATGGCCTACACCTACAACAGTCACACAAGTGCGGAGTTTTCATGGACTCATTGGTTTCTACCGCCGATTTGTGAAGGATTTCAGAACACTTGCTGCCCCACTCAATGAGTTGACCAAGAAGAATGTGCCATTCAAGTGGGGAAAAGAACAAGAGGATGCCTTCAACATGCTGAAAGATAAGTTAACTAAAGCACCACTTCTACAACTTCTTGATTTTGATAAGGCTTTTGAGATAGAATGTGATGCTAGTGGTATTGGGTTGGAGGTGTTCTCATGCAAGATAGAAAGCCCATTGCTTATTTTAGCGAAAAGCTTAGTGGTCCAACTTTAAACTACTCAACATATGACAAAGAATTATATGCCTTGGTTAGAGTATTAGAAACGTGGCAACACTATCTATGGCCAAAAGAATTTATCATTCATTCGGATCATGAATCACTAAAGCATATTCATAGCCAAAGTAAGTTGAACCGTAGACATGCTAAGTGGATAGAATTTATTGAGACTTTTCATACGTTGTGAAACATAAGAAAGGAAAAGAGAATATAGTGGCTGACGCATTGTCTAGACGGTACACGCTGTTGTCCCAACTTGATTGTAAAATTCTTGGTTTAGAAAGTTTAAAAGAACTATATGCTACTGATTTGGATTTTAGAGGCATTTATGCTAATTGCAAGGAAGAGAGATGTTGGGATAAATATGTACTAAATGACGGCTATTTATTTAGAGCTAATAGACTTTGTGTTCCCGCGAGTTCTGTTCGTCTTTCGTTGTTGCAGGAGGCGCATGGAGGTGGTTTGATGGGACATTTTGGTATTCACAAAACCGAGGACGTGTGTTGGCCACGCATTTCTATTGGCCAAAGATGAGGCGCGATGTTGAGCGCTATGTGGGGAGATGCACTACTTGTTAAACAGCTAAGTCTCGCTTAAACCCATATGGTTTATATACGCCTCTTCCTATTCCACAAGTACCTTGGGAGGATATTTCTATAGATTTTGTGCTAGGATTACCAAGGACTAAGAGGGGAAGGGACAATATTTTCGTTGTCGTAGATAGGTTTTCTAAAATGGCTCATTTTATACCCTGTCATAAGAGCGATGATGCTACCCATGTTGCTGATTTATTTTTCAGGGAAATTGTTCGTTTGCATGGAGTACCGAGGACAATTGTTTCAGACCGTGACGCCAAGTTTTTAAGCCACTTTTGGAAGACGCTTTGGGGAAATCTTGGAACGAAGTTACTATTTTCAACTACTTGTCATCCTCAAACCGACGGGCAAACCGAAGTCGTCAACCGCACACTTGGTACCATGCTACGGGCAATACTCAAGAAGAATTTGAAGCTTTGGGAGGAATGCTTGCCACACATTGAATTTTCCTACAACCGGGTTGTGCATTCTACTACGAAGTTTTGTCCGTTTGAGATTGTCTATGGATTCAAGCCTGCTGCTCCAATTGATTTGCTACCTTTGCCACCTTTGGAAAGAGGTAATCTTGATGCTGAGAAGCGTGCTGAGATGATTCATAAGCTACATGAGTCAACCAAAGTGAATATTGAGAAGATGCAAGCCCAATACAAGAAGCACGCATATAAGGGCAAGAAGGAGACGGTTTTCGAAGAAGGCAACCTAGTTTGGTTGCATTTGCGCAAGGATCGTTTTCCAGAACGACGCAAGTCCAAAATAATGCCGCGAGGTGATGGACCATTTAAAGTGCTTACAAAGATCAACAACAATGCCTATAAGTTGGAGTTGCCAAAGGAATATGGAGTGAGTAATACATTCAATGTTGCTGATTTATCTCCATATTTGGGAGACGAAGATGAGCCAGAGTCGATGTCGACTCTTTCTCAAGAAGGGGAGTATGATGAGGACATCACAGACACACATTCACCTCCAGTGGCACACACACCTGTAGTTGAGTCTACCAAAATTCAAGAGTCAGCTAGTATACAAGGTCCAATAACACGAGCGTGTGCACGTCGCCTTGGACAACAGGTGAATTCCTTTCTTGGGCAAATTAATTATTTAATTACAGAACAAATGATATTACCTAATAAATATTGTTTACTTGTTACTACATGTGAAGGAAATTTCAGAGAAGTTGTTGATCAAGATTTGGCCAAGGCCCGGCTCTGATTGTGAGTGGCTGAGTTCATTGATTGCTGATAATTACCTCTAATTCTCAGCATTATGAAGGCCAACCTGTAATGTTTCAGGATGCATAATATATATGGATGGAAAGACAATTAAGTCTACTATCACCTCCAACAAACGGCTCATCATTTTGACTTCCCAATAAGGAGTTATGACTGTTTTAGTAGGGACTGTACAGAAGACGAAAGGATGCGCGAACAAATTGTTGAAATTCCCAGCATCATGAAGGCCAACCTGTAACGTTTTAGCATGCATAATATATATGGCTAGAAAGATAATTAACTCTACTGTCACCTCCAACAAACAGCTTGTCATTTGGACTTCCCAATAAAGAGTTATGACTGTTTTAGTAAGGGCTGCACAGAAGACGAAAGAACGCGCGAACAGGCTGTCGGATGACCTTTGGGCTGGCTTATCTTCAAGTCTTTTCTCAAGAACTTTCACACCTAACTAGGAGGGTTGTTCCTAGTATAAATACCCCTGATGTTTCTACTAAGGGCAGACTTGATTCTTGTTTGCATGTTTGCTACTAGCTACTGTAAAACAATTGGGTCTGATCAATATTTCATCTTCGAGTGAAAACTCTTCCACTATTGCTCTTGCGTCTTCTTTTGGATTTGCTAGAGCCGTTCTTCGTGAACAGACCAATTGTGTTTGACACGGTTGGTAACCAATCGAGAAGCGGTGTAGCGATTGCGAGGTTGCTGGTCACGATTGGATCGTGGTTAGCCTCCCTTCGTCAACGTCGCAACTCAAGTTAACGGATTTCTCCTACGACGGAAGATCGGGCCAACTCACATGCACGCATCTTAAATCGAGGCATGTGCATATCAATACTCAAATAGCTGCATAGTTTTTCTTTTGGACTGTGGCGGTTAGTTTTTTGTTTTGGCTTATAGTTTTCTGTGTTTTTCAAGAAGGCAGTGAATAGTGTACATTGTTTTAGGCTCTGAAAGCTGTTTAAAGAATCCACTCGAAAAAAACCTTCAACTTATTTTGGTTTAAAAAAAACGAAAAACCAACCAAAACTAAAAAAAATGGGGCCACAGCAGTGGCCATCGTGAGAGGATGCGAGTAGTAGTGAAAGGGACACACACAGCAAAATTAGATCTATCCCTAAGTAGATCTGTCGAAGTCACATGGCTATTACTCAAGAACCGAATGTTAGTGTCACGAGCATAGCACCATGGCAGCAGCGCATCCGGATCCTCTTAGCACTGAGAAGTCTCCAGTGAACAGTGTCGCACAGTACAAACTGGACTGCAAATCATTGTTCATTACTGTGGCAAACACTTTTTCACTGTAGCGTTAGCGATGTAGCACATAGTACTTTTTAACTCCGTTCTAGGACCCTACCGATTTTACTTTTGGAATGGAACATTTTGGTGCCAACATATTTCGGTGTAACATTTTAGAGTTTTAAATTTTAAATTGATTTATGTGCATGTAGGCAAATATATCAACCAAAATTTTTGTCAAAAATAACAACACAGTATTCTACTTAGGTGGTGCTTATTTAGGCTTAAAAATCCTGTCTTATTGCTTATTTTATATTGTAGTGGTTGAAAATGCAGTGTAGTTGCTGATAAGTTTTTTAGCGTAATTAAATTTAAAAAAATAAAAAAGTTAGATCATCACTGACGATGAAAAGGAATAAGGAAAAAAAGAAAAACGCAAAAAAGACCCAAAAAAGCTATATCACTAGAAAAAGACAAAACGTAAGAAACTAGAAGTCAAAAGGTAGAAGCAGGAACTCTAAGGGTATTCCGAGTGGTAGACAATGCACAACAATACCTATAACCTCTATGTTCTGTAGACAGTACAACTTTAGTGCATAGTTTCCACCGGTGGACCCAAACAATAAATTTGTAATCTCCTTTCAATCCAACAATTGTTGTGGATAGACACTAATTTTTATGCAATGCAAGTTTTTGTTGTTTCTTGTGTGTTGGATTTCTATGCTCAAGCAATGCCTTGCATAGGAAACTGCTTCCCTCTTTCGCTATTTTAATTCTTTCTCTACCTCAGTATCAATTCTACTTGCTAGGCTAATTAATATCATAAATATTACTGGTAGAGGAACAAGCGACAAATGTATAGGGGTAAAGAGTTGTTTGCATTGGAATCGGGCCAGCTGCACGCCGCACCAAAAAGGGAATGTCCCTGTTGATGTGACCACACCACATACGCATACGACCAAAGTTCCCAAGAATAAACAAAAGGTGGATTCATTTCTTCGGTTTCAATTTATTTTAAATGAGAATATGATGCTATCTAAAGATGAAAATGTATATTTGTATAGCTATACAAGGAGGATTGCATCAACACTACGCGCTCGAGGTTGGGGTCCACCTAAAGGGAAGCCGACCAATATATCAAGACTAAGTCAATACTTTCCCCAACTCTTCCTTATGGTCACCACGTCACTTTTGGACCAATTCAAGCAAGAGTTCAAGTGGGACACGTTTTGGAATCCAATTCGGCCTCCAGATCAGTTCGGATTCAGCCTGACAGGTCCAACTTCAAACGAGCATAACTTTCACATACGGAGTTCGTTTGAGGTCCATGAGTACTTGATGGAAATATTTTCTCGTCCTCTTTCCAACGGATCCAGCCATGCCTACAAATTCCATCTGTACACTCCACAATCATCAAAAGAAGTTGCTATACCACCTGTTTGGGCCAAATCGGGCCTTGTAATGCATGGGCCTATAGGAAGGTGCTACCCCCACTATTCATGGCCGAGTACTCACCCACTATTCATAACTCACATGAACAGTAAAATAGTACCACCCCTTTGTTTCTTAGTTTTGTGTGGCTTCCACTCCCCTATTTAAGGAGGCCGCACCCCTGTAGTTTTCTTGGATTTCATTTATGTTTAGTTTGCCTGTGTTGCAACTTGTATCTTCAGTTGTGTCGGACGACCACCTGTCAAGATCCTTATTCGGAATCCCACCATATTGAGTTTTTCAATCCTATTTGCAATTTGAGATTGCTTGTTATCTTGTTCTTGCGTGTTCTTCGGTTGCATGCAGGAATAGACCTTCGTGGTCAGGTCAATCGCGTTCTTGGCACGGTTGATAACAACTTGGAGTGTGGTTTAGCGATTGTTTGGCATTCTGGTCGTGACCGGTTAGTAGCCGCATCGTCAAAGTCGTTCTCCTCCAAATCGAAGTTATCATCCTATCGGAAGATCGGGACCCCGTCGCCTCATCAAGTGGTATCAGAGCTTCAGTTGACTGGTACGATTTCTTGTATCCCTAGTTAGTAGATTGATTTTTTTATGTCCTATAGTCCAAAAAAATTTGCCCTACAAAAAGAATTTATTTCCGTTGTCCGAACCCCATTGTGCTTTTAGATCTGTTAATTTTGGTTTGCTAAATTGAGTTTGTGTCTGTCTTAGCATTGTCTTGTTTCTGGTCATATTTTTGGTCCCATAAAACTCCCAAAAAAATCCCCACGTCCAAAGCCATCAAAAACACATCAAACCCTAATTTCCAATTTTGGCCGTGCAGCCGCCACCAAAAATGCAATAACTTTTGTTTCCGATATATTTTTTGAGTGAAACCACCGCCATTAGATCCATAACTTCTTTATATAACTGCCCCTAAAATTTCGCTTCATTCTATAAAGGCAGTTAAAAGATAGCCGCGGTGCAAGTTGACCCAAATTTCTGGATTGAATCTGTAACAGTCTTCACTTGTGATTTTTGTGCGATTTTATACGTAGGTTTCTAGAACATGGCCCCAAAAGAAGAGTTGTAGAAAAAGACGTCAGGAAACAGAGAAAAAAAGAAGCATTGAAAAGGAGACAACTGAAAAAAGTTACGGCCAAAATACCGACATCTTGTCGAGTGGACAGAAATCTGCCATTCTCAGATTTGGGTCAATCCTTGTGCCTGTCAATACCAGATTGCATTCTATTGAGTTATCTTGTGTTCATCACTCCTATACATAGTTACACACTTGTTTTGGCCTTCTCCTATCCTTGTTTGATCAGCAACATAGGCTAAGTGCTAGATACGAACTATAATTCAATTCTGTGCAAATTCTGAAATTAACTGATTGTTCTCCATTGCTACATATATAGCCTTCCAAGCTACACCATTTACTAACCGAACAGATCACGTCGAACCGGCCCTTGCAATCGCTATACTCATCACTTGAGTTAAGTTATCACGAACCAGCCACCAGTTGCACCACCTGTTTTGCATTGGTAAGAACTTGTAAGAGCTTGGTAAGAGTTCGAGAGATGTGTGACTTGCAAAGCTCCACCTCCTAGTAGTTTATAGGGACTTACATAATTCTAGTGTATTTCCTTGTTTTCTACTAACCATGACAGGTTCAAGATCACATTGTAGCAATTTTTGTGAGACCAACAACTTGTTGGATCGTATTAATAAGACCCTCACCACCATCAACAACAGAATTGAGGGATCCAATGATCACGACCGTTGTCGACTTCGACAAAATCGACAAGGCACAGGTAGGTTAACAAGAGAGGTATGTGATGATGATGCCAAGTTTACAATTCCGCCATTTGCTGGTAGATATGACCCTGAAGCTTATCTTGATTGGGAAATACAATTAGATCGAAATTTTGCTTGCTATGATTTTCCTGATGATAAAAGAGTTAGGGCTGCTACTAGTGAATTCACTGATTTCGCATTATTTTGGTGGAGGAAACAATGTAGACTACCACATGTACCTAAAACTTGGAATGTTTTGAAACGAGTGATGAGATCTACATTTGTTCCTTCATATTATTCACATGACTTGTTAAAAAGATTGCAACGTTTAGAACAAGGTAGGAGAACTGTAAGTGAATACTATGAAGAATTGAAAGCTCTTTTGTTGCGTTGTGATTTAGAGGAACATGTGGAAGCTACAGAGAATAGATTTTTAGGTGGTCTTAATCAAGAAATTAAGAACATTGTCATTCAGAAAGAATATAATTCTCTCTATGATTTGTTTATACTTGCTTGTAAGGTTGAAAGTCAGATTGAGGAGAAACTGAGAATGTTTAATGCCAAAAAACATGAGAACAAACCCTTGTTTGTGCCTCTTTCTGTGACTAACAACTTGCAGGAAATTGAGAACCATGCGGAAGAGGAGAGAGTTGACATTAAAGACAAGGAGTTGAATGTACAACAACGGGTGCTATTAAAAGCAAAAGAGGAGGAGATAATCACGGTTGAAGATGAAGTACTTGCTACCTCCATACGTCATCCTAAAGATTTGATACCTACAACACCTACATCAACTGAGGAGATCGATAAAGGTAATAAATGTGGTGTTGAATTTAAATATGAAAAGGTGAGTAATTGTGAGAATTCATGTGCTGAAATAAATGCATTTGATTCTATCTATGTGCATTTGATACATGCTAGAGATGAGCCGAATGAAAATTTTTCTTTGAACAATTTAGGTTATATTGAGATTGATCATCCTTGTGATCTGAGTTATTTAAAGAAGAAATTATTTAGGATTCCCAATTTGCTTTCATTGTTTCATTATAAATTTTATCTAAAAGGCGAGTATGATGAAAAAGAAAATTATATGGTTCAAAGAATTTACATAACTTCTGAACTAAAAAATTCAACTTTTGAGAAGACACCCTGTCACATAGAGGAGACAACTAATGGCACTAACTTTATTATTTCTAGTTCCTCTAGTGTTATTTGTGAGCTACAGGAAAGCTTTCAAGAAGAGGAGCGTTGTGGGCTGCTTCCATACACCACAAACATTGTTCTATTGGCAATAAAAATGAACTTGCATATCATTGAGATCAACAGTATTAGGTCACAATCCAATACCCTATTTTCTAAAGAAGGGGAGCAAGACGAGACACATACATACAAAGTTTTAACACCATACAGTGAGAATACTACCAATCAGGTACGATCGTTTCAAAGAAGTTTTACTTTGTTTGATAAAGAACTTATGATATTACATAATATGAGTTTGTTGCGTTCTTTGTCATGTACCGAGATTTATGACCAAGATCATGCAATACGTGAGACCACACAATTATTAAAACCGAGGACGGTTTTCTGTCAAGAAGGGGAGGATGATGTGACCATGCCACATACGCATACGACCAAAGTTCCCAAGAATAAACAAAAGGTGGATTCGTTTCTTCGGTTTCATATTATTTTAAATGAGAATATGATGCTATCTAAAGATGAAAATGTATATTTGTATAGCTATACAAGGAGGATTGCATCAACACTACGCGCTCAAGGTTGGGGTCCACCTAAAGGGAAGCCGACCAATATATCAAGACCAAGTCAATACTTTCCCCAACTCTTCCTTATGGTCACCACGTCACTTTTGGACCAATTCAAGCAAGAGTTCAAGTGGGACACGTTTTGGAATCCAATTCGGCCTCCAGATCAGTTCGGATTAAGCCTGATAGGTCCAACTTCAAACGAGCATAACTTTCACATACGGAGTCCGTTTGAGGTCCATGAGTACTTGATGGAAAGATTTTCTCGTCCTCTTTCCAACGAATCCAGCGATGCCTACAAATTCCATCTGTACAATCCACAATCATCAAAAGAAGTTGCTATACTACCTGTTTGGGCCAAATCGGGCCTTGTAATGCATGGGCCTATAGGAAGGTGCTACCCCCACTATTCATGGCCGAGTACTGTTCACATGAACAGTAAAATAGTACCACCCCTTTGTTTCTTAGTTTTGTGTGGCTTCCACACCCCTATTTAAGGAGGCCGCACCCCTGTAGTTTTCTTGGATTTCGTTTATGTTTAGTTTGCCTGTGTTGCAACTTGTATCTTCAGTTGTGTCGGACGACCACCTGTCAAGATTCTTATTCGGAATCCCACCATATTGAGTTTTTCAATCCTATTTGCAATTTGAGATTGCTTGTTATCTTGTTCTTGCGTGTTCTTCGATTGCATGCAGAAATAGACCTTCGTGGTCAGGTCAACCGCGTTCTTGGCACGGTTGATAACAACTCGGAGTGTGGTTTAGCGATTGTTTGGCATTCTGGTCGTGACCGGTTAGTAGCCGCATCGTCAAAGTCGTTCTCCTCCAAATCGAAGTTATCATCCTATCGGAAGATTGGGACCCCGTCGCCTCATCACCTGTGGGAGCCGGTACTAAGATGAACATGCACGTCTCGGCCGGAATGGACAGTGTAGGCCAGTATTTTGGTCGGAATGGACAGTGTAGGCTAGTATTTTGGCCGGAATGGACAGTGTAGGCCAGTAATTTGGTCGGAATGGACAGTGTAGGCTAGTATTTTGGCCGGAATGGACAGTGTAGGCCAGTATTTTGGCCGGAGCTGGGGGAGGCGGCGACGTTAAGTGCTCCGTTGTAGGTTGCGTGCACGTCTCGGCCGGAATGGACAATGTAGGCCGGTACGGTACTCAGCCTTCTCTGTATTATTTTGCATGGCGGAATGAAACATACTGGTCATAGTGACCCGAATGTTATTGATAAGATTGCTAGTGTCCAATCTGATCCATCCATCTCGGATCGGACAGCTGAGATTCGCTCAAAATCAACATACTGTGCATGTTTGACTTAGCCATGCAAAGTGAGAGGATCCCAATCCAGTACAGCATGCATTATGCATATCAACCAGGGTAGCAGAGGCAGTTGGCAGCTTGGTGCAATCATGTGCATGGCACAATTTCAACAATGTTTGCATGGTTCAAATAGTTACGTGGATAAGAATCTGGACGGAAAATTCTAGAAATTTTGATAAATCTAGAAAAGGGTGTGCATTCATCTGGTGCACACTACTACAGAAAGTCTAATACTAGAAGCCAAATCACAGACGGTTTGGGTTTTATCAAACCGTCTGTGACCGACACTAACATAGACAGTTGTAATTTGGACACCGTCTGTGTTGATGGCGTTGGAGAAAACAAATATCACAGACGGTTCTTACCGATGAACCGTCTGTGATATTTTAGTATCACAGACAGTTTTTATTAAAAGCCGTCTATGATAATCTAGACCAGTCATGGCGAAGACCATTTCCCTTTGAGAATCTCAGCCAATTCCAACACATCCATAGTACTTAGACTACAAACCACCACACGGTGTACAAAACACGGAATAAAGAGCTGGAACTCAAGTCCCAGTTCTAATCCTATCTCATTACACAACTTACTAAACAAAACCAAACTCTTTGTTGCCTCCATCAAGCGACTGTATTCCTCTAGTGAAGACAGCAGCACTTGATGCATCACATCGATGCTCAACAGGGAGGGCCTTCGGCAAGCACTTCATCTTCTTCATCCAAATAGCCCTCTCTTCGGCCAACACCTCTCACCTTACTCGGACCTTAAAACAAGAGCAGCGACAGAGCCAAACATCAAACACCAACCAACGGAGCTGACATTGCCTAGCGACACCTTCATGAAGGTAACAACGCCCAAGGCGCTGATGCCGCCAGTCCACCATGGGAAAGGTTTTCACCTGCAATCAACCTCCGGGTGGGGGGAGCCGGGCAAGAGGTACAGAGAGGACGCCTCCAACGAGGAAGCGGCGTCCGCAAACGTCGCCGTCCAAGCTTTCGCCCTGACCTCCAAACACCCACTTGCTGAGGCTACCCGTACGTCGGTGGTGAACAAGGGTCGCCGCCACTACGTACACTGCCGTCCTGGCCCCCAGCCTCCGCTGCTGCAGCCCAAGTGTGGCCTCAGCGCCGACGCCGCACTCGCAAGAGCCGGAGTACTCCCTGGCGGCCTGGGGACTGAGGCGGAGTCGATATATAAATCAAACCAAGCTCAATATAAAACCAGTTCCCTTCAGCTATACCGGCCAAAATTGCATACGACTGTATCTCTTTTTGTACTCTTTCTCACGAACAATCAGAGTTTAAAAATCGTAAAGCAAAAACTTTAAGATATAATATAAAAGAACCTACCGAATTAATACATTAGGACTAGAGGAGCATCTAGGTGGATGAGGTGCCCCAACGAACCGCATGAGCTGTCTCTTCTGTTATTCTTTTTTGGGCGCAATCCTACCCAGAAAAACAAATGCCAAAGCAAGTACTCTCTCTGTTAATATATATTATTCTCGGATTTTGCACAACAACCAGGAGCATTATGCACTTCCAATCGATCACTTACTGCTCTTGTATGTTGTTTGTTACTTTACTGCAAAATACAAATGACTTTGGAAATAGCCATGATAATGAATGGGAGGGGTATAGAAAGGAAAATTTGGAACAAAGTTATCTCAAAATCACAGATTGATATGTATTTAGAATAAAAAAATTAAGCTAGAATGACATTTAATTTGGAACGGAGGGAATATCAGTGAAGATTTTCAGATGGGCAAGGCGGTACTTCATATTTCCTGCTTATAGTGTCTTGGGCAAAAAAAAAAAAAACAAAGGAAGGGCTAAAATGCTGTCCTCAAAAGTAAATGTTTTAAATAAAGAACATATTGAGAGGCTAAATTATTTTCAAGTGTACACTATACCTATCCAGCAAGAAGCTGAGTACGGTACTCAAGTAGCTGCATAGCTAGCGTACGTGGCGTATATAGGCGATGTTCATTTAGACTGTGGCAGTTAGTTTTTTGCTTCACCTCAATATCAATTTTATTTGACAGACTAATTAATATCATAAATATTACTGATGTAGGATGCTTTGGGAGTGCTCTAGCGAATAAGGCCTTAAACGCTAAAGAAATATTACGAGGACCAGCGTATCAACCAGTGCAGCAGAGGCAGTTGGCAGCTTGGTGCAATCATGTGCATGGCACAATTTCAACAATGTTTGCATGGTTCAAATAGTTTGGTGGATAAGAATCTAGATGGAAAATTCTAGAAATTTTGGTAAATCTAGAAAAGGGTGTGCATTCATCTGGCGCAACTGATTCTTTATTAGTAACTAGTTAGAGACCCATGCGTTGCAACGGAGTCATAAAAATGGTGAGACAGAACTTACTGTCTGGCCAACTTCACACATCAGACATTGGAGAGCAGGCGACAAAGAGAGAAGGGTGGCCAAAATGCGCGAGATGGGGAAAGTGGAGGTGTGGGCGGTTGTATCCTGAGAGAGAAGAGGAGGAGGAGAGAGACGAATGGTTCGGATCAAATCGGATGGCTGTAGAGAGGGGAGAGGAGAACGCATCGACGACCACCAACTTCTCTTTATACAATAGTAGAGATAAGTAAATTTTTTGTCCATCATATCAACATGGAATAGCTGTATCACACGTATCTTTAAGCACAACCAATGCTAAAAACATAACTCACTTCTAAAAAATATTAACTAGATGTGAATTACCTAAAATGCTAGACATTAATGTATTTACATTCCTTAAGGAAAATGTTTTTGAAGTAAATGACAATCGTGATATAAGTTTGGTTGGAAGAGCAATTATTTCAGATATCGACGGGATAACAAAGCACTACTACAAAAAGCCTAATAGTAGATGCCAAATCACAGACGGTTTTGTGAAACCGTCTGTGATTTACACTATTACAGACGGTTTTAATTTGGAGGCCGTCTGTGGTATTTGTGGCGGGAAAAATGAGTATCACAGACGGTTCTTAACGCTGAACCGTCTGTGATACTAGAATATCACAGACGGTTTTATAATAAAAACCGTCTGTGATATTCCAGATTATCACAGACGGTTTTTATTATAAAACCGTCTGTGATACTAGAATATCACAGACGGTTTTATAATAAAAACCGTATGTGATAATCTGGAATATCACAGACGGTTTTTATTATAAAACCGTCTGTGATATTCTAGTATCACAGACGGTTTTATAATAAAAACCGTCTGTGATACATTTCCCGCCTTGCAATCCCTCAAAATTTCATATTTTCCCGCTTAAGTCCGAGTATGGTTCAGTTTTGAGACACCTTCAGTAAAACGGGCATAACTTTTGCATACGGTGTCCGTTTTCGACGTTCTTGTACTCGTTGGAAAGCTAACGACGAGCCCGATCCAAAAAAAATGACCCGCTTGCGCCAGTCGACCTCCAAGACCCCAAAAATCGGCCATCTTTGGACCTAAACCTGCGTCGCAAGTTTTTGGTTTCTGTTTTTGCCCTTTTTCTTGGTTTTATTTTCGGAATTTGGATTTTTCTTCAACTGCAAAGTTGTAGATCTCGTCGAAACCTTTCAAATGAGTATATATAAACTATATAAACATTTGCTATTTTATCTTTTCAGACTAGTTGTTTATATTGCATCGGTATATAAAATTTGTGCTCCAATTCACAGACGGTTCTATATATAGAACCGTCTGTGATATTCATTCATCACAGACGGTTCTATATATAGAACCGTCTGTGATAATCTGACCGCTGGGCCTATCGATCCTCAGCCCCACGAATCGTAGCTCCGCCTTTCCGTTCCCGCGCCAAAAATTTCGAATTCCCGCTTCTCCCTCCCTCTCCCTTCCCTATAAATATACCCAAAATCCAGCCTGTTTACTGGTCTCCTCTTCCTTGCTGTTCTCCTCCTTGCTGTCCTCTTTCTTGTTGTTCTCCTCTTCCTTGTTGTCCTCCTCCTTGCTGTCCTCTTCCTTGTTGTTCTCCTCCTCCTTGCTGTCCTCCTCCTTGCAGACGACGCAGAAGCATCTAGCTCGTGCCAACCGGGCAGACGCTCAATCAACGCCGACGATGGTGGTCATCAAAGACATTCAGCTTATGCGTTGCATCAGGGGCGAGAAGGCATAGAGGATCTTTGCTTGTTGTGTAACCTGCTCGTTGTTCTTGTTGTGTAACCTGCTCGTTGTTCTTGTTATGTAACCTGCTCGTTGTTCTTGTTGTTCTTGTTGTATAACTTGCTCGTTGTTCTTGTTGTGTAACCTGCTCGTTGTTCTTGTTGCGTAACCTGCTCGTTGTTCTTGTTGTGTAACCTGCTCGTTGTTTTGAGATATTGTAATGGTACACTCTAATCTTAATAAAAATTGATGTTTTATGTTTGTGAAATGAATTGAGATGTGAATTGGATGTATACATGTACATGTTGATCTGCTTGTTTCAGAGGGCATGGCTAGCATTTCCTGAGGCTAGCCAATAAACAGAAATAGGTTTAGGAATAGAAGGGAATATCACAGACGGTTTTTAACTAAAAACCGTCTGTGATAGTTATAATCACAGACGGTTTTTAGTTAAAAACCGTCTGTGATTTATAAATATCACAGACGGTTTTTAGTTAAAAACCGTCTGTGATATGTAAATATCACAGACGGTTTTTAACTAAAAACCGTCTGTGATATTTGCATCACAGACGGTTCGAAAACCGTCTGTGATGACCTCGTATTATCACTGACCCATAATTTCAGACGGTTCACAAAACCGTCTGTGATGACGTTTTTGAACCGTCTGTGATGACCTTTTCTGTAGTAGTGAAGGTGTCGGCGAGCTAGTCTCAGTATCGTTGTTAGAAGATGAAGGATATATAAGAAAAAACAATGCAAAACTATCCCAAAATTGCTTCGATTTTAAGTTACTCATTCTCTGAAGTGTCCAAAGGGGTAGGTGTGCCCAAGACACCGTGAGCACTTGTAACACCCAGCCCAACACACAGTTCAAAATGTTATCTCAACTTATTTCACTCCAAATTTACACTATTATTATAATAATTTTCTGCAACACAATCCCATGTGCAGATAAGGAATGGCGTCGAAGTTGATGTGCAGCAATGGACTGACGTGTACTCCATGTAGCATCAATCAAGAAAATAGAACAAAATAGCAGTGTAGGCCGGTTCAATGCATGGTTAAATTCCATATTATCACGTGGGTGCCACGTTGCATGTATGTAGGACAAAACACCTGGGCCCAAGCTGCACGTTGTGTAGTTACTGAGTCATGCCCTCCCCTTTCTTATTTCTTATTTTACGTGATCGTTAAAAGCAATATGCACCGTATAAAGTAGAACATGGAATAATTATATTTTTGTAGCTCTTCACTCAATCTAGAAATTCATCATTTATGATCACAAACAATTTAGAATATTCCATTGTAATAATTGGATAATTTATGATTTTTCTTAGTTCTTTATGGTTCGTAATATTGCTATTTGATGTGTTTCTTAGTTTAAACTAACTTATGATTCCTCTTGATTCATATTAAATTCAATTTATAATTTAGTGTGATGCTGAAATGTATGTCATACTCCAAAACTGTAACATTATAAAACAAGTTGCAAACTAAGATAAAATGGAAAAAGGGTACTTACAGAGCAAGTATAGCACTGGTAAAATGGAACTGCAGAGCATATTTTGAGGTTTCTGCATAGGATAGATGTTTCACAAGTGAAATAGAGAGGTACCTTTCAAAAATTGTTGTCAATGAATCAAGCTCCTTACTGTCTCCTAATTAATTAAGATATCGTACACGTACTATGGTTGGTGGCATGATCAACGTGGCACAATAATTTTCATCGTTAGGGGCTAGATGACATTTAGTAATGGCCAGTATCATTCACGTCTATAACGTGGTTGATTCCGCCAAGGAGATATACATGTGGTTCTGTAGTAGTATTTTATAATTATCACATGTAGCATGCAACGAACTGGCTCTGTTCAAAAGTAGAGATATTTCTATTCCATAAAAAAATGAGTTAGTGATCGACGGTGTATTCTTTCTCCTCTCTTCTCAGTCGTTCAATCTGAACACAGAAATCTTGACCATCTGTCTGATGCCCGTCCCTCTCTCTCGCGCTATCGAACTGCCCATCCTCTCCGCTTCCACCTTCGGTTATTCTCTTCTCTCATTTTCTCCAGATCTCTCTCCCACGCTCTCTCTCCCTCGCAGATCGCCGTACCCCACTGACCTGTCACCTCATCTCCCCTCTCCCTACTCGTCGGCCACTGAGCATCTCCCTGCCGCCACTACCACATCTCCCCTCTCCCTAGCCACTGGGCATCTCCCCACCGCCGCCACTCCATCTCCTTTCGCCCCTCCAACTAAGATTTTTTTCTACACGAACGGTGCAGCGAAGCGATTCCAATTCAAGACGACAGCCAAAGGAGTTAGAGGCCAGCCCAACATCAGGTCTAGAAACTGAAATACAATGTTTAAACAAGTTTTCTAGCATACATATGCAATTATTTCAGATATCGACGGGATAACAAAGGTGTCGGCGAGCTAGTCTCAGTATCGTTGTTAGAAGATGAAGGCTATATAAGAAAAAACAATGCAAAACCATCCGAAAATCGCTTCTATTGTAAGTTACTCATTCTCTGAAGTGTCCAAAGGGGTAGGTGTGCCCAAGACACCGTGAGCACTTGTAACACCCAGCCCAACACAGTTCAAAATATCATCTCGATCAACTCATTTCACCCTAAATTTAAACTATTATTATAATAATTTTCTGCAACATAATCCTGAATAGGTGTACAACAAAGAATTAATCCACACTAGAGATGAGGAATGGCGACAAAGTTGATGTGCAGCAATTAATGGCCTGACGTGTACTCCGTCTACACTTCTTCATGTAGCATCAATCAAGAAAATAGCACAAAATAGCATAGTGTAGGCCGGTTCAACGCATGGTTGAATTCCATCATCACGTGGGTGCCACGTTGCATGTATGTAGGACAAAACACCTTGGCCCAAGCTGCACGTTGTGTAGTTACTGAGTCATGCCCTCCCCTTTCTTATTTCTTATTTTAGATGATCGTTAAAAGTGATATGCACTGTATAAAGTAGAACATGGAATAATTATATTTTTGTAGCTCTTCACTCAATCTAGAAATTCATCATTTATGATCATAAACAATTTAGAATATTCCATTGTAATAATTGGATAATTTATGATTTTTTTAGTTCTTCATGGTTCGTAATATTGCTATTTGATGTGTTTCATAGTTTAAACTTAATTATGATTCATATTGATTCATATTAAATTCAATTTATAATTTAGTGTGATGCTGAAATGTATGTCATACTCCAAAACTGTAACATTATAAAACAAGTTGCAAACTAAGATAAAATGGAAAAAAGGGTACTTACAGAGCAAGTATAGCACTGGTAAAATGGAACTGCAGAGCATATTATGTGGTTTCTGCATAGGGCAGATGTTTCACAAGTGAATTAGAGAGGTAGCTTTCAAAAATTGTTGTCAATGAATCAAGCTCCTTACTGTCTCCTAATTAATTGCAAGATATCGTACACGTACTATGGTTGGTGGCATGATCTACGTGGCACAATAATTTTCGTCGTTAGGGGCTAGATGACATTTAGTAATGGCCAGTATCGTCCACGTCTATAACGTGGTTGATTCCGCCAAGGAGATATACATGTGGTTCTGTAGTAGTATTTTATAATTATCACATGTAGCATGCAACGAACTGGCTCTGTTCAAAAGTAGAGATATTTCTATTCCATAAAAAAATGAGTTAGTGATCGACGGTGTATTATTTCACCTCTCTTCTCAGTCGTTCAATCTGAACACAGAAATCTTGACCATCTGTCTGATGCCCGTCCCTCTCTCTCGCGCTATCGAACTGCCCATCCTCTCCGCTTCCACCTTCGGTTATTCTCTTCTCTCATTTTCTCCAGATCTCTCTCCCACGCTCTCTCTCCCTCGCAGATCGCTGTACCCCACTGACCCGTCACCTCATCTCCCCTCTCCCTCCTCGTCGGCCACTGGGCATCTTCCCGCCGCCACTACCACATCTCCCATCTCCGTCCTCGGTAGCCACCGGGCATCTCCCCACTGCCGCCACCCCATCTCCTTTCGCCCCTCCCAATTCAAGACGACAGCCAAACAGGTGGGAACCGTGAGGCGGCCGGTGGATCCGGGAGAAGGCGCTCGTGATGGCGACTGTTGGATCTGAGAGGCGTGCTCGACGATAGCAACCGATGGATCTGGAAGGCCAGTGATAGCATTATCACACGAATTTATATTTTTGTTTAAATAAATAGGAATCTATATTTTAAAATAAGAATGAATATGAATCTATATTTTAAAAATAAATACAAAAATGTTGTAAGAAATACGAATTCAAATTGAATATGTACTTAATTCGGTCGAATACGAATATCCTTATAGTTTTGTAATAAATCTCGATAGAACAAATTTATGTAACATGACAACATGTTTATACGAGTTAGCAGTGTAGCGAATAGAATTGAAAATTATGTAAAATAATTTTCACTTCTTATTTGTGAACCTTTGTCCATCAAAAAATTGCTTCCTACAATCATCCCCAAGGATGAAAAGGGATAATCGAATAGTCTCAAATACGAATATGAATACAAATATTTCCAAATATGAATACGAATCCATATTTTTAAAATGAATACGGATACCACATTCACGTTTTCTCTTATATAAACATTAGATAAAACGAAATATCCTTTACGGTTCCATCCAACTCCGTGGCGCCATGTGAGTCACAACCATCCCCTGTTAATAACTTGACAACATTCCAGACTAGAGTGATAGCATATTGTAAGCCATGTAGTCCTCAGTTTGGCGACGTAGAGAAAATTTTTATTTGTAGTCTATACCATTGCTTATTAATTATGTGAATAGTCCAAAAGGATACAATTGGCTCGATACTTTTAGGTTTGCTGTTTGTGACTTTTACTATAGTAACTAGTTTCAAACGGCGTGTCTTTTGAAGGTAGTGTCTATAAATCAATTGTAGTAAACGCTGTACCGACTTCAGCTATACCTGCCAAAATTGCATACGACTGTATCTCTTTTCGTACTCTCACTCTCTCATGAACAAGACCTGCAAGTGTGACCCCCTGCACCAAGACCGACAGGAATACCAACAAGAACAACTGTGGGAGTGGCAGCAGGATCGTCGACAGGAGTGCAGGCAGGAAGAGACAAAGGTACATTGAGACCAATATTACAGGCAAGGGTGAATCATATTTCTGCTGAGGATACAGCTGGAGCAAATGATGTCATTGTTGGTATGTTCCCGGTTCACTCCAAGCATGCATTAATTTTAATTCATCCTAGAGCAACGCATTCATTTCTTTCCTTGGATTTTGTTACAAGAAATCAGTTGCCGTTTGTTTTTTTGCAAAAGCATTATGTTATTCAAACACCTGGAATTAGGATGAAATTCTGTTTTGGGTGTAGTGATGTGAGTATAGAAAATTCATGGCATATAATTCAAAACCAAAGTAGATTGTGAGACCAAAACAGTGATGCAGATCAGTCCAGAAGGGCAAGAAATAATAGTAAAGACTGATCATGAGCTAATATAAAGTATGAAGAAATGTATTCATAGTGTGTTGACAAGTGAAAATATTCAAGCACAAGTGGTGTAAGAATATCTGATTTTGCAAAGTCCAATGCAGAAATCATACCGTAGCGGAGTCAACTTGGGAAAAGGAGTCAGATTTGTAGCGGGATTTTACCAACCTACTCCTTGGACCAAGTTAATCTCGGGGTCGAGATTCTTTTTAAGGGGGTAGGTTGAATCTGTTGGATTTTCTTTAAACCCTAAGACTTTCGGTTTACCCTCTATTCCTCTGCCTTATCCGTGGTGCCGCTCACAATGCATAATTAGGCTAGAGGGTAGGGACCTATTTATAGACTCCACTTCCAGGTGTTATAAAGTGATCCACCTGTTTTCGGTATCCCGTGAGACTCCTGAACTATGTCACCAACCACGATCAGACATGCCAGTTTTATGAGTCTAAAATATATTAGTCCCAAGCACACATGTGTGAGTCATGTGCCATGATCAGATTGTCTATGAGATCAATTCCAATCTGATCATGTGGGTCAACAGCCTGCAGAGCCGATCCTGCAAAACAAACCCAGTTATTCCGCCCTGTGCTATGCCCGGGTTAAACAAATGCATGCATATCAAATTCCAGTAGACTTGATCTCAATAAATATGTCTACCATATTCCAGCACAACCGTCCTCGGCACCTCGAGTATTAATTCCTCAAGTTAAATTTCACATCAAATATTCCCTATCACTTGCATCAATAATATGAATGTACACATGATACGAATGCGAATTGTTCTATTCTCCATTAACATGTTCCATCAACAACATATTACCATCATTATGATATTATAATTATCACCGTTGGTTGATCACCACCCTGGCATCCCTCTAAGCCCGGTGGCTACGGTGAACCCCACCCCTAACTGGTGAACCCTAACCGTATGTCGGCAACTCCATTGAAGACACCTGTGGTGGCGGCAGACGCAAAAGAAGACAATGGGGAGCCTAGCTGGATCTTCATGGGAGATGGAGACGGAGGTGGATGGGAGCACGAATCTTGGCGCAAATCAAACATATAAAATTCAATTAATTTTCGTAAAAAAACTGTTATTGTTTTCATTTGGCAACAATCAACGTGGGTTATTTAATTGTAAGATGCTACCCTTTGATCATAAAAGAAAGTCTTTTTAGAATATGTGCGGTCAAATATTATAAACATTGGTTATCAATAGCTTTTGAATATTTAGATTAGACATATTTAAAATTATATGTGTATATTTGTCTCAAAAGTACTTTCAAATTATTGTAATTTTATTAGGTTTTATAAATGTATTTTAAAATAAATGAGTGATCCAAATTATATTTTGGAAACCATGTTAATGTTTAAAACAACTTTATTTTGTGATTGGAGGGAGTATATTTTATATCACTCAATAGTCAGCAGTAACTCTTTTCTAATGAAAAACTCATCCATATCGTGCCTTGTTATAACCCAGCGCGGATAAATTTATTTCGAGAAATCACACTTTTATTTAGACCGTTATAGTCGCATTTCTTAGTGTACATTTTTCTCATTTTCCTTCCATTGTGATTCTTGAGCCTTAAAGACAAAAGAATAAGGAAATTACAACACCTACTTTTCGGCTTTTCTATTATAACTAGCTTTCAAACGGAGTGTCTTTTTAATACAGGCTTTACAAGTTGATTGTAGTACGCACTGTAGCGATTTTATTTATATTGGTCAAAACCGCATGCGAGTTTCTCATGTTCTATACTCTCTCTCATAAACAGTCTAAATAACTTTTTAGATGTGAATATGGCAAACAAGTTGAGAGACCATGTACTAGGTCTAAGATATATTTGTGATGAATAATTGACGCTTTGGTTAAGTTAAATTTGAATTTTTTTAATAGTTCCAGTAAACTCGGTTTGCTGCTAGTGCTGACGGTCGGACCAGTTGGGGGACCGGTCAGACCGTTAAGAGGAAGCGGTCGGACCAGCCTAAAAAGGCAGTATGATTGATGGGCTGTTGTGACTGGATTTTGGGGACGGCAGACCGGGGTAATGGTATGACTGATTTCTAGTTGGCGATTGCTATTTTTTAGAGAGCATGTTCTAGAGAAATCGTTCCATTTGTTTTGGCTTTCGGAGAATTTAACATACTCTCTTTCATCACAGTTCCCTTCTGCATCGCGAAGCATCTGATCCAGATTGCCATCATGTAACATATCCAAATCGAAACCATAATCGACATCATCCGGCAGCATATCATTGACTTCGTCGGCGATGTCATTATTAGTAACTTCTTGTGTAATCTGCACTTCACCATGACTGGTTCAATGTGCATACCCCTTTTTGAAACCCCTTGAATCAAGTATACTTCAATCTGCGCTCGGTTGTTAAACATCGGCTCCAGCTTCCAATTTTTTTACATGTTACTTTACCATTTTGCGACACATTTCTAGGACTTGTGCCCGACATACTCATCCCACAATAGCAGTAGACTTGAAACAAATATAATATATAAGCTATTAAATAAAGTTACCATAGCCATTCTTCTTTACTCCTTTGTTTGATTGATAGGACCTAAAACAACATCTACTCCCCTCCATTTGTTCCTTTTTTTTTTATAACACATACTTTGCGTTGGCACAGAGAATAGTTCATGAAATGACTATTAATGCATTTGAAATAAAAGAGAGAATAGTTTGTTTCAAGGTTTACTAATAAATGCCAAGAGATGGAAGATTAATAAGGTCAAAGGAGAGAAGTTGTTTTTAAAATCACATGCACGCCCACTATAACAGGAACAAGCTGTAGATACACACGTATGAGTTGTTGCATCTTCAAAAATGTGTTGCTATCACTCGTAGCAACACAATTGATAAGCTAGTGTTTTTATATCTGGTTTTGCTACGTACGGTTGGTCTACCACAACATATAATACGTGTTGTTATACAAAAATTTAATTGTTGCAGCGTAGCAACCTGCAACACCTTTTGTTAGCAATAGCAACATCTATGATCATTTGCTAGGAGATATAATCTACAGTTCCTAGCATCACTATTTTTAGACCGAATGCAACATATTCAAAATATACATATGAATTTTCGTATATTCAACCCATAACACATCACGGAAGAATAAACATGCCATAAAGACAAATATTTCTCATTAAACAAAGCAAATGGTCTCAAATATATTCTTCACATGATCACATCGTTCATATATAACCGTAACCAGGTATGTCGAATACATCAAGTTGTGAGAAGAAATTACATAATTTAGTCTCAAAAACGTAAAATCTATATTAGCTTCTTCTATCTATCATTTACAGGTTTTTCTCTGCCTGCATCTCTCTCGTATAAAAATATCAACAATCATCAACCGATACTTTCAACCTGCACCATCTCAAAGCGTACGTACACAGCAGATAGAACCATTAAGACCACAGAATGGTAACATCTCAAAGCGTACACAGCAGATACAATAAGTCTTGACTTTTTTAGGGGACAAAGGGCCTGAATTTTTTCTATTTAAACCCTTTTTTTGAAAAATATTCACATTTAGACCCCTGGTGGTTTTAATTCCGTTTTTGGGCCGTGGCTCCGAGCTCGGCGCCGTGGATCTTGGCGCTGAGCATGCGGCTTCTGCACAGGGCACCGAGTACGCGGCCGTTCGTTCATTTCACTGTCCTGCCTCCCCGCCGCCTCCGCTCCCCTCCCCGCCCGTCCGCCTGCGTCCCCGCTGCGGCCGCCCGCGCGCCTCCCCTCCCCGCACGCGCGTCCTCCCCGCCGCGGCCGCCCGGCTCCCCTCGTCGACCGCCTCGGGCGCCCGTCCGACGACCTCCCCGCCGCGGCCGCCCGCGCGCCTTCCCTCCCCGCACGCGCATCCTCCCCGCCTCGGCGCCCGCCACCCTCCTCGACCGCCTCGGCCGGTCGTTCGACGTCCTCTCCGCCCGGCCGTCCTCCCCGCCGCGGCCGCCCGCGCGCCTCCCCTCCCCGCACGCGCGTCCTCCCCGCCGCGGCCGCCCGGCTCCCCTCGTCGACCGCCTCGGGCGCCCGTCCGACGACCTCCCCGCCGCGGCGCCCGCCACCCTCCTCGACCGCCTCGGCCGGCCGTTCGACGTCCTCTCCGCCCGGCCGTCCTCCCCGCCGCGGCCGCCCGCGCGCCTCCCCTCCCCGCACGCGCGTCCTCCCCGCCGCGGCCGCCCGCCTCCCCTCCTCGACCACCTCGGCCGGCCGTCCGACGTCCTCCCCGCCCGGCCGTCCTCCCCGCCGCTGTTGACAAAGAGGCCACAGAGCGACCGCTACAAGTGCCTCAAGGTGACGACTTCTCCTCCAAAATGTTCGTTGTAGTTTCGTAATCTTGCGCGGGGCTTAGATTTTTTTTAGCTAGCTATGAATGTGTGTGTGATGCTTAGGTTGTAGCTTGGGCAATGGTGCCGTAGAATGGAAGGATTGTATGGAGTAGTGGAGTCGGCGATATGGCTCATAGAAATGTGTGTGGGCCTGATCTGCCGCGGTCGCCACGGCCTAGCAAAGCAAAGAGGGCGCGTCGCGTGGTTTGCTTCCTGGTTTGTTGTATGCCGTCTGGTGCTACCGGATCGCTCAAGTGTCGTCTCCAGTGAAACATGGATGGGCTCAAGCCTCAAGGCTCATGGGTTGGACTGCCTCTGCCTACTCACATCTCTAGGCCTGATCTCTGTAGGCCCATCCACTGTCTAGAAATGTGGCGATATGGCTAGGCCGTGGTGCTATAGAAATGTGTTGTGTTGCTGTGATGTTCTAGGCTAGGATATGTTTTATCATTCTTGAACTTTGGGGTTGCAACAGATAATGATGTGGTATTACCTTGTTCCTAGTGTATGATTTGGATGGGATTGTGGTATTACCTTGTTCCTAGTGTATGATTCAAGGTACTTATTAGTTTGGTTTTCTGTATGAACTAGATGGACAACCTAGTCACCATATATCATGGAGGCAGTGTGACAAGTGATGATTATGGAAATGTTCGATTTGTTGAAATGCAAAGGGTGCCTCTGATATTCAGTGATCAGCCGTCGTTTAGTGAGTTGGTTGCTAGGGCTCGGGAGGAGCTACATTGTCATGGAAACGAGAGCATCACAGTTGAGGGGTTACTTCACTTCGGTTCGAAAGACATAATTCTCAGGCGGTTGATCTTAATTGGTTGTGAGGATGAGTGGGACAAATATGTCAAATTGGTTATGCGGAATGAGTTAAAATGTTTGGATCTTGTTGTGCGGAAGGTGTCCATTGATCCCACCCCTCACGGTTATTCACCAGAACTAGGTGATCAGGCACCCTTTGACCCTCCGTTACCGGATCTTACGGTGGATGTGGAAGAAGAGCCTGAGGTGCCCGATGCTCTATCTGCCCCGAACGAGGTTCAGATTTCTCAACCAGTTCGAGTTGAATGTCGGACTGATGATGTTGTGGCGGCCCCTCAGGATCATCCCAGTAAGTGTCGAGCCACACTTTAGCCTTTTCCCGTCATTGCTATTTTTTTGTCTCAATCCCATCGTTTTCGTGCTTATGATGCAGGAGACATTCCTGATAATGTTGGTGTTCCTCCCGTTGCTCCATCTGGCAACGTTGAAGAAGTCTGCAGGGACTCCAACAGTGTGGATGTTCAAATTGTGGATGATCTGCAGCCTTACGAGATCGCAAGGGCCGTTGATTCTGACGATGACCGCCCTTTTGGAGAGCTGACCGAAAGTGATATTGAGCTGATCAGGCGTTATTGCCCTGGCTGGGATCCATCAGTTCATGAATTCAGCGATCTTAGGCATTCTCATGGGGCTTATGTAGAAGGAAGGGATGACGAGCTGCTAGATGCTCCTGAGGCCGGTTCACGCACATGCCATTGGCCACTTTGTCAGGTGCGAGTGCTTGTTGTTCGTTATGTTTCATAGTTCGTCTAGTTGTTTTTCCCATATGCAATTTGCTATGTTTATTGTTTAATTTCTTATTCTTTCCATATTTTATGCATGTTCAATTTGTTGTTTACTTATATGTTGGACTGACAAATTCAATTTTTGTTGTAGGATGGCGCAATTCCACCTGCTAGACCCGTACTACGAGGAGAGCCACCGAGGACGGCTCACCGCCGAGGGGAGGGTACTGCCTTCATCACTTCCTGTGTAATTTCATTTTATGTTGATGCATTAACTAAAAAAAATATTCTATTCTATACAGGAGCTGCCCATCCTTCGTCCTCGAACCCATGACGGGTTCATGGACATGCGGTACGACGAGAGGTACACTCTCTTCCTGGAGAGGGCTGGCCTAGACGCCATATCTTACCAGGTTCGCCGTGGGTTGCCCACCCTCAACCCCTCGGCCATGACTGCACTGGTTGACAGGTATTCTTCTAAACCATTGATCCACTTGCATGTTCATTGTGTATCGGCTATGTGTGCCTCACGGCCTCTGACATGTATTCCTCTTTTTTTTATCATGTAGGTGGAGGCCGGAGACTCACAGCTTCCACCTCCCTTTCGGGGAGATGACTATTACGCTCTAGGACACTCAGAAGATACTTGGTGTCGCCATTCACGGCCGTCCAGTTATCTGACCGTGCGTGCCTGCTGGTTGGAGAGCCCGAGTAGAGGCCTTCCTCGGGAGAGAGCTTCCTCCTGAGGCAGTCCATCGCTCTTCTGGAGTGCCTATCACATGGCTCCGGCAGACTTTTGCAGTGTGTCCTGAGGGTGCGGACGAGCAGACAGTTGCCTACTTCTGCAGGTAGGGGTGGATATGGAGCCAACTCGTCGTCTTATCGTGCTTTTTGTAAAATTGACATAGTTTGACATAGTCTTATCGTGCCACGACCCACGGCTCCGAGCTCGGAGCCACGATCCACGGCGCCGAGGTGCTACCACATCAGCGCCACGCAGGCCACCAAGCTGGAGTGGGCCAGGCACCTCGGAGCCGTGGTCCACGGCGCCGAGACGTGTTACCTCGGCGCCGACCCCGTGGGTCCAAAAACGGAATTAAAACCACCAGGGGTCTAAATGTGAATATTTTTCAAAAAAAAGGGCTTAAATAGAAAAAAATTCGGACAAAGGGCTCTTAATTTCTTAGGCATTGGTATGTACGGATGATCCGGTGGGAAGAATGGCTGTACGCAAGCTCGATATGGACATGACCCGTAATAGCAGGCGAGATTGCTGACGGTCGACGCATGCCGTAGCTGCATGTAGGCCAAGCACAAGGAAGTGGAAATTGACTTAAGCTGTTGCATGCGTGCAAGGAAATTAACTGAAGATGTGTGGAGAGAGACCGCCCCAAGGTCTCCTCTATCTCCTCCGTAGGGATTAGGAACAGATCGAATATGAATCTTACAGTCTCAAATATAAATACGAATTTATATTTTTAAAAATAAATATAATCCATATTAATTTTAAAATGAGTACAAATACGAATCTATATTTTTAAAATAAATACGAAAATATCGTAAGAAATATGAATTCAAATCGAATATGTACTTAATTCGATCCAATGCGAATATCCTTAAAGTTTTGTTACAAATCTTGGTAGAACAAATTTATGTAACAGACTACATATCTACACGAGTTAGCAGTGAAGCGGATAGAGTTAAAAATTATGTAAAATAATTTTCACTTCTTATTTGTGGACCTTGCTTCATAAAAATTGCTTCCTACAATCATCCTCAGGGAGGTTGCCAACGATGAAAACGGATCGAATTCGAATTGAATAGTCTCAAATACGAATATGAATACAAATATTTTCAAATATGAGTACGAATCCATATTTTTAAAATGAATACAAATATAAATACAAATATGAACATTCTCGAATACAGATTTTACTTACTACATCCACGTTTTCTCATATATAAATATCGGTCAAAACGAAATATCCTTTATCATTCCATCCTACTGCGTGGCGCCATGTGAGTCATAACCATCCCTTGTTAAGAACTTGACAACATTTCAAACTGGAGTGATAACAAGCCATGTAGTCCTGACATTAGCGACGTAGAGAAAATTTTATTAGTAGTTTATATCATTGCTTATTAATTATGTGAATTGTCCAAAGGGATACAATTGGTTGGATACTTTTAGATTTGCTGCTTGAGATTTTTACTATAGTAACTAGCTTCAAACGGTGTGTCTTTTGAAGATGGGGTCTATAAATTAATTGTAGTAAATACTATACTAATTTCAGCTATACTTGCTAAAATTGCATATGACAAAATTTCTTTTCATACTCTCTCTCACGAGTTAGTACATTAGCACTAGAGGAGCATCTAGGTGGATGAGGTGCCCCAAACGAACCGCATGAGCTGTGTCTGTTGTTATTCTTTTTTGGGCGCAATCCTACCCACAAAAACAAATGCCAAAGCAAGTACTCTCTCTGTCAATATATATTATTCTTGGATTTTGCGCAACAACCAGGAGCATATACAAAAGATTGCATTATGCGCTTCCATTAAATCACTTACTGCTCTTGCATGTTGTTTGTTACTTTACTGCAAAATACAAATGACTTTGGAAATTGCCAAGATAATGATTGGGAGGGGTATAGAAAGGAAAATTTGTAAAAACGTTATCTCAAAATCACAGGTTGATATGTACTTAGAATAAGAAAAATTAAGCTAGAATGACATTTAATTTGGAATGGAGGGAGCATCTGTGAAGATTTTCAGATGGGCAAGGAGGTACTTCATATTTCCTTGTTATAGCAACTTGGGCAAAAACAAAAACCTAAAGGAAGGACTAAAATGCTTTCCTCAAAAGTAAAATGTTTTAAATTTAGAACATATTGAGAGTCTAAATTATTTTCAAGTGTACACCATACCTATCCACCAAGAAGCTGAGTACGGTACTCAAGTAGCTGCATAGCTAGCGTGGCGTATATAGGCGATGTTCTTTTAGACCGCAGCGGTTAGTTTTTTATTATAGCTTATAGTTTTTCTTTGTTTTTCAAGAAGGCAACGAATAGTGTATATAATTTTAGATTCTAAAAATCGTTTAAAGAATCAACTCAAAAAAACATTCAATTTATTTCGGTTTTCAAAAAACCAAAACGAAAAACCAACCAAAACAAAACAAAGGGGCCACAGCAGTGGCCACCGTGAGAGGATGCGACTAGCAGTGAAAGGGACACACATATCGCTAAGCAGATCTGTCGGTGTCACATGGCTATTACTCAAGTACTGAATGTTAGCGTGACGAGCATAGCACCGTGGCAGCAGCCCATCCGGATCCTCTTAGCGCCGAGAATTCTCCGGTGAACAGTGTTGCACTGCACAAACAGGTGAGGGGACTGTAAATCATTGTTCATTACTGTGGCAAGCACTTTTTCACTGTAGCGTTAGCGATGTAGTACATAGTACTTTTTAACTCCGTTCTAGGACCCTATCGATTTTACTTTTGGAATGGAACATTTTGGTGCCGAAGTATTTCGGTGTAACGTTTTAGAGTTTTAAATTTTAAATTGATTTATGTGCATGTAGGCAAATATATCAACCAAAATTTTTGTCAAAAATAACAACACAGTATTGTACTTAGGTGGTGCTTATTTAGGCTTAAAAGTCCTGGCTTATTGCTTATTTTATATTATAGTGGTTGAAAATGCAGTGCCAAAATTTTTTTTGTCCATCATATCAACATGGAATAGCTGTATCACACGTATCTTTAAGCACAACCAATGCCAAAAACATAACTCACTTCTAAAAAATATTAACTAGATGTGAATTACCTAAAATGCTAGACACTAACGTATTTACATTCTTTAAGGAAAATGTTTTTGAAGTAAATGACAATCGTGATATATGTTTGGTTGGAAGAGCAATTATTTCAGATAGCGACGGGATAACAAAGGTGTCGGCGAGCTAGTCTCAGTATCGTTGTTAGAAGATGAAGGCTATATAAGAAAAAACAATGCAAAACCATCCCAAAATCGCTTCTATTGTAAGTTACTCATTCTCTGAAGTGTCCAAAGGGGTAGGTGTACAACAATCCCAAAATCGCTTCTATTGTAAGTTACTCACACTACTAGAAAATGGATCATTCCTCACGGGCTTTAATTTTCCTGACGGGTCTGCATAGACCGTGAGGGATATCAATTTTTCTGACGGGCCCACATATCACCGTCACAAAAATACATTTTCCTGTCGGGCTCGTTAAGCCGTCAAGAAAACACGCTATTTTTGTGACGGTATTAATCGAACCGTGAGGATAATTGCAAATAAACCCGTGAGGCTTCTCCAGCCCGTGAGGCTAAATGCCCAGCCCGCCCGCTAAACATTTCATCCAGCTAGCGCGGACTGAAAACCCTAGCTGTTCCCCAATTTTCCGCCGCGCGCCCCCATCCCCTCGCCCGCGCGCCTCCTCCGCCCCATCCGCTCGCCCCCTCCTCCGCCCCATCCGCTTGCCCGCGCGCCTCCGATCCGTCGGCCGCATCCCCTCGCCCGCCTCCTCCGCCCCATCCGCTCGCCCGCGCGCCTCCGATCCGCCGGCCGCATCCCCTCGCCCGCCTCCTCCGCCCCATCCGCTCGCCCGCGGGCCTCAGATCCGCCGGCTCCATCCCCTCGCCCGCCTCCTCCGCCCCATCCGCTCGGCCGCCTCCTCCGATCCGCCGGCCCCA
This sequence comes from Dendrocalamus latiflorus, assembly GCA_017311315.1. Lineage (NCBI taxonomy): Eukaryota > Viridiplantae > Streptophyta > Magnoliopsida > Poales > Poaceae > Dendrocalamus > Dendrocalamus latiflorus. Next base: position 16,331,808 of record CM029620.1, read on the forward strand.
GCCCTCGCCCGCCTCCTCTGCCCCATCCCCTCGCCCACCTCCTCCGATCCGCCGGCCCCAGGTCCGCCCCGCCGCCCCTCCTCCCCAGGTCTGCCCTAACGGCCCAGCTTCGCCCCGCCGCCCCGCCTCCCCAGCTCCGCCCCGCCGCCCCGGCTCCCCAGGTCTGCCCCGCCGCCCCGACACCCCAGCTCTGGTCGCCGCCCCAAATCCGCCCTGCCCCCCGATGGCCCAGCTCCGGCTCGCCATCCCGGCGCCCCAAATCCGCCCCGCATTTATCTTTTCAATGTTGCAGTGAGTTTTTGATTTGGATCCTCCATCGGTTGTTGATTTGGGTTTGTATTTTGCCGCAGATAAGACGGCATATAGTTGCAGTGGCAAGGCATTAGGTCATCATTATGGATCGACTTTCTTCTTGATGCCCATTGGTATGTTTCCCTGATATGTCTTGTATTTTATTTTTTTCTGATCAAGAAAGGTTAGTTGAATTGGGGACAAATTGGGGAGCACTAGTTCTTGTAAACTTCTATTTGTGAATTGTTGCAGTCATCAGTTTATCGCCGTGTAGGGGTTTCCCGATCAATGAACTGATTTGAGTTTGTTATTGAAACAAAGGCATGTGGTGTTTCTTCTTCCATATAAGGATCGCTCATGAAAAACAACAGGGAAGCTATTGATGGCAGACAGTACTATTTTGGTTAGTTGAAAAATTAATGGTTTCATCAATGTTAAACATTGTCCAAACAGGAATTGATTATCAGTGTTTGTATGCATTGTAATATGAAGCTTTCAGCTGAATGCTATTTGGATTTATAGAATGCACACAATTGCTAAAACAATGGTGTGTGTATGAATGTTGCAGCGATAGCGATTGAGAGAGGAGAATTGTAGACTGTTGATGTGTTGACTGCCGAATACCAGATAATCATAGCAAATTTTGATCCCTCACGGTTCAGAACGGCCTTTGATCTTGCAAGGGCAGTCATCAGCTTTTGCACTGCAGTGATTGTGGAGTGCTTGGGTGCTATCCCCAAGCTTGACACGGATATAGTGCAGAGGGTGTTGAGATTTGTGTTCTTGTTTTTCCCTTTTTTTGGAATTTTGATATTGATTCGAGACATTAATTCATCAGAACTCTGAAATTAACTCAATTGGAGGGGATTCTACTTCTGAGGTGCTGGGCTTAGTGTTTGACGAAAGCAAGGGCATGCCAACTGAAGTATCTGACACTAACATTTGGTTCAGTCTGGACCACCCAAAGGTATGTTCTGATGTGAGAGTTAATTTGATGTAAATTTTATTTTTTATTGAAATTCTGATAATTTTATACTGCATATATGTGCTGGAATAATTGCCTGCCATTGTTCATGTCATAGTTTGTGAATGACAAATAATTTTCTACTTATAGTCATTGTGGCCCAATTAGTTTGTCTTGTTATACTTTCTGGTCTTCGGTGCACTACAAACAATTTCATTCATGTGTATGGTGCTGTGTATGTTCCTTTTTGTATTTGAAGCTTTCTTTGCTCAAGTTACGTTCTGCATGCTTATGTTGTTATTTTTGAGTTACTGCAGAAATTTATCAATATGCAAGATGCAATAATACGCAGTCTGCATGATGATGATTTAAGTGTTGTTCAAGCTGCCTTATCCATAGAAGGACTTGCTGCTGTTGCCAGTCCTGATAACCTTCTAAAAGCGTATGATGATGTGCTTACCAAGTGCATCAACATCATTCACAAAGGTGGGCAATGCTCATTGAATGTCTGATTGTTATTTTGCTGGCCTCTTTGTAAGTTAGTTTTATGATTTGATGTGGAAGGTAGTCTGCAAAAATTTGTTTGTATAGCTTAGCTGCTAAGATTGGACATGTACTCACAAGAGATTGTAGCTAGTGTTCACATGTAAAGCACTGCAAATGACACTGGGCCGTCCGATTAAGATATCGAAATAATGGAGGATATCTAGTTGTACTCAAAAATCTATGTATACCACATGGAGAAATACTTATCTCCTTTTGCACAGGACATGGAGAAATCTATTGCTATTAAGGCATACTGCTTTTGTTTTTGTTTACTTGATTTATTAAATATATATCATTATGTCATTGCAGAACATGAGTTCAGAGTACATAGCTTCCATTAACATGAAGAACATCCAAGCTTTTGCTGAGAATTTCCTAGCAAACCCAAATAAGCATGTGGAGTGGATGGCTGACTCTGGAAACAGAAATAGAATTTCTATTTACTTTACTATTTTGTATTGCAATGTTGGATGGTTTGCCTAGTAATGTTTACTTTACACGGGAATTGTACCGTCAGGTTAAATTATTTGCCTCACGGGTAAAACCGTCAGGTTATATATCCCTGACGGGTTCCCGTCAGCCAAATTTATTTTTCCTGACCAGCCAGCCCTGAGGGGTTTTGCCTGACGGGAACCCGTCAGGGATATTTAACCTGACGGTTTTTTGTATTTTTCTGACGGTTTCGAACCGTGAGGGATAATCAGTTTTCTAGTAGTGTCATTCTCTGAAGTGTCCAAAGGGGTAGGTGTACAACAATCCCAAAATCGCTTCTATTGTAAGTAACCTAGCCCAACACACAGTTCAGAATGTCATCTCAACTCATTTCACCCTAGATTTAAACTATTATTGTAATAATTTTCTGCAACATAATCCTGAATAGGTGTACAACAAAGAATTAATCAACACTAGAGATGAGGAATGGCGACAAAATTGATGTGCAGCAATTAATGGCCTGACGTGTACTCCGTCTACACTTCTTCATGTAGCATCAATCAAGAAAATAGCACAAAATAGCATAGTGTAGGCCGGTTCAACGCATGGTTGAATTCCATCATCACGTGGGTGCCACGTTGCATGTATGTAGGACAAAACACCTAGCCCCAAGCTGCACGTTGTGTAGTTACTGAGCCATGCCCTCCCCTTTCTTAATTGTTATCTTAGATGATCGTTACAAGCGATATGCACTGTATAAAGTAGAACATGGAATAATTATATTTTTGTATAGCTCTTCACTTAATCTAGAAATTCATCACTTATGATAATAAACAATTTTGTGGTAAAATAGAAAAATAGGGTACTTACAGAGCAAGTATAACACTGGTAAAATGAAACTGCAGAACATATTTTGTGGTTTCTGCATAGGACTGATGTTTCACAAGTGCAATAGATAGGTACCTTTCAGACATTGCTGTCAATGAATCAAGCTCCTTACTGCCTCCTAATTAATTGCAAGATATCGTACACGTACTATGGTAGGTGGCATGATTTACGAGGCACAATAATTTTCGTCGTTAGGGGCTAGAAGATGACATACATTCAGAAAGAACGTAACTACGTGAACATAAACAGATAGAAATGTGGACAGAAATCAATACAGACTTACTTATCAATATTTATATTTTGTATGGGAATCTAAATGAAGCTCTTTACATGTAATTTTCTTTCTATAGTCTTTGTTGATATGTCATTTCGACTATGTCCCCACCAACTTTATAAAACAAGTTATGGCTACTTCTGCACTGCCGCTTAGACTTCTTAACATCATCAAGTTTCCAGGTCTGCTCTTGATCAGCACTTCAACAGGACATCACATTAACTGGACAGATCTAGAAATGCATCTAGCTAACACATACTGAGAAATGGTGCCATGCTAAATCTTAATAGGGGACCGAGACGAGTTGAAGGCTATTTCTGCAACACTATTTTCTGCAAGGACTGAGGTTTCACAAGTGAAACAGAAAGGTAGCTCTCAGAAATTGTTGTCAATGAATCAAGCTCCATAGAGGCCCCTAATTAATTGCAAGGTATCATACACGTACTATGGTTGGTGGCATGGTCTACATGGCACAATAATTTTGGTCCTTAGGGGCTAGAAGATTAGTAATGGCCAGTACCGTCCACGTGTATAATGGGTTGATTCTGTCAAGGAGATGATGCATGTGGTTCTGTTGTAGTATTTTATCATTATCACTTGTAGCATGCAACAGACTATGGCCATGTTCAAAGTTGATACGGATTTTGATTTTTGGTTGTGGTTTTTGACTGATTGTGAGAGAGATTGAGAGAATAGAAGACACTTGTGTTTTGAAGCCACTACATTCGAAGTGGCTCCTGCAGTAACTCTAACAAATAGCTTATAGAAACCTGTACATTCAAAAGCCGTCTTCTAAAAGCCAAAAATCAGAATCTATTTAGAACAGTGCCCATATAAATAGATGCTTGTGGACGATTTCAAATAACATAAAACTTGCAGGAGTATGATTGACAATATTCGAGATATGGGTGGGTTTTTGACAAACTTCCTGGCTTATTGGTGTATTGTTTTTTTTAAAAAAAATCCCAATTTTAAAAATATCTAAAGGCGCTGGAAGAAGCTTGCTGGTTAGTGTCATATGGTGCTAATTAATGGTTAGGCATCCCTAATTAATTGCAAGATATCATGCACGTACTATGGCTGGTGGGTTGGTGACAGCATGTGCGTGCATGCCACAGTAGTTTTGGTTGCTAGGGGCCAGAAATTACCAATGCCGTCCGCGTGTGTAACGGGGCTGAGTCCTATCGTCCATATCAATTATCATGAAGAGGAGGCGTGTGGATCTGTATTTGTATTTGATAATTATCACGTGTACGTAGCGTTCCACAAATGCCTTTATAAATAGATGGCATGCTGGTCTCGGTTTGCCACTTCAATAGCAGCCGTTTCTCCTTGTTCCGTGAGAAAAAAAAATCACATAGCTGGGAAGAGTATGGAAGGCAAAGGTTTTAAGAGTGTGCTTATCAGTGTACTCATACTGGGTCTAGTTCTTGAGAATATCCAAGTGGATGCAAAGAGCTGCTGCCCAACCATATCAGCAAGAAATATATATAACACTTGTCGTCTTACGGGTGCATCAAGGGAAACCTGTGCAAAACTCTCTGGTTGCATACATCAAAAATCAAACAAATGCAAGCCCCCTTACCCGTACTTTGGTAAATGAACCCACTCCTTTTATTATTTTGTCACAATCAAGAAATTCCCTTTTAATATTAGATGTTTTGGCAGATAAAGCAGATGTCGTTGACTTTTGCAAGTTGGGATGTACGTCCTCCGTGTGCAACAACATAAATGCTTGTAAGTCAAATTTATTACCGTTTGCTAGCTTCTTACAACTTGCTCCTTAACAAAGGTTTTGCCTCTAATGCAAATTATTTTGGTGTCAGCTGTTGGCAGCGAGGAAGCGAATGATGCCGTGGAACGCTGTAACAATGCATGCGACCGTTTCTGCACCAAGGATGTTGACGCTCCCATGGTTGTTGCTTAAGAAAGTGCATGCATGAGGCCTTCACATGGAAGCCAAGGCCATGTTGTTGTTTGGACCTGAATAATTGGATTTCACATCCAAACCAGTGTGCCGTCTTATTTGCATCTTTTTCTTTCTTTTTTTCAATAATGGTGGCTTCGATGCCATTTTCTTTTGAGAATGTGCTCGTCTAGCTGTGTTGTATCCTTGGCTAATAAATTTCGTTGTCACGATTTGTGTTGTTATTTAGTTTCTATTTTCTTTTATGTGTTTAAAGTAATATAGTTATAGTACTCCGGCTTAATAAAAACCTAAAATGTCATCCACTACAATTGCTATCAAGTTAAACCATTAAATGAGTATTGCCATTAAATAAATTACTTTTGGATTTAATTGATGTTAGATTATTCACATTAAATCATTTTAATTTTGAGATTTTCATTTTACATTTTAATTAATTCAAGGAAATCCTGAGAATTTTGAAAAATGCTATTTTGGCTAAAGCACTTTAAAAAGACTTTGAAAATTGGTATTTTAAACGTATATTCTTAATGTTGCCTTAAAGTCTTGCGGGGTACAATTTGTACTCACAATTACTTGTTGAACAAATATCAGAGCAAGACGAAGAGGATCACTCGGTTGGTTATTTTATGCCGTGGGATTTGGTGATGATCATGCCGAATACGGAGGCATTGACCTTGTTAGTTGCCCCGTGGGTTCTGGCATTCCACGATGGCCCTTTTGTCTTTAATTGTCGTTTATTTCCACTGCAAGTTCTTTCTTAAGTGAACTATTTGCCCGATTAGCCTATTTGTATAAAACTAGGTACAACTACTTAATATTATATGCTGCTCTGTTCTATTCACTCGTGTATGGACGTGACGCAACGATGTTATATGCATGTGCTAATCACCAATTACAAGACTAGTACGATACACATGTAGGATTCAGAATTAATTTTCTAGTTCCGACAGCCTCTATGTACAAATATAAGTCCTTTCGGCTTTTCATAGTGTCCAGTGTAAGACTTTGACTGTGGACTGTTCATATTGATTTGGACTGGGTACATTGGTATACCATGCAGTAATTTCCTTGTAGAGATTAATGCCATTTAAAATTTCTTTCATCGAACATTAACTTTATGGGTCAATATTGTGTTTGAGTTAGTACCTAATATCAGTTAGTACAAGTTGTGCCATCTGCACGTTGTTACGGATCTGACTGGGTTTTCTCTTAAGATTTTGTATTTAAAAAATCTCACAAATTTGAGAATAAATATTGTGATTTTTTTTCATTTCCATATATTAAGGGCAGTCACATGTAGAGTTATAATCGTACTTTTTATGAAACATAATAAAGTTTAAATATTTGAGACACATGCATATGCATATATTCAGTCAAAGTACGATGTCATGTTGTAGTAAGGTAGACGATATTGAACCAGACTTACATTTAAATGCATCTCATTATGCAAACGTTTTGCAGTTCCAAAAAGGAAAACCCAACCTATTTATGAGAAGTGGTCAGACGTTTCCCTTCAAGTTGATGTTGAGTCGATGTATAAATCAAACCAAGCTCAATATGAAACCAGTTCGAAATGAAATGAGTTTGATCTGAGGAGTAAAGAGGAATTAATCGTTGACTTCTTTAGGAGACAAAGGGCTCTTAATTACTTAGGCATTGGTATGTACGGATGATTCGGTGGGAAGAATGGCTGTACGCAAGCTCGATATGGACATGACCAGTAATACCAGGCGAGATTGCTGACGGACGACGCATGCCGTCGCTGCATGTTAGGCCTAGCACAAGGAAGTGGAAATTGACTTAAGCTGTTGCATGCATGCAAGGAAATTAACTGAAGATGTGTGGAGAGAGACAGCCCCAAGGTCTCCTCTATCAATACGAATATAAGTGTCTCAAATACGAATACAAATTCATATTTTTTAAAATAAATATGAATCTATATTTTAAAATGAGTATAAATACGAATCTATATTTTTAAAATAAATACAAAAATGTCGTAAGAAATACAAATTCACATCGAATATGTACTTAATTCGGTCGAATGCGAATATCCTTAAAGTTTTATAACAAATCTCGGTAGAACAAATTGATGTAACATGACTACATGTCTATACGAGTTAGCAGTATAGTGGATTGTGTTGAAAATTACATAAAATAATTTGCACTTCTTATTTGCGAACTTTGGTTCATCAAAAAATTGCTTCCTACAATCATCCGCAGGGAGGTCGCCAAGGATGAAAACGGATCGAATACGAATCGAATAGTCTCAAATACGAATATGAATACAAATATTTTTAAATATGAATACGAATCTATATTTTTAAAATGAATACAAATATAAATACAAATATGAACATTCTTGAATATAAATTTTACTTACCACATTTACGTTTTCTCATATATAAATATCGGATAAAATGAAACATCCTTTACCGTTTCCATCCTACTCCGTGGCGCCTTGTAAGTCATAACCTTCCCCTGTTAAGAGCTTGACAACTTTCCAAACTGGAGTGATAACATATTTTAAGCCATGTAGTCCTCACATTAGCGACGTTAAGAAAATTTTATTAGTAGTTTATATCGTTGCTTATTAATTATGTAAATTGTCCAAAGGGATACAATTTGCTGGATACTTTTAGGTTCTCTGTTTGTGATTTTTGTTATAGTAACTAGCTTCAAACGGTGTGTCTTTTAAAGATAGGGTCTATAAGTTAATTGTAGTAAATATTGTACCACTTCAGCTATACCAGCCAAAATTGCATATGATTGTATCTCTTCTCATACTCTCTATCTTACGAACAATCAGAATTTAGAAGTCATATGTCAAAAACTTTTAAGACATTGAATAAAAATACCCACCTAATTAGTACATTAGCACTAGAGGAGCATCTAGGTGGATGAGGTGCCCCGAACGAACCGCATGAGCTGTCTCTTCTGTTATTCTTTTTTGGGCGCAATCCTACCGAGAAAAACAAATGCCAAAGCAAGTACTCTCTCTGTGTTAATATATATTATTCCGGGATTTTGCACAACAACCAGGAGCATATACAAAAGATTGCATTATGCACTTCCATTAAATCACTTACTGCTCTTGTATTTTGTTTGTTACTTTACTGCAAAATACAAATGACTCTGGAAATAACCATGATAATGAATGGGAGGGGTATAGAAAGGAAAATTTGGAACAAAGTTATCTCAAAATCGCAGATTGATATGTACTTAGAATAAGAAAAATTAAGCTAGAATGACATTTAATTTGGAATGGAAGGAGTATCTGTGAAGATTTTCAGATGGGCAAGGAGGTACTTCATATTTCCTGCTTACAGCAACTTGGGCAAAACAAACCTAAGGAAGGACTAAAATGCTTTCCTCAAAAGTAAAATGTTTTAAATTTAGAACATATTGAGAGTCTAAATTATGTACACCATACCTATCCACCAAGAAGCTGAGTACAGTACTCAAGTAGCTGCATAGCTTGCGTTTTAGGGTTTTTATGGACTGCAGCGGTTAGGTATTTTTATTATAGCTTATAGTTTTTCTTTGTTTTTCAATAAGGCAATGAATAGTGTACATAGTTTTAGACTTTGAAAATCGTTTAAAAAATCCACTCAAAAAAAACATTCAATTTATTTTGGTTTTCAAAAAACCAAAACGAAAAACCAACCAAAACCAAAAAAACGGGGCCACAGCAGTGGCCACCGTGAGGGGATGCGACTAGCAGTGAAAGGGACACACATAGCAAAATTAGATCTATCCCTAAGCAGATATTTACCGTTTGCTAGCTTCTTACAACTTGCTCCTTAACAAAGGTGCTGCCTCTAATGCAAATTATTTTGGTGTCAGTTGTTGGCAGTGAGGGAGCGAATGATGCCGTGGAACGTTGTAACAATGCATGCAACCGTTTCTGCACCAAGGATGTTGACACTCCCATGGTTGTTGCTTAAGAAAGTGCATGCATGGGGCCTTCACATGGAAGCCAAGGCCATGTTGTTGTTTGGACTTCAATAATTGGATTTCATATCCAAACCAGTGTGCCGTCTTATTTGCGTCTTTTTCTTTCTTTTTTTCAATAATGGTGGCTTCGATGCCATTTTCTTTCGAGATTGTGCTCATCTAGCTGTGTTGTATCCTTGGCTAATAAATTTTGTTGTCATGATTTGTGTTGTTATTTAGTTTCTATTTTCTTTTACGTGTTTCAAAGTAATATAGTAATAATACTCCTGCTTAACAAAAACCTAAAATATCATCCACTACAATTGCTATTAATTGAAACCATTAAATGAGTATTACTATTAAATAAATTAGTTTTGTTTTTAATTGATGTTTAGATTATTCACTTTAAATCATTTTAATTTTGAAATTTTCATTTTACATTTAAATTAATTCAAGGAAATCCTGAGAATTTTGAAAAATGCTATTTTGGCTAAAAGACTTTAAAAAGACTCTGAAAATTGGTATGTTACACGTATATTATTAATGTTGCCTTAAAGCCTTTCGGGGTACAATTTGTACTCACAATTACATGTTCAACAAATATTAGAGCTAGACGAAGAGGATCACTCGGTTGGTTATTTTATGCCGTGGGATTTGGTGATGATCATGTCGAATACGGAGGCATTGACCTTGTTAGTCACTTAGTTTCCCCGTGGGTTCTGGCATACCATGATGGCCCTTTTGTCTTTAATTGTCGTTTATTTCCACTGCAAGTTCTTTCCTAAGCGAACTGTTTGCCCGATTAGCCTATTTGTATAAAACTTGATACAACTGCTTAATATTATATGCTGCTATGTTCTATTCACTCGTGTATGGATGTGACACAACGATGTTATATGCATGTGCTAATCACCGATTACAAAACTAGTACGGTACACATGTAGGATTCAGAATTAATTTTCTAGGTCCGACAGCCTCTATGCACAAATATAAGTCTTTTTGGCTTTTCATAGTGTCCAGCGTAAGACTTTGACGGTGGACTGTTCATATTGATTTGGACTGGGCCTGTTCGGCAGGCAACAAGCCGGCCGGCTTTTCGTAGCCGCTACAGTACCTAACTTTTAAACGGAGTATTTTCTCACGACGGGGTCTACAAGTTAAACGTAGTACACGTTAAAAGCCCAACATCTGTACCAGCCAAAATCGCAAGTGAGTATCGATCTCTCCGTAATCTGTACTGTAAACAGCCAAAATTCAAAAATTTCAGCCAAAAGCCATAAGCCGCACCAAAAAGAACAGGCCCTGGGTACATTGGTATACCATGCAGTAATTTCCTTGTAGAGATTAATGCCATTTAAAATTTATTTCATCGAACATTAACTTTATGGGTCAATATTTTGTTTGAGTTAGTACCTAATATCAGTTAGTACAAGTTGTGCCATCTGCACGTTGTTACGGATCTGACTGGGTTTTCTCTTAAGATTTTGTCACTACTACAGAAAGCCTAATAATAGACGCCAAATCACAGACGGTTTTGTGAAACCGTCTGTGATGTACACTATTACAGATGGTTTTAATTTGGAGGCCGTTTGTGGTATTTGTGGCGGGAAAAAGGAGTATCACAGACGGTTCTTACCGCTGAACCGTCTCTGATACTGGAATATCACAGACGGTTTTATAATAAAAACCGTCTGTGATATTCCAGATTATCACAGGCGGTTTTTATTATAAAACCGTCTGTGATACTGGAATATCACAGACGCCAAGACAGCGTCCATGCGCCCAACTTGTGCTCCCCGGGAAGCGTGTGGGGGTAAGCCTCTACTGAGCCTTATCGGTGCTCCGCGGAACGCGCGCGGAGGCAAGCCTCTGCTGCGTCTTGTGTATCTCCGCGGGGTGCACAGAGACAACATCCGCATCTTATTCGTACTCCATAGAGTGCGTGGGACTATCAACCATGCCTTATTTATACTCTGAAGGGTGCATGGGACCTTCAACTACGCCTTATTTATACTCCGAAGAGTACGCATGGGGATAACGCCCATGCGTGCGCGGGAACCTCCACGTCTTGTTTATACTCAGTAGAGTGCGCAATGACAACATCCGCGTCTTATTTATACTCCGCAGAGTACGTGGGACCATCAACCACGCCTTATTTATACTCCGAAGAGTACGCATGGGGATAACGCCCATGTGTGCGCGGGAACCTCCGCGTCTTGTTTATACTTAGTAGAGTGTGTAGGAATGACATCCGCGTCTTATTTATACTCCGTAGAGTGCGCACGGAGGTATGCCTCAACGCTGCATCTTAATTATACTCTGTAGAGTGCGGACTGTCAGACCCAGATTTTATAATCCAGAATCTACTGTGTTTGACTGCACTATTCCCTGGATCAGTAGATAGTGCACACAGTTACAGTTCTGAATATCAAAGTACATATCATGCGGAAATGTAAATATAATAGTAGACTTACTCATGGGCCGATTAGGCCGAAATCAATAAATTACAGCAGCGGAAGAACGGAGCACACAGGTGGGACCTTCAGGACATGCCCACAGGCAGCCAACTGGAGGTTCGCGACCTAGCCTTTGACATCTTCACCCTTTTTTTCCATCTTGTCCAATCTTGTTGCTGAGGCGCGGCGATGCGGCTCTTGATTCTGGATTTTGTCGCAAAAGCGAGCGTGAGCACTCCGACCCCGTGCTCCGCGAGCCAATACACAGAATGCAAGTAAATAGTATGCATGGCTTAACAAGGAGAGGCTCGGGTTATTTTATTTGCCAAAAATCGCTTTTAGCAGCATTATTACTCTTATATAATCAAAGTGTTATTACTGTTACCTAACCCTATTCTACAATGGCCAAAAATTGACTTAATCCCCAAAAATGCACTTTCTTTATTGACTGCTGTCTAAAACTCCAAGCAGCAAGTATCATCGTTTGTTTAATCCACCGATTATTTGTATTTTGCATTACTAATAGTCCAATCCTGTCATTACTATTCATCAGCTCCTTCTGAACTCCAATAATTATCTTTCATAACTACTTCCACATCCACCGATATTATTCGTATTCAATCCTTTTCATCATTTATTCACAATCATAATCCAACATTCTATCACGTTTTCCATTATCTATCACTAGCTAATCCACAAGTGTATCTTCACTGAAAATTCAATTTACCAAGATTAGAATCCACTAAATGTTATGAATTCTCTAATTTTCTCAGAGATTCAATTTCTCCTTCGAGTAGTTGATCAATTTCTATTAATTCCCATTATCGCCAATATCTTCTAAGAATGTATATTAATCAATAGCAATCCAACAATTTAACTTTGCATTCTCTAATTCTTCAAGATCGATTCATTATTATATATCCACCAAGAATATCACTAATCAAAAATTGTACTCCAATGCTTGTATTATTTTCCCAAATTCCTGAAAATTCAATTTGATCATTTATCTAGCCTATCTATTCAGCTAAGCCCCACTAATTTATTTCTACCACAACCCACACTAGCATTTTCTTATCATAATCGACCTGAATCCACCAATACCTTTATGCATATACTAAAACATCTACCTCCTTTTCTTACAACCCTGATTATTCTACCCATATTTTAGGTTATAAGATTAGTAATGCCACTACTTGAAATACAATACGTAAAATTCCCTGAGACCTAGCAGTTTTGGAACAAATCTTAATGCTCAAGGCATATTAACTTGATCTACCATACATATGGCATTACACCATATGCCTGATATTACCATAATTTTTCCATACATATGGCATCACATCATATGACATCTTTCAGCGTTATAACCGCTTAACTTACCACTGGGACGACACCCAGGACAATTCAAATCAGGACAGTCCTTCGCCCTTCACTTTTCCATTCCCATTCATAAAACGTTTTGAAATAGAACTATATCTGGTTAAGTTTCCATGTCCGCCCTTGACCGTGGGCACGGCTATTCGAATAGTTTTGACTCTGCAGAGTTTGTACACTTTCACCACAAGAGACAATCAACTCATTGCCCCACACGATTCCTTAGTCATGTGGTTGAGCCGACCATCACAGTGACTTTTCAAAGTATCTAGACCCTTTTGTCATCTCACCCCATGGGAGACTGCCCACTTGCGGTGGGTCCCATATGTTGCACGGGATGTTTCCCACAGCTACTAGCGTACGGGCTCCACTCCCCTCTGCGCTAGCACGACTGGGAAACTTCACCCTCCACTCGGTGTCCCTTTAGGCCTTCCCTTGCCCCTGCATAATTACTTCTCTCCCCCTATTAGTGAGATGAGTCCAGAGTTTTCGATAAATCTACTTAGCCAAGTTGTACTTTACAGACTTGTGGTTGTACTGTTTTACACGGGTGACATGACAAGATTCGGTCCTTAGGGTTATCTGGGCGGTCTACCAATAACACACTTTGTGCTTCCACTGCACCACATATTCACACACTCGAACTAGTCCGCCCAGATATTTAAGCATGTTGGGGTTTTTGGGGACATAAAGTAATCATACCAACATATATCAGTCATTCCCACCATGACTGCCCGAATCAATTTCTCATGAGTAAAAGTGATGCTTGGGACAATTTCTTGCCTCGGGTTCCTAATCAATGCTAAGCATGGCATATAATTTAGGATTTATTTTCGAAATGTTACTATTATATTTTTGCTAGGGCGACAAGGTTCACATATTCAGATATTCCAAAGGAGGGGTGATATTATTCAAAGTAAACAATGGGCACGTAACTAGAATATTAAATTAAGCATGTATTTGCATATAAATTAACAGCATGCAATTTGATAATTTAAAACAAGGTAATTTGCAGAAAACATAGGATCAACATGATCAAGGTACGTATTGACTCGCCTGGCGCGGTTTACCGCGGTCTTGAGCTCACTCAAAGCTTTCTTATTTGTCGATCTTGAGGCTTGAGTCTTTTTCTTTACTTCGATCTCGGCCTCGCTTGATCCTTGATTCCTCCGGACTCCAGTTTCTAATTACGCGCTAAGCACTGAATTCCAATAAAAACAAATAACTCAAAGGACCCAAATAAATCCAAACACTTTAAATACCCAATAAATTTTGGATTTTAAATTTAATACGATTTGAGAATAAGGAGACGATTCAAATTAATGCGTCGCAAGCACAGCCGTAGCTGGATTTGAGTGAGAGCTTGTGTTGTCTGAATAGCTTTACCGTGAGGGAAAATTTTAGAAGATCAAGGGATCAAAAGTGAAAATGCACCTTCAGGAATTATCTGCGTAGCCGATTGGGAAAAGGCGAGACTCGACCTTTTTACTTGGTGACTTTTTCGTTATTAATTTATATTTATCAAGGAAGTTCCATGAGTCAAGCAGGACTTATGGACAGATAAAAGAGTGTAGCGAAGCTAGTGAAGAGGGACATGGCTTTGTGATGCTCGGATGGGGGCTTTACATGAGATGAGTATAATTTTAAATGCTTGGTGTAACTCTGATATTTCATGTGACAATATTTTTCTGAGATTGTAACTGCACATCCTAAAGTCAGTTATTCCGCTTGATTAATAACTTTATTCGATAAGATCAACGATTGTGTTTTACTAAAAATAGATGCTATGACTCTTTAGGGATATTTAGACCACATTTGATATTTCATGTGGCGTGCAATTGATTCCTAAGGGTTAAACTCGTTAAGCAGGGTGACTTCAAATTCGTTCGATAAAATTGTTACAGTTGATGATACATTTATTCAAAATAGTTTATTAATTACTTTTGTTGCCAAGGTTTTATTTATCTTGGGTTTAGACAAAATGAGCTGGGGAATTTCTTATGCTTTATAACCAAGATCTTTTAGCCATGACATTCTTTGTTATTAACATTATTACTATTTTATTATCTTTATGTTAACTTTTTGATAATAATAAGAGAAGGAGTTCTTGGCATAAGTTCATTTGGATTAATCTTGTATATGAGGACTAGCTTATTAATATTGATTGACATATAAATACATTAGCCAATTGTTAAGTTTCAATTTAGTTGCATGAATAAATTTATATATATACACTCTTATCCTTATTATCATTCATAGCTTACTTTTAATGTATGCATGTATATGAAGTTACCATTGAGCCAAAGGGTGAGGAGTTAAGCCACTAGTTAGCTGGGCCCACTTGTCATGCACACCAGAAGAGGCATGGGGTGTTCTGTTCGGCCAGCGCAGAGAGGAGGAAGAAACAGGGGAGCGGGAGTGGCGGCGGAGCCGTACGGCGTTGCCGGCGAGGAGTGGCTGGGGAGGCGACGGCGACCGGCCAAATGGATTCCTCCGGTGATGAGGGAGCTCGGGGAGGCGGCAACTTCGGCCGGGGTGGCGCCAAGGTGGACCGGTGGCGGTGCTAGGCGGTCGGCGATGGAGGGGAAACGGGGCTCTGGCGACCGGGAAGGAGAGGGAAGGGGATAGCGCGCGCACGAGCGGGAGAGAGGCGGAGGAAAGCTTACCGTGCGACTCTTGGAGTCGGGGAGGTGCCGGAGAGGGCCGGCGGCGATGGCCATGGGCGGCGCGAGGAGGTCACCGTGGCGGAGAGGCTGGGGCGGCGGAGAGCTTCGGCCGACGGTGGGAAGGGCTTCAGGGTGATGAGGTGCTGCTCCCACAGCACGCAATCGTCCCGGGGTCGACCGTGGTGGAGGCGGCGGCGGAAATGGCGACGGCCGGCGCAAGCTCGGGCGGGGAAAGGAGGAGGAGTGGGAAGGGGGAGCTCGGCTCTTTATAGGCGGCGAGCACGGGTGGCAACTGGGCGAGGTAAAACCGGGGCAAGGCCGAGCTTACCTGGGGCGGTGCTAACTGGACCACGGCGGAGGGAGGGAGGAGACGACGCGCGGCCGAGCTAGGGCGGTCCCGCGCGGCAGAGGAGAGGACGCGGGCGGGGGCACAGGTCCACGGGCAGGGAGCGGAGGTGCGGGGCCTGTGCGGCAGAGCGGCGCGGCCGGGGAAGTGGCGCGTCGGAAGAACAGGGAGGAGGAAGAAGAAGAGAGCGGTCGGGAGAATAGGGGAGGGAGGAGAGAAGGGAGGAGGAGGCAGGCGTCGCGGTCGGGTCGCGCAGGAGAGGAACGGGGAGAAAGAGAGAGGGTTGGGTCGGGCCGCGCGGCAGTGAGGAGAGGGGTGGAGCTGGGCCGCTTCGGCCGGCCTGGCTCCCTCCGATTTTTCTTTCTTTTCTTTTTATTTAGTGTATATATATACATATGTATATGTATACAAGTATATATATATATACATATACACATATATATATAGTATTTATTTATACTGTTATTTATTTCCATTTTTATATATTATTTGCCTATTCATTTTGTATACAATTTATATTTTTATTTTTGTTGCCCTTTTATACTATTATTTTCAAAATGAAACTTTTATATTTTTAACTCAGGTTTCTCTCTTCTTATACTGGATCATCTTTTCAGATTCGTATTTTAAATTTTAATTCTCTATTGTTTGAATATATTTGTTCCTTTCTTGAAATTTTTATTTTTACCAAATTCCAGAAAAACACCATAAAATCCAAATTCAAACAAAATATATTACCAATTTAATTGAAAAAGCTTCACATTTTCAAATTCAATTTCTGGGATGTTACACGGACGGAGGTAAGCCTCGACGCTGCGTCTTATTTATACTCCGTAGAGTGCGCACGGAGGTAAGGCTCGACACTGCGTCTTATTTATACTCCATAGAGTGCGTGCGAAGATGTCCCCCGGCACATCTTTGTTTATACTCACAGAGAGTGCGCGCGCGAACGCGTGTCTTTGTTTATACTCAAAGAGAGTGCGCGTGCGAACGCGTATCTTTGTTTATACTCACGGAGAGTGCGCACGCGAACGCGTTGGTGTTCCCGGCCTAGGGGCCCCGCTGGGCCTCGTGGTGCGGGCCTCGGTGCCGAGCTCTATGCGTCGGGCCATCTCCTGGTCGCCATGGGCGGTGATGATAGCCCGCGGACCCAGGAGCTTCAAGCACAGGAAGCCATGATATGGCACTGCCCCGAAGGAGTTGAGAGTTGGCCGCCCCAGTATGGCGTTGTTGGGGTACGAGATGTCGACGACGTCGAACGTGACGTCTTCGCTCCTCACGTTGTCGTCCCGGCCAAAAGAGACCTACAGGCATACCTGACCCAGCGCCCGTAGGGGCTGACCTCTGAAGCCCTGTAGTGGGATTCCCGAGGAACCCAAGTGACTTCGGGGGATCCCCATCTGGTCGAAGGCCGCTGCGAATAAGACGTTCGCGGAGCTCCCTCCATTGACCAAGACGCGTCTAACGTGGCATTGCGCGATGACAACCTGGACGACCAAGGGGTCTTGTTGGGGGAACTCCACGTCCTCGGTGTTAGCGGACGTGAAGGTGCTTTTGTGCTGCGCCCAACCCGGCGGTGTCTACGCCGGGTATGCCGCCACATAGCGTAGCCTCCTCACATAGGCCTTCCACTGTCGTGCCGAAGCGAACTCCAGCGAGGAGCCCCCGGAGATGATGTTTATGACCCTGCGCTGGGCTCCCTCCGGGGCTTGTATCTACAGGGGGCCCTCCTGAGGTTGTTGCACGTGAGCTTGAATCCGCAGGGGGCCCTCCTAAGGCTACATCCCTTGATCCTGGATCCGCATGAGGCCTTCCAGGGGTTGCTGAACGTGGGCCACAACGGGCGGCCGCACCTCAAGGTTTCTATCCCTAGCGACGCTCTGTCGAAGTGCCGCGATGGTGGTGCATGCGCGCGTGTCGTGGCTGCCCCGGCCATGTACCTCGCACCATCAGCCATGGTGCTGGTCGTCATACTCCGCGCGAGCCCCGTCATCACGATCCCGCCCCCGACCCGGCGAGCCCTGCCGCCGCGGCTTGCGGGGGCGTTGTCCTCGGACCCGCCCTCAATGTCAAAGACATAATGGGCCCTCTGAGACTTCTGCTGGCCGCGCTTAGGCTTGTCGCCCGACGCGTCCTTGTGCTGGGCATCTTTGCGCTCGGAGGTGTCCTTCAATGGCTCCTGTTTGCACTTGCCTTTCGAGGAGCCTTCCTTCGGTGAACCTTCGTTCTTTGCCGAGCCCTCCGCCTGGTTGGTATCGGAGTCGTCACCCTTGCGCCGCCGCGCGTCCTCTTCTGCTCTGGCGTACTCTTCCATCTTGTCGAAGAGTTTCGTTACCGTCTTGATTGGCTTCCGCGTGTTATATTCGGCCAGCGGCCCTGGGCGAAGACCTTTGTACCGCTGCGTTGATGATGGTTATTTCGTTGACGTCCTTGACCTGGCAGCGAACCTTCGCGAAGCGCTTGAAATACTCCCGGAGCTTCTCTGAGGGTTTTTGCTTGACCGCGAAGAGCTGATCCGCGTTGATGCGCTCGACGTAGTTCCCCTAGAAGTTGTTGTAGAGCCAGTCGCGGATCTGCTCCCACGCGTAGATGGAGTTTGGCTCGATGGTGAAAAACCAAGAGAGCGCCACTCCCTGCAACGCGAGGGGGAGCTCCTTTGCCTTCGTGGTGTCGTCTCCGCCGGCAGCTTCGATGGCGGTCTCGTACACCCGCACGAACTCCCGTGGGTCTGTGTCACCTTTGTCGTGATGGACGCCAGAGTCGATGACGGGGCCCGTGTTGCCGCCGGGACCGCTCGTCACTCTCGCACTGGGTGGGGAGACGGTGGCCGTGCCAACGTGGCAGCGGTGGTGGGGTCGATCGTCGTGTCATGAACGCCGATGTTCGTGACTGTCGCGCCCGCGTCGCCGTCCACACCCGCGACTGCCGACGCCGAAGCCCTAGTGCTGACGCGAGACTCTGTCGCGCCCGCCTTCTTCTTCTTCGCCGCCGACGATGAAGGCTTCTTCGGTGCCATCCTTCTTCAGATCTTGAGGCTTGCTCTTGTCCTCCCCACGGACGACGCCAACTGTTGTGGCTACAGACCAAACAGAGAGAGAGAGTATGGTAGTGGAGAGTTAGGTGAGCAAGTGCTTAGGGTTTTCCTCCATGGCCTGTGTCGTGTATATATATCCTTATGGGTAGTGTTTTTGCAATAGTACCCTTGCATTTGAGTATCCCTTTTAGGGGCACTTATGTCATTATACATGTCCCATTTTGGGCCTTACAGCCTTCTAACAGGCCGGCTGGGCTTAGGTGGGGGCCACCCCTACAACATCGCAATTTCAGTAATGTTTGCATGGTTCAAACAGTTTGGTGGATTAGAATCTAGATGGAAAATTCTAGAAATTTTGATAAATCTAGAAAAGGGTGTGCATTCATTTGGCGCAACTGATTCTTTATTAGTAACTAGTTAGAGACTCATGCGTTGCAACGGAGTCATACAAATGGTGAGACGGAACTTACTGTCTGGCCAACTTCATACATCAGACACTGGAGAGCAGGCGACATAGAGAGAAGGGTGGCCAAAATGCGCGAGATGGGGAAAGTGGAGGTGTGAGCAGTTGTATCCTGAGAGAGAGAGGAGGAGGAGAGAGACGAATGGTTCAGATCAAATCGGATGGTTGTAGAGGGGGAGAGGAGAACGCACCGACGACCACCAACTCCTCTTTATATAATAGTAGAGATAAGTAATTTTTTAGTAGTTTTTTTGTCCATCATATCAACATGGAATAGCTGTATCACACGTATCTTTAAGCACAACCAATGCCAAAAACATAACTCACTTCTAAAAAATATTAACTAGATGTGAACTACCTAAAATGCTAGACATTAATGTATTTACATTCTTTAAGGAAAATATTTTTGAAGTAAATAACAATCGTGATATAAGTTTGGTTGGAAGAGCAATTATTTCAGATATCGACGGGATAACAAAGGTGTCGGCGAGCTAGTCTCAGTATCGTTGTTAGAAGATGAAGGCTATATAACAAAAAACAATGCAAAACCATCCCAAAATCGCTTCTATTGTAAGTTACTCTTTCTCTGAAGTGTCCAAAGGGGTAGATGTGCCCAAGACACCGTGAGCACTTGTAACACCCAGCCCAACACACAGTTCAAAATGTCATCTCAACTCATTTCACTCTAAATTTAAACTATTATTGTAATAATTTTTTGCAACACAGTCCCGAATAGGTGTACAACAAAGAATTAATCAACACTAGAGATAAGGAATGGCGACGAAGTTGATGTGTAGCAATCGCCTGACGTGTACGCCGTGTACACTTCTTCATGTAGCATCAATCAAGAAAATAGCACAAAATAGCAGTGTAGGACAAAACACCTGGCCCCACGCTGCACGTTGTGTAGTTACTGAGTCATGCCCTCCCCTTTCTTATTTGTTATTTTAAATGATCATTAAAAGTGATATGCACTGTATAAAGTAGAACATAGAATAATTACATTTTTATAGCTCTTCACTCAATCTAGAAATTCATCACTTATGATCATAAACAATTTAGAATATTCCATTGTAATAATTGGATAATTTATGATTTTTCTTAGTTCTTTATGGTTCGTAATATTGCTATTTGATGTGTTTCTTAGTTTAAACTTACTTATGATTCCTCTTTATTCATATTAAATTCAATTTATAATTTAGTGTGATGCTGAAATATATGTCATACTCCAAAACTGTAACATTATAAAACAAGTTGCAAACTAAGATAAAATGGAAAAAAGGGTACTTACAGAGCAAATATAGCACTGGTAAAATGGAACTGCAGAGCATATTATGTGGTTTCTGCATAGGGCGGATGTTTCACAAGTGAAATAGAGAGGTAGCTTTCAAAAATTGTTGTCAATGAATCAAGCTCCTTACTGTCACCTAATTAATTGCAAGATATCGTACACGTACTATGGTTGGTGGCATGATCTACGTGGCACAATAATTTTCGTCGTTAGGGGCTAGATGACATTTAGTAATGGCCAGTATCGTCCACGTCTATAACGTGGTTGATTCCGCCAAGGAGATATACATGTGGTTCTGTAGTAGTATTTTATAATTATCACATGTAGCATGCAACGGGCTGGCTCTGTTCAAAAGTAGAGATTTTTCTATTCCATAAAAATATGAGTTAGTGGTCGACGGTGTATTCTTTCTCCTCTCTTCTCAGTCGTTCAATCTGAACACAGAAATCTTGA
The DNA here is from genome assembly GCA_017311315.1 of Dendrocalamus latiflorus. Taxonomy (NCBI): domain Eukaryota; kingdom Viridiplantae; phylum Streptophyta; class Magnoliopsida; order Poales; family Poaceae; genus Dendrocalamus; species Dendrocalamus latiflorus. Next base: position 16,353,149 of record CM029620.1, read on the forward strand.
CCATCTGTCTGATGCCCGTCCCTCTCTCTCGCGCTATCGAACTGCCCATCCTCTCCGCTTCCACCTTCGGTTATTCTCTTCTCTCATTTTCTCCAGATCTCTCTCCCACGCTCTCTCTCCCTCGCAGATCGCTGTACCCCACTGACCCGTCACCTCATCTCCCCTCTCCCTCCTCGTCGGCCACTGGGCATCTTCCCGCCGCCACTACCACATCTCCCATCTCCGTCCTCGGTAGCCACCGGGCATCTCCCCACTGCCGCCACCCCATCTCCTTTCGCCCCTCCCACCAAGATTTTTCGCTACACGAACGGTGCAGCAAAGCGATTCCAATTCAAGACGACAGCCAAACAGGTGGGAACCGTGAGGCGGCCGGTGGATCCGGGAGAAGGGCGCTCGCGATGGCGGCTGTTGGATCTGAGAGGCGTGCTCGACGATAGCAACCGATGGATCTGGAAGGCCAGTGATAGCATTATCACACGATATTTTAAAATAAGAATGAATACAAATCTATATTTTTAAAATAAATACAAAAATGTTGTAAGAAATTCGAATTCAAATCGAATATGTACTTAATTCGGTCGAATACGAATATCCTTATAGTTTTGTAATAAATCTCGATAGAACAAATTTATGTAACATGACGACATGTTTATACGAGTTAGCAGTGTAGCGGATAGAGTTGAAAATTATGTAAAATAATTTTCACTTGTTATTTGTGAACCTTTGTCCATCAAAAAATTGCTTCCTACAATCATCCCCATGGATGAAAAGGGATAATCGAATAGTTTCAAATACGAATATGAATACAAATATTTCCAAATATGAATACGAATCCATATTTTTAAAATGAATACGGATATAAATACAAATATGAACATTGTCAAATACAGATTTTATTTACCACATTCACGTTTTCTCTTATATAAACATTAGATAAAACGAAATATCCTTTACGTTTCCATCCTACTCCGTGGCGCCATGTGAGTCACAACCATCCCCTGTTAATAACTTGACAACATTCCAGACTAGAGTGATAGCATATTGTAAGCCATGTAGTCCTCACTTTGGCGAGGTAGAGAAAATTTTTATTTGTAGTCTATATCATTGCTTATTAATATGTGAATAGTCCAAAAGGATACAATTGGCTCGATACTTTTAGGTTTGCTGTTTGTGACTTTTGCTATAGTAACTAGTGTCTATAAGTCAATTGTAGTAAACGCTGTACCAACTTCAGCTATACCTGCCAAAATTGCATACGACTGTATCTCTTTTCGTACTCTCACTCTCTCATGAACAAGACCTGCAAGTGTGACCCCTGCACCAAGACCGACAGGAATACCAACAAGAACAACTGTGGGAGTGGCAGCAGGATCATCGACAGGAGTGCAGGCAGGAAGAGACAGAGGTACATTGAGACCAATATTACAGGCAAGGGAGAATCACATTTCTGCTGAGGATGCAGCTGGAGCAAATGATGTCATTGTTGGTATGTTCCCGGTTCACTCCAAGCATGCATTAATTTTAATTCATCCTAGAGCAACGCATTCATTTCTTTCCTTGGATTTTGTTACAAGAAATCAGTTGCCGTTTGTTTTTTTGCAAAAGCATTATGTTATTCAAACACCTGGAATTAGGATGAAATTCTGTTTTGGGTGTAGTGATGTGAGTATAGAAAATTCATGGCATATAATTCAAAACCAAAGTAGATTGTGAGACCAAAACAGTGATGCAGATCAGTCCAGAAGGGCAAGAAATAATAGTAAAGACTGATCATGAGCTAATATAAAGTATGAAGAAATGTATTCATAGTGTGTTGACAAGTGAAAATATTCAAGCACAAGTGGTGCAAGAATATCTGATTTTGCAAAGTCCAATGCAGAAATCATACCGTAGCGGAGTCAACTTGGGAAAAGGAGTCAGATTTGTAGCGGGATTTTACCAACCTACTCCTTGGACCAAGTTAATCTCGGGGTCGAGATTCTTTTTAAGGGGGTAGGTTGAATCTGTTGGATTTTCTTTAAACCCTAAGACTTTCGGTTTACCCTCTATTCCTCTGCCTTATCCGTGGTGCCGCTCACAATGCATAATTAGGCTAGAGGGTAGGGACCTATTTATAGACTCCACTTCCAGGTGTTATAAAGTGATCCACCTGTTTTCGGTATCCCGTGAGACTCCTGAACTATGTCACCAACCACGATCAGACATGCCAGTTTTATGAGTCTAAAATATATTAGTCCCAAGCACACATGTGTGAGTCATGTGCCATGATCAGATTGTCTATGAGATCAATTCCAATCTGATCATGTGGGTCAACAGCCTGCAGAGCCGATCCTGCAAAACAAACCCAGTTATTCCGCCCTGTGCTATGCCCGGGTTAAACAAATGCATGCATATCAAATTCCAGTAGACTTGATCTCAATAAATATGTCTACCATATTCCAGCACAACCGTCCTCGGCACCTCGAGTATTAATTCCTCAAGTTAAATTCCACATCAAATATTCCCTATCACTTGCATCAATAATATGAATGTACACATGATACGAATGCGAATTGTTCTATTCTCCATTAACATGTTCCATCAACAACATATTACCATCATTATGATATTATAATTATCACCGTTGGTTGATCGCCACCCTGGTATCCCTCTAAGCCCGGTGGCTACGGTGAACCCCACCCCTAACTGGTGAACCCTAACCGTATGTCGGCAACTCCATTGAAGACACCTGTGGTGGCGGCAGACGCAAAAGAAGACAATGGGGGAGCCTAGCTGGATCTTCATGGGAGATGGAGACGGAGGTGGATGGGAGCACGAATCTTGGCGCAAATCAAACATATAAAATTCAATTAATTTTCGTAAAAAACTGTTATTGTTTTCATTTGGCAGCAATCAACGTGGGTTATTTAATTGTAAGATGCTACCCTTTGATCATAAAAGAAAGTCTTTTTAGAATATGTGCAGTCAAATATTATAAACATTGGTTATCAATAGCTTTTGAATATTTAGATTAGACATATTTAAAATTATATGTGTATATTTGTCTCAAAAGTACTTTCAAATTATTGTAATTTTATTAGGTTTTATAAATGTATATTAAAATAAATGAGTGATCCAAATTATATTTTGGAAACCATGTTGATGTTTAAAACAACTTTATTTTGTGATTGGAGGGAGTATATTTTATATCACTCAATAGTCAGCAGTAACTCTTTTCTAATGAAAAACTCATCCATATCTTGCCTTGTTATAACCCAGCGCTGATAAATTTATTTCGAGAAATCACACTTTTATTTAGACCGTTATAGTCGCATTTCTTAGTGTACATTTTTCTCATTTTCCTTCCATTGTGATACTTGAGCCTTACAGGCAAAAGAATAAGGAAATTACAACACCTACTTTTCGGCTTTTCTATTATGACTAACTTTCAGACAAAGTGTCTTTTTAAGACAGGCTTTACAAGTTGATTGTAGTACGCACTGTAGCAATTTTATTTATATTGGTCAAAACCGCATGCGAGTTTCTCATGTTCTATACTCTCTCATAAACAGTCTAAATAACTTTTTAGATGTGAATATGGCAAACAAGTTGAGAGACCATGTACTAGGTCTAAGATATATTTGTGATGTGAATAACTTTGGTTAAGTTAAATTTGAATTTTTTTAATAGTTCCAGTAAACTCGGTTTGCTGCTAGTTCTGACGGTCGGACCAGTGGGGGGACCGGTCAGACCGTTAAGAGGAAGCGGTCGGACCAGCCTAAAAAGGCAGTATGATTGATGGGCTGTTGTGACTGGATTTTGGGGACGGTAGACCGGGGTAATGGTATGACCGATTTCTAGTTGGCGGTTGCTATTTTTTAGAGAGCATGTTCTGGAGGAGTCGTTCCATTTGTTTTGGCTTTCGGAGAATTTAACATACTCTCTTTCATCACAGTTCCCTTCTGCATCGCGAAGCATCTGATCCAGATTGCCATCATGTAACCTATCCAAATCGAAACCATAATCGACATCATCCGGCAGCATATCATTGACTTCGTCGGCGATGTCATTATTACTAACTTCTTGTGTAATCTGCTCTTCACCATGACTGGTTCAATGTGCATATCCCTTTTTAAAACCCCTTGAATCAAGTATACTTCAATCTGCACTCGGTTGTTAAACATCGGCTCCAGCTTCCAATTTTTTTACTTGTTACTTTACCATTTTGCGACACATTTCTAGGACTTGTGCCCGACATACTCATCCCACAATAGCAGTAGACTTGAAAAAAATATAATATATAAGTTATTAAATAAAGTTACCATAGCCATTCTTCTTTACTCCTTTGTTTGATTGATAGGACCTAAAACATCTACTCCCCTCCATTTGTTCCTTCTTTTTATAACACATACTTTGCGTTGGCACAGAGAATAGTTCATGAAATGACTATTAATGCATTTGAAATAAAAGAGAGAATAGTTTGTTTCAAGGTTTACTAATAAATGGCAAGAGATGGAAGATTAATAAGGTCAAAGAGAGAAGTTGTCATTAAAATCACATGCACGCCCACTATAACAGGAACAAGCTGTAGATACACATGTATGAGTTGTTGTATCTTCAAAAATGTGTTGCTATCACTTGTAGCAACACAATTGATAAGCTAGTGTTTTTATATCTGGTTTTGCTACGTACGGTTGGTCTACCGCAACATATAATACGTGTTGTTATATAAAAATTCAATTGTTGCAGCGTAGCAACCTGCAACACCTTTTGTTAGCAATAGCAACATCTATGATCATTTGCTAGGAGATATAATCTACAGTTCCTAGCATCACTATTTTTAGACCGAATGCAACATATTCAAAATATACATATGAATTTTCGTATATTCAACCCATAACACATCACGGAAGAATAAACATGCCATAAAGACAAATATTTCTCATTAAACAAAGCAAATGGTCTCAAATATATTCTTCACATGATCACATCGTTCATATATAACCGTAACCAGGTATGTCGAATACATCAAGTTGTGAGAAGAAATTACATAATTTAGTCTCAAAAATGTAAAATCTATATTAGCTTCTTCTATCTATCATTTACAGGTTTTTCTCTGCCTGCATCTCCCTCGTATAAAAATATCAACAATCATCAACCGATACTTTTAACCTGCACCATCTCAAAGCGTACACAGCAGATAGAACCATTAAGACCACAGAATGGTAACATCTCAAACCGTACACAGCAGATACAATAAGTCTTGACTTTTTAACTCCGTTCTAGGACCCTATCGATTTTACTTTTGGAATGGAACATTTTGGTGCCGAAGTATTTCGGTGTAACGTTTTAGAGTTTTAAATTTTAAATTGATTTATGTGCATGTAGGCAAATATATCAACCAAAATTTTTATCAAAAATAACAACACAGTATTGTACTTAGGTGGTGCTTATTTAGGCTTAAAAGTCCTGACTTATTGCTTATTTTATATTATAGTGGTTGAAAATGCAGTGCCAAAATTTTTTTTGTCCATCATATCAACATGGAATAGCTGTATCACACGTATCTTTAAGCACAACCAATGCCAAAAACATAACTCACTTCTAAAAAATATTAACTAGATGTGAATTACCTAAAATGCTAGACACTAATGTATTTACATTCTTTAAGGAAAATGTTTTTGAAGTAAATGACAATCGGGATATATGTTTGGTTGGAAGAGCAATTATTTCAGATATCGACGGGATAACAAAGGTGTCGGCGAGCTAGTTGTAGAGACCCGAATATACAAATCCGGACTCTCCTGTGTATTCTGCACTAGTCCAGGATCACGCTAGTGCACACAGTGTGAACAAAGATAAATATCATCCATATCACGATATTCTAAGGAAAAACCAAATTATATTGATAATCATCAGAGTACGACCTTATGGTCAAGCTTACAATAGACTAGCCCGAAGGGCTTAACAAAAACTAGCAGCGGAAATCCAAAAGAAAGCGCAGCAGTCAATCGACACGCCCACAGGCTATCGAGTGGAGAACGAAGCCTAATCCGCGAAGACGTCGAAGTACTCTCCTTCTGGAACCTCCTGCTGGTGATACTCCTCCTCCTCAACTGAGCAACAGGGGCATAAAGCCGTGAGTACATTGGTACTCAGCAAGCCGTTTGTAACAAATGAATGCAATATAATATGCAAGGCTTACCAATGGAAGGCTAAAAGGGTTAATTTGCATAAACAGCATTTGGAAATATCATAAATAGATTAAAGGCGAATTGTAAATAAAACAATAATGAATAATCAAAGGAATTTAAGGTAAACCACTTATGGACCTCCCATCCACAAACCAAACCAACAGTGAATTAACCATCCACTGACCAGCTACAAGTTTTCCAAGAGTAACTATACCTCGTGTGAAATCACCGAGCATTGTCCATGACCGAGGACACGGCTATTCGAATAGTTTTACACTCTGCAGAGGTTGCACAACTGTACCCACACGATGTGATTAGCCTCGCGCTAAGGAAATCACAACAAGGCCTTTACAATGTTCAATTCCAACCCAATCCCGCCCGCTAGGGTTTCGCATCACACCCCCCCTTGCGCCTCATGGAAATCAGCAACCATGTTCATGGAAATCAGCAACCATAGTGTCCTGGCTCATGACACTTGTAGCAGGTAACAGACGCTGCTGGATTGGCGTTCCTTTGCTGCTGACCACCAGATCCACCAGGTCTCTGCGCTGACTGCTGGGGACGTGGCGCTGGGGCTGGTGTCCTGAAGACTGACTGCTGCTGCTGCTGCTGAGGCACTCGAGCGGGCTGGTAAGTGCTGAAACGCTGCCTCTGAGCCTGGTGAGACTGTAATCCCTGCTGAGCCATCCTCCTCTTGCGAGACTCCTCGAGCTCGCGGCGACTGTCCTCAATTAGGATGACCTTATCCACCATCTGCTGAAAGCTGGCATAGTCGTTGCCCACGACCTGCACCTTCAAACCTGGGTTCAAGCCTTTCCGGAACCTCTTCTGACGAGCCTCATCTGTGGCTACATCCTCAGGCGCATAGCGAGCTAGCTGAGTGAATTTATTGAGGTATTCACTCACTGACATGTTCTTCTGCTGCAACTCACGGAACTCCTCCTTCTTCATGTCCATCACCCCATCTAGGACATGGGCGTGACGGAAAGCGGTGTAGAACTCATCCCAAGAAATGTTGTTCTGGTCCTCGTGGGCGTCACAGTAGTTCTCCCACCACTCTGCTGCAGGTCCCTCTAGCTGGTGTGCTGCATACATCACTCTCTCCCTGTCTGTGCACTGGGCCAAGTTCAGCTTTTTCCCTACTGAACGGATCCAGTCGTCTGCCTCCAAAGGTTCTGAAGAACTGGAGTAGGTAGGCGGCCTCGTCCTCATAAACTCTGCAAAGCGGGACTGCTGGTGGGCGGCCTGGGGTGCTGCTGCCCCTGGGTGCTGACGCTGAGCCATATTGTTCATATTCTGCATCATTGCTTGCATCATCTGGGTCTGGGCCATCAGGAACTGACTGAGAGCGGGGTCCAGGGTCGGCGGAACTGCCTGGGGTGGCTGAGTGGAACTGCTCCCTGGGTTCTGGTTTGTCTGCTCACGACCTGCGGAGTTCCTGGTTTCAACCATCTTGCTGCTGCTCTGAAAAGAAAGACCATTTGCTGAGAACTGACATTCTGAGGCTCAGTAGATAAGAGGGAAAAGCAGAGGTAAGCGGTGAACTCGTCTAAGGGGAATAGCTAATGGCAACCTGAACTAAGCAAACACTTAGCCCGAAAGGCTAACAACGAGACTGGCAAAGAATAACTCCATTAAAAGATTTTGACATGACTGCATCATAATGCTAGAAGCAAAACTGCAGCTCACATCACACACAACGGCAAATAAGAAGCAAGACGATCTACACGATGCTAAAACTATAACAGGGTTCAAATCTAACGGCTCCTAATCTTCTCGGAAATCTCCAATCTTTTCTTGACACATTGGGGTGCTTCCTTGATCCAAACTTCACAGCACAACTTGAAGAATTCCATGCCAACTTTCACTTTGATGGAGGAATATTTGGACATCTATGGACATTATAGGGATAAGAAGTCACATTTTGTTTCGAAAACAAGTTCTCAGAGGAGACAAGGAGCAAGAATCCTAAGAATGAGGTAAGAACAAAGAATTACTAGTCAATCATTTGATTGATTTGATTTAGAAAATAAATTTTGAAATATTTTCTAATTCGACTACTCTAACTAGGGCTTCATCCTGCAGTCGATTTGGCTCTGATACCATCTCTGTAGAGACCCGAATATACAAATCCGGACTCTCCTGTGTATTCTGCACTAGTCCAGGATCACGCTAGTGCACACAGTGTGAACAAAGATAAATATCATCCATATCACGATATTCTAAGGAAAAACCAAATTATATTGATAATCATCAGAGTACGACCTTATGGTCAAGCTTACAATAGACTAGCCCGAAGGGCTTAACAAAAACTAGCAGCGGAAATCCAAAAGAAAGCGCAACAGTCAATCGACACGCCCACAGGCTATCGAGTGGAGAACGAAGCCTAATCCGCGAAGACGTCGAAGTACTCTCCTTCTGGAACCTCCTGCTGGTGATACTCCTCCTCCTCAACTGAGCAACAGGGGCATAAAGCCGTGAGTACATTGGTACTCAGCAAGCCGTTTGTAACAAATGAATGCAATATAATATGCAAGGCTTACCAATGGAAGGCTAAAAGGGTTAATTTGCATAAACAGCATTTGGAAATATCATAAATAGATTAAAGGCGAATTGTAAATAAAACAATAATGAATAATCAAAGGAATTTAAGGTAAACCACTTATGGACCTCCCATCCACAAACCAAACCAACAGTGAATTAACCATCCACTGACCAGCTACAAGTTTTCCAAGAGTAACTATACCTCGTGTGAAATCACCGAGCATTGTCCATGACCGAGGACACGGCTATTCGAATAGTTTTACACTCTGCAGAGGTTGCACAACTGTACCCACACGATGTGATTAGCCTCGCGCTAAGGAAATCACAACAAGGCCTTTACAATGTTCAATTCCAACCCAATCCCGCCCGCTAGGGTTTCGCATCACACCCCCCCTTGCGCCTCATGGAAATCAGCAACCATGTTCATGGAAATCAGCAACCATAGTGTCCTGGCTCATGACACTTGTAGCAGGTAACAGACGCTGCTGGATTGGCGTTCCTTTGCTGCTGACCACCAGATCCACCAGGTCTCTGCGCTGACTGCTGGGGACGTGGCGCTGGGGCTGGTGTCCTGAAGACTGACTGCTGCTGCTGCTGCTGAGGCACTCGAGCGGGCTGGTAAGTGCTGAAACGCTGCCTCTGAGCCTGGTGAGACTGTAATCCCTGCTGAGCCATCCTCCTCTTGCGAGACTCCTCGAGCTCGCGGCGACTGTCCTCAATTAGGATGACCTTATCCACCGTCTGCTGAAAGCTGGCATAGTCGTTGCCCACGACCTGCACCTTCAAACCTGGGTTCAAGCCTTTCCGGAACCTCTTCTGACGAGCCTCATCTGTGGCTACATCCTCAGGCGCATAGCGAGCTAGCTGAGTGAATTTATTGAGGTATTCACTCACTGACATGTTCTTCTGCTGCAACTCACGGAACTCCTCCTTCTTCATGTCCATCACCCCATCTAGGACATGGGCGTGACGGAAAGCGGTGTAGAACTCATCCCAAGAAATGTTGTTCTGGTCCTCGTGGGCGTCACAGTAGTTCTCCCACCACTCTGCTGCAGGTCCCTCTAGCTGGTGTGCTGCATACATCACTCTCTCCCTGTCTGTGCACTGGGCCAAGTTCAGCTTTTTCCCTACTGAACGGATCCAGTCGTCTGCCTCCAAAGGTTCTGAAGAACTGGAGTAGGTAGGCGGCCTCGTCCTCATAAACTCTGCAAAGCGGGACTGCTGGTGGGCGGCCTGGGGTGCTGCTGCCCCTGGGTGCTGACGCTGAGCCATATTGTTCATATTCTGCATCATTGCTTGCATCATCTGGGTCTGGGCCATCAGGAACTGACTGAGAGCGGGGTCCAGGGTCGGCGGAACTGCCTGGGGTGGCTGAGTGGAACTGCTCCCTGGGTTCTGGTTTGTCTGCTCACGACCTGCGGAGTTCCTGGTTTCAACCATCTTGCTGCTGCTCTGAAAAGAAAGACCATTTGCTGAGAACTGACATTCTGAGGCTCAGTAGATAAGAGGGAAAAGCAGAGGTAAGCGGTGAACTCGTCTAAGGGGAATAGCTAATGGCAACCTGAACTAAGCAAACACTTAGCCCGAAAGGCTAACAACGAGACTGGCAAAGAATAACTCCATTAAAAGATTTTGACATGACTGCATCATAATGCTAGAAGCAAAACTGCAGCTCACATCACACACAACGGCAAATAAGAAGCAAGACGATCTACACGATGCTAAAACTATAACAGGGTTCAAATCTAACGGCTCCTAATCTTCTCGGAAATCTCCAATCTTTTCTTGACACATTGGGGTGCTTCCTTGATCCAAACTTCACAGCACAACTTGAAGAATTCCATGCCAACTTTCACTTTGATGGAGGAATATTTGGACATCTATGGACATTATAGGGATAAGAAGTCACATTTTGTTTCGAAAACAAGTTCTCAGAGGAGACAAGGAGCAAGAATCCTAAGAATGAGGTAAGAACAAAGAATTACTAGTCAATCATTTGATTGATTTGATTTAGAAAATAAATTTTGAAATATTTTCTAATTCGACTACTCTAACTAGGGCTTCATCCTGCAGTCGATTTGGCTCTGATACCATCTCTGTAGAGACCCGAATATACAAATCCGGACTCTCCTGTGTATTCTGCACTAGTCCAGGATCACGCTAGTGCACACAGTGTGAACAAAGATAAATATCATCCATATCACGATATTCTAAGGAAAAACCAAATTATATTGATAATCATCAGAGTACGACCTTATGGTCAAGCTTACAATAGACTAGCCCGAAGGGCTTAACAAAAACTAGCAGCGGAAATCCAAAAGAAAGCGCAACAGTCAATCGACACGCCCACAGGCTATCGAGTGGAGAACGAAGCCTAATCCGCGAAGACGTCGAAGTACTCTCCTTCTGGAACCTCCTGCTGGTGATACTCCTCCTCCTCAACTGAGCAACAGGGGCATAAAGCCGTGAGTACATTGGTACTCAGCAAGCCGTTTGTAACAAATGAATGCAATATAATATGCAAGGCTTACCAATGGAAGGCTAAAAGGGTTAATTTGCATAAACAGCATTTGGAAATATCATAAATAGATTAAAGGCGAATTGTAAATAAAACAATAATGAATAATCAAAGGAATTTAAGGTAAACCACTTATGGACCTCCCATCCACAAACCAAACCAACAGTGAATTAACCATCCACTGACCAGCTACAAGTTTTCCAAGAGTAACTATACCTCGTGTGAAATCACCGAGCATTGTCCATGACCGAGGACACGGCTATTCGAATAGTTTTACACTCTGCAGAGGTTGCACAACTGTACCCACACGATGTGATTAGCCTCGCGCTAAGGAAATCACAACAAGGCCTTTACAATGTTCAATTCCAACCCAATCCCGCCCGCTAGGGTTTCGCATCACACCCCCCCTTGCGCCTCATGGAAATCAGCAACCATGTTCATGGAAATCAGCAACCATAGTGTCCTGGCTCATGACACTTGTAGCAGGTAACAGACGCTGCTGGATTGGCGTTCCTTTGCTGCTGACCACCAGATCCACCAGGTCTCTGCGCTGACTGCTGGGGACGTGGCGCTGGGGCTGGTGTCCTGAAGACTGACTGCTGCTGCTGCTGAGGCACTCGAGCGGGCTGGTAAGTGCTGAAACGCTGCCTCTGAGCCTGGTGAGACTGTAATCCCTGCTGAGCCATCCTCCTCTTGCGAGACTCCTCGAGCTCGCGGCGACTGTCCTCAATTAGGATGACCTTATCCACCATCTGCTGAAAGCTGGCATAGTCGTTGCCCACGACCTGCACCTTCAAACCTGGGTTCAAGCCTTTCCGGAACCTCTTCTGACGAGCCTCATCTGTGGCTACATCCTCAGGCGCATAGCGAGCTAGCTGAGTGAATTTATTGAGGTATTCACTCACTGACATGTTCTTCTGCTGCAACTCACGGAACTCCTCCTTCTTCATGTCCATCACCCCATCTAGGACATGGGCGTGACGGAAAGCGGTGTAGAACTCATCCCAAGAAATGTTGTTTTGGTCCTCGTGGGCGTCACAGTAGTTCTCCCACCACTCTGCTGCAGGTCCCTCTAGCTGGTGTGCTGCATACATCACTCTCTCCCTGTCTGTGCACTGGGCCAAGTTCAGCTTTTTCCCTACTGAACGGATCCAGTCGTCTGCCTCCAAAGGTTCTGAAGAACTGGAGTAGGTAGGCGGCCTCGTCCTCATAAACTCTGCAAAGCGGGACTGCTGGTGGGCGGCCTGGGGTGCTGCTGCCCCTGGGTGCTGACGCTGAGCCATATTGTTCATATTCTGCATCATTGCTTGCATCATCTGGGTCTGGGCCATCAGGAACTGACTGAGAGCGGGGTCCAGGGTCGGCGGAACTGCCTGGGGTGGCTGAGTGGAACTGCTCCCTGGGTTCTGGTTTGTCTGCTCACGACCTGCGGAGTTCCTGGTTTCAACCATCTTGCTGCTGCTCTGAAAAGAAAGACCATTTGCTGAGAACTGACATTCTGAGGCTCAGTAGATAAGAGGGAAAAGCAGAGGTAAGCGGTGAACTCGTCTAAGGGGAATAGCTAATGGCAACCTGAACTAAGCAAACACTTAGCCCGAAAGGCTAACAACGAGACTGGCAAAGAATAACTCCATTAAAAGATTTTGACATGACTGCATCATAATGCTAGAAGCAAAACTGCAGCTCACATCACACACAACGGCAAATAAGAAGCAAGACGATCTACACGATGCTAAAACTATAACAGGGTTCAAATCTAACGGCTCCTAATCTTCTCGGAAATCTCCAATCTTTTCTTGACACATTGGGGTGCTTCCTTGATCCAAACTTCACAGCACAACTTGAAGAATTCCATGCCAACTTTCACTTTGATGGAGGAATATTTGGACATCTATGGACATTATAGGGATAAGAAGTCACATTTTGTTTCGAAAACAAGTTCTCAGAGGAGACAAGGAGCAAGAATCCTAAGAATGAGGTAAGAACAAAGAATTACTAGTCAATCATTTGATTGATTTGATTTAGAAAATAAATTTTGAAATATTTTCTAATTCGACTACTCTAACTAGGGCTTCATCCTGCAGTCGATTTGGCTCTGATACCATCTCTGTAGAGACCCGAATATACAAATCCGGACTCTCCTGTGTATTCTGCACTAGTCCAGGATCACGCTAGTGCACACAGTGTGAACAAAGATAAATATCATCCATATCACGATATTCTAAGGAAAAACCAAATTATATTGATAATCATCAGAGTACGACCTTATGGTCAAGCTTACAATAGACTAGCCCGAAGGGCTTAACAAAAACTAGCAGCGGAAATCCAAAAGAAAGCGCAGCAGCCAATCGACACGCCCACAGGCTATCGAGTGGAGAACGAAGCCTAATCCGCGAAGACGTCGAAGTACTCTCCTTCTGGAACCTCCTGCTGGTGATACTCCTCCTCCTCAACTGAGCAACAGGGGCATAAAGCCGTGAGTACATTGGTACTCAGCAAGCCGTTTGTAACAAATGAATGCAATATAATATGCAAGGCTTACCAATGGAAGGCTAAAAGGGTTAATTTGCATAAACAGCATTTGGAAATATCATAAATAGATTAAAGGCGAATTGTAAATAAAACAATAATGAATAATCAAAGGAATTTAAGGTAAACCACTTATGGACCTCCCATCCACAAACCAAACCAACAGTGAATTAACCATCCACTGACCAGCTACAAGTTTTCCAAGAGTAACTATACCTCGTGTGAAATCACCGAGCATTGTCCATGACCGAGGACACGGCTATTCGAATAGTTTTACACTCTGCAGAGGTTGCACAACTGTACCCACACGATGTGATTAGCCTCGCGCTAAGGAAATCACAACAAGGCCTTTACAATGTTCAATTCCAACCCAATCCCGCCCGCTAGGGTTTCGCATCACACCCCCCCTTGCGCCTCATGGAAATCAGCAACCATGTTCATCCCAACGAGATTGAAATTGAAACATCCCAAATTAATCAGCCAGGTCTGTCCCATACCAGACATGTGGTTTGCACGGTAAGACTCAGATCAATGGCGCACAAAGTTAAGTCCTTAAGTGTTCTCGGGCGAGACTACCACATCCCACGAAGTGCTCCAACACTTCCCCCTTTACTGCACGATCACTCGCCCGAGTGAAAACCAATTTTGTATAACCACTGCCGATGACGCACCAACGTCACGGCACAAAATTTTATAACGGTGGCACCAACCACGATTCATTATGGCACCAACCATAATTCAATATCTCATTAAGTCAAATTAATTAATCACATGTGATGATGAACCCAAACGATAATAAAAGCATGGCTAAGCACACTAATCGTACCAACCCAATGTGATCGTAACATAGCATCACTACTAAGTTTCCCAACCTATGGTGTCAATGGCATCAAGGTATTCCAAAATATCAAGGAGGGAAATAACCAATTGGGACGATAACTACCAATACAAGGGTTTGAATAAAAATAGCGATGCAAGATAATTTAAAACAAAATATTTAAATAATAGATTGCAAACTGGGTTCAACATGATCAAAGGAACACGACTTGCCTTGGCCTTGCTCAGTTGACGGCTCTTGATCTTCAAATCTGACGGCGGCTCCCTCGAACGCGTGATCTAACGAGAGAGAAAACGAAACAAAGAGACAAAATAAATTCAAATAAATTCAAATGAACTTCAAAAACTTTCAAACCTGAACCAAAAGGTAGAGCTCAATTTTAGATGAATTTAGAAAAAAGAACGGGGTCAATCGGAGCTAGGACGAGGGAGAACGGGCTCTTGGAAAATTAAATCTACAGAAAATCGGGAAAATTAGAAAAGTGCACTGTGCTGTGGACCGGGCGCACAGGAGAACAGGTCCACGGTGAACTCGGCGCACGGAACAGTGCGGCTGACTGTGCGGCTTGCGCAAGCGGCTGGCTGACGTGGCGACCACGTGGCAGGACACGTGTGCGGTTAGGGCTGACGTGGCAGCTGGCGTGGCGGCTGACGTGGCACCTGAGGGTCCTCGGGTGCTGACGTGGCATCCACGTGGCGCTGACGTGGCATGACACGTCGGCCTAGGGCTGGCGTGGCTCGGCTGACTCGGCTGCTGACGTGGCCAGATCGGCTCACGGGTCCACGGACCACGACTGACCGGTGGGCCCGGCTTGTCAGTGGCACGGCTCACGGTGGACTCGAACCACGGGAAGGCGAGGAGACGCGCGGGCGCGGGCGGGCTGACGGCGGGCGGCGTGAGGCGCTGGTGTCCGAGGCGGCGGCGGCTGGCCGGCGACCGAGGAGGCGCGGGGCGGCGGCGGCGGCTGACCGGCGGCGACGACGACGACGACGGCGACGGCGGCCGAGAAGACGGCGGAACCGAGGGCGCAGCGGGCTCACCGGCGACGACGACGACGGCGGCGGATGGCGGCGGACGGCGGCGAACGGCGGCGAAGGCGACGACAGCAACGCGGCCTGGCGGCGGCGGATCTGGCCGACGGCGGCGCACGGCGGTGGCGGCGGCGCGGGCGACGGCGGCGACGGCGAAGGCGGCGGAGGCGACGACGGCGACGCGGCCTGGCAGCGGCAGATCTGGCCGACAGCGGCGCACGGCGAAGGCGGCGGCGCGGGCGACGGCGGCGACGGCGAAGGCGGCGGCGCGAGCGGGGCACGCGAACCGAGGCGGGCGGCGCAATAAATACCCAGGCGGCGAGGGCTGACGTGGCACGGACGCCGAGTCCCTGCCGGACTCGGTCTCTGACAGGTGGGCCCCACCTGTCAGTGGAACCGGGCGAGCGGGCGGCAGCGATGGCGTGCGGGCGAGGGGAGGCGCTCGGATGGGCGACGCGTGTCGTCCATCCAACGGAGGGAGGCGGGTGCGGGCGCGCGCGGATGCGCGCCGCGTGGCACGGCGGGGTGCGGGCTGGGCCGGCGGTCGGACCGGGCCGGTTCGCTGGGTTTCGGCCCACCGGCCGGTTTAGGGTTTTCTTTTTTTCTTTTCTTTTTCCAGAAATTCAAATAATTCTTTTTGAGCTCTAGAAAATAGCAAATAAATCCAGAAAAATCCAGAAAAATCCTTGAGACACAAGGAACTCAAATAAAATACTTTTGGCAAATGTTAATGTTTGACTTAAGCATATTAAATCCTTTTAATTCATAAAAATTCCATTTAAGCTTTAATTAATTCCAGAAAAATTCAAATGGTGAATTTTATTTTAAAAGCTTCAAAAAGGCTCTGAAAATCAGGATGTTACAAACCTTACCCCCTTAAACGGGATCTCGACCCCGAGATCCGGGCTCACTACTAGAATAGGTTCGGAAACTCTGCCTTGAGATCCTCTTCGCGCTCCAGGTGGCTTCCTCCTCAGAGTGGTTGCTCCACTGAACTTTGCAAAAGCGAACAACTTTATTCCGGGTGGCTCGCTCTGACACGTCCAAGATCTTGACAGGACGCTCTTTGTAGGACAGATCCTCCTGAAGATCAATGGCCTCAACTGGCACAGCCTCCTCTGGCACTCTCAAGCACTTCTTCAGCTGTGACACATGGAAGACATCATGTACCCCACTGAAAGACGCAGGTAGCTCCAATTGATAAGCAACCTCTCCCCTGCGCTTCAAAATCTTGAATGGCCCCACATACCTTGGTGCTAGCTTTCCCTTCATTTGAAATCGCTTAACTCCTTTGAAAGGTGTGATCCTGAGGTACACAAAATCATCTGGCTCAAAACTCAGCTCTCGGCGTCTGGTATCCGCATAGCTCTTTTGCCTGGCCTGGGCAGTCCTCAATCTCTCCTGGATCAAACGGACCTTGTCCTCTGCCTCTTTTAAACAATCTGGACCAAACACCTGACCTTCCCCCGTCTCTTTCCAATTGAGAGGGGTCCTGCATTTCCTGCCATAGAGTGCTTCAAATGGTGACATCTGCAAACTTGCCTGATAACTATTGTTGTAGGAAAACTCTGCAAAAGGCAAACAACTGTCCCACTTAGGACCATGATCTAGCACACATGCTCTCAACATATCCTCAAGAATCTGATTGACTCGCTCTGTCTGACCATCTGTCTGGGGATGATATGCGGTACTGAAATTCAGGTGCGTTCCCATAGCCTCATGGAAACTACCCCAAAACCGAGAAGTGAACTGGGCTCCTCGATCTGACACTATTTTCTTGGGCACTCCATGCAAACTGACGATCCTTGACATATACAATTCTGCCAATCTGTCACCGGTGTAGGTTGTCTTTACTGGAATAAAGTGAGCAACCTTGGTCAATCGGTCCACGATGACCCAAATCGAATCATAGCCTTCTTTGGTCTTAGGCAGACCAACTATGAAGTCCAGACCAATCTCTTCCCATTTCCACTCAGGGATTTTCAACGGCTGGAGCAAACCTGCTGGCCTCTGATGCTCTGCCTTAACCCTCTGACAGACATCACAAAGTGCCACATACTCAGCGATCTCACGCTTCATGCTAGGCCACCAATATTTTTCTTTAATGTCCTGGTACATCTTGGTACTGCCAGGGTGTATCGAATACAACGACTCATGAGCTTCTTTTAGCAACAGATCCTTTAGCTCCTTCGTATTGGGCACACACAAACGTTGCTTGAACCACAGAGTTCCTTGGGCATCCTCTGAAAATCCCGACTCTTTTCCTTCACTCATATTCTTTCTGATACGCTGAAACGTCTCATCATCCGTCTGAGCCTGACGAATCTGACCGTCCAAAGTGGGCTGCAACTTTATTGCTGCCAAAAATCCTTCCTCAACCAATTCCAAACTGAGCTTTTGGAATTCCTCATGCAAAGCTGGCTGACTCTCCTGAACCATTACTGAATTACAATAAACCTTTCTGCTCAGAGCATCTGCGACCACATTGGCCTTCCCTGGGTGATAATGGATTCCGACATCGTAATCCTTTATCAACTCCAACCACCTCCTCTGCCTGAGGTTAAGCTCGGACTGGGTGAAAATGTATTTCAAACTCTTGTGATCTGTGTAAATCTCACATCTATTACCCAAGAGATAGTGCCTCCAAATTTTTAAAGCATGCACTACAGCTGCTAGCTCCAAGTCGTGGGTAGGGTAATTCTCCTCATGCGGTCTCAACTGGCGCGAGGCATACGCTACCACTCTCTTTTCCTGCATCAGCACACAACCCAAACCCTTGCGTGAGGCATCGCAATAAATCTCAAAATCCTTGTTTAAATCTGGCAACACTAGCACTGGGGCTGTGGTCAAACTCTCCTTCAACTTCTGAAAGCTTTTCTCGCACTCGGGCGTCCAAACAAATTTCTTCTCCTTTTTGAGCAATTGGGTAAGTGGCTTGGCTACACTGGAAAATCCCTCGATGAAACGACGGTAGTAACCGGCCATACCTAGAAAACTCCTGACCTGGGTCACCGAAGAAGGTGACTGCCAGTCCAAAACATCCTTGACCTTTCCGGGATCAACAGCAACTCCCTCTGCGGACATCACATGGCCTAGGAAGGCGACTTCCTTCATCCAAAACTCACATTTGCTAAACTTGGCATACAACTGGTGGTCCCTTAATTTCTGCAATACCATCCTCAGGTGTTCCTCATGCTCTTTCTCATCCCTAGAGTAGATTAGAATGTCGTCAATAAACACAACGACAAACTTATCCAAATACTCCATGAACACCTTATTCATCAGGTACATAAAATAGGCTGGAGCATTGGTCAAACCAAAAGACATCACTGTGAACTCGTACAAACCGTAACGAGTCGAAAATGCTGTCTTAGGTATGTCCTCCTGTCGAATCCTCATCTGATGGTAACCTGACCTCAAGTCAATCTTGGAGAAAACTCCTGCTCCCTTGAGCTGATCAAACAAATCATCGATCCTGGGTAACGGGTACTTGTTCTTGATAGTGACCTCATTAAGTGCTCGGTAGTCCACGCACATGCGCTGACTGCCATCCTTCTTTTTCACAAACAAGACTGGCGCTCCCCACGGGGATGAACTGGGCCTGACATAACCTTTGTCCAAAAGCTCTTGAATCTGCTTCTTGAGTTCCGCTAATTCATTTGCTGGCATCCGGTAGGGTCTTTTGGAAATCGGAGCGGTACCGGGTACCAACTCGATCAGAAACTCAACTTCTCGCTCTGGTGGCATCCTTGGAAGATCATCTGGAAACACATCGGGGTACTCCCTGGCAATTGGCACATCCTCCAACTGAATCCCCTTGATCTGGCAAACCATTACTTGCTCTGGCTGATTCATGCTAGCTGAAAACTGCACTTTCTTCCCGTCGGAGCTGGTCAAAGTCACTGCTCTGCTCCCACAATATAAAACTGCTTGGTGCTTCTTGAGCCAATCCATACCCAAGATCACGTCTAGGGACTGGATATCCAAGACAATCAAGTCCGTTCTGAACTCAACTCCCTGGATGACCATCTGAACTCCGGGACAGCCTAGGTTGGTGCTCAACTCCGCACCGGGGGATTGGATCAAATGAATAGATCCCAGAGTAACAATTTTCAACTGATGCTTTAAAGCAAAACTCCGAGAAACAAACGAATGGGAAGCTCCAGAATCAAACAAAACTGTGGCAGGTGCTGTATGGACTAAGAACTTACCGATCACGACATCTGGTGCTGCCTGGGCCTCCTCTGCAGTGACGTGGTTCACCTGACCTCTCACCACCTGCGGAGTCCTGCTGCCCTGACCTGACGCCTGGGGTGTTCCACGCCCTGCTCCTGGAGTAGGCGTCCGTCCTGGTGTGGCTCCCAAGTCGAAGCGAACTGGAGTGGGGCCCTGCCTCTGGGGGCACTTGCTAGCATAGTGTCCTGGCTCATGACACTTGTAGCAGGTAACAGACGCTGCTGGATTGGCGTTCCTTTGCTGCTGACCACCAGATCCACCAGGTCTCTGCGCTGACTGCTGGGGACGTGGCGCTGGGGCTGGTGTCCTGAAGACTGACTGCTGCTGCTGCTGCTGAGGCACTCGAGCGGGCTGGTAAGTGCTGAAACGCTGCCTCTGAGCCTGGTGAGACTGTAATCCCTGCTGAGCCATCCTCCTCTTGCGAGACTCCTCGAGCTCGCGGCGACTGTCCTCAATTAGGATGACCTTATCCACCATCTGCTGAAAGCTGGCATAGTCGTTGCCCACGACCTGCACCTTCAAACCTGGGTTCAAGCCTTTCCGGAACCTCTTCTGACGAGCCTCATCTGTGGCTACATCCTCAGGCGCATAGCGAGCTAGCTGAGTGAATTTATTGAGGTATTCACTCACTGACATGTTCTTCTGCTGCAACTCACGGAACTCCTCCTTCTTCATGTCCATCACCCCATCTAGGACATGGGCGTGACGGAAAGCGGTGTAGAACTCATCCCAAGAAATGTTGTTCTGGTCCTCGTGGGCGTCACAGTAGTTCTCCCACCACTCTGCTGCAGGTCCCTCTAGCTGGTGTGCTGCATACATCACTCTCTCCCTGTCTGTGCACTGGGCCAAGTTCAGCTTTTTCCCTACTGAACGGATCCAGTCGTCTGCCTCCAAAGGTTCTGAAGAACTGGAGTAGGTAGGCGGCCTCGTCCTCATAAACTCTGCAAAGCGGGACTGCTGGTGGGCGGCCTGGGGTGCTGCTGCCCCTGGGTGCTGACGCTGAGCCATATTGTTCATATTCTGCATCATTGCTTGCATCATCTGGGTCTGGGCCATCAGGAACTGACTGAGAGCGGGGTCCAGGGTCGGCGGAACTGCCTGGGGTGGCTGAGTGGAACTGCTCCCTGGGTTCTGGTTTGTCTGCTCACGACCTGCGGAGTTCCTGGTTTCAACCATCTTGCTGCTGCTCTGAAAAGAAAGACCATTTGCTGAGAACTGACATTCTGAGGCTCAGTAGATAAGAGGGAAAAGCAGAGGTAAGCGGTGAACTCGTCTAAGGGGAATAGCTAATGGCAACCTGAACTAAGCAAACACTTAGCCCGAAAGGCTAACAACGAGACTGGCAAAGAATAACTCCATTAAAAGATTTTGACATGACTGCATCATAATGCTAGA
This sequence comes from Dendrocalamus latiflorus, assembly GCA_017311315.1. Taxonomy (NCBI): domain Eukaryota; kingdom Viridiplantae; phylum Streptophyta; class Magnoliopsida; order Poales; family Poaceae; genus Dendrocalamus; species Dendrocalamus latiflorus. Next base: position 16,374,413 of record CM029620.1, read on the forward strand.
AGCAAAACTGCAGCTCACATCACACACAACGGCAAATAAGAAGCAAGACGATCTACACGATGCTAAAACTATAACAGGGTTCAAATCTAACGGCTCCTAATCTTCTCGGAAATCTCCAATCTTTTCTTGACACATTGGGGTGCTTCCTTGATCCAAACTTCACAGCACAACTTGAAGAATTCCATGCCAACTTTCACTTTGATGGAGGAATATTTGGACATCTATGGACATTATAGGGATAAGAAGTCACATTTTGTTTCGAAAACAAGTTCTCAGAGGAGACAAGGAGCAAGAATCCTAAGAATGAGGTAAGAACAAAGAATTACTAGTCAATCATTTGATTGATTTGATTTAGAAAATAAATTTTGAAATATTTTCTAATTCGACTACTCTAACTAGGGCTTCATCCTGCAGTCGATTTGGCTCTGATACCATCTCTGTAGAGACCCGAATATACAAATCCGGACTCTCCTGTGTATTCTGCACTAGTCCAGGATCACGCTAGTGCACACAGTGTGAACAAAGATAAATATCATCCATATCACGATATTCTAAGGAAAAACCAAATTATATTGATAATCATCAGAGTACGACCTTATGGTCAAGCTTACAATAGACTAGCCCGAAGGGCTTAACAAAAACTAGCAGCGGAAATCCAAAAGAAAGCGCAGCAGCCAATCGACACGCCCACAGGCTATCGAGTGGAGAACGAAGCCTAATCCGCGAAGACGTCGAAGTACTCTCCTTCTGGAACCTCCTGCTGGTGATACTCCTCCTCCTCAACTGAGCAACAGGGGCATAAAGCCGTGAGTACATTGGTACTCAGCAAGCCGTTTGTAACAAATGAATGCAATATAATATGCAAGGCTTACCAATGGAAGGCTAAAAGGGTTAATTTGCATAAACAGCATTTGGAAATATCATAAATAGATTAAAGGCGAATTGTAAATAAAACAATAATGAATAATCAAAGGAATTTAAGGTAAACCACTTATGGACCTCCCATCCACAAACCAAACCAACAGTGAATTAACCATCCACTGACCAGCTACAAGTTTTCCAAGAGTAACTATACCTCGTGTGAAATCACCGAGCATTGTCCATGACCGAGGACACGGCTATTCGAATAGTTTTACACTCTGCAGAGGTTGCACAACTGTACCCACACGATGTGATTAGCCTCGCGCTAAGGAAATCACAACAAGGCCTTTACAATGTTCAATTCCAACCCAATCCCGCCCGCTAGGGTTTCGCATCACACCCCCCCTTGCGCCTCATGGAAATCAGCAACCATGTTCATCCCAACGAGATTGAAATTGAAACATCCCAAATTAATCAGCCAGGTCTGTCCCATACCAGACATGTGGTTTGCACGGTAAGACTCAGATCAATGGCGCACAAAGTTAAGTCCTTAAGTGTTCTCGGGCGAGACTACCACATCCCACGAAGTGCTCCAACACTTCCCCCTTTACTGCACGATCACTCGCCCGAGTGAAAACCAATTTTGTATAACCACTGCCGATGACGCACCAACGTCACGGCACAAAATTTTATAACGGTGGCACCAACCACGATTCATTATGGCACCAACCATAATTCAATATCTCATTAAGTCAAATTAATTAATCACATGTGATGATGAACCCAAACGATAATAAAAGCATGGCTAAGCACACTAATCGTACCAACCCAATGTGATCGTAACATAGCATCACTACTAAGTTTCCCAACCTATGGTGTCAATGGCATCAAGGTATTCCAAAATATCAAGGAGGGAAATAACCAATTGGGACGATAACTACCAATACAAGGGTTTGAATAAAAATAGCGATGCAAGATAATTTAAAACAAAATATTTAAATAATAGATTGCAAACTGGGTTCAACATGATCAAAGGAACACGACTTGCCTTGGCCTTGCTCAGTTGACGGCTCTTGATCTTCAAATCTGACGGCGGCTCCCTCGAACGCGTGATCTAACGAGAGAGAAAACGAAACAAAGAGACAAAATAAATTCAAATAAATTCAAATGAACTTCAAAAACTTTCAAACCTGAACCAAAAGGTAGAGCTCAATTTTAGATGAATTTAGAAAAAAGAACGGGGTCAATCGGAGCTAGGACGAGGGAGAACGGGCTCTTGGAAAATTAAATCTACAGAAAATCGGGAAAATTAGAAAAGTGCACTGTGCTGTGGACCGGGCGCACAGGAGAACAGGTCCACGGTGAACTCGGCGCACGGAACAGTGCGGCTGACTGTGCGGCTTGCGCAAGCGGCTGGCTGACGTGGCGACCACGTGGCAGGACACGTGTGCGGTTAGGGCTGACGTGGCAGCTGGCGTGGCGGGTGACGTGGCGGCTGACGTGGCACCTGAGGGTCCTCGGGTGCTGACGTGGCATCCACGTGGCGCTGACGTGGCATGACACGTCGGCCTAGGGCTGGCGTGGCTCGGCTGACTCGGCTGCTGACGTGGCCAGATCGGCTCACGGGTCCATGGACCACGACTGACCGGTGGGCCCGGCTTGTCAGTGGCACGGCTCACGGTGGACTCGAACCACGGGAAGGCGAGGAGACGCGCGGGCGCGGGCGCGGGCGGGCTGACGGCGGGCGGCGCGAGGCGCGGGTGTCCGAGGCGGCGGCGGCTGGCCGGCGACCGAGGAGGCGCGGGGCGGCGGCGGCGGCTGACCGGCGGCGACGACGACGACGACGGCGACGGCGGCCGAGAAGACGGCGGAACCGAGGGCGCAGCGGGCTCACCGGCGACGACGACGACGGCGGCGGATGGCGGCGGACGGCGGCGGACGGCGGCGAACGGCGGCGAAGGCGACGACGGCGACGCGGCCTGGCGGCGGCGGATCTGGCCGACGGCGGCGCACGGCGGTGGCGGCGGCGCGGGCGACGGCGAAGGCGGCGGAGGCGACGACGGCGACGCGGCCTGGCGGCGGCAGATCTGGCCGACAGCGGCGCACGGCGAAGGCGGCGGCGCGGGCGACGGCGAAGGCGGCGGCGCGGGCGGGGCACGCGAACCGAGGCGGGCGGCGAGGGCTGACGTGGCACGGACGCCGAGTCCCCGCCGGACTCGGTCTCTGACAGGTGGGCCCCACCTGTCAGTGGAACCGGGCGAGCGGGCGGCAGCGATGGCGCGCGGGCGAGGGGAGGCGCTCGGATGGGCGACGCGTGTCGTCCATCCAACGGAGGGAGGCGGGTGCGGGCGCGCGCGGATGCGCGCCGCGTGGCACGGCGGGGTGCGGGCTGGGCCGGCGGTCGGACCGGGCCGGTTCGCTGGGTTTCGGCCCACCGGCCGGTTTAGGGTTTTCTTTTTTTCTTTTCTTTTTCCAGAAATTCAAATAATGCTTTTTGAGCTCTAGAAAATAGCAAATAAATCCAGAAAAATCCCAGAAAAATCCAGAAAAATCATTGAGACCCAAGGAACTCAAATAAAATACTTTTGGCAACTGTTAATGTTTGACTTAAGCATATTAAATCTTTTTAATTCATAAAAATTCCATTTAAGCTTTAATTAATTCCAGAAAAATTCAAATGGTGAATTTTATTTTAAAAGCTTCAAAAAGGCTCTGAAAATCAGGATGTTACACTAGTCTCAGTATCGTTGTTAGAAGATGAAGGCTATATAAGAAAAAACAATGCAAAACCATCCCAAAATCGCTTCTATTGTAAGTTACTCATTCTCTGAAGTGTCCAAAGGGGTAGGTGTACAACAATCCCAAAATCGCTTCTATTGTAAGTACACCTAGTCCAACACACAGTTCAGAATGTCATCTCAACTCATTTCACCCTAAATTTAAACTATTATTATATTAATTTTCTGCAACATAATCCTGAATAGGTGTACAACAAAGAATTAATCAACACTAGAGATGAGGAATGGCGACAAAGTTGATGTGCAGCAATTAATGGCCTGACGTGTACTCCGTCTACACTTCTTCATGTAGCATCAATCAAGAAAATAGCACAAAATAGCATAGTGTAGGCCGGTTCAACGCATGGTTGAATTCCATCATCACGTGGGTGCCACGTTGCATGTATGTAGGACAAAACACCTAGCCCCAAGCTGCACGTTGTGTAGTTACTGAGCCATGCCCTCCCCTTTCTTATTTGTTATCTTAGATGATCGTTAAAAGCGATATGCACTGTATAAAGTAGAACATGGAATAATTATATTTTTGTATAGCTCTTCACTTAATCTAGAAATTCATCACTTATGATAATAAACAATTTTGTGGTAAAATAGAAAAATAGGGTACTTCTAGAGCAAGTATAACACTGGTAAAATGGAACTGCAGAGCATATTTTGTGGTTTCTGCATAGGACTGATGTTTCACAAGTGAAATAGATAGGTACCTTTCAGAAATTGCTGTCAATGAATCAAGCTCCTTACTACCTCCTAATTAATTGCAAGATATCGTACACGTACTATGGTAGGTGGCATGATTTACGAGGCACAATAATTTTCGTCGTTAGGGGCTAGAAGATGACATACATTCAGAAAGAACGTAACTACGTGAACATAAACAGATAGAAATGTGGACAGAAATCAATACAGACTTACTTATCAATATTTATATTTTGTATGGGAATCTAAATGAAGCTCTTTACATGTAATTTTCTTTCTATAGTCTTTGTTGATATGTCATTTCGACTATGTCCCCACCAACTTTATAAAACAAGTTATGGCTACTTCTGCACTGCCGCTTAGACTTCTTAACGTCATCAAGTTTCCAGGTCTGCTCTTGATCAGCACTTCAACAGGACAGCACATTAACTGGACAGATCTAGAAATGCATCTAGCTAACACATACTGAGAAATGGTGCCATGCTAAATCTTAATAGGGGACCGAGACGAGTTGAAGGCTATTTCTGCAACACTATTTTCTGCAAGGACTGAGGTTTCACAAGTGAAACAGAAAGGTAGCTCTCAGAAATTGTTGTCAATGAATCAAGCTCCATAGAGGCCCCTAATTAATTGCAAGATATCGTACACGTACTATGGTTGGTGGCATGGTCTACATGGCACAATAATTTTGGTCCTTAGGGGCTAGAAGATTAGTAATGGCCAGTACCGTCCACGTGTATAATGGGTTGATTCTGTCAAGGAGATGATGCATGTGGTTCTGTTGTAGTATTTTATCATTATCACTTGTAGCATGCAACAGACTATGGCCATGTTCAAAGTTGATACGGATTTTGATTTTTGGTTGTGGTTTTTGACTGATTGTGAGAGAGATTGAGAGAATAGAAGACACTTGTGTTTTGAAGCCACTACATTCGAAGTGGCTCCTGCAGTAACTCTGACAAATAGCTTATAGAAACCTGTACATTCAAAAGCCGTCTTCTAAAAGCCAAAAATCAGAATCTATTTAGAACAGTGCCCATATAAATAGATGCTTGTGGACGATTTCAAATAACATAAAACTTGCAGGAGTATGATTAACAATATTCGAGATATGGGTGGGTTTTTGACAAACTTCCTGGCTTATTGGTGTATTGTTTTTTTTAAAAAAATCCCAATTTTAAAAATATCTAAAGGCGCTGGAAGAAGCTTGCTGGTTAGTGTCATATGGTGCTAATTAATGGTTAGGCATCCCTAATTAATTGCAAGATATCATGCACGTACTATGGCTGGTGGGTTGGTGACAGCATGTGCGTGCATGCCACAGTAGTTTTGGTTGCTAGGGGCCAGAAATTACCAATGCCGTCCGCGTGTGTAACGGGGCTGAGTCCTATCGTCCATATCAATTATCATGAAGAGGAGGCGTGTGGATCTGTATTTGTATTTGATAATTATCACGTGTACGTAGCGTTCCACAAATGCCTTTATAAATAGATGGCATGCTGGTCTCGGTTTGCCACTTCAATAGCAGCCGTTTCTCCTTGTTCCGTGAGAAAAAAAAATCACATAGCTGGGAAGAGTATGGAAGGCAAAGGTTTTAAGAGTGTGCTTATCAGTGTACTCATACTGGGTCTAGTTCTTGAGAATATCCAAGTGGATGCAAAGAGCTGCTGCCCAACCATATCAGCAAGAAATATATATAACACTTGTCGTCTTACGGGTGCATCAAGGGAAACCTGTGCAAAACTCTCTGGTTGCATACATCAAAAATCAAACAAATGCAAGCCCCCTTACCCGTACTTTGGTAAATGAACCCACTCCTTTTATTATTTTGTCACAATCAAGAAATTCCCTTTTAATATTAGATGTTTTGGCAGATAAAGCAGATGTCGTTGACTTTTGCAAGTTGGGATGTACGTCCTCCGTGTGCAACAACATAAATGCTTGTAAGTCAAATTTATTACCGTTTGCTAGCTTCTTACAACTTGCTCCTTAACAAAGGTTTTGCCTCTAATGCAAATTATTTTGGTGTCAGCTGTTGGCAGCGAGGAAGCGAATGATGCCGTGGAACGCTGTAACAATGCATGCGACCGTTTCTGCACCAAGGATGTTGACGCTCCCATGGTTGTTGCTTAAGAAAGTGCATGCATGAGGCCATCACGTGGAAGCCAAGGCCATGTTGTTGTTCGGACCTGAATAATTGGATTTCACATCCAAACCAGCGTGCCGTCTTATTTGCATCTTTTTCTTTCTCTTTTTCAATAATGGTGGCTTCGATGCTATTTTCTTTTGAGAATGTGCTCGTCTAGCTGTGTTGTATCCTTGGCTAATAAATTTCGTTGTCACGATTTGTGTTGTTATTTAGTTTCTATTTTCTTTTATGTGTTTCAAAGTAATATAGTTATAGTACTCCGGCTTAATAAAAACCTAAAATGTCATCCACTACAATTGCTATCAAGTTAAACCATTAAATGAGTATTGCCATTAAATAAATTACTTTTGGATTTAATTGATGTTAGATTACTCACATTAAATCATTTTAATTTTGAGATTTTCATTTTACATTTTAATTAATTCAAGGAAATCCTGAGAATTTTGAAAAATGCTATTTTGGCTAAAGCACTTTAAAAAGACTTTGAAAATTGGTATTTTACACGTATATTCTTAATGTTGCCTTAAAGTCTTGCGGGGTACAATTTGTACTCACAATTACTTGTTGAACAAATATCAGAGCAAGACGAAGAGGATCACTCGGTTGGTTATTTTATGCCGTGGGATTTGGTGATGATCATGCCGAATACGGAGGCATTGACCTTGTTAGTTGCCCCGTGGGTTCTGGCATACCACGATGGCCCTTTTGTCTTTAATTGTCGTTTATTTCCACTGCAAGTTCTTTCTTAAGTGAACTATTTGCCCGATTAGCCTATTTGTATAAAACTTGGTACAACTACTTAATATTATATCCTGCTCTGTTCTATTCACTCGTGTATGGACGCAACGATGTTATATGCATGTGCTAATCACCAATTACAAGACTAGTACGATACGCATGTGGGATTCAGAATTAATTTTCTAGTTCCGACAGCCTCTATGTACAAATGTAAGTCCTTTCGGCTTTTCATAGTGTCCAGTGTAAGACTTTGACTGTGGACTGTTCATATTGATTTGTGGACTGGGTACATTGGTATACCATGCAGTAATTTCCTTGTAGAGATTAATGCCATTTAAAATTTCTTTCATCGAACATTAACTTTATGGGTCAATATTGTGTTTGAGTTAGTACCTAATATCAGTTAGTACAAGTTGTGCCATCTGCACGTACGTTGTTACGGATCTGACTGGGTTTTCTCTTAAGATTTTGTATTTAAAAAATCTCACAAATATGAGAATAAATATTGTGATTTTTTTTCATTTCCATATATTAAGGGCAATCACATGTGGAATTAGTTGTTTTACTGCTTTTAGGACTTGTTTTCATGTTATTTTCAGCAGCATGTAAGTTATATTCTTTGAATATATATATGGAGATGAATGGTAAGATAGAATTTCATGTTTATATGCAATTTATGTCATTCTTCCTATGCTGGAAATATACTATTCACAACATCCTTTTTATTTATTTATTTTTACGCATTATAGGCTTCATCTATAGTTATTTTAGGAATTCTTTATGTTAATTTAATATATGTATAGGCTACCATTATATATGTATATATCGCCAATATTGAGCGAAATAGATAGATATTGCACTTTCTTATCTTATGGTATGGCACTTTCTCATCTTATCCTAATAGACCCACAAAATGAGCAACATGTCACCCGCGCATTCTTCAACACCATCGCCGGAGGCGTCCGCTCCAACATCAAGACGCCAAGGAAGAGGGCTATCGAAGAAGCCTGAGGGCCGACAGACCATCACAGCGGTGGATGCATCTGGGATCCCTATCCTTCCTCATAAAGCAGTAAATGCATTCCGAAGCATGGTCGGAATAGTTGCACGAGAACGAATTGAGATCACATATAATTCGTGGAAGAACGTGCCTGACACTCGGAAAAGTGAGCTGTGGACCGAAATTTTGGCATCGTTCGAGATCCCAGAAGAACACTTATACGCTGTGCGACGACAAACCTACCTAGCGGCGTGCAAAGCATGGAAGAACTTCAAGAACACGCTTGTCAAGAAATACGTGAAGAGGGACGAAACGCCTTTTCATAAATACCCATTCCTGGAACCACAATGGGAAGAGTTCAAGGCGATGAAAACGACCGAAGATTTCAAAAGTACAAGTGTGGCGCACAAGGCCCCGCAGGCAAAAAACACACACCCCCACAGACTTGGCACAGCTGGGTATGCGGGTAAAATCCCGCAGTGGAGGAAGGAGGATGACCTGGCAGCTGCACAGGACATCGCCCCGCCGTTTTCCAATATCCCGGATGACCGCGCTCGAAATTGGATTAGAGCAAGGTCATCTACTGTAACATCCTGATTTTCAGAGTATTTTTGAAGCTTTTAAAATAAAATTCACCATTTGGATTTTTCTGGAATTAATTAAAGCTTAATGGGAATTTTCATAAATTAAAAAGGATTTAATATGATTAAGACAAACATTAACATTTGCCAAAAATATTTTATTTGAGTTTCCTGAGTCTCAAGGAATTTTCTGGTATTTTTGGTGTTTTTTCTGGATTTATTTGCTATTTTCTAGAGCTCAAAAGTAATTATTTGAATTCCTGGAAAAAGGAAAAAGAAAAGAAAAAAAAGGAAAAATCCCGAACCGGGCGGTGGGCTGAAACCCACCGAACCGGCCCGGTCCAGCCCCGCCGGCCAGCGCGCCCCGCCCGTGCCACGCGGCGCGCATCCGCCGCACCCCGCGCCGCCTCCCTCCGTTGGATGGACGACACGCGTCGCCCATCCGAGCGCCTCCACTCGCCCGCGCGCCATCGCTGCCGCCCGCTCGCCCGGTGCCACTGACAGGTGGGGCCCACCTGTCAGAGACCGAGTCCGGCGGGGACACGGCGTCCGTGCCACGTCAGCCCTCACGCCGCTCGGGGTATTTATTGCGCCGCCGCCGCCTCGGTTCGCGTGCCTCGCCCGCGCCGCCGCCTTCGCCGCCGCCGTCGCCTCCGCCGTGCGCCGACGTCGTCGTCCGCCGTCGCCGTCGTCCGCCAACGGTGAGCCCCGCCGCCGTCCTCCGAGACTGCCGCCTTCGCCGCCGTTCGCCGTCCCTCCGCCGTCCACCGTGCGCAGCCGCCGCCTCCTCGCTGCCGTGCGCCGCCGTCGCCTTCGTCGCCGGCCAGGCCGTCGCCGAGCCGCCGACTTCGCCGCCTTCGCCGCCGTTCGCCGTCCCTCCGCCGTCCACCGTGCGCAGCCGCCGCCTCCTCGCTGCCGTGCGCCGCCGTCGCCTTCGTCGCCGGCCAGGCCGTCGCCGAGCCGCCAACTTCGCCGCCGTTCCTCCGCCGTCGCCGCGTCGCCCGTCGTCACCGTCGCCGGTGCGGACTCAGCCGCCCGCGCCCTCGGTCCCGTCGCCGCCAGCCCGCACCGCGCCGCCTCATCCCCGCCGCCCATCCAGATCTGAGCCAAAGGCCCAGATCGCGCCGCGTGGACGCCCTCGAGCCGTCCGATCGACCGCCGCCGCCGCCCCGCGTGCGCCGCGTCAGCCCTAGCCACATCACCGTCCACGTCAGCCGCCACGTCAGCCTACCCGCACACGTGTCCTGCCACGTGGTCGCCACGTCAGCCCAGCCGCTTGCGCAGCAGCCCAGTCAGCCGCACTGTTTCGTGCGCCGGGTTCACCGTGGACCTGTTTCCCCGTGCGCCCGGTCCACAGCACAGTGCACTTTTCCAATTTCCCGAATTTCTGTAGATTTAATTTTCCAGAGCCCCGTTCTCCCTCGTCCTAGCTCCGATTGACCCGATTCTTTTTCCTAAATTCATCTAAAATTGAGCTCTATCTGCTGGTTCAGGTTTGAGAATTTTTGGAGTTCATTTGAATTTTATTTGAAATTATTTTGTTTCTTCGTCTGTTTTCTCTCCCGTTAGATCGCGCGTTCGAAGGAGCAGAAGTTGGATTTGAAGTTCAAGAGCCGTCAACTGAGCAAGGCCAAGGCAAGTCGTGTCCTTTGATCATGTTGAACCCAGTTTGCAATCTATTATTTAAATATTTTGTTTTAAATTACTTTGCATCGCTATTTATTACAAACCTTGTAATTGGTAGATATCACCTCAATTGAGTAATGCCGTCCTTGATAAATTTGAATGCCATGATGCCATTGTCACCATAGGATGGGAAACTTATTAGTGAGGCTATGTTACGATCACATTTGGGGTGGTACGATTAGTATGCTTAGCCATGCCTTTAGTATCGTTTTGGTTCATCATCACATGTGATTAATTAATTTGACTTAATGAGGTATTGAATTGTGGTTGGTGCCACGGTGAATCGTGGTTGGTGCCACTGTTATAAAATTTTGTGCCGTGACGTTGGTGCGTCATTGGCGGTGGTTATACAAAATTGGTTTTCACTCGGGCGAGTGATCGTGCAGTAAAGGGGGAAGTGTTGGAGCACTTCGAGGGATGTGGTAGTCTCGCCCGAGAACACTTAAGGACTTAACTTTGTGCGCCATTGATCTGAGTCTTACCGTGCAAACCACATGTCTGGTATGGGACAGACCTGGCTGATTAATTTGGGATGTTTCAATTTCAATCTCGTTGGGATGAACATGGTTGCTGATTTCCATGAGGCGCAAGGGGGGGTGTGATGCGAAACCCTAGCGGGCGGGATTGGGTTGGAATTGAACATTGTAAAGGCCTTGTTGTGATTTCCTTAAGCTGAGGCTAATCACATCGTGTGAGTACAGTTGTGCAACCTCTGCAGAGTGTAAAACTATTCGAATAGCCGCGTCCTCGGTCATGGACAATGCTCGGTGATTTCACACGAGGTATAGTTACTCTTGGAAAAATTTGTAGATGGTCAGTGGATGGTTAATTCGCTGTTGGTTTAGCTTGTGGATGGTAGGTCCATGAGCAGTTTACTTCAATTCCTTTGACTATTTATTATTGTTTTAATTACAATTCGCCTTCAATCTATTTATGGTATTTCAAATGCTGTTTTATGCAAATTAACCATTTCAGCCTTCCATTGGTAAGCCTTGCATACTATATTGCATCATTTGTTACAAACGACTTGCTGAGTACCAATGTACTCACGGCTTTATGCCTATGTTGCTCAGTTGTGGATGAGGAGTGCTACCAGCAGGAGGTTCCAGGAGGCGAGTACTTCGACGACTACGCGTTCTAGGCTTCGCTCCCCACTCGATTGCCTGTGGGCATGTCGATTGGCCACTATGTTTATTTTGGATTTCCGCTGCTAGTTTTGTTAAGCCCCTAAGGCTATTGAGATTGTAAGCTTGACCATAAGGTCTCACTTTTGGATATTGATTAATAATTTGAGTTTCCCTTATTTAATATCGTGATTGTGGTGATGATTACCTCTATGTTTGACTGTGTGCACTAGCGTGATCCTGGACTAGTGCAGTATACACAGAGAGTCCGGATTTGCATATTCGGGTCTCGACATCTACAACGACATCGGGGGAGGTCTCCTTTTGAAACCCTGCATACCAGCAAGTGTCCCAGCGCCTGGTAAGATATCGATCGAACTACGTAGCTTGTAATTACTCCACAACTTCATACGAATTGAAATGACATGTCGTGCTCTTGCAGGAAGAGCTGAGTTTTGAATCTACCCTGGGATCATTCCAGGGAACAAGGGAGAATGATATGCTCTCCGTCGCCCTGGGAAACAAGGAGCACCCGGGTCGTATGAGAGGCCTTGGGCTTTACGTTCCTTGGAAACATAGTTTCCAAGATGACTCCAGAATGTATCGGTGTAGGAAGAGAAACAAAGCCGAGCGTGACGCACAGCTACGAGAAGAGATCAAGGAATCTCTTAGAGAGGAGCTAATGGGTGAGCTGGCTTATGTAATCAGATATGAGGTGCGGAAACAAACAGAAAGTCAGCAGGCCGCTACCGCCGCTCCTGTGCTAGCTAGCCCGCACAACCGTCCGAGTAGCTGCACGTCCAATCCGATGCAAACCCAGGCCAAATTTCCTGTGGATGACATCCTGGTAATAATTATTACCTCTCGAATGCTTGCTCCATTGATAGGCCTATTCGAGTAGCTAATTTTGTATCGTTATGTAGGAGCCTACGAAGTGCAGGCTCCAAGTGAGATATGGCTCCATTCCCTTGTACGCTGCTTGGGGCCAGGCATATTCGTCTGATATCGGGGCCATGGTCCACGGTCAAGCTTTAGCGCCAGGCTTCGCAAAAGTTAATGTGGATGGTGTGCATGTCAATTTTGAGGTGGTCCCGCTACCGAAGCCCCCCAACGACGAGATCGTGACTCTAGAACAGGCCATTGGAACATTCATCCAGTGGCCCAAAAGCGACATCTCCCTAGAGGCTTCTTCACCGATGGCAGGACCAGAGCAACATGCACTGCTGCCATCTTCATTACAAGACTAGTCGGTTCCACCACCGGTAACTGCACCGGTGCCATCTCCATTACAAGACCAATCGGTTCCACCACCGGAAACTACACCGGTGCTATCTCCACGGGTGTTATTCTCGCCAGATCAACTTGCACCGCTGCTGCCTTCAGAGTCGACTGCCGTGAAGTCGAAATATAGCCGAGGCAGCAAGGCCAGCAAGGGCAAAGCAAAGAAGACCAATGATGATATACCGTACCATCCTTTGGCCCGCAATTCGTGCTTGGCGAGCCGTTGCTTGAGCAAAAAGCCCTCGAACGCCTAGCATATAGTTGCATACAATTGCACACGTGGTATATGCAGCAGTCCAATAAGCTAGAGGGAGAACGGACCTCAAGTATCACTGTCAAATTCACGTCGGATGATTTCCACCACAGTCTTCAAGAGTGTATGTTCGTGGTCGCCTTTGAGGATTTATTCGATCTGTTCACGCTCAATGCTCTCGACGTCTCAATCATTCGATGCTGGACGCTGTAAGTGTGTACAATCACAGTCTCCGTTCGTGTCATACCGATAAATGTCATATCTAATTTGTTGCTTTCGTGTGTATATATATAGATACATGCTGACTAAAGCTAGATTATCTAACTCATCGGCTGGTTTCTTGGATCCACACTTGGTCGCCAAGGATACCATCGACCGGGATACAGCCCTCGTCGAGTGGTACATTGCAGCAGGACTGAAGGGTTGCCTCAATAAGGAATATGTACTTATGCCCTTCCATCAGAACTTTCATTGGATTTTAATAGTAATTGTACCAAAATGGAACAAGGTATATTATCTTGATTCCCTAAGTAGGAATAAAATGGACTTCACAGTTGTCAGCCAAGTAATCGATAGGTAAGTACATATTCTCCATACATACCTATATTGTACTCTTTCTTTCCTTCCGAATGACTAAGGTTAACTTTTTCGAATCACGTAGGGCGTTCGCGATGTACATTGAAATGGGAGGTGACTCGAAGCGCGGGGCCAAAGGCCTGCTGACACATACTCGAGATTTTAAGGTATTCGCTATTTCACATTAATTAATCCTATGCAACAGCCTCTTGAACTAACACATTCCATTTTTTGCAGTGCCACCACCAGCAGCCGGGCAACACATGTGGATACTACGTTTGCCGACTTATGGAACTACTCCTCGATTCCTCGAGGATCACCAATTTCAAGGTTTGTCAACCTTCCCATAATTACTTCATACTTATCACGTTACATATATACACACATTGATATTCCTATCGACAGACTGCGTACATCTCGTCAACTCCATTGAAACAGCCTGATCTTGGACGGATTCGAGCAGAGTTGGCGTACTTTTTGCTGACTCAAGTCATAAAGCCAGAAGGCCGGTTCCACTCCGCACCATAGATACATAATCAACGAACCTTTTTAAGTGCAAATGCAGTGTAGATCTTTTGTAATTGTGTATTTGTTAATGGATATTTTATTTCAATTCAATTAATTGATTTGCGAAATGGATGCTTTATGTTTGTGATCAAATGAAGTGCGTTGTCAATTGGATGTTTTATGTCTGTGAAATGAATTGAGATATGAAATGTATCTGAAATGAAATGAGTTGTGTGAATTGTATGTTTCATGTCTGTGATTATCTGCTTGTTTCAAAGGGCATGGCTAGCATTTCCTGAGGCTAGCCAATAAACAGAAATAGATTTTGATTTTGGAGGAAGGAATATCACAGACGGTTTTTAAGTAAAAACCGTCTGTGACACTCCTTTTTCCCGCCACAAATACCATAGACGGCCTCCAAATTAAAACCGTCTATAATAGTGTACATCACAGACGGTTTCACAAAACCGTCTGTGATTTGGCGTCTATTATTAGGCTTTCTGTAGTAGTGTATATTTTGGAAACCATGTTGATGTTTAAAACAACTTTATTTTGTGATTGGAGGGAGTATATTTTATATCACTCAATAGTCAGCAGTAACTCTTTTCTAATGAAAAACTCATCCATATCGTGCCTTGTTATAACCTAGCGCTGATAAATTTATTTCGAGAAATCACACTTTTATTTAGACCGTTATAGTCGCATTTCTTAGTGTACATTTTTCTCATTTTCCTTCCATTGTGATACTTGAGCCTTAAAGACAAAAGAATAAGGAAATTACAACACCTACTTTTCGGCTTTTCTATTATAACTAGCTTTCAAACAGAGTGTCTTTTTAAGACAGGCTTTACAAGTTGATTGTAGTACGCACTGTAGCGATTTTATTTATATTGGTCAAAACCGCATGCGAGTTTCTCATGTTCTATACTCTCTCTCATAAACAGTCTAAATAACTTTTTAGATGTGAATATGGCAAACAAGTTGAGAGACCATGTACTAGGTCTAAGATATATTTGTGATGAATAATTGACGCTTTGGTTAAGTTAAATTTGAATTTTTAAATAGTTCCAGTAAACTCGGTTTGCTGCTAGTGCTGATGGTCGGACCAGTTGGGGACCGGTCAGACCGTTAAGAGGAAGCGGTCGGACCAGCCTAAAAAGGCAGTATGATTGATGGGCTGTTGTGACTGGATTTTGGGGACGGCAGACCGGGGTAATGGTATGACCGATTTCTAGTTGGCGATTGCTATTTTTTAGAGAGCATGTTCTAGAGAAGTCGTTCCATTTGTTTTGGCTTTCGGAGAATTTAACATACTCTCTTTCATCACAGTTCCCTTCTGCATCGCGAAGCATCTGATCCAGATTGCCATCATGTAACATATCCAAATCGAAACCATAATCGACATCATCCGGCAGCATATCATTGACTTCGTCGGCGATGTCATTATTACTAACTTCTTGTGTAATCTGCACTTCACCATGACTGGTTCAATGTGCATATCCCTTTTTGAAACCCCTTGAATCAAGTATACTTCAATCTGCGCTCGGTTGTTAAACATCGGCTCCAGCTTCCAATTTTTTTACTTGTTACTTTGCCATTTTGCGACACATTTCTAGGACTTGTGCCCGACATACTCATCCCACAATAGCAGTAGACTTGAAACAAATATAATATATAAGCTATTAAATAAAGTTACCATAGCCATTCTTCTTTACTCCTTTGTTTGATTGATAGAACCTAAAACAACATCTACTCCCCTCCATTTGTTCCTTTTTTTTTTATAACACATACTTTGCGTTGGCACAGAGAATAGTTCATGAAATGACTATTAATGCATTTGAAATAAAAGAGAGAATAGTTTGTTTCAAGGTTTACTAATAAATGCCAAGAGATGGAAGATTAATAAGGTCAAAGGAGAGAAGTTGTTTTTAAAATCACATGCACGCCCGCTATAACAGGAACAAGCTGTAGATACACATGTATGAGTTGTTGCATCTTCAAAAATGTGTTGCTATCACTCGTAGCAACACAATTGATAAGTTAGTGTTTTTATATCTGGTTTTGCTACGGTTGGTCTACCGCAGCATATAATACGTGTTGTTATATAAAAATTCAATTGTTGCAGCGTAGCAACCTGCAACACCTTTTGTTAGCAATAGCAACATCTATGATCATTTGCTAGGAGATATAATCTACAGTTCCTAGCATCACTATTTTTAGACCGAATGCAACATATTCAAAATATACATATGAATTTTCGTATATTCAACCCATAACACATCACGGAAGAATAAACATGCCATAAAGACAAATAGTTCTCATTAAACAAAGCAAATGGTCTCAAATATATTCTTCACATGATCACAGAATGGTAACATCTCAAAGCGTACACAGCAGATACAATAAGTCTTGACGTTTTTAGGGGACAAAGGGCTCTTAATTTCTTAGGCATTGGTATGTACGGATGATCCGGTGGGAAGAATGGCTGTACGCAAGCTCGATATGGACATGACCCGTAATAGCAGGCGAGATTGCTGACGGTCGACGCATGCCGTAGCTGCATGTAGGCCAAGCACAAGGAAGTGGAAATTGACTTAAGCTGTTGCATGCGTGCAAGGAAATTAACTGAAGATGTGTGGAGAGAGACCGCCCCAAGGTCTCCTCTATCTCCTCCGTAGGGATTAGGAACAGATCGAATATGAATCTTACAGTCTCAAATATAAATACGAATTTATATTTTTAAAAATAAATATAATCCATATTAATTTTAAAATGAGTACAAATACGAATCTATATTTTTAAAATAAATACGAAAATATCGTAAGAAATATGAATTCAAATCGAATATGTACTTAATTCGATCCAATGCGAATATTCTTAAAGTTTTGCTACAAATCTTGGTAGAACAAAATTATGTAACATGACTACATATCTACACGAGTTAGCAGTGAAGCGGATAGAGTTAAAAATTATGTAAAATAATTTTCACTTCTTATTTGTGGACCTTGCTTCATAAAAAATTGCTTCCTACAATCATCCTCAGGGAGGTCGCTAACGATGAAAACGGATCGAATTAGAATTGAATAGTCTCAAATACGAATATGAATACAAATATTTTCAAATATGAATACGAATCCATATTTTTAAAATGAATACAAATATAAATACAAATATGAACATTCTCGAATACAGATTTTACTTACGACATCCACATTTTCTCATATATAAATATCGGACAAAACGAAATATCCTTTATCATTCCATCCTACTGCGTGGCGCCATGTGAGTCATAACCATCCCTTGTTAAGAACTTGACAACATTTCAAACTGGAGTGATAACAAGCCATGTAGTCCTGACATTAGCGATGTAGAGAACATTTTATTAGTAGTTTATATCATTGCTTATTAATTATGTGAATTGTCCAAAGGGATACAATTGGTTGGATACTTTTAGATTTGCTGCTTGAGATTTTTACTATAGTAACTAGCTTCAAACGATGTGTCTTTTGAAGATGGGGTCTATAAATTAAATGTAGTAAACACTGTATTGATTTCAGCTATACTTGCTAAAATTGCATATGACTATATTTCTTTTCATACTCCCTCTCACGAGTTAGTACATTAGCACTAGAGGAGCATCTAGGTGGATGAGGTGCTCCAAACGAACCGCATGAGCTGTCTGTTGTTATTCTTTTTTGGGCGCAATCCTACCCAGAAAAACAAATGCCAAAGCAAGTACTCTCTCTGTTAATATATATTATTCTTGGATTTTGCGCAACAACCAGGAGCATATACAAAAGATTACATTATGCGATTCCATTAAATCACTTACTGCTCTTGCATGTTGATTGTTACTTTACTGCAAAATACAAATGACTCTGGAAATAACCATGATAATGAATGGGAGGGGTATAGAAAGGAAAATTTGTAACAAAGTTATCTCAAAATCACAGGTTGATATGTACTTAGAATAAGAAAAATTAAGCTAGAATGACATTTAATTTGGAATGGAGGGAGCATCTGTGAAGATTTTCAGATGGGCAAGGAGGTACTTCATATTTCCTGGTTATAGCAACTTGGGCAAAAACAAAAACCTAAAGGAATGACTAAAATGCTTTCCTCAAAAGTAAAATGTTTTAAATTTAGAACATATTGAGAGTATAAATTATTTTCAAGTGTACACCATACCTATCCACCAAGAAGCTGAGTACGGTACTCAAGTAGCTGCATAGCTAGCGTGGCGTATATAGGCGATGTTCTTTTAGACCGCAGCGGTTAGTTTTTTTATTATAGCTTATAGTTTGCTTTGTTTTTCAAGAAGGCAACGAATAGTGTATATAATTTTAGATTCTAAAAATCGTTTAAAGAAGGCAACTGAATGTTAGCGTGACGAGCATAGCACCATGGTAGCAGCCCATCCGGATCCTCTTAGCGCCGAGAATTCTCCGGTGAACAGTGTTGCACTGCACAAACAGGTGAGGGGACTGTAAATCATTGTTCATTACTGTGGCAAGCACTTTTTCACTGTAGCGTTAGCGATGTAGTACATAGTACTTTTTAACTCCGTTCTAGGACCCTATCGATTTTACTTTTGGAATGGAACATTTTGGTGCCGAAGTATTTCAGTGTAACGTTTTAGAGTTTTAAATTTTAAATTGATTTATGTGCATGTAGGAAAATATATCAACCAAAATTTTTGTCAAAAATAACAACACAGTATTGTACTTAGGTGGTGCTTATTTAGGCTTAAAAGTCCTGGCTTATTGCTTATTTTATATTATAGTGGTTGAAAATGCAGTGTAGTTGCTGATAAGTTTTTCAGCGTAATTAAATTTAAAAAAATAAAAATTATATCATCACGGACGATGAAAAAGAATAAGGCAAAAAAGAAAAAGACAAAAACCCCAAAAAAGCTATATCACTATAAGTATAAATAATACGGTATAAGTATAAATTTGTATTTAATTCCAGCATAATTAAGTATTATCAAAACACATTTCTAGTTAAATATATTATTTGGCATATGGTGCCCGATCATCACGATGTAGGGTCAAAAATAACTTTAGATTCGTACAACCTGACGAATGGATGACGTCAGCCACTTTCACAAGAACAAGGAGGTATTCTAAAAAAAATGTCTTATTCTAAATAGATAGCACGTAGTATAAACCCAAGCATGGTTGAATTCCATCATCACGTGAGTCCCACGTTTTATGTATGTAGGACAAAACACCTAGCCCCAAGCTGCACGTTGCGTAGGTACTGAATCATGCCCTCGTCTTACTTATTTATTATTTAGTATGTCATTTCGATTACGTCCCCACAAACTTTATAAAACATGTTAAGCCTACTTCTGCATTGCCACTTAGACTTCTTAACGTCATCAAGTTCCTAGGTCTGATCTTGATCAGCACTTCAACAAGACAGTACTTTAACTGGACTGATCTAGGACTGCATCTAGCTAACACATGCAGAGAAATGGTACCATGCCAAATGATAACATGGGACTAAGTCGAGTTGAAGGATATTTCTGCAAAACTATTTTTTTTCTATTCAGTTCTAAAACTAAGGTGAATATAAGATTACAAAACAAGTTGCAGACTAAGATAAAATGCAAAAAAGGGTACTTACAGAGCAAGTATAGCACTGCTAAAATGGAACTGCAGAGCATATTTTGTGGTTCTGCAAAGGACTGAGGTTTCACAAGTGAAACAGCAGAAAGGTAGCTCTCGGAAATTGTTGTCGACAAATCAAGCTCTTTACAGGCCCCTAATTAATTGCAAGATATCGTACACGGTTGGTGGCATGGTCTACATGGCACAATAATTTTGGTCCTTTGGGGCTAAAAGATTAGAATGGCCAGTACGGTCCACGTGTATAGTGGGTTGATTCTGTCAAGAAGATGATACATGTGGTTCTGTAGTAGTATTTTATCATTATCACTTGTAGCATGCAACAGACTATGGCCCCGTTCAAAGGTTATACGGTTTTTGATTTTTGGATGAGGTTTTTGGGTGATTGTGACAGACATTGAGAGAGTAGAATACACTCGTATTGAG
Organism: Dendrocalamus latiflorus; assembly: GCA_017311315.1. Taxonomy (NCBI): domain Eukaryota; kingdom Viridiplantae; phylum Streptophyta; class Magnoliopsida; order Poales; family Poaceae; genus Dendrocalamus; species Dendrocalamus latiflorus. The sequence continues at coordinate 16,394,719 of CM029620.1, forward strand.
AAGCCATTCCATTCGAAGTGGCTTCTGCAGTAACTCCGACAAATGGCTTATAGAAACCACTCTATTCAAAAGTTGTCTTTTAAAAGCCAAAAGTCAAAAGTTATTTAGAACAGTGCCTATATAAATAGACGCTTGTGGATGATTTCAAATAACATAAAACTTGCAGGAGTATGATCGACAATATTTGAGATACGGGTAGGTTTTTGACAAACTTCACGGCTTGTTGGTGAATTGTGTGTGTGTTTTTTTTAAAAAGACCCAATTTTAAATATATCTAAAGGCGCTGGAAGAAGCTTGCTGGTTAGTGTCATATGGTGCTAATTAGTGATTAGGCATCCCTAATTAATTGCAAGATACCATGCACGTACTATGGCTGGTGGGTTGGTGACATCATGTGCATGCATGCCACAGTAGTTTTGGTTGCTAGGGGCCAGAAATTACCGATGCTGTCCACGTGTGAAACGGGGCTGAGTCCTATCGTCCATATCATGAAGAAGAGGCGTGTGGATCTGTATTTGTATTTGATAATTATCACGCGTACGTTGCGTTATGCATAAAAAGTTAGTTATCACGTTGTTTGTTACTTTACTGCAAAATACAAATGACTTTGGAAATAGCCATGATAATGAATGGGAGGGGTATAGAAAGGAAAATTTGGAACAAAGTTATCTCAAAATCACAGATTGATATGTATTTAGAATAAAAAAATTTAAGCTAGAATGACATTTAATTTGGAACGGAGGGAGTATCTGTGAAGATTTTCAGATGGGCAAGGCAGTACTTCATATTTCCTGCTTATAGCGTCTTGGGGAAAAAAACAAAGGAAGGGCTAAAATGCTGTCCTCAAAAGTAAATGTTTTAAATAAAGAACATATTGAGAGGCTAAATTATTTTCAAGTGTACACTACACCTATCCAGCAGGAAGCTGAGTACGGTACTTAAGTAGCTGCATAACTAGCGTTGCGTATATAGGCGATGTTCATTTAGACTGTGGCAGTTAGTTTTTTGTTGTAGCTTATAGTTTTTTTTGTGTTTTTTAAGAAGACAACGAATAGTGTATATAGTTTTAGACTCTGAAAGCCGTTTAAAAAATCCACATAAAAGAACCTTCAATTTATTTCGGTTTTCAAAAAAACAAAAACGAAAAACCAACCGAAACCCAAAAAAGGGGCCACAGCAGTGCCCACCGTGAGAGGATGCGACTAGCAGTGAAAGGGACACACACAGAAAAATTAGATCTATCCCTAAGCGGATCCTCTTAGCGTCGGGAAGCCTCCGGTGAACAGTGTTGAACAGTACAAACAGGTGAGGGGACTGCAAATCATTATTCATTACTGTGGCAAGCACTTTTTCACTATAGCGTTAGCGATTTTCCTTTTGGAACGGAACATTTTGGTGCCGAAGTATTTCGGTGTAACGTTTTAGAGTTTTAAATTTTAAATTGATTTATGTGCATGTAGGCAAATATATCAACCAAATTTTTTGTCAAAAATAACAACCCAGTATTCTACTTAGGTGGTGCTTATTTGGGCTTAAAAGTACTGACTTATTGCTTATGTTATATTGTAGTGGTTGAAAATGCAGTGTAGTTGCTGATAAGTTTTAAGTGTAATTAAATTTTTTTAAAAATAAAAAATATTATATCATCACGGACGATGAAAAAGAATAAGGGAAAAGAGCAAAAGGAAAAAAATGCCCAAAAAGTTATATCACTAGAAAAAGACAAAACATAAGAAGTTAAAAGTCAAAAGCCAGAAGTAGGAACTCTAAGGGTATATCGAGTGATAGACATTGAACAACAATGCCTATAACCTCTACGTTATGTAGACACTAACTCCAGTGCAGCAGAGGCAGTTGGCAGCTTGGTGCAATCATGTGCATGTCACAATTTCAACAATGTTTGCATGGTTCAAATAGTTTGGTGGATAAGAATCTAGATGGAAAATTCTAGAAATTTTAATAAATCTAGAAAAGGGTGTGCATTCATCTGGTGCAACTGATTCTTTATTAGTAACTAATTAGAGACTCATGCGTTGTAACAGAATCATAAAAATGATGAGACGGAATACTAACTCCTATTTATATAATAGTAGAGATAAGTAATTTTTTTGTCCATCATATCAACATGGAATAGCTGTATCACACGTATCTTTAAGCACAACCAGCAATGCCAAAAACATAACTCACTTCTAAAAAAATATTAACTAGATGTGAATTACCTAAAATGCTAGACACTAATGTATTTACATTCTTTAAGGAAAATGTTTTTGAAGTAAATGACAATCGTGATATATGTTTGGTTGGAAGAGCAATTATTTCAGATATCGACGGGATAACAAAGGTGTCGGCGAGCTAGTCTCAGTATCGTTGTTAGAAGATGAAGGCTATATAAGAAAAAACAATGCAAAACCATCCCAAAATCGCTTCTATTGTAAGTTACTCATTCTCTGAAGTGTCCAAAGGGGTAGGTGTACAACAATCCCAAAATCGCTTCTATTGTAAGTACACCTAGTCCAACACACAGTTCAGAATGTCATCTCAACTCATTTCACCCTAAATTTAAACTATTATTATAATAATTTTCTGCAACATAATCCTGAATAGGTGTACAACAAAGAATTAATCAACACTAGAGATGAGGAATGGCGACAAAGTTGATGTGCAGCAATTAATGGCCTGACGTGTACTCCGTCTACACTTCTTCATGTAGCATCAATCAAGAAAATAGCACAAAATAGCATAGTGTAGGCCGGTTCAACGCATGGTTGAATTCCATCATCACGTGGGTGCCACGTTGCATGTATGTAGGACAAAACACCTAGCCCCAAGCTGCACGTTGTGTAGTTACTGAGCCATGCCCTCCCCTTTCTTATTTGTTATCTTAGATGATCGTTACAAGCGATATGCACTGTATAAAGTAGAACATGGAATAATTATATTTTTGTATAGCTCTTCACTTAATCTAGAAATTCATCACTTATGATAATAAACAATTTTGTGGTAAAATAGAAAAATAGGGTACTTACAGAGCAAGTATAACACTGGTAAAATGGAACTGCAGAACATATTTTGTGGTTTCTGCATAGGACTGATGTTTCACAAGTGAAATAGATAGGTACCTTTCAGAAATTGCTGTCAATGAATCAAGCTCCTTACTACCTCCTAATTAATTGCAAGATATCGTACACGTACTATGGTAGGTGGCATGATTTACGAGGCACAATAATTTTCGTCGTTAGGGGCTAGAAGATGACATACATTCAGAAAGAACGTAACTACGTGAACATAAACAGATAGAAATGTGGACAGAAATCAATACAGACTTACTTATCAATATTTATATTTTGTATGGGAATCTAAATGAAGCTCTTTACATGTAATTTTCTTTCTATAGTCTTTGTTGATATGTCATTTCGACTATGTCCCCACCAACTTTATAACACAAGTTATGGCTACTTCTGCACTGCCGCTTAGACTTCTTAACGTCATCAAGTTTCCAGGTCTGCTCTTGATCAGCACTTCAACAGGACAGCACATTAACTGGACAGATCTAGAAATGCATCTAGCTAACACATACTGAGAAATGGTGCCATGCTAAATCTTAATAGGGGACCGAGACGAGTTGAAGGCTATTTCTGCAACACTATTTTCTGCAAGGACTGAGGTTTCACAAGTGAAACAGAAAGGTAGCTCTCAGAAATTGTTGTCAATGAATCAAGCTCCATAGAGGCCCCTAATTAATTGCAAGATATCGTACACGTACTATGGTTGGTGGCATGGTCTACATGGCACAATAATTTTGGTCCTTAGGGGCTAGAAGATTAGTAATGGCCAGTACCGTCCACGTGTATAATAGGTTGATTCTGTCAAGGAGATGATGCATGTGGTTCTGTTGTAGTATTTTATCATTATCACTTGTAGCATGCAACAGACTATGGCCATGTTCAAAGTTGATACGGATTTTGATTTTTGGTTGTGGTTTTTGACTGATTGTGAGAGAGATTGAGAGAATAGAAGACACTTGTGTTTTGAAGCCACTACATTCGAAGTGGCTCCTGCAGTAACTCTGACAAATAGCTTATAGAAACCTGTACATTCAAAAGCCGTCTTCTAAAAGCCAAAAATCAGAATCTATTTAGAACAGTGCCCACATAAATAGATGCTTGTGGACGATTTCAAATAACATAAAACTTGCAGGAGTATGATTAACAATATTCGAGATATGGGTGGGTTTTTGACAAACTTCCTGGCTTATTGGTGTATTGTTTTTTTTAAAAAAATCCCAATTTTAAAAATATCTAAAGGCGCTGGAAGAAGCTTGCTGGTTAGTGTCATATGGTGCTAATTAATGGTTAGGCATCCCTAATTAATTGCAAGATATCATGCACGTACTATGGCTGGTGGGTTGGTGACAGCATGTGCGTGCATGCCACAGTAGTTTTGGTTGCTAGGGGCCAGAAATTACCAATGCCGTCCGCGTGTGTAACGGGGCTGAGTCCTATCGTCCATATCAATTATCATGAAGAGGAGGCGTGTGGATCTGTATTTGTATTTGATAATTATCACGTGTACGTAGCGTTCCACAAATGCCTTTATAAATAGATGGCATGCTGGTCTCGGTTTGCCACTTCAATAGCAGCCGTTTCTCCTTGTTCCGTGAGAAAAAAAAATCACATAGCTGGGAAGAGTATGGAAGGCAAAGGTTTTAAGAGTGTGCTTATCAGTGTACTCATACTGGGTCTAGTTCTTGAGAATATCCAAGTGGATGCAAAGAGCTGCTGCCCAACCATATCAGCAAGAAATATATATAACACTTGTCGTCTTACGGGTGCATCAAGGGAAACCTGTGCAAAACTCTCTGGTTGCATACATCAAAAATCAAACAAATGCAAGCCCCCTTACCCGTACTTTGGTAAATGAACCCACTCCTTTTATTATTTTGTCACAATCAAGAAATTCCCTTTTAATATTAGATGTTTTGGCAGATAAAGCAGATGTCGTTGACTTTTGCAAGTTGGGATGTACGTCCTCCGTGTGCAACAACATAAATGCTTGTAAGTCAAATTTATTACCGTTTGCTAGCTTCTTACAACTTGCTCCTTAACAAAGGTTTTGCCTCTAATGCAAATTATTTTGGTGTCAGCTGTTGGCAGCGAGGAAGCGAATGATGCCGTGGAACGCTGTAACAATGCATGCGACCGTTTCTGCACCAAGGATGTTGACGCTCCCATGGTTGTTGCTTAAGAAAGTGCATGCATGAGGCCATCACGTGGAAGCCAAGGCCATGTTGTTGTTCGGACCTGAATAATTGGATTTCACATCCAAACCAGCGTGCCGTCTTATTTGCATCTTTTTCTTTCTCTTTTTCAATAATGGTGGCTTCGATGCCATTTTCTTTTGAGAATGTGCTCGTCTAGCTGTGTTGTATCCTTGGCTAATAAATTTCGTTGTCACGATTTGTGTTGTTATTTAGTTTCTATTTTCTTTTATGTGTTTCAAAGTAATATAGTTATAGTACTCCGGCTTAATAAAAACCTAAAATGTCATCCACTACAATTGCTATCAAGTTAAACCATTAAATGAGTATTGCCATTAAATAAATTACTTTTGGATTTAATTGATGTTAGATTACTCACATTAAATCATTTTAATTTTGAGATTTTCATTTTACATTTTAATTAATTCAAGGAAATCCTGAGAATTTTGAAAAATGCTATTTTGGCTAAAGCACTTTAAAAAGACTTTGAAAATTGGTATTTTACACGTATATTCTTAATGTTGCCTTAAAGTCTTGCGGGGTACAATTTGTACTCACAATTACTTGTTGAACAAATATCAGAGCAAGACGAAGAGGATCACTCGGTTGGTTATTTTATGCCGTGGGATTTGGTGATGATCATGCCGAATACGGAGGCATTGACCTTGTTAGTTGCCCCGTGGGTTCTGGCATACCACGATGGCCCTTTTGTCTTTAATTTTCGTTTATTTCCACTGCAAGTTCTTTCTTAAGTGAACTATTTGCCCGATTAGCCTATTTGTATAAAACTTGGTACAACTACTTAATATTATATCCTGCTCTGTTCTATTCACTCGTGTATGGACGCAACGATGTTATATGCATGTGCTAATCACCAATTACAAGACTAGTACGATACACATGTGGGATTCAGAATTAATTTTCTAGTTCCGACAGCCTCTATGTACAAATGTAAGTCCTTTCGGCTTTTCATAGTGTCCAGTGTAAGACTTTGACTGTGGACTGTTCATATTGATTTGTGGACTGGGTACATTGGTATACCATGCAGTAATTTCCTTGTAGAGATTAATGCCATTTAAAATTTCTTTCATCGAACATTAACTTTATGGGTCAATATTGTGTTTGAGTTAGTACCTAATATCAGTTAGTACAAGTTGTGCCATCTGCACGTACGTTGTTACGGATCTGACTGGGTTTTCTCTTAAGATTTTGTATTTAAAAAATCTCACAAATATGAGAATAAATATTGTGATTTTTTTTCATTTCCATATATTAAGGGCAATCACATGTAGAGTTATAATCGTACTTTTTATGAAACATAATAAAGTTTAAATATTTGAGACACATGCATATGCATATATTCAGTCAAAGTACGATGTCATGTTGTAGTAAGGTAGATATTGAGCCAGACTTACATTTAAATGCATCTCATTATGCAAACGTTTTGCAGTTCAAAAAGGAAAACCCAACCTATTTATGAGAAGTGGTCAGACGTTTCCCTTCAAGTTGATGTTGAGTCGATGTATAAATCAAACCAAGCTCAATATGAAACCAGTTCGAAATGAAATGAGTTTGATCTGAGGAGTAAAGAGGAATTAATCGTTGACTTCTTTAGGGTGGTGATCAGTTGGGCTTAAAAGCTCATGGCTTATGGCTGAAAACACTGTAGCTGGCTGAAAAAAACACTGTAGCTGACAGAGGCTTATTTAGCATAATTAAATTTAAAAAAACTAAAAAAATATAAAAAATATGTTAGCCCATTACATATAGTACAAACAAATACGGGAAAAAAAAAGAATATAAGAGTCTCAAATACGAATACAAATTCATATTTTTTTAAAATAAATATGAATCTTTATTTTAAAATGAGTATAAATACGAATCTATATTTTTAAAATAAATACAAAAATGTCGTAAGAAATACAAATTCACATCGAATATGTACTTAATTCGGTCGAATGCGAATATCCTTAAAGTTTTATAACAAATTTCGGTAGAACAAATTGATGTAACATGACTACATGTCTATACGAGTTAGCAGTATAGCGGATTGTGTTGAAAATTACGTAAAATAATTTGCACTTCTTATTTGCGAACTTTGGTTCATCAAAAAATTGCTTCCTACAATCATCCGCAGGGAGGTCGCCAAGGATGAAAACGGATCGAATACGAATCGAATAGTCTCAAATACGAATATGAATACAAATATTTTTAAATATGTATACGAATCTATATATTTAAAATGAATATAAATATAAATACAAATATGAACATTCCTGAATATAGATTTTACTTAACACATTTACGTTTTCTCATATATAAATATCGGATAAAATGAAACATCCTTTACCGTTTCCATCCTACTCCGTGGCGCCTTGTAAGTCATAACCATCCCCTGTTAAGAGCTTGACAACTTTCCAAACTGGAGTGATAACATATTTTAAGCCATGTAGTCCTCACATTAGCGACGTAGAGAAAATTTTATTAGTAGTTTATATCGTTGCTTATTAATTATGTAAATTGTCGAAAGGGATACAATTTGCTGGATACTTTTAGGTTCTCTGTTTGTGACTTTTGTTATAGTAACTAGCTTCAAACGGTGTGTTTTTTAAAGATAGGGTCTATAAGTTAATTGTAGTAAATATTGTACCAACTTCAGCTATACCAGCCAAAATTGCATATGACTGTATCTAGGGGTGAAAATGGTTCGGGTTAATCCCGACCGATCCGGCACCGAATCCGACTAGTACCGAATCCGGAGAAAAAAATATGGGTTAGGATATGGTAACAGCAATATCCGTCGAATCTGAATATCCGTCCGAATCCGATACGTCTTCAAGTATGATTTCAGGTTAGTGCTACTATTTGACGTTTCATTTTCTTTTGTAATGGTAAAATAAAATCTTCCACATCAGCTATTAAATAGTAACATCAAGTCAGTGCGTCCTACTCCATTTACTGCACTGTATGCATTCCTTACAAACAAGTAGGGGTGCAAACGAATTGGGTTAATCCCGACCGATCCGACACCGAATCCGATTGGTACCGAATCCGATTGATACCGAATCCGGAGAAAAAATATAGATTAGGATATGGTAACAGCAATATCCGCCCGAATCCGATCCGTTTTCACCCCTAACTCTATCTCTTCTCATACTCTCTATCTTACGAACAATCAGAATTTAAAAGTCATATGTCAAAAACTTTTAAGACATTGAATAAAAATACCCACCTAATTAGTACATTAGCACTAGAGGAGCATCTAGGTGGATGAGGTGCCCCGAACGAACCGCATGAGCTGTCTCTTCTGTTATTCTTTTTTGGGCGCAATCCTACCGAGAAAAACAAATGCCAAAGCAAGTACTCTCTCTGTGTTAATATATATTATTCCGGGATTTTGCACAACAACCAGGAGCATATACAAAAGATTGCATTATGCACTTCCATTAAATCACTTACTGCTCTTGTATTTTGTTTGTTACTTTACAGCAAAATACAAATCACTACTACAGAAAGCTTCATAGTAGACGCCTCATCACAGACGGTTATAATTTGGATGCCGTCTGTGGTATTTGTGGCGGGAAAAAGGAGTATCACAGACGGTCGGTCTATATTAAGAACCGTCTGTGATAATCCCAGATTATCACAGACGGTTTTCAATAAAAAACCGTCTGTGATAAGCTGGTTATCACAGACGGTTATTAATTAAAAACCGTCTGTGATAATTCACAGACGGTTTTTAATTAAAAACCATCTGTGATAATGGCACTAAGGCATTTATTGCGCTAGTCAGACCGCATCTGTCTTCATTTCGATCCAGATCTAGCCACTGCTGCGCACTTTTTCACTCGGGAGGAAGCTAGGCGATTTCAGGCCAGTTAATTTGGTGGGAAGAGGCAGAGATTGAGCTTTGAAGATTCATACTTTCCTGGTTGCTCTAGATATGGTTAGTAATGAAATTTATTTTTTCTTTAATTGCATTACAATTTAGGTCTAAGTAATCCATGAGTGTTATTGAAGATGGTTAATTTACAAAATTGTTGGTTATATAATAGCTGTTGTGTTTATAATATGAATTCAGCTAGCAAATTAAGTCTCAATATAATAAATGTGGCTGGTATATATGTAGTAATAATTAGTTAATCTAAATTTTAATACTAAGTTGTTATATATGTACGTAACGTAGGACCGAAGCTGGATGTATGCCGCGAGCCGTGTGAGTGAAGAGTACATTAATGGTATGTCTGCTTTTATAAGAGCCGCCGAGGAGGATATCTTGAATAAGGGGGTGGAATATATGTGTTGTTCATGCACTGACTACGAGAATTTGAAGATGTTTAAGAACCGAGGGCAAATTGAAGCGCACTTGATTCGGAGGGGTTTCAAAAAGGATTATACGTGTTGGACCAGTCATGGCGAAGTGAATAATTATATGCCGCCGGATGACATCGCGGGTGAAGTGAATGATATGCCGCCGGATGACATCACCGGTGAAGTGAATGACATGCCGCCGGATGATGTCGATTGTCGTTTGGATTCGGATAGGTTGCATGATGATAATCTGGATCAGATGCTTCGCGATGTAGAAGAGAACTATGATGAGATAGAGTATGTTAAATTCCAGGGCTTGATGGAGGACTCGGAGAAAACTTTGTACACGGGCTGCAAGTACATGAGGTTGTCGGCCATGCTTGAACTGTTGAAATTGAAGGCAAGCAACGGTTGGTCCGACAAGAGTTTCACGACGCTGCTAGGTCTTTTAGCGGACATGCTTCTGGAGGGAAATGAGTTGCCTAAAACCACGTATAAAGCCAAGAAGGTTCTTTGTATATGTGATGTATATGTGTGATATACATGTGAATTGGCATGCATTTATGTATAGAACAATGCTGCAGTGTGATGTATTTGAGAATGACAAAATGTATCAAGAAATACACTGTGTGAATATAGCTGGTTGGTGTTGTATATGAATGCAGCTGTTTGGTGGTTGATATGAATGCAGCTGTGGTTATTGGTGTTGTATTAATAACTACAGTCGTGAAGGCTTATCACAGACGGTTCTAAACATAGAACCATCTGTGATATCAATATCACAGACGGTTCTAAGTTTATAACCGTCTGTGATAACCTCCCTATATATACCCACTGGCTAGGGTTTTCCGTGTGCGCTGCGCGGTTATTCGATCTAGATCAATCTAATTAAATCCCGATCGAGCCCGTCGCCGCCTCCGCCTCCCCGAGCCCTCGCCGGCCGCCTCCCCGAGCCCGTCGCCGGTCGCCTCCGTTGAGCCCGTCGCCGGACGCCTCCCTCGAGCCCGTCGCCGTCCGCCTCCCCCAAGCCCCTCGTCGAGCCCGTCGCCGGCCACCTCCCCCGAGCCCTCGCCAGAGCAATCTAATGATCTTGTGCGGCATCTCTGAACCTTGACTTCTTCTTTGGCTTTCGGCTGAGTGAAGAAGTGCGGCATTGTATCTCCGTGAATCATCTACCTACTAGCGACAGTGGGTTGATAGATTTTTTGGGACAACGAGTTCTTCGTGCCTTGCCCGATTGTTTGGATTCTTCGGTTTACTAGCTTCTGGACAGTTTAGAGTACTGTCTGCTCAGTGAGTATTTGTGACTCTTTGAATTTACAGCAGTAATTCTTGATCTGTTAATTTCCTCAAGTATTAAAGGACTGCTGTGAATGGTTGTGGATGCAATTGAGTGCTCTGTGATGAACTTTGTCATATACTGAATTGATCTAGACAACAGACTTAGGCTTGAGCTCTAGGGTTTGATCTCTGCTGGCTGTTCTGTAGCTAATTACATTTCTGTCTTTAGATCTGATTACATGCAGTTGAAATTGTGCAGTGATTTGCTATCCTGGTCATATTACAATGTCAGTGCAGTAGACCTTTTGATTCAGTCCTATTTTATGACCTGTGTATCATTGCAATCTATCTAGTTCAGCCTGCTGTTTATTATCTGAACTATTTACTTCATTGCTTGTAATCATTTAGTGGTACAGAAACTGCACAGAGGTCTGTTTTACTTGTGTCTGTTGGCAGACTATCAGTTAGAGCTCAAGTCTTATTTCCTAGTTGCTAGATCAATTATGAAGAGTTATGACATGTGCATGAGAAGACCAAAATCTATGATTTTGCGCAACTCTGTTCTGAGAGCAATAATAAAACAATTAATTTGTTATATGCTGGAATTAGTTGTTTTACTGCTTTTAGGACTGGTTTTCATGTTATTTTCAGCAGCATGTAAGTTATATTCTTTGAATATATATATGGAGATGAATGGTAAGATAGAATTTCATGTTTATATGCAATTTATGTCATTCTTCCTATGCTGGAAATATACTATTCACAACATCCTTTTTTTATTTATTTTTACGCATTATAGGCTTCATCTATAATTATTTTAGGAATTCTTTATGTTAATTTAATATATGTATAGGCTACCATTATATATGTATATATCGCCAATATTGAGCGAAATAGATAGATATTGCACTTTCTTATCTTATGGTATGGCACTTTCTCTTCTTATCCTAATAGACCCACAAAATGAGCAACATGTCACCCGCGCATTCTTCAACACCATCGCCGGAGGCGTCCGCTTCAACATCAAGACGCCAAGGAAGAGGGCTATCGAAGAAGCCTGAGGGCCGACAGACCATCACAGCGGTGGATGCATCTGGGATCCCTATCCTTCCTCAGAAAGCAGTAAATGCATTCCGAAGCATGGTCGGAATAGTTGCACGAGAACGAATTGAGATCACATACAATTCATGGAAGAACGTGCCTGACACTCGAAAAAGTGAGCTGTGGACCGAAATTTTGGCATCGTTCGAGATCCCAGAAGAACACCTATACGCTATGCGACGACAAACCTACCTAGCGGCGTGCAAAGCATGGAAGAACTTCAAGAGCACGCTTGTCAAGAAATACGTGGAGAGGGACGAAACGCCTTTGCATAAATACCCATTCCTGGAACCACAATGGGAAGAGTTCAAGGCGATGAAAACGACCGAAGATTTCAAAAGTACAAGTGTGGCGCACAAGGCCCCCCAGGCAAAAAACACACACCCCCACAGACTTGGCACAGCTGGGTATGCGGGTAAAATCCCGCAGTGGAGGAAGGAGGATGACTTGGCAGCTGCACAGGACATCGCCCCGCTGTTTTCCAATATCCCGGATGACCGCGCTCGAAATTGGATTAGAGCAAGGTCATCTACAACGACATTGGGGGAGGTCTCCTTTCGAAACCCAGCAGACCAGCAAGTGTCCCAGCGCCTGGTAAGATATCGATCGACTAGCTTGTAATTACTCCACAACTTCATACGAATTGAAATGACATGTCGTGCTCTTGCAGGAAGAGCTGAGTTTTGAATATACCCTGGGATCATTCCAGGGAACAAGGGAGAATGATATGCTCTCCGTCGCCCTGGGAAACAAGGAGCACCCGGGTCGTACGAGAGGCCTTGGGCTTTACGTTCCTTGGAAAAATAGTTTCCAAGATGACTCCGGAATGTATCGGCATAGGAAGAGAAACAAAGCCGAGCGTGACGCACAGCTACGAGAAGAGATCAAGGAATCTCTTAGAGAGGAGCTAATGGGTGAGCTGGCTTATGTAATCAGATATGAGGTGCGGAAACAAACAGAAAGTCAGCAGGCCGCTACCGCCGCTCCTGTGCTAGCTAGCTTGCACAACCGTCCGAGTAGCTGCTCGTCCAATCCGACGCAAACCCAGGCCAAATTTCCTGTGGATGACATCCTGGTAATAATTATTACCTCTCGAGTGCTTGCTCCATTGATAGGCCTATTCGAGTAGCTAATTTTGTATCGTTATGTAGGAGCCTACGAAGTGCAGGCTCCAAGTGAGATATGGCTCCATTCCCTTGTACGCTGCTTGGGGCCAGGCATATTCGTCTGATATCGGGGCCGTGGTCCACGGTCAAGCTTTAGCGCCAGGCTTCACAAAAGTTAATGTGGATGGTGTGCATGTCAATTTTGAGGTGGTCCCGCTACCGAAGCCCCCCAACGACGAGATCATGACTCTAGAACAGGCCATTGGAACATTCATCCAGTGCCCCAAAAGCGACATCTCCCTGGAGGCTTCTTCATCGGTGGCAGGACCAGAGCAACATGCATTGCTGCCATCTTCATTACAAGACTAGTCGGTTCCACCACCGGTAACTGCACCGGTGCCATCTCCATTACAAGACCAATCGGTTCCACCACCGGAAACTGCACCGGTGCTATCTCCACGGGTGTTATTCTCGCCAGATCAACTTGCATCGCTGCTACCTTCAGAGTCGACTGCCGTGAAGTCGAAATATAGCCGAGGCAGCAAGGCCAGTAAGGGCAAAGCAAAGAAGACCAATGATGATATACCGTACCATCCTTTGGCCCACAAATTCGTGCTTGGCGAGCCGTTGATTGAGCAAAAAGCCCTCGAACGCCTAGCATATAGTTGCATACAATTGCACACGTGGTATATGCAGCAGTCCAATAAGCCAGAGGGAGAACGGACCTCAAGTATCACTGTCAAATTCACGTCGGATGATTTCCACCACAGTCTTCAAGAGTGTATGTTCGTGGTCGCCTTTGAGGATTTATTCGATCTGTTCACGCTCAACGCTCTCGACGTCTCAATCATTCGATGCTGGACGCTGTAAGTGTGTACAATCACAGTCTCCGTTCATGTCATACCGATAAATGTCATATCTAATTTGTTGCTTTTGTGTGTGTATATATATATATACACATGCTGACTAAAGCTAGATTATCTAACTCATCGGCTGGTTTCTTGGATCCACACTTGGTCGCCAAGGATACCATCGACCGGGATACAACCCTCGTCGAGAGGTACATTGTAGCAGGACTGAAGGGTTGCCTCAATAAGGAATATGTACTTATGCCCTTCCATCAGAACTTTCATTGGATTTTAATAGTAATTGTACCAAAATGGAACAAAGTATATTATCTTGATTCCCTAAGTAGGAATAAAATGGACTTCACAGTTGTCAGCCAAGTAATCGATAGGTAAGTACATATTCTCCATATATACCTATATTGTACTCTTTCTTTCCTTCCGAATGACTAAGGTTAACTTTTTCGAATCACGTAGGGCGTTCGCGATGTCTGTGATTATCTGCTTGTTTCAAAGGGCATGGCTAGCATTTCCTGAGGCTAGCCAATAAATAGAAATAGATTTTGATTTTGGAGGAAGGAATATCACAGACGGTTTTTAAGTAAAAACCGTCTGTGATATGTATCACAGATAGTTTTTCATTAAAAACCGTCTGTGATAATCATATATCACAGATGGTTTTTACTTAAAAACCGTCTGTGATTATCACATATCACATACAGTTTTTAATTAGAAAGTAAAAACCATCTGTGATTATCACAGACGGTTTTTAATTATAAACTGTCTGTGATATATGATAATCACAGACGGTTTTAAAACCGTCTGTGATAACCTTGGATTATCACTGACCCATAAATTCAGACGGTTCAGAAAACCGTCTGTGATGACGTTTCTGAACCGTCTGTAATGTGCTTTTCTGTAGTAGTGAATGACTCTGGAAATAACCAGGATAATGAATGGGAGGGCTATAGAAAGGAAAATTTGGAACAGAGTAATCTCAAAATCGTAGATTGATATGTACTTTGAATAAGAAAAATTAAGCTAGAATGACATTTAATTTGGAATGGAAGGAGTATCTGTGAAGATTTTCAGATGGGCAAGGCGGTACTTCATATTTAATTTCCTGCTTATAGCAACTTGGGCAAAACAAACCTAAGGAAGAACTAAAATGCTTTCCTCAAAAGTAAAATGTTTTAAATTTAGAACATATTGAGAGTCTAAATTATGTACACCATACCTATCCACCAAGAAGCTGAATACAGTACTCAAGTAGCTGCATAGCTTGCATTTAGGGTTTTTTTGGACTGCGGCGGTTAGGTATTTTTATTATAGCTTATAATTTTTCTTTGTTTTTCAATAAGGCAACGAATAGTGTACATAGTTTTAGACTTTGAAAATCGTTTAAAGAATCCACTCAAAAAAACATTCAATTTAATTTGGTTTTCAAAAAACCAAAACGAAAAACCAACCAAAACCAAAAAAACGGGGCCACAGCAGTGGCCACCGTGAGGGGATGCGACTAGCAGTGAAAGGGACACACATAGCAAAATTAGATCTATCCCTAAGCAGATATTTACCGTTTGCTAGTTTCTTACAACTTGCTCCTTAACAAAGGTGCTGCCTCTAATGCAAATTATTTTGGTGTCAGTTGTTGGCAGTGAGGGAGCGAATGATGCCGTGGAACGTTGTAACAATGCATGCAACCGTTTCTGCACCAAGGATGTTGACACTCCCATGGTTGTTGCTTAAGAAAGTGCATGCATGGGGCCTTCACATGGAAGCCAAGGCCATGTTGTTGTTTGGACTTCAATAATTGGATTTCCCATCCAAACCAGTGTGCCGTCTTATTTGCGTCTTTTTCTTTCTTTTTTTCAATAATGGTGGCTTCGATGCCATTTTCTTTCGAGAATGTGCTCATCTAGCTGTGCTGTATCCTTGGCTAATAAATTTCGTTGTCATGATTTGTGTTGTTATTTAGTTTCTATTTTCTTTTATGTGTTTCAAAGTAATATAGTTATAATACTCCTACTTAACAAAAACCTAAAATGTCATCCACTACAATTGCTATCAATTGAAACTATTAAATGAGTATTACTATTAAATAAATTACTTTCGTTTTTAATTGATGTTTTCATTATTCACATTAAATCATTTTAATTTTGAAATTTTCATTTTACATTTTAATTAATTCAAGGAAATCCTGAGAATTTTGAAAAATGCTATTTTGGCTAAAAGACTTTAAAAAGACTCTGAAAATTGGTATGTTACACGTATATTATTAATGTTGCCTTAAAGCCTTGCGGGGTACAATTTGTACTCACAATTACATGTTCAACAAATATCAGAGCAAGACGAATAGGATCACTCGGTTGGTTATTTTATGCCGTGGGATTTGGTGATGATCATGTCGAATACGGAGGCATTGACCTTGTTAGTCACTTAGTTGCCCCGTGGGTTCTGGCATACCACGATGGCCCTTTTGTCTTTAATTGTCGTTTATTTCCACTGCAAGTTCTTTCCTAAGCGAACTATTTGCCGGATTAGCCTATTTGTATAAAACTTGATACAACTGTTTAATATTATATGCTGCTATGTTCTATTCACTCGTGTATGGATGTGACACAACGATGTTATATGCATGTGCTAATCGCCGATTACAAGACTAGTACGGTACACATGTAGGATTCAGAATTAATTTTCTAGGTCCGACAGCCTCTATGCACAAATATAAGTCTTTTTGGCTTTTCATAGTGTCCAGCGTAAGACTTTGACTGTGGACTGTTCATATTGATTTGGACTGGGGGCCTGTTCGGCAGGCAACAAGCCGACCGGCTTTTCGCAGCTGCTACAGTACCTAACTTTTAAACGGAGTATTTTCTCACGACGGGGTCTACAAGTTAAACGTAGTACACATTAAAAGCCCAACATCTGTACCAGCCAAAATCGCAAGTGAGTATCGATCTCTCCGTAATCTGCACCGTAAACAGCCAAAATTCAAAAATATCAGCCAAAAGCCATAAGCCGCAGCTAAAAAGAACAGGCCCTGGGTACATTTAGAGATGGCAACGGGCACAAACCCGCTGGGTTTTGCTATCCCAAACCCGTGCCCATGAAAGTTGGACATGCCCGCTAAAAAACCCATGCCCGTGACGGGTGCAAATTTTTGCCCAGACCCATGCCCACTGGGTTAACGGGTACCAACGGGTCGCCCGTGGGGTCAATAATGCGAGTTGCAATAATGGTTAATGAAGAGGAGGAAGAAGTTCACGGGCCATCTTCGTTGGAGCCGGAGGGCAGCGCCTACTGCTGCGATGCGCGTTGGCTCCGGCATGGGGGTGGCGAGTTGTTGCCGTGGGAGCGGCGGGCTGAACTGGAAGGTGAGGCGACGACGTGCGGGAGGACGAGCGTGGAGACTGCCGGAGACCGAGCGCGGAGCGCCAGATGCGCCGCCGCTGCAGCGGCTGTTGAATTGGGGTGGGGACTAGGGAGGTGTGAGTAGTGACCGTGACCGAGTGCTAGCTAGGGTTAGCCGTATGGGTAATGGGGCATTGCCACATTGGATTTGGGGGCTTAGGGCTAAATGGCTAATGGGCTGGGCTAGTTTGCCTGGGAGGCTGGGAGCCTGGGTTTATAACTCCTATGAATCGGGTTTATATTACCCATGGGTTTACGGGTTTGGGTACTATAGAAATGTACCTGAACCCGATAGACCCGATGGGTTGGGCTTTTTGCCCATTAAGAAACCCATGGGTTAGGAAATTGACTCAGACCCATGCCCTAATAGAGTAAAAACCCACCGGGTATCGGGTTTCGGGTACCCATTGTCATCTCTAAGTACATTGGTATACCATGCAGTAATTTCTTTGTAGAGATTAATGCCATTTAAAATTTATTTCATCGAACATTAACTTTATGGGTCAATATTTTGTTTGAGTTCGTACCTAATATCAGTTAGTACAAGTTGTGCTGTCTGCACGTTGTTACGGATCTGACTGGGTTTTCTCTTAAGGTTTTGTCACTACTACAGAAAGCCTAATAATAGACGCCAAATCACAGACAGTTTTGTGAAACCGTCTGTGATGTACACTATTACAGACGGTTTTAATTTGGAGGCCGTCTGTGATGTTTGTGGCGGGAAAAAGGAGTGTCACAGACGGTTCTTACCGCTGAACCGTCAGTGATACTGCAATATCACAGACGGTTTTATAATAAAAACCGTCTGTGATATCACAGACGGTTTTTATTATAAAACCGTCTGTGATATTGCAGTATCACAGACGGTTCAGCGGTAAGAACCGTCTGTGACACTCCTTTTTCCCGCCACAAATACCACAGACGGCCTCCAAATTAAAACCGTCTGTAATAGTGTACATCACAGACGGTTTCACAAAACCGTCTGTGATTTGGCGTCTATTATTAGGCTTTCTGTAGTAGTGTATATTTTGGAAACCATGTTGATGTTTAAAACAACTTTATTTTGTGATTGGAGGGAGTATATTTTATATCACTCAATAGTCAGCAGTAACTCTTTTCTAATGAAAACCTCATCCATATCGTGCCTTGTTATAACCTAGCGCTGATAAATTTATTTCGAGAAATCACACTTTTATTTAGACCGTTATAGTCGCATTTCTTAGTGTACATTTTTCTCATTTTCCTTCCATTGTGATACTTGAGCCTTAAAGACAAAAGAATAAGGAAATTACAACACCTACTTTTCGGCTTTTCTATTATAACTAGCTTTCAAACAGAGTGTCTTTTTAAGACAGGCTTTACAAGTTGATTGTAGTACGCACTGTAGCGATTTTATTTATATTGGTCAAAACCGCATGCGAGTTTCTCATGTTCTATACTCTCTCTCATAAACAGTCTAAATAACTTTTTAGATGTGAATATGGCAAACAAGTTGAGAGACCATGTACTAGGTCTAAGATATATTTGTGATGAATAATTGACGCTTTGGTTAAGTTAAATTTGAATTTTTAAATAGTTCCAGTAAACTCGGTTTGCTGCTAGTGCTGATGGTCGGACCAGTTGGGGACCGGTCAGACCGTTAAGAGGAAGCGGTCGGACCAGCCTAAAAAGGCAGTATGATTGATGGGCTGTTGTGACTGGATTTTGGGGACGGCAGACCGGGGTAATGGTATGACCGATTTCTAGTTGGCGATTGCTATTTTTTAGAGAGCATGTTCTAGAGAAGTCGTTCCATTTGTTTTGGCTTTCGGAGAATTTAACATACTCTCTTTCATCACAGTTCCCTTCTGCATCGCGAAGCATCTGATCCAGATTGCCATCATGTAACATATCCAAATCGAAACCATAATCGACATCATCCGGCAGCATATCATTGACTTCGTCGGCGATGTCATTATTACTAACTTCTTGTGTAATCTGCACTTCACCATGACTGGTTCAATGTGCATATCCCTTTTTGAAACCCCTTGAATCAAGTATACTTCAATCTGCGCTCGGTTGTTAAACATCGGCTCCAGCTTCCAATTTTTTTACTTGTTACTTTGCCATTTTGCGACACATTTCTAGGACTTGTGCCCGACATACTCATCCCACAATAGCAGTAGACTTGAAACAAATATAATATATAAGCTATTAAATAAAGTTACCATAGCCATTCTTCTTTACTCCTTTGTTTGATTGATAGAACCTAAAACAACATCTACTCCCCTCCATTTGTTCCTTTTTTTTATAACACATACTTTGCGTTGGCACAGAGAATAGTTCATGAAATGACTATTAATGCATTTGAAATAAAAGAGAGAATAGTTTGTTTCAAGGTTTACTAATAAATGCCAAGAGATGGAAGATTAATAAGGTCAAAGGAGAGAAGTTGTTTTTAA
Source organism: Dendrocalamus latiflorus (assembly GCA_017311315.1). Taxonomy (NCBI): domain Eukaryota; kingdom Viridiplantae; phylum Streptophyta; class Magnoliopsida; order Poales; family Poaceae; genus Dendrocalamus; species Dendrocalamus latiflorus. The sequence goes on from CM029620.1 coordinate 16,414,475, forward strand.
AATCACATGCACGCCCACTATAACAGGAACAAGCTGTAGATACACATGTATGAGTTGTTGCATCTTCAAAAATGTGTTGCTATCACTCGTAGCAACACAATTGATAAGTTAGTGTTTTTATATCTGGTTTTGCTACGGTTGGTCTACCGCAGCATATAATACGTGTTGTTATATAAAAATTCAATTGTTGCAGCGTAGCAACCTGCAACACCTTTTGTTAGCAATAGCAACATCTATGATCATTTGCTAGGAGATATAATCTACAGTTCCTAGCATCACTATTTTTAGACCGAATGCAACATATTCAAAATATACATATGAATTTTCGTATATTCAACCCATAACACATCACGGAAGAATAAACATGCCATAAAGACAAATAGTTCTCATTAAACAAAGCAAATGGTCTCAAATATATTCTTCACATGATCACAGAATGGTAACATCTCAAAGCGTACACAGCAGATACAATAAGTCTTGACGTTTTTAGGGGACAAAGGGCTCTTAATTTCTTAGGCATTGGTATGTACGGATGATCCGGTGGGAAGAATGGCTGTACGCAAGCTCGATATGGACATGACCCGTAATAGCAGGCGAGATTGCTGACGGTCGACGCATGCCGTAGCTGCATGTAGGCCAAGCACAAGGAAGTGGAAATTGACTTAAGCTGTTGCATGCGTGCAAGGAAATTAACTGAAGATGTGTGGAGAGAGACCGCCCCAAGGTCTCCTCTATCTCCTCCGTAGGGATTAGGAACAGATCGAATATGAATCTTACAGTCTCAAATATAAATACGAATTTATATTTTTAAAAATAAATATAATCCATATTAATTTTAAAATGAGTACAAATACGAATCTATATTTTTAAAATAAATACGAAAATATCGTAAGAAATATGAATTCAAATCGAATATGTACTTAATTCGATCCAATGCGAATATTCTTAAAGTTTTGCTACAAATCTTGGTAGAACAAATTTATGTAACATGACTACATATCTACACGAGTTAGCAGTGAAGCGGATAGAGTTAAAAATTATGTAAAATAATTTTCACTTCTTATTTGTGGACCTTGCTTCATAAAAAATTGCTTCCTACAATCATCCTCAGGGAGGTCGCCAACGATGAAAACGGATCGAATTAGAATTGAATAGTCTCAAATACGAATATGAATACAAATATTTTCAAATATGAATACGAATCCATATTTTTAAAATGAATACAAATATAAATACAAATATGAACATTCTCGAATACAGATTTTACTTACAACATCCACATTTTCTCATATATAAATATCGGACAAAACGAAATATCCTTTATCATTCCATCCTACTGCGTGGCGCCATGTGAGTCATAACCATCCCTTGTTAAGAACTTGACAACATTTCAAACTGGAGTGATAACAAGCCATGTAGTCCTGACATTAGCGACGTAGAGAACATTTTATTAGTAGTTTATATCATTGCTTATTAATTATGTGAATTGTCCAAAGGGATACAATTGGTTGGATACTTTTAGATTTGCTGCTTGAGATTTTTACTATAGTAACTAGCTTCAAACGATGTGCCTTTTGAAGATGGGGTCTATAAATTAAATGTAGTAAACACTGTATTGATTTCAGCTATACTTGCTAAAATTGCATATGACTATATTTCTTTTCATACTCCCTCTCACGAGTTAGTACATTAGCACTAGAGGAGCATCTAGGTGGATGAGGTGCTCCAAACGAACCGCATGAGCTGTCTGTTGTTATTCTTTTTTGGGCGCAATCCTACCCAGAAAAACAAATGCCAAAGCAAGTACTCTCTCTGTTAATATATATTATTCTTGGATTTTGCGCAACAACCAGGAGCATATACAAAAGATTACATTATGCGATTCCATTAAATCACTTACTGCTCTTGCATGTTGATTGTTACTTTACTGCAAAATACAAATGATTTTGGAAATTGCCAAGATAATGATTGGGAGGGGTATAGAAAGGAAAATTTGTAACAAAGTTATCTCAAAATCACAGGTTGATATGTACTTAGAATAAGAAAAATTAAGCTAGAATGACATTTAATTTGGAATGGAGGGAGCATCTGTGAAGATTTTCAGATGGGCAAGGAGGTACTTCATATTTCCTGGTTATAGCAACTTGGGCAAAAACAAAAACCTAAAGGAATGACTAAAATGCTTTCCTCAAAAGTAAAATGTTTTAAATTTAGAACATATTGAGAGTATAAATTATTTTCAAGTGTACACCATACCTATCCACCAAGAAGCTGAGTACGGTACTCAAGTAGCTGCATAGCTAGCGTGGCGTATATAGGCGATGTTCTTTTAGACCGCAGCGGTTAGTTTTTTTATTATAGCTTATAGTTTGCTTTGTTTTTCAAGAAGGCAACGAATAGTGTATATAATTTTAGATTCTAAAAATCTTTTAAAGAAGGCAACTGAATGTTAGCGTGACGAGCATAGCACCATGGTAGCAGCCCATCCGGATCCTCTTAGCGCCGAGAATTCTCCGGTGAACAGTGTTGCACTGCACAAACAGGTGAGGGGACTGTAAATCATTGTTCATTACTGTGGCAAGCACTTTTTCACTGTAGCATTAGCGATGTAGTACATAGTACTTTTTAACTCCGTTCTAGGACCCTATCGATTTTACTTTTGGAATGGAACATTTTGGTGCCGAAGTATTTCAGTGTAACGTTTTAGAGTTTTAAATTTTAAATTGATTTATGTGCATGTAGGAAAATATATCAACCAAAATTTTTGTCAAAAATAACAACACAGTATTGTACTTAGGTGGTGCTTATTTAGGCTTAAAAGTCCTGGCTTATTGCTTATTTTATATTATAGTGGTTGAAAATGCAGTGTAGTTGCTGATAAGTTTTTCAGCGTAATTAAATTTAAAAAAATAAAAATTATATCATCACGGACGATGAAAAAGAATAAGGCGAAAAAGAAAAAGACAAAAACCCCAAAAAAGCTATATCACTATAAGTATAAATAATACGGTATAAGTATAAATTTGTATTTAATTCCAGCATAATTAAGTATTATCAAAACACATTTCTAGTTAAATATATTATTTGGCATATGGTGCCCGATCATCACGATGTAGGGTCAAAAATAACTTTAGATTCGTACAACCTGACGAATAGATGACGTCAGCCACTTTCACAAGAACAAGGAGGTATTCTAAAAAAAATGTCTTATTCTAAATAGATAGCACGTAGTATAAACCCAAGCATGGTTGAATTCCATCATCACGTGAGTCCCACGTTTTATGTATGTAGGACAAAACACCTAGCCCCAAGCTGCACGTTGCGTAGGTACTGAATCATGCCCTCGTCTTACTTATTAATTATTTAGTATGTCATTTCGATTACGTCCCCACAAACTTTATAAAACATGTTAAGCCTACTTCTGCATTGCCACTTAGACTTCTTAACGTCATCAAGTTCCTAGGTCTGATCTTGATCAGCACTTCAACAAGACAGCACTTTAACTGGACTGATCTAGGACTGCATCTAGCTAACACATGCAGAGAAATGGTACCATGCCAAATGATAACATGGGACTAAGTCGAGTTGAAGGATATTTCTGCAAAACTATTTTTTTCTATTCAGTTCTAAAACTAAGGTGAATATAATATTACAAAACAAGTTGCAGACTAAGATAAAATGCAAAAAAGGGTACTTACAGAGCAAGTATAGCACTGCTAAAATGGAACTGCAGAGCATATTTTGTGGTTCTGCAAAGGACTGAGGTTTCACAAGTGAAACAGCAGAAAGGTAGCTCTCGGAAATTGTTGTCGACAAATCAAGCTCTTTACAGGCCCCTAATTAATTGCAAGATATCGTACACGGTTGGTGGCATGGTCTACATGGCACAATAATTTTGGTCCTTTGGGGCTAGAAGATTAGGATGGTCAGTACGGTCCACGTGTATAGTGGGTTGATTCTGTCAAGAAGATGATACATGTGGTTCTGTAGTAGTATTTTATCATTATCACTTGTAGCATGCAACAGACTATGACCCCGTTCAAAGGTTATACGGTTTTTGATTTTTGGATGAGGTTTTTGGGTGATTGTGACAGACATTGAGAGAGTAGAATACACTCGTATTGAGAAGCCATTCCATTCGAAGTGGCTTCTGCAGTAACTCCGACAAATGGCTTATAGAAACCACTCTATTCAAAAGTTGTCTTTAAAAAGCCAAAAGTCAAAAGTTATTTAGAACAGTGCCTATATAAATAGACGCTTGTGGATGATTTCAAATAACATAAAACTTGCAGGAGTATGATCGACAATATTTGAGATACGGGTAGGTTTTTGACAAACTTCACGGTGTCAGACCCAGATTTTATAATCCGGAATCTACTGTGTTTAACTGCACTATTCCCTGGATCAGTAGATAGTGCACACAGTTACAGTTCTGAATATCAAAGTACATATCATGCGGAAATGTAAATATAATAGTAGACTTACCCATGGGCCGATTAGGCCGAAATCAATAAATTGCCGCAGCGGAAGAACGAAGCACACAGGTGGGACCTTCAGGACATGCCCACAGGCAGCCAACTGGAGGTTCGCGACCTAGCCCTTGACATCTTCATCTTCCTTTCCATCTTGTCCAATCTTGTTGCTGAGGCGTGGCGATGCGGCTCTTGATTCTGAATTTTGTCGCAAAAGCAAGCGTGAGCACTCCGACCCCGTGCTCCGCGAGCCAATACACAGAATGCAAGTAAATAGTATGCATGGCCTAACAAGGAGAGGCTCGGGTTATTTTATTTGCCAAAAATCGCTTTTAGCAGCATTATTACTCTTATATAATCAAAGTGTTATTACTGTTACCTAACTCTATTCTACAATTGCCAAAATTGACTTAATCCCCAAAAATGCACTTTCTTTATTGACTGCTGTCTAAAACTCCAAGCAGCAAGTATCATCGTTTGTTTAATCCACCGATTATACTATGTATTTTGGATTACTAATAATCCAATCCTGTCATTACTATTCATCGGCTTCTTCTAAACTCTAATAATTATCTTTCATAACTACTTTCACATCCACCGATATTATTCGTATTCAATCCTTTTCATCACTGATTCACAATCATAATCCAACATTCTATCACGTTTTCCATTATCTACCACTAGCTAATTCACAAGTGTATCTTCACTGAAAATTCAATTTACCAAGATTATAATCCACTAAATGTTATGAATTCTCTAATCTTCTCCGAAATTCAATTTATCCCTTTAGTACTTGATCAACTCCTACAAATTCTCATTTTCGTCAATATCTTCCGAGAATTCACTTTAATCACTAATGTAGTAATCCAGCAAGTTATCTTTGTATGTCCTAATTCTCCAAAATCAATGCGCTATTATATATATCCACCAATAATATTACTACTCAAGAAGTATAATCCAATACTTGTATTATTTCTCCAAATCCTCAACAAATTCAATTAGACCATTTATCTAGTCTATCTATTTAACGGGACTCCACTAATTTATTTCTCTCAGGACACACCCCAGCATTCCCTTTTCACGATCGACATGAATCCACCAATACCTTTATGTATATACTAAAAACATCTATCTCCTTTTCTTACAACCCTGTTTATTCTACCCATATTTTAGGTTATAAGATTAGTAATGCCACAATTTGAAATACAATACGTAAAATTTCCTGAGACCTAGCAGTTTTGGAACAAATCTTAATGCTCAAGGGATATTAACTTGATCTACCATACATATGGCATTACACCATATGCCTGATATTACCATAATTTTTCCATACATATGGCATCACATCATATGACATCTTTCAGCATTATAACCGCTTAACTTACCACTGGGACGACACCCAGGACAATTCAAATCAGGACAGTCCTTCGCCCTTCACTTTTCCATTCCCATTCATAAAACGTTTTGAAATAGAACTATATCTGGTTAAGTTCCCATGTCCGCCCTTGACCGTGGGCACGGCTATTCGAATAGTTTTGACTCTGCAGAGTTTTGCACACTTTACCCACAAGAGATAAATCCACCCGTTGCCCCACATGATTCCTTAGCCATGCGGTTGAGTAGACTATCACAGGATTGTTACAATGCATAGTCCTACTGTGGTTACGCCCGCTAAGGTCTATCTTCCGTAGGATCCGACCATCCCTCGGGAAGGGTCCCTCGTGAGCCATCACGGGCAAAGGCGGGGATGTGACCATCCATCCCTTTGCTCGTGGTCATACCTTCACGTAACCACCTAGAGCCACACAAATTAGTAAACCCTGCCTACACTTTGCCAGCTTGTGGTTGTACTGTTTTACACGGGTGACATGACAAGATTCAGTCCTTAGTGGTATCTGGGCGGTCTACCACTAACCCACTTATGCAATCACTGCACCACACACATACACACCATCGAACCAATCCGCCCAGATAATTAAGCAAGTTGGGGATCTTGGGAGTGTAAAATAATCATATCCAACATATACCAGTCATTATCACAATGACTGCCCAAATCAATTTCTCATGAATAAAAGTGATGCTCGGGACAATTTCTTGCCCCGAGTTCCTAATCAATGCTAAGCATGGCATACGATTACGGACTTATTTTCGAAATGCTACTAATATATTTTTGCTAGGGCGACAAGGTTCACACATTCAATTACTCAAAGGAGGGGGTAATACTATTCAAGGTAAACAATGGCATATAACTAGAATATCAAATTTAGCATGTATTTGCATAAAAATAACAGCAATGCAATTTGTTAATTTAAAACAAAGTAATTTGCAGAAATGTAGGTTCAACATGATCAAAGTATTGACTCGCCTAGCACGGTTTACCGCGGTCTTGAGCTCACACAATGCCTTCTCTTGAGCTTAGGATGTTTTCTTCACTTCGCTATTGATATTGCTTGATCCGTGGAATCTTCGGACTTCAGTTTCTAATTACGCGACAAACGACTGAATCCAAAATGAAAGCAAATAACTTAAAAGATCCAAATAAATCCAAACACTTTAACTATCCGATTTAATTTAAATTATACATTTAGTATGATTTGAGAGTAGAAGGATGATACAGGTTAGTGTGTTGTAAGCATAGCGGTAGTTGGATTTGAGCAGAAGGGCGAGTTGTCGGAATACTTTACCGTGAGGAAAAATTTTAGAAATACAAGGGATCGAAAGAGAAGACGTACCTACAGGAACTATCTGCTTTTGGGAAGGGAAGGTGGCCATACATAGTCGATTGGGAAGAAGCGAGACTTAAACTTTTTATTAATTATTTCTTTTATCATTTTCGTATTTATCAAGGAAATTCCATGAGTCAGGTTAGACCTATAGTCTGGTGCAGGAGTTTAGTGCACTAATTTTATCTCTAGGGTATGCATTTCTTGCAACTCCGGTTATGGCAAGGCAAACTGGACTGACAGTGAGATCTGTACTTATTCTATAAATCTTTTAGTCGAAGGTATTAGAACACTTGGATATTTTAATTAAGTTTTTAGAATAGTCTCTGATATAGGCTTTTATTTATTAAGATAAATAGCAAGGGCTCAATATTTATTCTTATATGGTAATTAATTAGAATTTACATCTCTAATAATCCCATTATCATATTTTATACACCTTTACTCATAGCTAGGCTAATTTTAAGTTGAATTAGGATTTATTTGTATGAGTCCTAGCTTGTTAAACCATGCTTAGTATTATTATTTTTATTAAGTTTAACATCATGATTTAATTTAAGGGTACCATTAATATTTTGTTTATACTTTAGTGATTATTTAATCTATTTCTTTAATTCTAATCTTGAGGGTATTTTTAATTGAACTCTATATTAAACTTTGGACATGCAACCAATTCTCTCTTTTTCATTTATGAATTTATAAATAATTTCTTATTCTTACTTTCCATTATAAATTTATAGGTAATTCCTTATTTATACTCTCATGCATAATGTGTCTTTACATGCCACTATTTAAACTTAAATTTGTAATTTCATTCATGACCCTTTTAGTTTAATCATACAACCAAATTTTTACTCAAATTTTCATTTACAATTCACATTTTAAGATTGCTTCATGAAGTAAATTGAGATGATGCAGGTGATATCCATTAGGTAGGTGCTAATCTGCAGTGGGGCCCACATGTCATGCTTACCAGAAAAGGCATTGAGGGGGGGGGTTCGGTGTGGCCATCACAGAGAAGAGGAGGAAGAAACAGGGGAGGCGGCTGGTGCACGGTGGTGATGGCGCCGCCGGCGAGGAATGGCCGGGTAGGCGGCGGCGACTAGCAAAACGGAATGCCCAGGCGACGAGTTAGCTCCGGGAGGTAGTCACTTCGGCCGGGGAGGCGCCAGGGCGAGCTGGCGGCGGCGTTAGGCGGCCGGTGATGAGGGGAAATGGGGCGCCGGCGGCCGGAAGGGAGAGAGGGCGAACTAAGGTGAGCACAAGCAAGAACGAGTCATGGGGAACCTTACCATGTCGTCCATGGTGGCGGGGAGGCGACGAGGAGCGCCGGCATCGGGAACCGTGGGGGCACGGAGAGGCTCACCGTGGCGGGGAAACTTGAGCGGCGGAGAGCGGTGGTCGACCACGGGGGTGGCTTCCACGGCTGATGGAGGAGCTCCCAGCACCGGGAATTGAATCGGGGCTCGGCGAATCGGCGGGGAGCTTGGGCGCCGGAGTTTGGGAAGATGGAGGGGGCCGGCAGCGATTGAGGCACTTCGGCTCAATTGGTTGCAAGGGAGGGGAGGAGGGAGTAGTGCGGCGCTGTTAGGACTCCCAGGTGAGGCTTTTATAGCCGGTAGAGGTGGACGCGCGGCGGGGCAGCGTCGGCCTTCCGCTGTTCACGCTGGCAGGGGGGAGGAACTCAATCTCTCCGAGATTTTGTGGGGGAGAGAGGACGGGTGGTGCTTTGAACTTGCCCGCGGGGTGTGAGAGAGAGGGGGAAGGATCGGCTGCGGCAGGGCGCGAGAGAGAGCTGGTGCTAGGGGCGCGGCCGCGTGGAGAAGAAGGCGACGGGGAGAAGGAGATGACGCGGCTGGCATTCGGGACCCGCTCGCAGAGGGAGAGACGGGCGGGGGAGCGGTCCACCACGCAGGCGCGGCCAAGACAGCGCGAGGGAGCGGCCGTGCGGCCACACGACAGCGGGAGGAGAGGCGCGAGGGCGGGGCGCGGGCCCGCAGCGCAGTGAGGCGCGAACGCGCGCTGCTGGTGGCGGGCTGGGCCGCGCGAGCGCGCCGACCGCGCGGAAAGAGAGGGCTGGGCCGAGGTGATGGCCGGCCCGACTGTGTTATTTTTATTTCTCTTTTCTTTTCTTTTTAGTTTAGACATTTGTGTGTGTATTATCTATCTACAATTATGTATATCTTCATATAATTTCAATTATATTTACTCTCTTTCTTGCTCCTTATAATTCTGTATTTACCATTTTGTGGATATTTATTACATAAAGGTTATTTCCTTGCTATGCCTAGTTGTATGTATATATATACATATACATACACTTGAACTTATATTTATTTATTTTTTTTGCTTACCAAAATTTCTAGGGATAACATTCCATGCTTATTTACACTTCTCCTTTATTATTTTATGGACCATCTTTTCAATTTCTTTATTTGGTACTCATGTTTTATTATTTCATGTGTTGATTTCCTTCCCTCTTTTTACTTTTGTAATTCCTTTATATTTACAAAAAGTCAACAAACTCCAAATTCAAATGTAAAGCAAATAAAATAACCCAAAAACTTTATAATTTAATATTTATATTTTCCAGGACGTTACAAATCTACCCCCCTTAAAAAGAATCTCGACCCCGAGATTCCGGTAGAGCAGAAAGAATGAAGATGAGTTATATTGGCCAGCAATAGGTTTTGGGATGTTGCTCGACGTATAGTTTCTTAGCTTCACAGAGAGATGAGAATCTGCACAATAGGGGTTATAACTTGGAGAAGTCAAAGGGGAAGAGAGAAGCCTTGTTCTTCTGGATAAGTCGTAGACTTCCAAATACTTGCTCTTTGACGCTGTTGTCTTCATGTCGTCGTGGAATGGAGTAGTTGCATCGCCTATTGGACACATGGTTGTAGAATTTCCTTACTAATAGGTGGGTAGCAACGATCTGTGCCCTAGGGGTACTGGGCCTTGGAATATCAAAGAGGCGACGATGGACAATTCTATATGGTGGTCTTCCACTTCTACGAGAATCTCGTTCTTGCTTATTTGCTTTGCCAGACACGTCGATTTTTGCTAAAGGTACGTCTTGTAATCCTCATTACCAGAAGATTTCTGGTCTTGCGAATCTCCTCGGCATGATTCTATTAGATCCAATATAGCATTATTACATATAGTATTATTACACTTCCAAGGTAGCCATACATCATATCAGTACTTCCAAAAGTATTTATACATCATAACAGCTCATGCACCAAAATACTCAGAGCATCACTTCTCTTGCTACCCCCCTTAAATAAATGGTAACGGACATTAGTCATCCTTTTTAACTCCGGGCCTGAAAAGTCCTATGGCGGCTTGGAGACTCATCCGCTGTATCTCAGCTGCTTTGGTCAGCAACGGGCTCAGGAAGCAGTCCTTGGGGCAGTGGTCTTGTCCTTCACAGAGAAAACAGGTCATCTTTCTCGTTGGACATTCTCCTGGTAGGTGATCTCCTCCACAGTTGGGGCAGTTAACAGTACATTGACTTTTCTCATGTCCCTTTGCTCCACAACGCCTGCAAGCTATTAGGGTCTTGAGGCAGTCGTCCGGGTAATGGTATTCCTTGCAGTATAAGCAATAGGGAACTGGGCAATTGTAGTAGTAATGTCCGGTTTGCCCACATGTAAAACATGCTCCTTGTCCTACTTGTCGTAACGGAGGACAGTGTTGTGCGACATGTCCTGCTTTGCCACATTCAGTGCATATATTATTCCGTGTAGTTTCCTGGTCTAGTGGCAGCACCTTGGTAGTTGCAGCTTGTTCTTCTTTGGAGTTGATGGGATTTTCTTCGTCGGAGCTAAAGTTGATGGTGATGGTATCCACTATTTGCTTGCCTTTCCTCTTGATGGGGCAATTCTTCGCGCAATGCCTTGATTCGCGGCAGTGGTAGCATTTGCGTTTCTTCCCTTGAAGCCTACTTGGTACAGGGCTACTGTTACTTTCATTGTGATGGCTTCTCCTTGACACTTCTTGCAGGGTGAGGTTATGTGATGATTGGTACGTATGGCTGGGGTTATTGACACTAGTGAATCTTTCCTTGTTAGGGTTAAGGTTGGTGGCGATGGCATCTTTTGCTGGTGTTTCTAGATTCCTTTGGGGGCACCTATTGGCATAGTGTCCCACATCTCCACATCTAAAGCAAGTGAGATCTTCTTGATGTTTGCCTGGAGCAGTCCTGCTGTTATTTTTATTGTGACTGCCTCTTTTTGGTACTCTTCGCGGAGTGGGGTTTGGTGATAGATTGTAGGGACGGTTAGGGTTTTGGCGAGCATCAATTATTATTCTCCCTCCCTTGCGTCTGATTGTGGCAGTTGTCTTGTTGCTATCCATTGGGCCTGATAGGATTTTCCAGAAAAGGTGAGAGGGAATAGCATAAGATAAGTATTAAATCGAAGAGATCAGATATTCTAAACCCATTCAAAATTTTATAAGCAAGTGGTTCCCGTGACTGCGAAATAAGATGCCCAAGGGCAAGAAGGCAGTGCACAGGGCCAAAGCGAAAGCTCGCGACAAGACAACGTCTATTCGTGGAAACACATATGTGGGGGCACAAGGTTTATTGGCATAGTCCGTTTAGAACGAGACTACCTTATCTTCATGACCATCTTCAACGTTCTTAACCCTAAATTTTTGATGTAAAGGTACGAGAAGAGGATTGAAATTCTTCTTTTGAATCAATAGACAAAGGAGGGAAGATTTGGGGTAATTTGATTGTTATCAATACTCACTTTTATATTATCATTTTGAATTCGGGGTAAGAGAGCCTCAGAAGTATAAATGGTCAGGGCAGCATATAGATGAGAGGGAATCGTTTAAGAGGGATGAGAATGAGCAATACTACTTATATTTTTGGAAGTAGTATTTTAATGAAATATTTCTAGTCATGAAACAAACGGCCAGGCTAACTAGGTCACGACCTGCAGTCGATACGCTCTGATACCAAACCTGTCAGACCCAGATTTTATAATCCGGAATCTACTGTGTTTAACTGCACTATTCCCTGGATCAGTAGATAGTGCACACAGTTACAGTTCTGAATATCAAAGTACATATCATGCGGAAATGTAAATATAATAGTAGACTTACCCATGGGCCGATTAGGCCGAAATCAATAAATTGCCGCAGCGGAAGAACGAAGCACACAGGTGGGACCTTCAGGACATGCCCACAGGCAGCCAACTGGAGGTTCGCGACCTAGCCCTTGACATCTTCATCTTCCTTTCCATCTTGTCCAATCTTGTTGCTGAGGCGCGGCGATGCGGCTCTTGATTCTGAATTTTGTCGCAAAAGCGAGCGTGAGCACTCCGACCCCGTGCTCCGCGAGCCAATACACAGAATGCAAGTAAATAGTATGCATGGCCTAACAAGGAGAGGCTCGGGTTATTTTATTTGCCAAAAATCGCTTTTAGCAGCATTATTACTCTTATATAATCAAAGTGTTATTACTGTTACCTAACTCTATTCTACAATTGCCAAAATTGACTTAATCCCCAAAAATGCACTTTCTTTATTGACTGCTGTCTAAAACTCCAAGCAGCAAGTATCATCGTTTGTTTAATCCACCGATTATACTATGTATTTTGGATTACTAATAATCCAATCCTGTCATTACTATTCATCAGCTTCTTCTAAACTCTAATAATTATCTTTCATAACTACTTTCACATCCACCGATATTATTCGTATTCAATCCTTTTCATCACTGATTCACAATCATAATCCAACATTCTATCACGTTTTCCATTATCTACCACTAGCTAATTCACAAGTGTATCTTCACTGAAAATTCAATTTACCAAGATTATAATCCACTAAATGTTATGAATTCTCTAATCTTCTCCGAAATTCAATTTATCCCTTTAGTACTTGATCAACTCCTACAAATTCTCATTTTCGTCAATATCTTCCGAGAATTCACTTTAATCACTAATGTAGTAATCCAGCAAGTTATCTTTGTATGTCCTAATTCTCCAAAATCAATGCGCTATTATATATATCCACCAATAATATTACTACTCAAGAAGTATAATCCAATACTTGTATTATTTCTCCAAATCCTCAACAAATTCAATTAGACCATTTATCTAGTCTATCTATTTAACGGGACTCCACTAATTTATTTCTCTCAGGACACACCCCAGCATTCCCTTTTCACGATCGACATGAATCCACCAATACCTTTATGTATATACTAAAAACATCTATCTCCTTTTCTTACAACCCTGTTTATTCTACCCATATTTTAGGTTATAAGATTAGTAATGCCACAATTTGAAATACAATACGTAAAATTTCCTGAGACCTAGCAGTTTTGGAACAAATCTTATTGCTCAAGGGATATTAACTTGATCTACCATACATATGGCATTACACCATATGCTTGATATTACCATAATTTTTCCATACATATGGCATCACATCATATGACATCTTTCAGCATTATAACCGCTTAACTTACCACTGGGACGACACCCAGGAAAATTCAAATCAGGACAGTCCTTCGCCCTTCACTTTTCCATTCCCATTCATAAAACGTTTTGAAATAGAACTATATCTGGTTAAGTTCCCATGTCCGCCCTTGACCGTGGGCACGGCTATTCGAATAGTTTTGACTCTGCAGAGTTTTGCACACTTTACCCACAAGAGATAAATCCACCCGTTGCCCCACATGATTCCTTAGCCATGCGGTTGAGTAGACTATCACAGGATTGTTACAATGCATAATCCTACTGTGGTTACGCCCGCTAAGGTCTATCTTCCGTAGGATCCGACCATCCCTCGGGAAGGGTCCCTCGTGAGCCATCACGGGCAAAGGCGGGGATGCGACCATCCATCCCTTTGCTCGTGGTCATACCTTCACGTAACCACCTAGAGCCACACAAATTAGTAAACCCTGCCTACACTTTGCCAGCTTGTGGTTGTACTGTTTTACACGGGTGACATGACAAGATTCAGTCCTTAGTGGTATCTGGGCGGTCTACCACTAACCCACTTATGCAATCACTGCACCACACACATACACACCATCGAACCAATCCGCCCAGATAATTAAGCAAGTTGGGGATCTTGGGAGTGTAAAATAATCATATCCAACATATACCAGTCATTATCACAATGACTGCCCAAATCAATTTCTCATGAATAAAAGTGATGCTCGGGACAATTTCTTGCCCCGAGTTCCTAATCAATGCTAAGCATGGCATACGATTACGGACTTATTTTCGAAATGCTACTAATATATTTTTGCTAGGGCGACAAGGTTCACACATTCAATTACTCAAAGGAGGGGGTAATACTATTCAAGGTAAACAATGGCATATAACTAGAATATCAAATTTAGCATGTATTTGCATAAAAATAACAGCAATGCAATTTGTTAATTTAAAACAAAGTAATTTGCAGAAATGTAGGTTCAACATGATCAAAGTATTGACTCGCCTAGCACGGTTTACCGCGGTCTTGAGCTCACACAATGCCTTCTCTTGAGCTTAGGATGTTTTCTTCACTTCGCTATTGATATTGCTTGATCCGTGGAATCTTCGGACTTCAGTTTCTAATTACGCGACAAACGACTGAATCCAAAATGAAAGCAAATAACTTAAAAGATCCAAATAAATCCAAACACTTTAACTATCCGATTTAATTTAAATTATACATTTAGTATGATTTGAGAGTAGAAGGATGATACAGGTTAGTGTGTTGTAAGCATAGCGGTAGTTGGATTTGAGCAGAAGGGCGAGTTGTCGGAATACTTTACCGTGAGGAAAAATTTTAGAAATACAAGGGATCGAAAGAGAAGACGTACCTACAGGAACTATCTGCTTTTGGGAAGGGAAGGTGGCCATACATAGTCGATTGGGAAGAAGCGAGACTTAAACTTTTTATTAATTATTTCTTTTATCATTTTCGTATTTATCAAGGAAATTCCATGAGTCAGGTTAGACCTATAGTCTGGTGCAGGAGTTTAGTGCACTAATTTTATCTCTAGGGTATGCATTTCTTGCAACTCCGGTTATGGCAAGGCAAACTGGACTGACAGTGAGATCTGTACTTATTCTATAAATCTTTTAGTCGAAGGTATTAGAACACTTGGATATTTTAATTAAGTTTTTAGAATAGTCTCTGATATAGGCTTTTATTTATTAAGATAAATAGCAAGGGCTCAATATTTATTCTTATATGGTAATTAATTAGAATTTAAATCTCTAATAATCCCATTATCATATTTTATACACCTTTACTCATAGCTAGGCTAATTTAAAGTTGAATTAGGATTTATTTGTATGAGTCCTAGCTTGTTAAACCATGCTTAGTATTATTATTTTTATTAAGTTTAACATCATGATTTAATTTAAGGGTACCATTAATATTTTGTTTATACTTTAGTGATTATTTAATCTATTTCTTTAATTCTAATCTTGAGGGTATTTTTAATTGAACTCTATATTAAACTTTGGACATGCAACCAATTCTCTCTTTTTCATTTATGAATTTATAAATAATTTCTTATTCTTACTTTCCATTATAAATTTATAGGTAATTCCTTATTTATACTCTCATGCATAATGTGTCTTTACATGCCACTATTTAAACTTAAATTTGTAATTTCATTCATGACCCTTTTAGTTTAATCATACAACCAAATTTTTACTCAAATTTTCATTTACAATTCACATTTTAAGATTGCTTCATGAAGTAAATTGAGATGATGCAGGTGATATCCATTAGGTAGGTGCTAATCTGCAGTGGGGCCCACATGTCATGCTTACCAGAAAAGGCATTGAGGGGGGGGGGGGTTCGGTGTGGCCATCACAGAGAAGAGGAGGAAGAAACAGGGGAGGCGGCTGGTGCACGGTGGTGATGGCGCCGCCGGCGAGGAATGGCCGGGTAGGCGGCGGCGACTAGCAAAACGGAATGCCCAGGCGACGAGTTAGCTCCGGGAGGTAGTCACTTCGGCCGGGGAGGCGCCAGGGCGAGCTGGCGGCGGCGTTAGGCGGCCGGTGATGAGGGGAAATGGGGCGCCGGCGGCCGGAAGGGAGAGAGGGCGAACTAAGGTGAGCACAAGCAAGAACGAGTCATGGGGAACCTTACCATGTCGTCCATGGTGGCGGGGAGGCGACGAGGAGCGCCGGCATCGGGAACCGTGGGGGCGCGGAGAGGCTCACCGTGGCGTTAGGCATTAGCGATTTTCCTTTTGGAACGGAACATTTTGGTGCCGAAGTATTTCGGTGTAACGTTTTAGAGTTTTAAATTTTAAATTGATTTATGTGCATGTAGGCAAATATATCAACCAAATTTTTTGTCAAAAATAACAACCCAGTATTCTACTTAGGTGGTGCTTATTTGGGCTTAAAAGTACTGACTTATTGCTTATGTTATATTGTAGTGGTTGAAAATGCAGTGTAGTTGCTGATAAGTTTTAAGTGTAATTAAATTTTTTTAAAAATAAAAAATATTATATCATCACGGACGATGAAAAAGAATAAGGGAAAAGAGAAAAAGGCAAAAAATGCCCAAAAAGCTATATCACTAGAAAAAGACAAAACATAAGAAGTTAAAAGTCAAAAGCCAGAAGTAGGAACTCTAAGGGTATATCGAGTGATAGACATTGAACAAAAATGCCTATAACCTCTACGTTATGTAGACACTAACTCCAGTGCAGCAGAGGCAGTTGGCAGCTTGGTGCAATCATGTGCATGGCACAATTTCAACAATGTTTGCATGGTTCAAATAGTTTGGTGGATAAGAATCTAGATGGAAAATTCTAGAAATTTTGATAAATCTAGAAAAGGGTGTGCATTCATCTGGTGCAACTGATTCTTTATTAGTAACTAATTAGAGACCCATGCGTTGTAACAGAATCATAAAAATGATGAGACGGAATACTAACTCCTATTTATATAATAGTAGAGATAAGTAATTTTTTTGTCCATCATATCAACATGGAATAGCTGTATCACACGTATCTTTAAGCACAACCAGCAATGCCAAAAACATAACTCACTTCTAAAAAAATATTAACTAGATGTGAATTACCTAAAATGCTAGACACTAATGTATTTACATTCTTTAAGGAAAATGTTTTTGAAGTAAATGACAATCGTGATATATGTTTGGTTGGAAGAGCAATTATTTCAGATATCGACGGGATAACAAAGGTGTCGGCGAGCTAGTCTCAGTATCGTTGTTAGAAGATGAAGGCTATATAAGAAAAAACAATGCAAAACCATCCCAAAATCGCTTCTATTGTAAGTTACTCATTCTCTGAAGTGTCCAAAGGGGTAGGTGTACAACAATCCCAAAATCGCTTCTATTGTAAGTACACCTAGTCCAACACACAGTTCAGAATGTCATCTCAACTCATTTCACCCTAAATTTAAACTATTATTATATTAATTTTCTTCAACATAATCCTGAATAGGTGTACAACAAAGAATTAATCAACACTAGAGATGAGGAATGGCGACAAAGTTGATGTGCAGCAATTAATGGCCTGACGTGTACTCCGTCTACACTTCTTCATGTAGCATCAATCAAGAAAATAGCACAAAATAGCATAGTGTAGGCCGGTTCAACGCATGGTTGAATTCCATCATCACGTGGGTGCCACGTTGCATGTATGTAGGACAAAACACCTAGCCCCAAGCTGCACGTTGTGTAGTTACTGAGCCATGCCCTCCCCTTTCTTATTTGTTATCTTAGATGATCGTTAAAAGCGATATGCACTGTATAAAGTAGAACATGGAATAATTATATTTTTGTATAGCTCTTCACTTAATCTAGAAATTCATCACTTATGATAATAAACAATTTTGTGGTAAAATAGAAAAATAGGGTACTTACAGAGCAAGTATAACACTGGTAAAATGGAATTGCAGAACATATTTTGTGGTTTCTGCATAGGACTGATGTTTCATAAGTGAAATAGATAGGTACCTTTCAGAAATTGCTGTCAATGAATCAAGCTCCTTACTGCCTCCTAATTAATTGCAAGATATCGTACGCGTACTATGGTAGAGGTGGCATGATCTACGTGGCACAATAATTTTCGTCGTTAGGGGCTAGAAGATGACATACATTCAGAAAGAACGTAACTACGTGAACATAAATAGATAGAAATGTGGACAGAAATCAATACAGACTTACTTATCAATATTTATATTTTGTATGGGAATCTAAATGAAGCTCTTTACATGTAATTTTCTTTCTATAGTCTTTGTTGATATATATGTCATTTCGACTATGTCCCCACCAACTTTATAAAACAAGTTATGGCTACTTCTGCACTGCCGCTTAGACTTCTTAACGTCATCAAGTTTCCAGGTCTGCTCTTGATCAGCACTTCAACAGGACAGCACATTAACTGGACAGATCTAGAAATGCATCTAGCTAACACATACTGAGAAATGGTGCCATGCTAAATCTTAATAGGGGACCGAGACGAGTTGAAGGCTATTTCTGCAACACTATTTTCTGCAAGGACTGAGGTTTCACAAGTGAAACAGAAAGGTAGCTCTCAGAAATTGTTGTCAATGAATCAAGCTCCATAGAGGCCCCTAATTAATTGCAAGATATCGTACACGTACTATGGTTGGTGGCATGGTCTACATGGCACAATAATTTTGGTCCTTAGGGGCTAGAAGATTAGTAATGGCCAGTACCGTCCACGTGTATAATAGGTTGATTCTGTCAAGGAGATGATGCATGTGGTTCTGTTGTAGTATTTTATCATTATCACTTGTAGCATGCAACAGACTATGGCCATGTTCAAAGTTGATACGGATTTTGATTTTTGGTTGTGGTTTTTGACTGATTGTGAGAGAGATTGAGAGAATAGAAGACACTTGTGTTTTGAAGCCACTACATTCGAAGTGGCTCCTGCAGTAACTCTGACAAATAGCTTATAGAAACCTGTACATTCAAAAGCCGTCTTCTAAAAGCCAAAAATCAGAATCTATTTAGAACAGTGCCCATATAAATAAATGCTTGTGGACGATTTCAAATAACATAAAACTTGCAGGAGTATGATTGACAATATTCGTGATATGGGTGGGTTTTTGACAAACTTCCTGGCTTATTGGTGTATTGTTTTTTTTAAAAAAAATCCCAATTTTAAAAATATCTAAAGGCGCTGGAAGAAGCTTGCTGGTTAGTGTCATATGGTGCTAATTAATGGTTAGGCATCCCTAATTAATTGCAAGATATCATGCACGTACTATGGCTGGTGGGTTGGTGACAGCATGTGCGTGCATGCCACAGTAGTTTTGGTTGCTAGGGGCCAGAAATTACCAATGCCGTCCGCGTGTGTAACGGGGCTGAGTCCTATCGTCCATATCAATTATCATGAAGAGGAGGCGTGTGGATCTGTATTTGTATTTGATAATTATCACGTGTACGTAGCGTTCCACAAATGCCTTTATAAATAGATGGCATGCTGGTCTCGGTTTGCCACTTCAATAGCAGCCGTTTCTCCTTGTTCCGTGAGAAAAAAAAAATCACATAGCTGGGAAGAGTATGGAAGGCAAAGGTTTTAAGAGTGTGCTTATCAGTGTACTCATACTGGGTCTAGTTCTTGAGAATATCCAAGTGGATGCAAAGAGCTGCTGCCCAACCATATCAGCAAGAAATATATATAACACTTGTCGTCTTACGGGTGCATCAAGGGAAACCTGTGCAAAACTCTCTGGTTGCATACATCAAAAATCAAACAAATGCAAGCCCCCTTACCCGTACTTTGGTAAATGAACCCACTCCTTTTATTATTTTGTCACAATCAAGAAATTCCCTTTTAATATTAGATGTTTTGGCAGATAAAGCAGATGTCGTTGACTTTTGCAAGTTGGGATGTACGTCCTCCGTGTGCAACAACATAAATGCTTGTAAGTCAAATTTATTACCGTTTGCTAGCTTCTTACAACTTGCTCCTTAACAAAGGTTTTTCCTCTAATGCAAATTATTTTGGTGTCAGCTGTTGGCAGCGAGGAAGCGAATGATGCCGTGGAACGCTGTAACAATGCATGCGACCGTTTCTGCACCAAGGATGTTGACGCTCCCATGGATGTTGCTTAAGAAAGTGCATGCATGAGGCCTTCACATGGAAGCCAAGGCCATGTTGTTGTTTGGACCTCAATAATTGGATTTCACATCCAAACCAGTGTGCCGTCTTATTTGCATCTTTTTCTTTCTTTTTTTCAATAATGGTGGCTTCGATGCCGTTTTCTTTTAAGAATGTGCTCGTCTAGCTGTGTTGTATCCTTGGCTAATAAATTTCGTTGTCACGATTTGTGTTGTTATTTAGTTTGTATTTTCTTTTATGTGTTTCAAAGTAATATAGTTATAGTACTCCGGCTTAATAAAAACCTAAAATGTCATCCACTACAATTTTTATCAAGTTAAACCATTAAATGAATATTGCCATTAAATAAAATACTTTTGGATTTAATTGATGTTAGATTATTCACATTAAATCATTTTAATTTTGAGATTTTCATTTTACATTTTAATTAATTCAAGGAAATCTTGAGAATTTTGAAAAATGCTATTTTGGCTAAAGCACTTTAAAAAGACTTTGAAAATTGGTATTTTACACGTATATTCTTAATGTTGCCTTAAAGTCTTGCGGGGTACAATTTGTACTCATAATTACTTGTTGAACAAATATCAGAGCAAGACGAAGAGGATCACTCGGTTGGTTATTTTATGCCGTGGGATTTGGGGATGATCATGCCGAATACGGAGGCATTGACCTTGTTAGTTGCCCTGTGGGTTCTGGCATACCACGATGGCCCTTTTGTCTTTAATTGTCGTTTATTTCCATTGCAAGTTCTTTCTTAAGTGAACTATTTGCTCGATTAGCCTATTTGTATAAAACTTGGTACAACTACTTAATATTATATGCTGCTATGTTCTATTCACTCGTGTATGGACGTGACGCAACGATGTTATATGCATGTGCTAATCACCAATTACAAGACTAGTACGATACACATGTAGGATTCAGAATTAATTTTCTAGTTCCAACAGCCTCTATGTACAAATATAAGTCCTTTCGGCTCTTCATAGTGTCCAGTGTAAGACTTTGACTGTGTTCATATTGATTTGGACTGGGTACATTGGTATACCATGCAGTAATTTCCTTGTAGAGATTAATGCCATTTAAAATTTCTTTCATCGAACATTAACTTTATGGGTCAATATTGTGTTTGAGTTAGTACCTAATATCAGTTAGTACAAGTTGTGCCATCTGAACGTTGTTACGGATCTGACTGGGTTTTCTCTTAAGATTTTGTATTTAAAAAATCTCACAAATATGAGAATAAATATTGTGTTTTTTTTCATTTCCATATATTAAGGGCAATCACATGTAGAGTTATAATCGTACTTTTTATGAAACATAATAAAGTTTAAATATTTGAGACACATGCATATGCATATATTCAGTCAAAGTACGATGTCATGTTGTAGTAAGGTAGATATTGAGCCAGACTTACATTTAAATGCATCTCATTATGCAAACGTTTTGCAGTTCCAAAAAGGAAAACCCAACCTATTTATGAGAAGTGGTCAGACGTCTCCCTTCAAGTTGATGTTGAGTCGATGTATAAATCAAACCAAGCTCAATATGAAACCAGTTCGAAATGAAATGAGTTTGATCCGAGGAGTAAAGAGGAATTAATCGTTGACTTCTTTAGGAGACAAAGGGCTCTTAATTACTTAGGCATTGGTATGTACGGATGATTCGGTGGGAAGAATGGCTGTACGGAAGCTCGATATGGACATGACGCATGCCGTCGCTGCATGTTAGGCCTAGCACAAGGAGGTGGAAATTGACTTAAGCTGTTGCATGCATGCAAGGAAATTAACTGAAAATGTGTGGAGAGAGACCGCCCAAAGGTCTCCTCTATCTCCTTCGTAGGGATCAGAAACACATCAATACGAATATAAGAGTCTCAAATACGAAAACAAATTCATATTTTTTAAAATAAATATGAATCTATATTTTAAAATGAGTATAAATACGAATCTATATTTTTAAAATAAATACAAAAATGTCGTAAGAAATACAAATTCACATCGAATATGTACTTAATTCGGTCGAATGCGAATATCCTTCAAGTTTTATAACAAATCTCGGTAGAACAAATTGATGTAACATGACTACATGTCTATACGAGTTAGCAGTATAGCGGATTGTGTTGAAAATTACGTAAAATAATTTGCACTTCTTATTTGCGAACTTTGGTTCATCAAAAAATTGCTTCCTACAATCATCCGCAGGGAGGTCGCCAAGGATGAAAACGGATCGAATACGAATCGAATAGTCTCAAATACAAATATTTTTAAATATGAATACGAATCTATATTTTTAAAATGAATACAAATATAAATACAAATATGAACATTCCTGAATATAGATTTTACTTACCACATTTACGTTTTCTCATATATAAATATCGGATAAAATGAAACATCCTTTACCGTTTCCATCCTACTCCGTGGCGCCTTGTAAGTCATAACCATCCCCTGTTAAGAGCTTGACAACTTTCCAAACTGGAGTGATAACATATTTTAAGCCATGTAGTCCTCACATTAGCGACGTAGAGAAAATTTTATTAGTAGTTTATATCGTTGTTTATTAATTATGTAAATTGTCCAAAGGGATACAATTTGCTGGATACTTTTAGGTTCTCTGTTTGTGACTTTTGTTATAGTAACTAGCTTCAAACGGTGTGTCTTTTAAAGATGGGGTCTATAAGTTAATTGTAATAAATATTGTACTAACTTCAGCTATACCAGCCAAAATTGCATATGACTGTATCTCTTCTCATACTCTCTATCTTACGAACAATCAGAATTTAGAAGTCATATGTCAAAAACTTTTAAGACATTGAATAAAAATACCCACCTAATCAGTACATTAGCACTAGAGGAGCATCTAGGTGGATGAGGTGCCCCGAACGAACCGCATGAGCTGTCTCTTCTGTTATTCTTTTTTGGGCGCAATCCTACCGAGAAAAACAAATGCCAAAGCAAGTACTCTCTCTGTGTTAATATATATTATTCCGGGATTTTGCACAACAACCAGGAGCATATACAAAAGATTGCATTATGCACTTCTATTAAATCACTTACTGCTCTTGTATTTTGTTTGTTACTTTACTGCAAAATACAAATGACTCTGGAAATAACCATGATAATGAATGGGAGGGGTATAGAAAGGAAAATTTGGAACAAAGTTATCTCAAAATCGCAGATTGATATGTACTTAGAATAAGAAAAATTAAGCTAGAATGACATTTAATTTGGAATGGAAGGAGTATCTGTGAAGATTTTCAGATGGGCAAGGAGGTACTTCATATTTCCTGCTTATAGCAACTTGGGCAAAGCAAACCTAAGGAAGGACTAAAATACTTTCCTCAAAAGTAAAATGTTTTAAATTTAGAACATATTGAGAGTCTAAATTATGTACACCATACCTATCCACCAAGAAGCTGAGTACAGTACTCAAGTAGCTGCATAGCTTGCGTTTTAGGGTTTTTTTGGACTGCAGCGGTTAGGTATTTTTATTATAGCTTATAGTTTTTCTTTGTTTTTCAATAAGGCAACGAATAGTGTACATAGTTTTAGACTTTGAAAATCGTTTAAAGAATCCACTCAAAAAAAACATTCAATTTATTTTGGTTTTCAAAAAACCAAAACGAAAAACCAACCAAAACCAAAAAAACGGGGCCACAGCAGTGGCCACCGTGAGGGGATGCGACTAGCAGTGAAAGGGACACACATAGCAAAATTAGATCTATCCCTAAGCAGATATTTACCGTTTGCTAGCTTCTTACAACTTGCTCCTTAACAAAGGTGCTGCCTCTAATGCAAATTATTTTGGTGTCAGTTGTTGGCAGTGAGGGAGCGAATGATGCCGTGGAACGTTGTAACAATGCATGCAACCGTTTCTGCACCAAGGATGTTGACACTCCCATGGTTGTTGCTTAAGAAAGTGCATGCATGGGGCCTTCACATGGAAGCCAAGGCTATGTTGTTGTTTGGACTTCAATAATTGGATTTCACATCCAAACCAGTGTGCCGTCTTATTTGCGTCTTTTTCTTTCTTTTTTTCAATAATGGTGGCTTCGATGCCATTTTCTTTCGAGAATGTGCTCATCTAGCTGTGCTGTATCCTTGGCTAATAAATTTCGTTGTCATGATTTGTGTTGTTATTTAGTTTCTATTTTCTTTTATGTGTTTCAAAGTAATATAGTTATAATACTCCTGCTTAACAAAAACCTAAAATGTCATCCACTACAATTGCTATCAATTGAAACCATTATATGAGTATTACTATTAAATAAATTACTTTTGTTTTTAATTGATGTATTTATTATTCACATTAAATCATTTTAATTTTGAAATTTTCATTTTACATTTTAATTAATTCAAGGAAATCCTGAGAATTTTGAAACATGCTATTTTGGCTAAAAGACTTTAAAAAGACTCTGAAAATTGGTATGTTACACGTATATTATTAATGTTGCCTTAAAGCCTTACGGGGTACAATTTGTACTCACAATTACATGTTCAACAAATATCATAGCAAGACGAAGAGGATCACTCGGTTGGTTATTTTATGCCGTGGGATTTGGTGATGATCATGTCGAATACGGAGGCATTGACCTTGTTAGTCACTTAGTTGCCCCGTGGGTTCTGGCATACCACGATGGCCCTTTTGTCTTTAATTGTCGTTTATTTCCACTGCAAGTTCTTTCCTAAGTGAACTATTTGCCCGATTAGCCTATTTGTATAAAACTTGATACAACTGCTTAATATTATATGCTGCTCTGTTCTATTCACTCGTGTGTGGATGTGACACAACGATGTTATATGCATGTGCTAATCACCGATTACAAGACTAGTACGGTACACATGTAGGATTCAGAATTAATTTTCTAGGTCCGACAGCCTCTATGCACAAATATAAGTCTTTTTGGCTTTTCATAGTGTCCAGCGTAAGACTTTGACTGTGGACTGTTCATATTGATTTGGACTGGGGGCCTGTTCGGCAGGCAACAAGCCGGTCGGCTTTTCGCAGCCGCTACAGTACCTAACTTTTAAACGGAGTATTTTCTGACGACGGGGTCTACAAGTTAAACGTAGTACACGTTAAAAGCCCAACATCTGTACCAGCCAAAATCGCAAGTGAGTATCGATCTCTGCGTAATCTGTACCGTAAACAACCAAAATTCAAAAATTTCAGCCAAAAGCCATAAGCCGCAGCCAAAAAGAATAGGCCCTGCGTACATTGGTATACCATGCAGTAATTTCCTTGTAGAGATTAATGCCATTTAAAATTTATTTCATCGAACATTAACTTTATGGGTCAATATTTTGTTTGAGTTAGTACCTAATATCAGTTAGTACAAGTTGTGCCATCTGCACGTTGTTACGGATCTGTCTGGGTTTTCTCTTAAGATTTTGTCACTACTACAGAAAGCCTAATAATAGACGTCAAATCACAGACGGTTTTGTGAAACCATCTGTGATGTACACTATTACAGACGGTTTTAATTTGGATGCCGTCTGTGGTATTTATGGCGGGAAAAATGAGTATCACTATTGAGTGGTATTTATGACACCAAATCACAGACGGCCTAAGAACCGTCTGTGATACTCCTTTTTCCCACCACAAATACCACAGACGGCCTCCAAATTAAAACCGTCTGTAATAGTGTACATCACAGACGGTTTCACAAAATCGTCTGTGATTTGGTGTCTATTATTAGGCTTTCTGTAGTAGTGTATATTTTGGAAACCATGTTGATGTTTAAAACAACTTTATTTTGTGATTGGAGGGAGTATATTTTATATCACTCAATAGTCAGCAGTAACTCTTTTCTAATGAAAAACTCATCCATATCATGCCTTGCAATTCCCCAAAATTTCATAATTTCCCGCCTAAGTCCGAGTAGGATTTAGTTTTGACACACCATCAGTAAAATGGGCATAACTTTTGCATACGTTGTCCGTTTTCGACGTTCTTGTACTCGTTGGAAAGCTAACGACGAGCCCGGTCCAAAAAAACAACTCGCTTGTGCTAGTCGCCCCCCAAGACCCCGAAAATCGGCCATCTTTAGACCTAAATCTGCGTCGCAAGTTTTTGGTTTCTATTTTTGCCCTTTTTCTTGGTCTTCCTTTCAGAATGTGGATTTTGCTTCAACTGAAAAGTTGTAGATCTCATCGAAACCTTTCAAATGAGTATATATAAGCTATATAAAACTTTGCTATTTTATCTTTTCAGACTAGTTGTTTATATTGCATCGGTATATAAAATTTTGTGCTCTAATTCACAGACGGTTCTATATATAGAACCGTCTGTGATATTTATTCATCACAGACGGTTCTATATATAGAACCGTCTGTGATAATCTGACCGTTGTGCCCGTCGATCCTGCTCAACCAATCCTAGCCAATAGAAATCTATCAATCCTCATCTCACAGATCGTAGCTCCGCCTCTCTGTTCCCGCGCCAAAAATTTCAAACTCCCGCCTCTCCCTCCCTCTCCCTCCCCTATAAATATAACCTCCATGCTGGTCTCCTCTTCCTTGTTGTCGTCCTTGCTGGTCTCCTCTTCCTTGCTGTCCTCCTCCTTGATGTTCTCCTCCTTGCTGCCTCCTCCTTGCTGTCCTCCTCCTTTTATCCAAATCTCGGCTGGCCAAGGAGGTCCGAGCCAAGTGCGAGGGACATACCCTTGTGAACCAAGCTGCCTGGGGTGTCGTCACACGGCCGTGGATGCCTTGAAGCAGTAGCCACCCGCTCCACAGCTATCGTGGCTGCTGAAGAGGTGTAGGGGTTGCTTCGGCACACGCATCGGGCGAGAAGGCATAGAGGATCTTTGCTTTTTTTCTGTTCTTGTTGTGTAACCTGCTCGTTTTTTTGGGATATTGTAATGGTAGGCTCTAATCTTAATAAAAATAGATGTTTTATGTTTGTGAAATGAATTGAGATGTGAATTGGATGTATACAATTCAGAGAGCATGGCTAGTATTTCCTGAGGCTAGCCAATAAACAGAAATAGATTTAGGGGTAGAAGAGAATATCACAGACGATTTTAACTAAAATCGTCTGTGCTAGATATCACAGACGGTTTTTAACTAAAAACCGTATGTGATATATCAATATCACAGACGGTTTTTAGTGAAAAAACGTCTGTGATATTTACACCACAGACGGTTCGAAAACCGTCTGTGATAACCTTCGATTATCACTGACCCATAAATTCAGACGGTTCAAAAAACCGTATGTGATTACGTTTTTGAACCGTCTGTAATAGGATTTTCTGTAGTAGTGTGTATTTAAAAAATCTCACAAACATGAGAATAAATATTGTGATTTTTTCTTTCCAAATATTAAGGGCAATCACATGTAGAGTTATAATCGTACTTTTTATGAAACATAATAAAGTTTAAATATTTGAGACACATGCATATGCATATATTCAGTCAAAGTACGATGTCATGTTGTAGCAAGGTAGATATTGAGCAAGACTTACATTTAAATGCATCTCATTATGCAAACGTTTTGCAGTTCCAAAAAGGAAAACCCAACCTGTTTATGAGAAGTGGTCAGACATTTCCCTTCAAGTTGATGTTGAGTCGATGTATAAATCAAACCAAGCTCAATATGAAACAAGTTCGAATTGAAATGAGTTTAATCTGAATAAAGAGGAATTAATTGTTGACTTCTTTAGGAGACAAAGGGCTCTTAATTACTTAGGCATTGGTATGTACGGATGATTCGGGGAAGAATGGCTGTAGGCAAGCTCGATATGGACATGACCAGTAATACCACACTACTACAGAAAGCCTAATACTGGACGCTAAATCACAGACAGTTTAGCAAAACCGTCTGTGGCCGACACTAACACAGACGGTTTTAATTTGCACACCGTCTGTATTGATGACATCGGAGAAAATGAGTATCACAGACAATTCTTATCGATGAACCGTCTGTGATATTTGTAACTTCCTGAAAATTTAAATCTGGAAATGTGAATTTCTTGAATTATTTTTGCAATACATTTTAATTGAAATTGGATTTTATGGTGTTTTTCTGAAATTTGGTTGAAGTTCCAAAGAGTTAAAAGGTTCCAGAAGGAAACAAACATGTTTAATAATAGAAAATCAAGATTTAAAATGCGAATCTGAAAAGATGATCCAAAAAAATTATACAGAGGAATGTAATTAATATAACATTCTATATCTAAAAGCAAGGGTACAGAAGTAAGCAAAATAAAAATAGTAGCAACTATAAATATAAGTAAAACTATATGCTTATGCATAACAAGGAAATTATCCTTGCAAAATTAATGTTAAAAGAAAAAAATGGAAAGATACAGAAGTTCAGGGGTGTAAGAAAGAGAGCAAATAAAATTAGAATTATATAAATATATATGTATATATATATGTATATGAAAGCCAATGCATAAAAAGAAAAGAAAAAGAAAACAGCCAGCTGGACCGGCCATCACCACTGGCCCAGCCCAGCCTTTCCCCCTCCCGCCTCAGCGCACTGCACGGCCCAGCCGGGCGCGACCCCGCGGTCCAGCTCCCGCGCGCGCATCTGCTCCCGCTGCCGCCTGGGCCCGCCCCTCGCGCTCACTCCCTCTCTCTGGCAAATGGACCCGAGCGGTCAGAGCCTTCTCTTTCCCCTCTCCCTGTTCTTCCCCCGCGCGGTGGTTCAATCTCCTCCGCTTGACCTCGGTCAAAAGCCGGGTGACACAGCGCGTAGGTCAAGCCGAGCAGCGACGTGGGAGAAGCCCGGAAGAACCGCCCCGTATCCTGCTCCCGCACGCCCGTCGCCCGCTGTCGCCGCTGGCGACACAGCCCGACCACCCTGACGTGCGCCCATGATCTCTCCGTGGCCAGCCGCGCCCGCTCTGCTATAAAGCCTGGACGATCCTCCCTTAGCACTGCCACACCCTCCTCAACCTTTAACCGAAAACAATTGAGGCCAAACCCTCCCAATCGCCGGTAAAGTCCCCTTCCTTCCCCATCTCCGGCGACGCCCACCCTGCTAAATTACCCTACTACTCCCCAATTCCTTGTGGTCGCACCACCCTTGGAGCACGGCAAAGCCTCTCCAACTTTCACCCGAGGCTCTCGTGGCATGTACGTTGCCGGCAGTGAAGCTCCTCCCGCTCCGCCGCCACCACACGCCGCCAACCCCGCTCCGAAGGCCCACGGTCCCCGCCAACCTCTCCACCGGGCTCACCTCGACGCATGCGACGCATTTCCGCCGTCACCCGACCTCCTCCGGTCACCCATCGCCGGCGACGCCACCGACCGAGCCCGCCCCCGAGTTCCTCTGCTCCAACACCCACACCGACTCCTCATCTTATTGTTTATACCTCACCTGTCAGGTAACACTCGAGTGTGAGATGGCTAGCAGCGCGTGCGTTCGTTCGGGCGACCCGAGTTCGATTCCTCTGGCCGCAAGGCATAGATTAGGTTTTTAAGAATTTTTGCCGAGCTACAGTAAATAGAGAAAGTGATTAGGAAATATTAAAAAGGATTAAAGGGAGTATTAAAGATTAATTTGAATGTAAGCAAGCTCATTTAGTTCAGTCAGAGGTTAAATAGTGCTAATTAAGGTTAACAGACTGTCATCAATACTAATGTCAGATTACCACTTGAAACCCCTCACTGACATGTGGGCCATGCCCCTTAATAAGCACAGAGCTGGCCCCACATGTAAGTGGCACACTGGAATAGGAATAAAAATAATGAATGAGAAATTTAAATAGCAAGTGGGACCCACCTGTCAGAGTTTTAATATTTTCTGGATTAAATTAAACTGAGAACATAAAATGGGCATAACTTATTCATTTCAACTCCAAATTGAATGAAACAAATTCCTAAATTCATCTAAATTCAAAATCTATCCAATGGAACTGAAACCATGATTTTTAGAGTTTATTTGAATTTCTGGTGTTATTTGGTTTGACTTGTTGATTTCCTTTTTATCCAAATTTTCGCGCACGAATAAATTAGCTTACGAGGCTCAGGAGGAAGAAGTTGAGGCAGCAGCATTAGAAGCTCAAGAACACCAAGAACAAGACTACGGTGACAAAGGCGAGTCAATACTTTGATCATGTTGAACCTACATTTTCTGCAAACTATTTTTGTTTAAAGTATCAAATTGCATGCTGTTATTTTATATGCAAATACATGTTTAATTTAATATTCTAGTTATATGCCCTTTATTTAACTTGATTAATATTACACCTTCCTTGGAATATTTGCTTATGTGAACCTTGTCGCCCTAGCAAAAATTATAATAGTAATCTTTCGAAAATAAGTCCGTAATTATATGCCATGCTTAGTATTGCTTAGATACTCATGGGCACGAGAGCGCCCAAGCAATCACTTTTAATCCTGAGAAAAATTGGTTGGGCAGTCATGGTGGTAATGACTGGTGTATGCTGGATATGGTTATTTTATATTTCTAAAACCTCAAATTGCTTATTTATCTGAGCGGATGGTTCGGGGCTATGGTGCAGGGCTGCACGAGAGTGTGGTTTGTGGTAGAACCGCTCAGATATCACTAAGGACTAAATCTTGTCATGACCTCCTGTGTAAAACAGTACAACCACAAGTCTGTAAAGTACAACTTGGCTTAGTAGATTTACCAAACCCTGAAAGTCATCCTCACAGGTGGAGGTGTGAGGTAGTGCAAGCGGCTGTCTATGTGACGGCTTGAATGGGACACTCGCAGAGGGTGAAATTCTGCTGTGGCGGGCTAGCAGGGGAAGTGGCCAGCTGCTAGACGTTCAGAAGGAGAACATCCCGCACAACGTATAGGACCCACCGCAAGTGGGAGTGACCCATAGGGTGAAATGATGGAAGGGGCGAGGTACTTTGAAAAGTCACTGTGATGGTCTGCACAACCACATGACTAAGGAATCGTGTGGGGCAACGAGTTGATTGTCTCTTGTGGTGAAAGTATACAAACTCTGCAGAGTCAAAACTATTCGAATAGCCGTGCCCACGGTCAAGGGCGGACATGGGAACTTAACTAGATATAGTTCTGTTTAAAAATGTTTGTAAACTGGGAATGGAAACTTGTAGGGCAAAGGACCGCCCTAGTTTGAATTGTCCTGGGTGTCGTCCTAGTGGTAAGTTAAGCGGCTATAACGCTGAAAGATGCTATATGGTGCAGATGCCATGTAATGGTGGATGGAATCTGTGTCTTTATTATGTTGGTCTATTTCATAAAATCTAAGTCGAGAATTTTAAACTGCTAGGTCATAGGGATTTATAAGTAATTGTATTCAAAAGCACTCCACGCAAAATAAAATAAGCCCAAGCCATCCTTTGATAAGCTGAGCATGTTAAATATTGCATCCTGTGTGTTGGCTCGCTGAGCACGGTGGATTTGTGCTCACACTCGCATTACCCAAAACAGAGACGCAGGACCACTATGCCTATGAAGACGCCCCTGCAACTGAAGGGAGAATCGACGAAGGAAATTAGGGCATAGCGCTACGTATTTTGGTCATAGACAAGTAGATCGTGGCCGGATGTGTACTTATATTATCAAAGCCTTGGTAATATAAAATGCACATCTTACCCCTTAGTCGTTTGCCTGTGGTTATGGTTTCACTTTTGCTTTCGTTTCCGCTGATTTATTGTAATGAAGACATTTGGCCTAAGCTGCCCTTATTGTAAAACTCTCACCCGATGTGGTGTATTTTAAATTCTGTAATATTATCAATGTTCATGCGATGTATGAAATGATTCAGCAATGTATCTGTGTGCACTATCTACTGATCCAGGGAATAGTGCAGTAAACACAGTAGATTCTGGATTGAAAAATTCGGGTCTGACAGAGCTGGTATCAGAGCATACGACTGTAGGGTAAAAGCCTTAGAACGGTACTAGGATGGGTATAGGATCTCAATATTTGAAGAACTTATAAAAATGATTTCAAAAATATAGCATACTACTTCTATCCGTATCCTTCTTAGATCTGCTCTACTCTACCTTTCATTAAATATTTTGGAAAATTACTAGTACTAGTAATTTAATTTACAAATGGCAAGAGTTGGCAATGAAGGCAACTGGGGCTACCTGGCCCATGGAGTCCATGAAGGGGAGTTTGCCAGTATACTACGCAAGCTCTTGCACTATTTAGGCTACCAGGATCAGCCCGTTTACCGTGGGCTCAAGTCTACTACTGGAGGAGTAGGTAGAGTAGTGCCGTACTTGCCACGTGTGGTGCAGTTACTAGTTCCTGTATTGTAGTATGATGTACTAGTCCTTTAGTTCTGTAGTCGTTATCCTGTCGAACCTTAATATATTGTGTAACCGTAAAGTCCAGCCTAAAAGCTGGCTATGTGGATGTTCGTGTGCTTAATGTACGGCCAGACATAGGCCTTATGTTGAAAGTTGCTTTGCCGTTTGTCTTGTCGTTTTCTTTTGTGACATGGGAGGGTATCCTTTTCTCCTTATCTGCTTAGCATTAGTACTAAGTTGCGAAGCACTAACTGCAGATGGCTAGTCAAAGGATCACAAGGGCTCAGGCCAATGCTAACTTCAACCAAACCGAGGTGGATTCAACCCAAGGAGCCTTGCCTGAAAGGCGAGGCAGGAATCAGAATCCAGACAACAACCTTCCGACCCCTCCAGTTAACCTCACTATGGCTCAAGTTATGGCGCAGCAAACTCAGCTGCTGCAGGCCATCTACGCTGGACAACAAGGAAACTCCAGCGGACATAGAGCAGATTTGGCTGACTTTCAGAGAACGCGGCCACTTACCTTTTCATCGGCAGATGAGCCACTCGAAGCCGAGGATTGGCTTCGGGACACGGAAAGGAAGCTGCGGTTGGTCAAGTGTGCAGATGAAGACAAAGTTGTTTTTGCTGCCCATCAGCTTCAAGGAGCTGCGGCGGCGTGGTGGGAAAACTATTTGACCGCCAGAGGCCAAGAAGATGCCACTACAGAAAATGACGTGGAAGCCATTCCTTGGTCAGAATTCAAGACAGCTTTCAAAGCTAGTTTTGTCCCAGCAGGAGTAATGAGAATGAAGAAGAATGAATTTCGCACCCTCAAGCAAGGAAATATGTCAATAAATGAATACCTTACCAGGTTTACACAGTTGGCCCGCTATGCCCCAAAGGATGTAGCGGATGAAGAAGAAAAGATTGATAGGTTTTTCGAAGGGATGAGCGAAGAATTAAGGGTACAATTGATAATCCAAGACTTCACCAGCTTCCATCAGTTGGTAAACAAAGCCTTAATTTTGGAGAATGAGAAGAAGAATCTAGAAGCCAGCCGCCTGTCATAATGAAGTTATCACAGACGGTTCGTATTAAAAACCATCTGTGCTATGTTTCCCGCCTTGCAATTCTCCAAAATTTCATAATTTCCCGCCTGAGTCCGAGTAGGATTCAGTTTTGAGACACCTTCAGTAAAACAGGCATAATTTTTGCATACGGTGTCCATTTTCGACATTCTTGTACTCGTTGGAAAACTAACGATGAGCCTGATCCAAAAAAACAACCCAATTGTGCCAGTCGCCCTCCAAGACCTCAAACATCGGCCATCTTTGGACCTAAACCTGCTTCGCAAGTTTTTGGTTTCTGTTTTTTGCCCTTTTTCTTGGTCTTCCTTTTGGAATTTGGATTTTGCATCAACTGAAAAGTTGTAGATCTCGTCAAAACCTTTCAAATGAGTATATATAAGTCATATAAAACTTTGCTATTTTATCTTTTCAGACTAGTTGTTTATATTTCATTGGTATATAAAATTTTGTGCTCTAATTCACAGACGGTTGGCATATAGAACCGTGTGTGATATTAATTCATCACAGACGGTTCTAGCTACCAACCGTCTGTGATAATCTGACCGCTGGGCCCGTCGATCCTTCTCAACCCAATCATAGCCAATAGAAATCCAGCAATCCTCACCCCACGGATCGTAGCTCCGCCTCTCCGTCCCCGCGCCAAAAAATTTCGCACTCCCTCCCCTATAAATAATCACTAGAACCTAGCCTCCTTGTTGTTCTCCTTCTCTTTGCTGTTCTCCTTCTCTTTGCTGTTCTCCTCCTCCTTGCTGTTCTCCTCCTCCTTGCTGTTCTCCTCCTCATCCTCCCTAACCCATACCATAATAGCCTCACGAAGCAGACGATGCACAAGGCAGCGCTCAATCAATACCGACGATGGTGGATGTCAAAGACATCCAGCTCGTGCGCTACATCAGGGGCGAGAAGGCCTAGGCATAGAGGATCTTTGCTTTTTTCTATTCTTGTTGTGTTAGCTAGATGGACAACCTGTTTGTTGTTCTCCTACTCTTTATTGTTTGTTGTTTGTCTGTCTGTTCTTATAATGGTAGGCTCTAATCTTAATAAAAATAACTTGTGTACAATGTTTCATACTATATTTGATTGTTCTCATTTCAATTAATTGATTTGCGAAATGGATGTTTTATATTTGTGAAATGAATTGAGATGTGAATTGAATGTATACATGTACATGTTTATCTGCTTGTTTCAAAGAGCATGGCTAGCATTTCTTGAGACTAGCCAATAAACAGAAATAGATTTAGGGGTAGAAGAGAATAGCACAGGCGGTTTTTAACTAAAAACCGTCTGTGATATTTACACCACAGACGATTCGAAAACCGTCTGTGATAACCTTCAATTATCACTGACCCATAAATTAAGACGGTTCAGAAAACCATCTGTGATGATATTTTTGAACCGTCTGTAATAGGGTTTTATGTTGTAGTGCCAGGCGAGATTGCTGACGGACGATGCATGCTGTTGCTGCATGTAGGCCTAGCACAAGGAAGTGGAAATTGACTTAAGCTGTTGCATGCATGTAAGGAAATTAACTGAGGATGTGTGTAGAGAGACCGCCCCAAGGTCTCCTCTATCTCCTCCGTAGGGATTAGGAACAGATCCAATATGAATATAACAGTCTCAAATACGAATACAAATTCATATTTTTTAAAGTAATATGAATCTATATTTTAAAGTGAGTACAAATACGAATCTATATTTAAAATAAATACGAAAATGTCGTAAGAAATATGAATTCAAATCGAATATGTACTTAATTCGGTCGAATGTGAATGTCCTTAAAGTTTTGTAACAAATCTTGGTAGAACAAATTAATGTAACGTGAACAAATTAGTACATTAGCACTAGAGGAGCATCTACGTGGATGAGGTGCCCCAAACGAACCGCATGAGCTGTCTCTGCTGTTATTCTTTTTTGGGCGCAATCCTACCCAGAAAAACAAATGCCAAAGCAAGTACTCTCTCTGTTAATATATATTATTCTTGGATTTTGCACAACAACCCGGAGCATATACAAAAGATTGCATTGTGCACTTCCATTAAATCACGTACTGCTCTTGTATGCTGTTTGTTACTTTACTGCAAAATACAAATAACTATGGAAATAGCCATGATAATGAATGGGAGGGGTATAGAAAGGAAAATTTGGAACAAAGTTATCTCAAAATCACAGATTGATATGTACTTAGATTAAGAAAAATTAAGCTAGAATGACATTTAATTTGGAATGGAGGGAGTATCTGTGAAGATTTTCAGATGGGCAAGGAGGCACTTCATATTTCCTGCTTATAGCAAGTTGGGCAGAAAAAAACCTAAAGGAAGGACTAAAATGCTTTCCTCAAAAGTAAAATGTTTTAAATTTAGAACATATATATTGAGAGTCCAAATTATTTTCAAGTGTACACCACACCTATCCACCAAGAAGCTGAGTACGGTAGTAGCTACATAGTTAGCGTGGCGTATATAGAAGATGTTCTTTTGGACTGCAGCGATTAGTTTTTTATTATAGCTTATAGTTTTCTTTGTTTTTCAAAAAGGCAACGAATAGCGTACATAATTTTAGACTCTAAAAATCGTTTAAAGAATCCACTCGAAAAAACATTCGATTTATTTCGGTTTTCAAAAACCATAACGAAAAACCAACCAAAACCAAAAAAACGAGGCCACGGCAGTGGCCACTGTGAGAGGATGCGACTAGTAGTGAAAGGGACACACATAGCAAAATTAGGTCTATCCCTAAGCAGATCTGTCGGTGTCACATGGCTATTACTCCGGTGAACACTGTTGCACAGTACAAACAGGTGAGGGGACTGCAAATCATTGTTCATTATTGTGGCACATAATACTTTTTAACTCCGTTCTGGGACCCTACCGATTTTACTTTTGGAATGGAACATTTTGGTGCCAAAGTATTTCGATGTAACATTTTAGAGTTTTAAATTTTAAATTGATTTATGTGCATGCAGGCAAATATATCAACCAAAATTTTTGTCAAAAATAACAACACAATATTCTACTTAGGTGGTGCTTGTTTGGGCTTAAATGTCCTAGTTTATTGGTTATTTTATATTGTTGTGGTTGAAATTGCGGTGTAGTGGTAGATAAATTTTTCAGCGTAATTAAATTTTAAAAAAATAAAAAATTTATATCATCACGGACGATGAAAAGGAATAAGGCAAAAAAGAAAAAGGCAAAAATGCTATATCACCAGAAAAAGACAAAACGTAAGAAGCTAGAAGTCAAAAGGCAGAAGCAGGAACTCTAAGGGTATTCCGAGTGGTAGACATTGCACAACAATGCCTATAACCTCTACGTTATGTACACACTACAACTCCAGTGCATAGTTTCCACCAGTGAATCTAAACAATAAATTTGTAATCTCCTTTCAATGCAACAATTATTGTAAATAAACGCTAATTTTTATCCAATGCAAGTTTTTGTTGTTTCTTGTGTGTTGGATTTCTATGCCCAAGCAGTGTCTTGCATAGGAAACTGCTTCCCTCTTTCTCTATTTTAATCCTTTCTCCACCTCAATATCAATTCTACTTGACAGACTAATTAATATTATAAATATTGTTAGTGTAGGATGTTTTGGGAGTGCCCTAACCAATAAGGCCTTAAACACTAAAGAGAAATTACGATTACCAGCTTTATTCGTTGCTTCTATGTGGCAGCCTTCTCTGTACTATTTTGCATGGCGGAATGGAACATACCGGTCATACTGACCCGATCGAATGTTATTGATAAGATTGCTAGTGTCTAATCTGATCCATCCATCTCGGATCGGACAGCTGAGATTCACTCAAAATCAACATACTGTGCATGTTTGACTTAGCCATGCTAAGCGAGAGGATCCCAATCCAGTACAGCATGCATGCTGCATATCAACCAGTGCACCAGAGGCAGTTGGCAGCTTGGTGCAATCATGTGCATGGCACAATTTCAACAATGTTTGCATGGTTCAAATAGTTACGTGGACAAGAATCTAGATGGAAAATTCTAGAAATTTTGATAAATCTACAAAAGGGTGTGCATTCATCCGGCGCAACTGATTCTTTATTAGTAATAAGTAAAATTTTTATTCATCATATCAACATGGAATAGCTGTATCACACATATCTTTAAGCACAACCAATGCCAAAAACGTAACTTACTTCTAAAAAATATTAACTAGACGTGAATTACCTAAAATGCTAGACATTAATGTATTTACATTCTTTAAGGAAAATGTTGTTGAAGTAAATGATAATCGTGATATAAGTTTGGTTGGAAGAGTAATTATTTCAGATATCGACGGGATAACAAAGGTGTCGGCGAACTAGTCTCAGTATCCTTGTTAGAAGGCGAAAGCTATATAAGGAAAAGCACTAGCAACGCTTGGCAACGAAAGTGATTTGGTTGGCATTGGTACCTATTGCAATCAAACTGGGCCTATTGCAACGTTTTCGCGTCGTTGCGAAACACCTGATTCCTTGTAGTGCAAAATCGCTTCTATTGTAAGTTACTCATTCTCTGAAGTGTCCAAAGGGGTAGGTGTGCCCAAGACACCGTGAGCACTTGTAATACCCCAGCACAACACACAGTTCAAAATGTCATGTCAACTCATTTCACTCTAAATTTAAACTATTATTATAATAATTTACTACAACACAACCCCAAATAGTTGTACAACAAAGAATTAATCAACACTAGAGATAAGAAATTATCGTAATAAAGGATAATCATTTGCGCATACTGATGTGGGTAAATTGAGAGATATATAAGTGATGGTTCAACATATGCACCTTATATGTCTTCGTTATTATGCTAAATACACTGTGTAAAATATGGGAAACAATAAAACAATTGATCACAATTACATATACCATACATATGCGTTGCCTTCTTTGTTTAGCATATTTTCAGGTTACCAAAAGTCAAGAACGGCTTTTCTTGAAGAAGGGGATGATACAGATACATACATGCTTGGTGTTTTCTAGTTAAATATATTATTTGGCATGTGGTGCCCGATCATCACGATGTAGGATCAAAGATAACTTGGATCCGTGCAACCTGACGAATCGATGACGCCAACCACTGTCGCAATACAGCAGCAACCTACGATAAATGAATTCACCTAACTACACACTTCAATCCTCGTTTACTCGACCACACAAAAGTAGGTGTGATGTTCTTTCCTGTAAAATACAAGGAATCATAAGAATAATGAGGTATTCTAAAAAAAATCATCTTATTCTCAAAAGACAGCGCATAGTATAAACCCAAAAAATAAGATCTTAAAAATCTTTACAAAGAGAATACGTGGAAGTATATATAGCCGACTCAGCATAAGGAAAACAACGGACTCATTCTAATAGGAATGAAACCAAATAATTTAGCTAAATAAAGTATTCCAATTTATTGCTTACTCAGCGTAGTTCACTCAGTAAGTCACTCTAATTTCTAATGCTTACACTAGATTTCCCTATGTCGCTACTACTGCGATCAGGGCCGGCCCTAGGCCTGGGCAGCAGGGGCAACTGTCTAGGGCCCATGAAAACTAGGGGCCCCTAGTTCAAGCCCATGTATATATTATATATACATCATGTCCTTCCGTTTAGCCATTCACGGTTCATCTTTGAGTGCGAATTTGTGATTGGGCCAGCCGGCCCAAGCGCCAATCCATCAGACCATCAGCGCTGAGAGGAGAGACCAGGACGAGACGCAATACGCCAAAACGCATCGATGAAAATCTCAGCGGCGATTGCGGCTAGAATCCTCATTCCCCAATCCGCTCGCTGCCTCCGATACGAGCAGGCGATTCACCGGATCCGGAGATCCCCAATCCCCAATCGCACGCCGCGTCGCCGCCTCCGCCTGCTCATAAGTCGTATCCTATTCCTTCTCTCCGCCTGCAGCCCTGCTCGTAACCCAGATCCGCCAGATCCCAAATCCCCATTCCCCAATCTGATTCCGATCTTGCCATTAATGGAGAAGATGAAGAGCCCGATCTTTGCAACGGCTCTACTCGAAATCCAGGCATATAGCCATTTGCATCAGCGATTTAGACTCTGTGGTCATTCGCATTTTCGCATCCGGGCTCCAGCATCCCCTGATCCTCTATTCGGCTTCCGGTGTGGCAAGAGCAGTGAGCAGAGGGGTTGCTCCGCGGCGGCGCGAGCGCGCGATGGCGTGGTGTAATCGTCTCTTCGAGACTTCGACCCGACCGGCGACCAGAGTACTGAGTACCGGACGACCGATGACCGGTTCATCAATCAGAGTATCAGACAATCAAGGTGAGTAGTGACACACTTTTCGATTTCCCACCAGGCCACCACACATGACACATGTTCATTCAGTCATTCTGCAATCTACATTCTAAATTTCTAATGTTTTACTAATTTGCTGGAATCTGCAATATGCATTGTAAATTTGTAATGGTAGAAATCGGAGTATCGGACTTGGAGT
The DNA here is from genome assembly GCA_017311315.1 of Dendrocalamus latiflorus. Taxonomy (NCBI): domain Eukaryota; kingdom Viridiplantae; phylum Streptophyta; class Magnoliopsida; order Poales; family Poaceae; genus Dendrocalamus; species Dendrocalamus latiflorus. The sequence continues at coordinate 16,454,497 of CM029620.1, forward strand.
CTTGGTCTCTTGGAGAGTTGGAGTTGGAGAAAGCCGAGAAGGGCACTAGGGCAGAAGGGAGATTGGGAGAACCGGCCTTGGCCGAAGGCCAAAGGGCATACCGGCAACGCAAAGGCGCAGCTCAGCTACAGCCTATAGCAGGGCCTGGTGTGGTAAGATACTAAGATGTCATCATCTAGAAAGTATTTATCTGGGAGTGAAAAAAGGAAAAAAAGAAAACAGGTAGATGAATTGATAGAATCCCAAAAAAGATCCATTGACAAATTCTTTAGGATTAATACAGGTTCTTCTAGGAATTATGAGGAATTGGCCACTGTTGAAGAACAACCTAATGAAAATTTAGGTCAGAATGACGATATCAAAGAGGATGATAATAATTTGAATGGGCATGAAAACTTACATGATTCCACTAATGTAGAAACTGCAAGTGTTGATGAAGAACCACATTTTACAATAAATATTTATGATCCAAGAAACTGGGACAACCTTGATAATAAAGCAAGGGACATTTTAGTGGAAAAGGGGCCTATAAGAGAAGAAAATATTGTATTCCCTTTAGATAATCTCAATAGGCATTTTTCATGTGCTTATTATTATAGAAAAATGAGAAATGGAGAGGTACATGACAGAAAATGGCTAGTTTATTCTAAACATGTTGACAAAGTGTATTGCTTTTGTTGTAAGCTTTTCAAATCTAATAACAACAAGAGTTTCTTAGCTGCTGATGGATTGAGAGATTGGAAACATCTTAGTGGGCGGCTCAAAGACCATGAAAGTAGTGTCGAGCATATTACAAACATGAACACTTGGAATGAACTAAGAATTAGACTTCGCAAAAATCAAACAATTGACAATGATTTGCAACAACAAATCACTAAAGAGAAAGAACGCTTAAGACATGTTTTAGTTAGAATAGTTTCCATTGTGAAATATCTTGGCAAACGTAATTTAGCTTTTCGAGGATCAAGTGAGAAACTTTACGAAGATAGTAATGGCAATTTCTTAGGATGTGTTGAAATGATTACAAAATTTGACGTGGTAATGTAAGATCATCTTAGACGCATTCAAAATAATGAAATTTATCATCATTATCTTAGTCATAAGATTCAAAATGAGTTAATTTCTATGTTGGCAAGTAGTGTTACAAGTTCTATCATATAGATTGTTAAAAAGGCCAAATATTTCTCCATAATCCTTGATTGCACTCCAGATGTGAGCCATCAAGAACAAATGACTCTAATTGTTCGATGTGTTAATATGTCAAACAACAAAATAAAAATACAAGAGTTATTTCTGGGATTCCTGAAGGTGGATGACACATCCGGTATGGGGCTTTTTAATGAATTGCTTAATGCGATGGAGTCTTTTGGTCTTAATATTGATGATATAAGGGGTCAAGGTTATGACAATGGTTCTAATATGAAAGGTAAACACAGGGGGTACAAAAGCGGTTGGTTGATATGAATCCAAGAGCTTTGTATATGCCATGTGCTTGTCATAGTCTTAATCTTACTCTATGTGATATGGCAAATTCTTGTGGTAAAGCTATTTCATTTTTTGGAATTGTGCAACGAATATATGTGTTATTTTCAAGTTCTCCAAAAAGATGGAAGGTGTTGCTTGACCATGTTCCAAACTTAACTATGAAACCTTTGTCTAGTACTCGTTGGGAGAGTCGAATCAAAAGTGTTAAAGCTATTAGATATCAAGCTTCTCAGCTAAGGTTAGCTTTGTCTGAATTATGTAAAACCTGTGATGATCCCAAATCAAAGAGTGATGCACAAAATTTATTTGATGTGCTTGGTAGTTTTGAGTTTTTACTTGGTATGGTTATTTGGCATGATATTTTATTTGTTGTAAATATGGTGAGTAAGAAGATGCAATCTCCATCCATGTGCATTGACTCTACCTTGCAGCAGATTGAAGGTATAATGCAATATTTTGATAAGTATAGAAATGAAGGATTTGCATCTAGTTTGGCTATTGCTAAAGGCCTTGCATCTAATATGAATGTAGATCCATCATTTTTGATAAAACGTCATGCTATTAGGAAAAAGCAATTCAATGAAAGTGATCACAATGAAGAAATTCTATCGGCTGAGAAACCTTTTGAAGTTAATTACTTTCTTGTTATGGTGGATGTGGCAAATACTTCATTGAAAAATAGATTTGAAGAACTTAAAGTGTTTAAAAGTATATTTGGATTTTTACTTAACTCAAAAAACATGAAGTCATTGGATGATGTTGAACTAAGAAAGTGTTGCATTAAATTTGCAAATACTTTTTCTCGAAATGATTCATGTGATGTTGAGTTAGATGAACTTTTTTTTGAATTAAGAATGCTGCAAATGACTTTGCCAGATGTGCCAATGCCTGCTATTGAGATTTTTGAGTTTGTTAGAGATATAGACTGTTATCCAAATGTTTCAATTGCTTATCGAATCTTGTTTACTGTTCATATGACTGTAGCATCAGTTGAAAGAAGCTTTTCAAAGTTGAAATTATTGGAAAACTATTTGAGGTCATCAATGTCACATGAAAGGCTAAATGGTCTAGCCACTTTATGCATTGAGAAGGATATGTTGGATCATATCGATGTTGATACTATTGTCAATGACTTTGCATCTAGAAATGTTAGAAGAAATTGCTTTATATGACTTTGTATGTTGTGATGTACTAAGCAATTGAACCAAACACTTCTGTGATCATTGTAGCATTATCAGTCTTGTTTGTTCTGCGAGTAATAGATGATGGCTCTCCTTATTGTCCTTTGAGTGATGCAATGACTTCTGTGTTTTTATGTACATTTTAGAGCACATGGCAATATGAGACCATGAATATTTGCTATGTAGTATTGAACATTAGCGTAATAGTTGATATAAAAACATGTTTGTGTTTGAGTAAAGGGCCTCGACTTCTATCTTGCCCCAGGGCCCGGAATGTCAGGACCAACCCTGACTGCGATAACAGGACATCACACATATAACCGCTTAGATGCAACCATTTAAATGCAGATAGGCGTCTACATACTGCAGAAATTAAGTATTAACAATCGGCCTACCTAAAATGAATGCAATTACACTAATAATGCAACATGTGACTGCTATTTAATAATTTTGCTCAAGGACTTTGCTTGGCTTTTCACGATAATGCCCCCAGATCACTAGTCTAAATGTTCGTCTTTTCATGATCAAGTAAGTCCTCCAACTAATCGCATGAATGCACCTAGATACCTAATCTAACACTGCGTTGAATTGAGCAAAACCTATGAATAGTTATCAATTAGACCTAGAAAAAGCATAGACAACTAGTGTTGTCACAACTAGCCACTTTTAGAGATCAACAGAAAGGGACCAATCTATAAAGTACTACAATCAAACTACAATCCAGTTGGCAAGGTCAACTAGAACTATCTAATCAACACAATTAAATGACTGGCTAAAATGATCTAAAATATATAAATAGATTGAAATTAAACACATTGCACAATTAGGCAATTCAACATACTAGAATTAGAAGATGGAAACAAACTAGAATGACCAACTAGAAGACAATTAAAGAGTAACAAGGCAAAGGCTAGAAGATAATTTATTTACAAATTAAGTTGAAGTCACACCTCCAGAACCTTGGATACTAATTAGGACCATCATTAATTATAGTCTAATTAGATCCACCTCTAATTAGATAGGCTAATTAGATCCCTCTCTAATCCCTAGACTAACCCTATTTCTAATTGTTATAAAGTATGGCTTTGATGAGGCCAAAGCCATGACTGAAGAACTCGATGATTGGATGCTTCAAAGGGCACCCCCTACTGTCCTTTTTATAGCCGAAGTGGCTAAGGGGTCAAGGCTTAGATTTGATAGAGCTAGAAACAACCTATATGGCATCTTAGTCATACTTTCATTTAAAAGTCGGTTTCACTTGCAACAAATATTCCAAAGGCCATATTTCTCTTGTCTGAGCTCCAAACTAGGTGTTTGATGGCACTACATTGTGGACCATGATAGATATACAACTTCTTAAATTGGATTGATCTCTAAAATGCTATCATCGTGATCAAAATTGCATAGAAGTTGTGTAGTCTATCCTTCTGGGCCCATAACTCCCACATATGATCTCAAATGGATTCTGTTAGAATCATAATTTTTACTAAATGAGATCTATAACTATCTAGTTATGAGATTTTCCATTTAAAGTCATTTCGAATGACAAAACCATGTTACCATATCATGTAAAGAAATCCCATCCTTATTGGCCCACTGAATATGGAATCTCTCAATTTCCTTATATATTTGGCCTTCCTTTCATTAAGACTTTTATCAAATCATCTACACATAATATAATATGTTTCCCTTCTCATATGTGGGTTCCACTATTGATTTTGTATGCACATGGTTATCCTCCACTCAGTTGTTGAAGGGGAGTCTACGCCTTTGTTTGTTGAGGAGTACTACGAGGATAACGACAACTAGGTCTCACTGTCTAGTCTACTGCCTATGGCAAGAGGGTTCATATTTTCATATCCGGGTCCCGACAAGAGGCTTTGTGTCATTCCTCGAAAAACTCATCCAGTTTCCTGGTGTTTGTGAGTATCCACAACATCGCGGCCTTCGTTAACATGGTTGCATCAGAGGTTGCATGCTCTTCTAGCCGATCCAGGAACACACGTGCTTCTCCTCATCGGCCTCTAGATGAAAGGTAGAAGTACTAGCACTTACTGATCAGGCATCGTGGGCATGGCCAAGCCCTTAGATTCTCCCGAGACCATGTACTAGGTCTAATATATGTTTGTGATGAATAATTGCACTTTGGTTGAGTTAAATTTGAATTTTGCATTAGATTAAGAAAATCCAGAGTTGCTATCAGTGTGTTCGGTCGGACCGCTGGAAGGCGGTGGTTAGATTGCCAGGTAAATGGCGGTCTTACTAGGGTTCTGGTGTGACCATATTTTGGGAGCGGTTGCTATTTTTCAGAGAGCGTGTTTTGGTGTTGGTCATGTGCGGTCCGACCGGGCATGGGTGGTGGTCGGACCAGGATAAGTTGGCTGGTGTGACAGGCATTGAAGATACGATCACACTTGGTGGTCGGTCAGACCGGCCAGTGGTTGGCAGTCTGACCAGAGAGGTCCGACCATCGTGGAATGAACAGTTAGGCTGATGGTTGTGGCCAGAGCTTAGGGTAAGTTGAGCTGAGTTGGTTTGAGGTCGGTTCATGGCTTAGGAGCTGTGAGGGTTTATGTTGCATTGCATCATGCATGGTTTTGACTAATGTGAGTCAAGTGCATGGAACTTGTATTCGATATGATTGCTTGGTCTTTAGATGTGAAGTGGATTGGAGGATGTAGCGGTCGACGGCAATGGATCAGGACTAGGAGGGGGAGCTTTGGCCCAAGCAGTCATATAAGTTTGGGTGTGGCAACGTAGCTCAAGTGGAAAGCACACAGAGAAGATAAAGATCATAAAGAGACAAGTTGGTGCATGTGGTACGCCAAGTGACTAGGCCGATGCACGTAGAGATGATTCAGGGGAGTCCAAATGCATGAGGACATGACAACTAGTCATTGGGCACTACAGGCTACGTGTCAAAGAATAAGGAAATGCTTTAAGGTAGAGATGCAAACAGAGTCAAGGGAAGATGCCCAGAAGCTTCATCGAAGGTATTTTGGTAGTTGGCCATATACCAGGTTTGGTGCCTTGATCAAAACTACAACGTAGAGAGGCACAAAGGTAAAGTGGTTTAGGTTAAAGAGAGCTAGAATTGTCAAGTATATCAATCACTAAATAGTTGGCAAGTTGAGTCTTGTAAACACTTTGAGAACCATATGTGAATGTGTAAAACCTATGTTAGTGGGGGTTAACAGGTTTCTTTGGTAAGCTTAATGAGTTGAACCTATTAGGGTTGTACTAGTTATTTAGAGGGGAGGTGAGGAGGTGGTGAGATCCAAGGATTCTAAGGTTTAGTGTTGCTCTACCATTGTGTCTCCTTCTGTAGTTGTGTGAGTGAGAGAGAGTTTGAGAGAGAAAAGGGTGGTACTTTGGCAGCACCTTGTAATCTTCCATGATTGTATGGACCTCATCCTCCACTGAAATAGATCAAAGCTTTGTCTCAATCATGATCTTGTTTGTGTTCTTGTTTGGCTTTGCTTGTTTTTGAGCTAGATTTGCGATTTTGGGTTTAAGAGAGTTCTAGCCCAATCTCTTGCTTAAATTACCTTGCTAGAATATGTGAGAATAGATCTAGAAGATCTCATGCCTTAGATACTCATGAGAAGAAGTAATTTTAGATTTAGGATTTTTGGTGTTCTTGTGAACTAGATTCGATTCTACTCACTAATGCTATAAATCAGATGGTTTAGAAACCGTCTCTGATGAGTGTTACGAACCATCTGTGATGGGCTTCTCTGTAGTACATTTGAACATAACACACTCTCAGACATTGATGACGGCTCTCCTCCTTCTTGATGATGGAGGTCATTGACCCGAAAGGAAAGTTTCACTCCGGTAACAAAGATTAATACATGTTCAATTGTAATTCACTTTAAGTTGTAATTCAAATGTAACTCTGGCGACAATACATGAACATTCTTTTGCAATTGATTTCGAGTTGTAAATCACTTTTGTAATTCATTTATCTGTTATTTATCCATAATCTACTTGCTTATTTTCACATGGTATGGCAAGCATTTCCTAAGGCTAGCCAAAAAACATATAATTGTTTTGCTATACAAAGAACTATCACAGATGCTTGCTAATAAAAAACTGTCTGTGATACATAGACCATCACAGATGGTTTTTTTCACTAGTTGTCTATGATATGTTGGATATCATATACGATTATTTTTAAAAAACCGTCTGTGTTATCCAACATATCACAGACGGTTAGTACAAAAAACTATCTGTGATAGTCTACGTATCATAGACAGTTTTGTGTTAGAAAGAGTCTATGTTGTGACTTTTCACAGATGGTTTGGGGGCCATATGTGATAACCAGCTATTATCACTGATGCTATAAATCAGATGGTTCAAAAACAGTCTATGATGAGTGTTATGAACCATATGTGATTGCCTTCTTTGTAAGAATGCAATATGACCAGGAGATAACCCCAACTCAGTCCTTCTCATAGCTCTCACACAGAAACTAATTGTTGGAACTAATATCGGTAAAACTGCACTAGTTAGGACATATCCTTATCAGTTAGGACTTGTCCTAACCATAATTGTCAATTCCATTCCGAAGGCTATTCTGGTTTGCCTATTGGTATGGAATGCGCTGGTACCAGTCCATTCCGATGTACCATTCTGTAATATAATATAAAATTTATATATCCATATGTATATAAAAAATTGTACTAATTAATTACCATGCTTCCTAATAAAAATTTTGAAGAAAAAGAATAGCAAAGGCCAAAGGAGTTAGATGGCCAGCCCAACAAGCCATATACTTCTCAATGACCCGAAGCCCACCCAACTTGGCAGACCCAACCAGCCATATAAAAATCTGGCCCTACAGGGGCAACTGCTTCTAGTGAAAGGAGTAGCCGGCACAGACCGACCGATCCCTGATCAAGTTTTTGGTCGGTACCAGAATTGGTGGTATGCACAGTTCCGATCCGTTCAGAATGGCCAGAATCAACTGGAATGATTTGAATCGATCGGAATTCTAGCTGGTACGGGATGCAATCACCTTTGTGCGAATTCTGGCCCGTACCGGAACATAATTGATAACTTTGGTCCTAACATGTATCGGCTAGTTCATTGTTCACAAGTCAGTGGCCGGTGGGAAGAAGTTTTCTAGCATACATACGCTGTCTTGTCCCTGCCACCATTTTGGGCACACTTGTTGATGACCATACATGGATGCGTACATGAATACATGACTACGTACAACACTGATGAGCACGATATATGCTGTCCGAGACAGCCTAATTTGAAATTTTTGTATGGAACCCTAGTTTGAACTTTGAAGTGGCATAAATGTGGCCAGGAACAACCCAAATATAATCCTTCCTACCATGGGGCTCATAGAAAAATTCTCATTTGCACCTTCCTTCTCCTGCCTTCCTGGAGGCCCGGGCTGTCTGAAAAAAAACAAGCATGCATGCATATTTCCCTCGGGAACTTTGGAGCAGCTAGCTACAGTAAATTTGGAAAAAAGTAATTAATCTCTGATCGCAGCGTTAGCCTTAGCTTTCGATTGATCAATGTCAATAACGATGGCAGAAATGAGAAGATGGTATGATCTTAATTAGCAAGGCAATAGGTAAGGGAAGAACGAAAGAATCGCAACGTTGATTCAACAAATTCAGATGAACAATCGGTCAAAGTAAAGAAAAAGGTAGAGGATCCAAATGTATACCACTTTTAGCATCTTGCCCTTTTCGGTATAAAGGGTTTTGATCGACAATTTTCAAAGAAACTATGCTGTCGCAATAATTAATTAAAGAAAAACATGCGAAATCCCTGCGTATAATTCTTGCTAATGTGATGCGAAACAAATAACGGAAGCTAAAAGGTTGGGCTAGCTTTTGCCCGGCGGCCGCGACGACGTACAACTGCAGCCGCAGCAAATATCCAGCGGGACCTGTCGGCCAAAACCATTGAGTGAGACTGAGGCTTCTTTGGAACAGCTACAAGCGCCGGCCAGCACCGACCAAAATCTAAGCACTGTCGACCTTGCTGTGTGCTCTCTTCGTTTATCTTGGCCTTTCGCTTTTGAGCACAGTAGCTCTACATGTGCTCTTCCAAAAGGAGAGACTGCAAGAAGAGCATAGGATGCCGGCCAGCACCCCACAAATCTCCTCAGCTTCCCATGGCATTCTGCGAGCTCTTTTTCTTCTCTATGGTAACTGCTTTTTGCAGAACCTTTCGGTAACCGATGACAATTCGCCTGCGTATGTACTCTCAAGCCCTTTTGGAAGGAAAGGAATTTGATATTAAAAAAATCCATTTTCGACATGAATACGAGAAAATTCACACATTCTAAATTGGCCATGAATCTATGCCAGCAAGACACATATTAATTGGCACAAGGAAATTCACTCCAGATGCTTTGATTTTCTGCTCTTCTTGATCACGAGCACTGGTTTTTGATTGAATAGTCATAGACCTAAAAGCTACAAGCTCAACTACCACAGTGGATCTTAATCCAGACTATGGTTGGTTTGTCAGTGTCACAACTTGCATAAAAATCATCCTCTAAAAGGGAAATATTTGTTTCTAGAAAAACAAAGGGTGTGTTCTGTTTGGCTACTGTTGATGGTTTATAGCTGTGGCTAAAGAATTTTGATTCTAGCATGAGCGCACACTACTAGAAAAAGGAGAAAACCATACAGCCATGAATTATGCTGACGGGCCTGCAACAACTGTCAAGTTATACTATTTTGGTTATGGGAATAGTAACTCCCTCACGAAAATTCTAAATTCCTGACAGTTATAATAAAACTGTCAATACAATATATTTTCCTGATGGTTACAACCATCAGGTTAAATGGTTGGTTCTTTACGTGGGAAAAGTTGTGTACGCACCAAATAAATTGGTGTCGCACCAACAAAAAATGTATCACATGGGCACACGTGGCACATAAAAAACTTGAGCGGCACTTTTCCTAAGTCCGCCTGTCGAAGTGCTTCAGCCTCCTCAAATCCCTAGCTAGCTCTCCCAAATCTGTCGCCTCCACCATCTCTAGCCACGCCTCTCCCCAATCCGCCGCCTCCACCACTCTGGCTGCGCCCACCACCACCAACCACGCCTGCCACCTCCACGCCATCTCTAGCCACAGCCAATCCCTTCTCTCCAAATCCCTAGCTCCCTCCCCAATCCGCCGCCTCCACCATCTTCGGCCGCACCCGTCACCTCCACGCCATCTACATACCATCTTCGGCCGTAGGCATTCCCTCCTCTCCAAATCCCATGTCCCTCCCTAATCTGCCACCTCCACCATCTCCGGCCGCACTTGCAACCTCCACGCCATCTCTGGCTACGCCCGCCACCTCCATGCCATCTCCGTTTGCAGTCATTCCCTCCTCTCCAAATCCGCAGCTCCCTCCCCAATCCGCCGCCTACACCATCTCCGGCCACACCCGCCACCTCCATGCCATCTCCGGTCGCAGCCACTCCCTTCTTACCAAATCTGTAGCTCCCTCCCCAATCCGCCGCTTCCACAATCTTCGGCCACTCCCTCCTCTCCAAATCCCTTGCTCCCTCCCCAATCCGTTGCTTCTACCATCTTCGCCCGTGCCTCTCCCCAATCCTCCGCCTCCACCATCTCCGGCGACGGTGACAACCGGTGGGTTTCCTCGACTCACACTTGGTCTCTGAGCAATCTATCAACACAAATGCATTCTTCATCCAAGATTACATAATGAGCGGATTGATTACTCAGAGTGAAAAGGAGTACATCATGGTACCCTTCAACCAATGGTAAGTACTTCACTAGTTACCACACAAGTTTTATTTGTACTTTATACGCAACATGAACTTAAGATTAATCACTATGGCAACACATATGACTAGGTCTCACTGGATTCTGATTGTGATTGTACCAAAGTGGAGCATGGTAATATATCATGATTCCCTACTTAGGAGCAACCACGACTTCACTCGTATGCAACAAGCAATTGATAGGTAAACTCATTTCCTCCATACATAACTCTATTGTAATCTTTCCTTCGTTTGCAATGGCCGAGGCTAACTTTTTTGGAATTACGTAGATCGTTTACCGCTTATGTTGCACAGGGAGGGAGACACAAGGAATCCAGTGACACGCTGTGACACAGGATGCGATTTCTGGTACCTGCTACAACACAATAATTTTATATCACACTTTGTTATAATGTCTCTAGAATTGATAATACCTATGTATGTAATTCTATTTTTGTAGTGCCATATGAAGAAAATCATGGACACTAAGACGAATGATCCAGAGGTTTGTCAACCTTCCAATAATTATTATTTTCTGATTATATATATGTATATATATACACATACATGCTAATTAACGACTTAGCATTGCTCTTAGCGACAGCATGGAGACTTCGATGAAAGTGCATTTGATATTGACAAACCCGTCGAAATTCGTGGAAGCCTCTACCAATTCTTGTTAGCAGAGGTCATAAACAAGACTGGAGAGTTCCACCCTAGTAATGGTGATTCGATGTTGAAACATTGGATTCAATTGTAATCACTCAATTGTGCTTAATCAAATAATTCATTCAATTTAATTTATTTGTGATATCTATGTAACGATTGTCATGTTATATATGTGATATGCTTGTGTTGTCTCATTCATCTGTGTGATTTATGTAACGATTGTCCTATGCTATATATACGTGATCTTGCTTGTTTTCAGAGAGCAAGGCTAGCATATGCTGAGGCTAGCCGAAAAAGAGCAAATAAAATCGCTTTTGAAATAGCTATCACAGACGGTTCGGTGTTCGAAATGGTCTGTGATATGGTGTATATCACAGATGGTTCGAAACACCGAACCATCTATGATATGAACCATATCACATACAGTTAATATCAAAAACTGTTTGTGTTATCATTCATATCACAGATGGTTCATACAAAAACCGTATGTGATAGTCGAGTATCATAGACGATTTTTCAGAACAACCATCTATATTGTAAGTTATCACAGACGGTGTGGGAGCCGTCTGTGATAACCAGCTATTATCACTGACACATAAACACGGACGATTCAGAAACCATCTGTGATGACGGTTTTGAACCGTCTATGATAACACTGTCTGTAGAAGTGGCATAAAGAAGCTAGTGTTGTTCTGTTTTTTACTTGGTTAGATTAACATGGCCAGCAATACATACATGATGCATGCATGATAGTTGGAATTTTTCTATCAGTACATCATTTACTAGCTAGTCCTTGTCCTCGGTAGTTTGAACAAGATTGCATACCTTACTTCTCTTTACCAATCAAAGTTAAGTCAATGATAAGAATTAGAAATTAAACTTGGAATATGCTCTATCTTGCAGGCCTAGAAGGCATCGGTTAGATTTCTTATTCTGCATACTCTACATTACATGCATCTTTTAAACCCAACACGTTCTGCACGCAACAACACAAAATACTGAAACCAGACGGGTATATTGTATTCCCTATTGATCAAATGCAAGCCATGACGTACGTGCCAAGGTGGGAATATGATAACAGCATGCCGACTACCATGCAAACCTAAGGTTTGTATTTATGAGCGGGGATTAATATACCTAATCCCTTAGGATGAGAAGTGATTTTAGTTTAATTTCCCTGCCCACTTGAAGGACAGATCCCTACTCCCATTTCATCCAAATAAGCGCTAAGGTGGACTATATATATATTGCATTTATCTTTATCTAGCAGCACTGCATAAAGAAAATCGTTTAAACCTTGACATTTGAGGACAGTTGTAGCCATCATGTGGTAGGCAAAATCAGACAAGCTAGCTACCCTTGGATGATAGGACACCATTCTTCCCATATATTTTGTTGGTAAGTACTTGGATGTATGCAAATGAGTTTCATATTTCTTACAAAAGTTGATGCACTAATTTTTATATATTAGTTTGGCTTGTAAGGTCTAAGCTGCTTATACGTCCCAAGATAAGCTAATTTCATGAAATTTTATATTAGTTTTTTTAAATCAAGAAATATTATATTAGTTCCCTAAAAATAAATTTGGTAGCAGTTTATATACTTATACAAATGAAACATCTGCGGTATCTTGGGTGTTGTTAGGTGTTACATAACATTCCAGCTAGCTATACCCAGGAGACTGTACATGTTACCATAAAAACACTGTACTTTCTTAACAACATATATATGTTTTGAACTAAACATTTCACATTTGTTGTGTGTAACAATCAGGCTACACCAAGCATAGAGCATACCCTGAAACTTCAGTCAATAATCCAACTTTTTAACATTTGATCACTAATATGCTACCTCCAATGCATTAATGTATTTATACATTGAAATCTTTTTTAAATTTTGACAAAATTACACACAAAACTAAGATTGAGCACAGGACATCAAATTTTTCAGTAAAAGTTTTGTGCTAATTTTATCATATAGTATGGCTAAGCATTGTGTAAAACAGTAAGTATCCTGGTCATAATATATAGGTCGATAAGTATTGCTTATGCTGTTTTTGTGAGGAAATATTTCTACTGATAATACATTCATGAACTATATCTATGTCAAGCCATTGAACAAACAATGAACGGTTTCTTTAAGAAATAGTGCAATGTTTCTAGACATTTCGTTAAAATTTTTTAAGGTAAACAACTAGAGCTATCTTTTTCTGAGAAATTCCTAAATTCAATGGCAGCTTTAAGAACTCAACCAATAACCTCTCTCACACATTGACCAATTGTTTAGAGAGAGAGAGAGAGTTCGAGCAATTGGTAGTTGCAATCCTAAGATTTACCCAACACAAGAGGTTTGGGGATTAAATTTCAGAAGATCAACGAATAATCCACTCTAATTAGTGTGAATTGAACTCTAGCCGCCCTTGACTAGAAAACCCGAGAGCTGCATGTGGAAGACTTCTGCAAATATATATGCTGACAATGTCAAACCAAATCAACCGCAATATTCAGAAATGGGTATGGGCAACGCATCAAGGCTTGCTTGATTAACTTTTTGTTTGCTTACTAATTCAAGGAGGACGTTAGCAAGGAGGTTAGTGGCTGCTTGCTTTGAGTAGTCATATACTACGTACGTATGGTCTGGACCTACAACAGTACACGTCAGCAATCAGCATGGGCTACCTATCATTATTTTCTGATTCCTACGGAAATTGGTTCGGCACTGGGTTCATGTCTACTTTACACAAAATCAACAACATTATTAAAAACGTCTAAAATTTGTGAGATGAAGCAGCAGTAGCAGCTCAAAAGGGTATGTTGTTAATTGCACCCACACAGGGATTCAAATTTCAGCCAAAATTTTACGATTTTCGTTGAAATTAGGCGTCATCTGTGGCAAGGTGGGAGGTGTCGCCTGTGGCAAGGGAGGAGGTGGAGGCGGCATCGGCGGCGAAGGAGGAGGGGGAGGCGTCGGTCGAATGCGGCAAGCGATTTCCGAAAACAATTCAATTTCTTGAATTCAAAGTGTTCATTCAAATTTTTCGACCGAAATTATACAAAAAAAATTCCAAGATACTTCATGAAATTCCAGATTAGGTTTCAATCACCACCCCTAAGAATACCACTACTATGGCATGATATACAATTACAAACAGAACACCTCACCGTGCATACATATGCGGTTTCCCTTAGTAAACATCTGGCGTCCCTAGCATGGAACAATAAAAAAAACCAAACGAAAACGACGACAACCCTCCTTGACTCATCAATCATCATAGCTTGTACACCGAACTAATTAATTAACACTTGATCAAGCACAGTCACTAACCAACTGTAACACCCCAGCCAATCAATGACCTGGAATGCTACCAAACTAATAACATAATAAGGAAACTAATAATCATCTTACAAAATTTCGACAGAACTTCCTTTGTTTATTGAGTAAATCAAATGTTTCAACAAGCATAATCGACTGATATGAATACCAACAAGCAATAAGTTCATTTATAAGCAAAACTGGGTTATGATCACCATCGCACTCATAACCATACTACTTAGATAAAGAACGGAATCAAAGCAAATAAGTTCTATTCTTTATTACACATTGAACCTGATAGACAATAATCAAATACCACTTAAATTATTCAGCAAATAATGTTTAATGTTCTTTCTGCCTTCCATGGTGAATAGACCGTGCATGTGCATCAAACCTAATCCCTCTTTATTCCCATGCATGCCGATCTCATGTAGGTACCTAAAAACAAACAACAACCACAACAACAAACAACAACAAGAGTGAGTTCAAAGACTCAGCAAATATAAATAATGGCAGCAAGGATAAAAGTGAACATCACTTCACAAATTCATTCATCAATCATATGAATAAACATGCTATGCAATATGATCAAAAATCTCTTTATCTCTTCTCTTGCGCATTTTACCGGTAATGCGGAGTGTGCATCCGTCAATGCACACCCATGCCTGTACCCTTTGGTACAGGGACCAATTGCCCATACTCCTCAAGTATGGGGACCTTTAGCCCGTCACATCATCAACATGATGGGGACCTCGACGCTTGGTCATCTCGTGACCAAGACTTCAATAAATCAGCATAATGCACAAATGTGAATGTCTTAACAAATAAACGTGCATTCACAACATCTATGCATCAGAAATTCTCATGAACTCTTTCACTTGCAATCGAGCATAAACAATATCAACATATCACTAACATCATCAAGTCCACAAATTCTCATAACATGGATCAAACATCTACACACCAACAAACAGCAACAATCCATGCTACAAAATTTAAACCATCATTATACTTGCCTTAACCCCGAGAAAACGGAGAATGATCAGAAGGCGCGGCCCCTGGAATCCGTCCTCCTCCTGAATAATAATTATAATGATTGCTAAAACAACAGTGGCAAGTCTTTAGACTAAATAAAAACTCCCCCAAACTAACCCAACATGCTAGTTTGATTCAAAGCCCCAAATCCTTTCAGCCATCCTGTCCCCCACTACGGACAGTCAACTTCAAAAATTCATATCTATTGGTACAGAAGTCCGAATAGGACGTTCTCAGATTCTCTGGAAAGATAATTAAATTATCTAACTAAACCTAGTTGGTGAGTCTCCCTGATTCGGCCAACTTCTACCCGCCCCATCTAACTTTCTTAGAACATCAATTCTGTAACGGGTTCTCTGGACAGCGCACTAAAACTGTCATAACTTTCACCCCGAGAGTCGGAATCCGGATTTCTTGACCTTTCTGGAAAGCTAAAGAAAATATCTAAAACTTTCATAATATGGAGATCCTCTGATTCTCCTGATTCCTAGTCGCCCAAACTCATCTACCGAAACCTGACAGGAATTTCCCCGATCTACAGGACAGACCGATTAGAAAAATCATAACTTTCTCTACAGAGGTTCGAATGACACGTTCTAGCACTTCGTGGAAAGCTAAGGATGTCCTCTACAAATCTCTAGGAGAAGACCAAACCTGAATCCCCACGGATCTACATCAAAAAGACCGTCTAACAGAGACTGTCCTGAACAGATCCGAAAACCGACATTGCTAAACAACTAATTATACAGCTAGCGGAGAGAATTAGGAGTAATTACCCGCAACCAAACGCTGAAGAACACAAAGAACCCCACACGATCTCTGCCTCCCTTCCTTTTCCCGTCCTAACCTCCACCTTCCGGATCCACGAATCTTTCCGGCGGACGGTTTGCTGTCCTCCTCTCGAACCGCAGCGATCGGGATCCTTCACCAATTGCAGGGGGCATCCATGGAGGCGAGGGGATGCTGCTGGCCAGAGGGGGCGCAAGGGGGGAGAGGGAGGTGCGGCCAGGGAGGTGGAGAGGCGGCTTGGGAGAGGGGCGGCTAGGGTTTGGGAGGTGGGGCACCTCCCCCCCCCCCTTTTCCCTTGGCCGGCCCCCCTTTTGGGCCTCGGCCCAGGCCCAGGTTGCCGTAAATTTACGTAATTCCCCCCCTTTTTCCCTGATTTTAATACTATTTGATAAAATATCGCCCGGGATATTACATTCTACCCCCCTTAAACGGAATTCGACCCCGAATTCTCACCGAACACTCACTAAGGATTAATTACAATTAAACTTAATCATAAGACACGCACCTGATGTGAATAACTCTGGATATTGTTCACGCATGCGAGATTCCAATTCCCATGTAGCCTCCTTCTCGGACTGCTGCGACCAGAGCACCTTGACGTATTTTAAGGTTTTATTCCTCAATACCTTCTCTGATCTTTCCAGAATTCGCATTGGCCTGGACTCGAAGGACAGATCTTGCTCAAGTATTAATGGTTCTAGTGAAACATGATGCTCCGGATCTCGTAGGTATTTCCTTAGCATAGACACGTGGAACACGTTATGCACTCCGCGCATAGATTCTGGAAGATCCAAACGGTATGCCAACTTCCCAACACGCTTCAAGATTGTGAAAGGCCCAACATACCTCGGGCTAAGCTTCCCTTTGATACCGAACCTCACCACACCCTTGGTAGGAGATACTCTCAAGAGCACCTGATCTCCCACTTCAAATTCCAGATCCCTCCTTCTCACATCAGCATAACTCTTCTGCCTGCTCTGGGCGGCCAACAAATTCTGCCTCACCAAGGCCACTCTTTCAACTGTTTGTTGGACCCAATCCGGACCCAAAACTGCCTTCTCGCCCACCGCTTCCCAGCAAAGGGGAGACCTGCATTTACGGCCATATAATACTTCGAATGGTGCAGCCTTGATACTTGAATGATAGCTGTTATTATAGGCAAATTCCGCTAAAGGCAGCTGATCTTCCCAACTACCCCTCCAAGACAACACACAGGACCTTAACATATCCTCCAGGGTCTGGATGGTGCGCTCTGACTGTCCATCTGTCTGTGGGTGAAATGCCGTACTCAGGCGGAGCTGGGTGCCCAACGCACTCTGCAAACTCTCCCAGAACTTGGAGACAAACTTGGCGTCTCTGTCAGAAATTATGGTCTTTGGCACACCATGAAGTCTCACAATCTCTCGCACGTAAATAGGAGCCAAATCACTCGCTGAGCTGGTCGTGCGGATGGGAATGAAATGAGCCGACTTGCTAAGTCGATCCACTATCACCCAAATTGCATCCTTTCCTCGCGGTGACCGAGGCAACGCAACCACAAAATCCATAGAAATATCATCCCAAGGCCATTGAGGGACCTCTATTGGCTGCAACAACCCTGCTGGTCTCTTATGTTCCGCTTTCACTTGCTGACAAACGCCACAAGAAGCCACATAATTCGCTATATCCACCTTCATCCGTTTCCACCAGAAATTCTGTTTCAAATCATGGTACATCTTTGTGTCCCCTGGATGAATAGTATATGGGGTGCGATGTGCTTCTCTCAAAATATCACACTTAACCTCCGCTTTCTGTGGCACACAGAGGCGTCCCTTAAAACGCAACGCACCAGACTCATCCAAACTAAAATCCCCTTCTTTGCCCATCTCTATACGCTTCCTGACCCTCTGCAGTAACTGATCATGCTGTTGTGCTTCCCGCACACGCTCTGGAATGGCTGACTCTAAGATCAACTGTGTCTCCACCCGTGCCGTGCCCGCATAACAATAAGATATCCCCATACGGTCAAAATCAGCAATAAGACAATCCAGTGTAGCAGGCGTCGCCTTGCGACTAAGTGCATCAGCCACCACATTGGCCTTACCTGGGTGATACTGAATGGTGAGATCGTAATCCTTAATCAGCTCCAGCCACCTGCGCTGCCTCAAATTCAGATCCTTCTGGGTAAAGATATACTTCAGACTCTTGTGGTCGGTGAACACATCACAAGACTCACCATACAGGTAGTGCCTCCAAAGTTTCAACGCAAACACAACAGCGGCCAACTCCAAATCATGGGTTGGGTAATTCTGCTCATGCTTCTTCAGTTGCCTCGATGCATAAGCCAAAACCTTACCATCTTGCATGAGAACACAACCCAGTCCAACTCGTGAAGCATCGGAGAAGACCGTGAAACGCTTCCCTGGCTCCGGGACAGTGAGAACAGGAGCGGTCACAAGCCTTTCTTTCAAAATCTGGAAACTGTGTTCACAATCATCATCCCACTGAAACCTCACATCCTTCTGAGTGAGCCTTGATAATGGCTTGGCAATTATGGAGAAATCTTGCACAAATCGCCGATAGTAACCCGCCAACCCGAGGAAACTCCTCACCTCCTTGACATTGGTCGGTCTTTCCCATTCTACTACTGTAGAAATCTTACTTGGATCAACTGATATTCCCTTATCACTGATGATATGACCCAAGAACCCCACCTGTGACACCCAGAACTCGCATTTCTTTAACTTAGCAAAGAACTTATGCTCCCTTAATTTTTCCAATACAAGCCTTAAATGCCGTTCATGTTCTGCTTCAGTCTTTGAGTAAATCAAGATATCATCAATGAAGACAACTACAAAGTCATCCAGATACTCGTGCAACATCCTGTTCATTGTCTCCATGAAAGCAGCAGGGGCATTCGTTAGTCCAAAAGACATAACTTTAAATTCAAAGTGCCCATACCTCGTGGAGAATGCCGTTTTCTCAATATCCTCCTCTCGGACAGGGATCTGGTTGTATCCCGACTGGAGATCAATCTTGGAGAATACCTTAGCTCCTCTCAACTGATCAAATAAATCTTCAATGCGGGGTAAAGGGTACTTATTCTTGATGGTCAACTGGTTGAGAGCACGATAATCAATGCACATACACCAACTCCCATCTTTCTTCTTGGTAAATAGCACCGGTGCCCCCCACGGAGACACGCTCGGTCGAATAAGGTCCTTCGCTCTCAAATCATCCAACTGCTTCTTTAGTTCTTCCTGAAAAGGTCGAGCCAAACGGTACGGGGTCATAGAAACTGGTCGTGCCCCTGGCACTAACTCAATCCTAAACTCCACTGGACGCGGAGGTGGCATCCCTGGCAACTCTGCTGGAAATACATCCAAGAATTCTCGGACCACCGGAATACTTTCTACAATCAAAGAGGAATTTGGCTTTTCCACTAGGGATAAAAGAAATCCACTCTTTACTGCTCTACTGCCAGGATACAGACTAGCCAGCACACTAGGTGAAAAAGAGGGAGCACTGCCCTGGAAAACTATCTCCTGACCCGACGGCGCTTGCAGAGTTACTGTCTTCCAAAAACATGATATGACAGCACGGTAACTATGCAACCAATCCATTCCCAAAATAACATCAAATGGCTTCATCCTCATAACCATCAGATTAGCAACAAAAACCTCCCCATCTATAGTAAGCACACATCCCGGACAGACTGTGGAACTGGAAAGAATTCCCCCAGGCGAATTAACTAGAACAGACTGAGCTATTTGCTGCATACTCAAATTTGCCCGGCTAGCAAACTCTAAGGATGTAAAGGAAAAAGTAGCCCCAGAGTCAAATATAACAAATGCCTCCACTGAATCCACCAGAAGCGTACCTGTCACCACATCGGGACGACCCACCGACTCAGAAGTCGGCATGGCATAGGAGACTGAGGCTGGGGCAGCTGGTGCCCCAACACCTGGGTGTGGCGGTGCCGCCGCTGCAGGAGGTGTTGAAGGCGCCACAGCTGGAAAAAATGCCGCAGGGGAAGGCGGCCAAAAGTACCCTGGCGGCATCCCTCCAGGAGAAGGGTAGTGAGGCTGAGGCGGCACCCAAGGCTGAGGAGGAGCGGCTGCTAGCATCTGCACCGACCCTCGAGAAGAAGCCGCTGGCGCTGAAGATGATGCTTGAACTGGTTCCCATTTAATGATGCTGGCGGGATTCCGCTTACAAACCAATGCCTTGTGGCCCTCCTGACCACAATGGCGACAAGCTCCAACCCAAGAACACTCTGAAGCACGATGACCATCCCCACACTTGAAGCATTTCATTCCCTGTCCTGGGGCCGGACGCATCATAGGAGCATTTGATGAAGATCGAAAGGTAGAAGATGCATGGGGCTTGGTGAACTTGGACTTGAATGAATTTTGTGTGCCCTTGAACTTCTTTGGAACTGGCTTCAGCGATGATCCACTACCGCCATAACTCTTCTTCTGACTACTCTCCGTACCCTCAGAAGTCACATTACCACCTGTACCCTCCCCAAGCTGCATCTCTAGCTCCATGCTCCTAGCTTGCTCCACCAAAGAGCCAAAGTCACGAAGCTCCAAAGCTCCCAACACTTGGCGAAACTCCTGCCTGAGCCCTCTGCGAAACCTCTTGGCTTTCTCCACATCATTAGTAGCCACAAATGGTACAAAGCGGATTAAATTATTAAAACCCGCTTCATATTCTGACACGGTCATCTTACCCTGCTTATAGCTGTTCAATGATACCTCCATCCTTTCCACAAATGATGCAGGGTAAAACCTACTCCTAAACTGCTCCACAAATTGTTCCCAAGTCGCTGGTCCTTGGGCAGCGGTTCTGGCTGACAGGACTCCTTCCCACCAGATATCCGCTTGCCCCTTCAACTGAAAAGCCACATACTGAACCCTCTGCTCCGAAGTCAAACCCAACACTCCCAAATGCCTCTCGATGTGCCGCAGCCAGTTAGCAGCATCCACTGGCGTGCCCAACCCGTCAAAGGTGTCCAACCTCAAAGCATTCCACTGGTGCAGTCCCATGACACCCATCGCCGGTACTGGCGCAGGTACCGCCACGGGTGCGGCAATAGGTGCAGCTGGTGGAGTTTGGTTCCCCTGAATCGCTGAAGCAACCTCTTCCTCTGAACCCACAGAACTAGCCTCCCCAGCTACAGAGTTCTGAACTTCAGGCGGGGGCACAACCTGGCCTCGTCCGGCACCTTGCCGACCACGACCACGGCCTCTACCCCTTGCCATCACTATAATACAAACAAACACAGAGTCACACATTAAGTACAAAATCATCAATGATAATCGACGGCAATTTAGATGCAATGCAAATCCCACTCCCACCTACTGTGCTTAGTGTGTCAAATTTAATATTTTATTAACCACGGACCTACAGCCCGCTCTGATACCAACTGTAACACCCCAGCCAATCAATGACCTGGAATGCTACCAAACTAATAACATAATAAGGAAACTAATAATCATCTTACAAAATTTCGACAGAACTTCCTTTGTTTATTGAGTAAATCAAATGTTTCAACAAGCATAATCAACTGATATGAATACCAACAAGCAATAAGTTCATTTATAAGCAAAACTGGGTTATGATCACCATCGCACTCATAACCATACTACTTAGATAAAGAACGGAATCAAAGCAAATAAGTTCTATTCTTTATTACACATTGAACCTGATAGACAATAATCAAATACCACTTAAATTATTCAGCAAATAATGTTTAATGTTCTTTCTGCCTTCCATGGTGAATAGACCGTGCATGTGCATCAAACCTAATCCCTCTTTATTCCCATGCATGCCGATCTCATGTAGGTACCTAAAAACAAACAACAACCACAACAACAAACAACAACAAGAGTGAGTTCAAAGACTCAGCAAATATAAATAATGGCAGCAAGGATAAAAGTGAACATCACTTCACAAATTCATCCATCAATCATATGAATAAACATGCTATGCAATATGATCAAAAATCTCTTTATCTCTTCTCTTGCGCATTTTACCGGTAATGCGGAGTGTGCATCCGTCAATGCACACCCATGCCTGTACCCTTTGGTACAGGGACCAATTGCCCATACTCCTCAAGTATGGGGACCTTTAGCCCGTCACATCATCAACATGACGGGGACCTCGACGCTTGGTCATCTCGTGACCAAGACTTCAATAAATCAGCATGATGCACAAATGTGAATGTCTTAACAAATAAACGTGCATTCACAACATCTATGCATCAGAAATTCTCATGAACTCTTTCACTTGCAATCGAGCATAAACAATATCAACATATCACTAACATCATCAAGTCCACAAATTCTCATAACATGGATCAAACATCTACACACCAACAAACAGCAACAATACATGCTACAAAATTTAAACCATCATTATACTTGCCTTAACCCCGAGAAAACGGAGAATGATCAGAAGGCGCGGCCCCTGGAATCCGTCCTCCTCCTGAATAATAATTATAATGATTGCTAAGACAATAGTGGCAAGTCTTTAGACTAAATAAAAACTCCCCCAAACTAACCCAACATGCTAGTTTGATTCAAAGCCCCAAATCCTTTCGGCCATCCTGTCCCCCACTACGGACAGTCAACTTCAAAAATTCATATCTATTGGTACAGAAGTCCGAATAGGACGTTCTCAGATTCTCTGGAAATATAATTAAATTATATAACTAAACCTAGTTGGTGAGTCTCCCTGATTCGGCCAACTTCTACCCGCCCCATCTAACTTTCTTAGAACATCAATTCTGTAACGGGTTCTCTGGACAGCGCACTAAAACTGTCATAACTTTCACCCCGAGAGTCGGAATCCGGATTTCTTGACCTTTCTGGAAAGCTAAAGAAAATATCTAAAACTTTCATAATATGGAGATCCTCTGATTCTCCTGATTCCTAGTCGCCCAAACTCATCTACCGAAACCTGACAGGAATTTCCCCGATCTACAGGACAGACCGATTAGAAAAATCATAACTTTCTCTACAGAGGTTCGAATGACACGTTCTAGCACTTCGTGGAAAGCTAAGGATGTCCTCTACAAATCTCTAGGAGAAGACCAAACCTGAATCCCCACGGATCTACATCAAAAAGACCGTCTAACAGAGACTGTCCTGAACAGATCCGAAAACCGACATTGCTAAACAACTAATTATACAGCTAGCGGAGAGAATTAGGAGTAATTACCCGCAACCAAACGCTGAAGAACACAAAGAACCCCACACGATCTCTGCCTCCCTTCCTTTTCCCGTCCTAACCTCCACCTTCCGGATCCACGAATCTTTCCGGCGGACGGTTTGCTGTCCTCCTCTCGAACCGCAGCGATCGGGATCCTTCACCAATTGCAGGGGGCATCCATGGAGGCGAGGGGATGCTGCTGGCCAGAGGGGGCGCAAGGGGGGAGAGGGAGGTGCGGCCAGGGAGGTGGAGAGGCGGCTTGGGAGAGGGGCGGCTAGGGTTTGGGAGGTGGGGCACCTCCCCCCCCCCCCCCTTTTCCCTTGGCCGGCCCCCCTTTTGGGCCTCGGCCCAGGCCCAGGTTGCCGTAAATTTACGTAATTCCCCCCTTTTTCCCTGATTTTAATACTATTTGATAAAATATCGCCCGGGATATTACATTCTACCCCCCATAAACGGAATTCGACCCCGAATTCTCACCGAACACTCACTAAGGATTAATTACAATTAAACTTAATCATAAGACACGCACCTGATGTGAATAACTCTGGATATTAATTACAATTAAACTTAATCATAAGACACCAATTTTTTCGGGATTTTACTGTATAATTTCTGACATGTGGGTCCCACATAAAAGACAAACAACGAGAAATAAAATTAGTGCGTTAGACTAGAATCGAACCCAGGACCAATCCTCCTTGAAGCAAGCCCTTTGCCACCAGACCAGAAGACAACTTCCGAAACAGATGCACTTCACTTTCCTTTAAACCTTAGTTTCCAAATTTTAAATTCAAATTTCATTTGAATTGTTTGACCGAAATTTTCACCGAAATACCAAAATTTCGGTCATTTCGCCTCTTTCGTTACCCTCCGAAATAAATTTCAAAACGAAAAATTTTTCCCTGTGGGCTACCTATCATTATTTTCTGATTCCTACGGAAATTGGTTCGGCACTGGGTTCATGTCTACTTTACACAAAATCAACAACATTATTAAAAACGTCTAAAATTTGTGAGATGAAGCAGCAGTAGCAGCTCAAATGGGTATGTTGTTAATTGCACCCACACAGGGATTCAAATTTCAGCCAAAATTTTACGATTTTCGTTGAAATTAGGCGTCATCTGTGGCAAGGTGGGAGGTGTCGCCTGTGGCAAGGGGGGAGGTGGAGGCGGCATCGGCGGCGAAGGAGGAGGGGGAGGCGCCGGCCGCCTGCGACAAGAGATTTCCTAAAACAATTCAATTTCTTGAATTCAAAGTGTTCATTCAAATTTTTCGACCGAAATTATACAAAAAAAATTCCAAGATACTTCATGAAATTCCAGATTAGGTTTCAATCACCACCCCTAAGAATACCACTACTATGGCATGATATACAATTACAAACAGAACACCTCACCATGCATACATATGCGGTTTCCCTTAGTAAACATCTGGCGTCCCTAGCATGGAACAATAAAAAAACCAAACGAAAACGACGACAACCCTCCTTGACTCATCAATCATCATAGCTTGTACACCGAACTAATTAATTAACACTTGATCAAGCACAGTCACTAACCAACCATTAGAGGATCGGACTAGCCGAAACGGTGGCCGGAGCTTCCCATCATGTACGCAAGACGACGAAAATGCCACATAGTATAGTTTTTCCTAAGAATATGGAAAGCTCTTTCCTCACTCACTCACGTGTAGCATTCCACAACAGCCGATCTATAAATAGATGGCGTGCAGGTCTGGGTTCGCCAATTCAATAGCAGTCGTTTCTCCTTGTTCCGTGAGAGAAACAAATCACATAGCTAGGAACAGTATGGAAGGCAAAAGTTTTAAGAGTGTGCTTATCGGTGTACTCATACTGGGTCTAGTTCTTGAGAATATCCAAGTGGATGCTAAGAGCTGCTGCCCATCCACAACAGCAAGAAATATATATAACGCTTGTCGTTTTGCGGGTAGATCTGAGCAAACCTGTGCAAAACTCTCTGGTTGCAAAATTGTTGCCGGGAAATGCAAGCCCCCTTTTGATCGTCTCACCCTTTTCCCACACTCTGGTAAAATGAACCCATTCTTTTTATTGTTTTGTCACAATCAAGAAATTCCATCTTAATATTAGACGTTTTGGCAGATGAAGCGGATGTCATTGACTTTTGCAAGTTGGGATGTACGTCCTCCGTGTGCCGCAACATAAACGCTTGTAAGACAATTTTTTTACTGTTTGCTAGCTTCTTACAACTTGCTCCTTAACAAAGGTTTTGCCTCTAATGCAAACTATTTTGGTGTCAGTTATTGGCAGCGAGGAAGTGAATGATGCCGTGGAACGTTGTAACAATGCATGCGACCGTTTCTGCACCAAGGATGTTGACACTCCCACGGTTGTTGCTTAAGAAATTGCATGCATGGGGACTCCACATGGAAGCCAAGGCCATGTTGTTGTTTGGACTTCAACAGTTGGATATCACATCCAAACCAGTGTGCCATCTTATTTGCGTCTTTTTCTTTCTTTTTTCCAATAAGGGTCGCTGCGATGCCATTTTCTTTCGAGAATGTGCTCGTCCAACAATGTTTTATCCTTGGCTAATACATTTCATTGTGATTATTTGTGTTACTATTTACTTCTATTTTCTTTTATGTTTTTTCAAAGTAATATAGTTATAACACCCCGGCTTAACAAAAACATAAAATGTCATCCATAACTACAATTGCTATCTATTTAAACCATTAAACAGGTATTACCATCAGCTGGCCTTCAATTACAGTTCCACAACATAACCATAAACATAATACTTCAACATTAAAGGAATCAATAATTGACATTAAGATGGACCAATAATCGATGTAACCAAAGAAAACCTAACAAATAGCAACAATA
This sequence comes from Dendrocalamus latiflorus, assembly GCA_017311315.1. NCBI lineage: Eukaryota > Viridiplantae > Streptophyta > Magnoliopsida > Poales > Poaceae > Dendrocalamus > Dendrocalamus latiflorus. The sequence goes on from CM029620.1 coordinate 16,480,784, forward strand.
TAAAACCAATAAGTGCTAGATGTAATCACTATTGATCTAAGAGTTGCATCACTACTACACAAAGGGTTATCACAAACGGTTCTAAACCCTCATCACAGACAGGTTTTGAACTGTCTGCTTTTTTGTGTCTGTGATAACAGGTGGTTATCACAAACTATATGTGAACCGTTTGTGATAAGTCATAATGCAGACGGTTGGTATAAATAACCATCTGTGAAGGAATACTATCATGGACGGCTTCTACAAAAAACCGTTCGTGATATGTCGCCCATCATAGACAGTTCTATGTACCAACCGTATGTGATAATTGGTGATCCCCAAGATGTTGTCGTGCAAGACCTTCCAGTTGTGCTTCATGCCACCCTTGCGGAGGTCCTTCCCTCCCTTGCCACACCGACCGGTTTCGGCCAAAACAAGTGGCGCACAGGCCATGGATCATCTTCACGGTGCAATAGTTTGATGTTCCTGGACTCGTTTGAAAGCTAATGAAAAGTTACATCTAAAAATCCATAGGTCCAAGTTTGATTCATTTGTGAGGCTCCAAAAAAGTGAAATCCCCAAGAAAAACATCGTTTAGGGCCTCAAAATAGCCTCTAAAGTTTTTACACCCGTTGGACAGCCGCATAGGCCTTGGTTCGTAGCCTCCTCTTCATACCTAAGCAGACACATGACACTAGAATTAGGTAGTAGCAAATTCTTATCTAAAGCATATTCTTTAAAGAACAAATTCACCTATTGTTGTAGTTTATTTGCTCATGCCCGTGTTATCGTCCCTTTCAGTTCAATTGGAGAAGTTGGAGCTTCATGCGAAGGAGTGGATGAACTAGGAGCAGCAGGAATGTCCTCATCAGTGTTAGTTCTTGGAGTGAAATTGGGGGAAAGGGAGAAGGAGAGTTATAAGGGGCGAGAGGTGGGAGGAGACCGGTAACTGCCGTTCGATGTGGAAAGAATGGACATGGATCAATAACGTGGAATTATCACAGATGGTTCAGATTAAAAACCATATGCGATATATGAAATTATCATAGACGACTCTTGTTAGTAATCGTATGTGATAATATCACAGACAATTTGGATTAAAAACCGTCTGTGATGTCTGCTATTATCACAGACGGTTCATGTCAAGAACTGCCTTTAAATTATCATAGACGGTTCAGATTAAAAACTATTTGTGATAATTGCAGACTCACAGGCATTTTTTTAATTCGAACTATTTGTGATAATTCACAAACAATTCTTGTTCAGAATCGTCTGTGATAATTTTGTATCATAGACGATTCTAGCCATCGCTAATAACATAGACGGCCACGCTTGTAAAACCATCTATGATAATTACAACACTGACGGTTCCCTGTAACCATCTGTGATGAGCGTCCAGTATAGCCTTTTTTGTAGCAGCGCATGAAGAGTACAATTTATTTCTAACAATGAATAAGTTGTCACTAAGTGAAAGAAGGAACTATCAATGTGTAATGTCGATCTTGTGCTACTTTCTAGCCATGCATCTCGTTTTCAACGTTCGCCTAAAAACAATAACAAAGACAAGGGTGAGTCCATGACTTAGCAAGTATACAACAAAATAATAAATGATTTAAACATTGTATCAACATGAACGCTCAACATACAATACTATGATTATTTTATTCATTACTCAATTATCTACATCAACCATTTGACCTCATCGTCATTTAACCTTAATCATTATCATTTAACCATAATCATGTGAGTATTATAAGAAGCAAGTATAAACATGTGGATCATTGTGGCAAGTATTTATTTAACATAAACAACAAGAACAAACCACTCATGTACCATACTTCCATTCACTTGCCTTTTCTAGTTGCGAGGAACGGGTTGATTCGAAGATGACACCAACCTCGACGCTACTCCTTCTACAGTAAACACGCAATCTCAACAACAAACCACAGTAGTACAAGAACAATATTAATTTAACAACATCGCACCCAATTCGGTAATACTCCCTTTTACTGTGACAGTCTAGTCACCACTGCTGTCTCAGTATTAAAAATAGCACAACATTCAACTCCTAAGTGCTAACATGGTTGGCTTGGAGGTTGTCCCTGTCCTGGTAGAACATTTTGGTTGTCTGATTGTCAGTTACCTCTGGATTGAGCATTACCGGTGGATCCTAGCCTAATGGTAAGATCAGGCTCATTCGGGTTATGGTCATCCGTCATGTAAAGAGGCCAATTCAACTTTGTTAGTTTGTGTTATAGAGTTATGTGTTTGGAGTTAGTGTTGTTGTTTGGAGAGGTCGTTGAGCGTAGTTCACTCCTAAGTCACTCTAATTTCTAATGCTTACATTAGATTTCCCTATGTCGCTACTACTGTGATAACATGACAGCACACATATAACCACTTAGATGCAACAATTTAAATGCAGAAAGGCATCTAAATACTACAGAAATTAAGTATTAACAACCGCCCTTCCTAAAATGAATAGAATTATACTAATAATGCGACATACTATGAAAGCAATATTAAATCAATGTGCTACTACATATGACTGCTATTTAATAAATTTGCTCAAGGACTCTGCTTGGCTTTTCACGATAATGTCCCAGATCGCCAATCTAAACGTTCGTCTTTTCATGATCAAGTCCTCCGACTAATCGCATGAATGCACCTAGATCCCTAATCTAACACTGTGTTGAATTGAGCAAAACCTATGAATAGTTATCAATTAGACCTAGAAATAGCATAGACACCTATTGTTGTCACCACTAGCCATTTTTGGAGATCGATGGAAATAGTATATATACATACAATTCACATTCATTCATTTTAGAAAGAAGAACATCCATTTCACAAATCAATTAACTGAAGCGAAATAAATTGTCCATCCATGAACAAATACATGTACACATGAATAATTAAGTTCAAATCTTTATCACAGTGAAATTTGTTATACATTGTGGAATTCCCCATCTTCTTTTATGACTTTAGACCAAAAGAAGTACATTCACTGTCCTCGAATCTCTGAGAGGTCAGGCTCTTCCAACGGAGTTATAGAGACAGACACAACCTGTCGGTAGGAAGATCAATGTCGTGCATACATATGTAAATTGCTAAGTATGAAATAATTATCACAAGATTGACAAATTAACTTGAGGATCAATATTGATCTTTGCAGAATCGACGAGTAGTTGCATGTTGTGGCAAACATAGAATCCATAGGTGTTGCCCGACAGCTGCTAGTGGCATTGCAAAAATAGAATTTGTTAGTTCGATAGGCATTACTATGAAGTGTTATATAGCATTATTGTGTATAATCAAATACCGAGAAATGTAGATCGTGTTGCAGGGCGTCCATACTTCTGGATCTCTGTACCTTTGCAACGTACGTGACGAATGACCTACGTGATTCCAAGAAAATAACCTTAGTCATAGGGAAGGAAACACTACAGTAGAGTTATCTATGGAGAAAATGTGTTTACCTGTTGATTAATTGTTGGACAATTTTGAAGTCGGTTTTGGTCCTCTTTAGGGAATCAAGGTATATTACCTTGTTCCATTTTGGTATAATTATAATTAGAATATAGTAGAACCTATATAGGTATGCCATGGTCATTAAACCTAAGATCGTGTTACTTACAAAGTACAAATAAACAAGTTTATCCAATAGTGCAGCATTACCCCTGGTTGTAGAGCATAAGTATGAATTCCTTGTTATGGTAAGCCTCCAATGCATTCGTCATGTACTTCTCGATGAATGATGCATCCTCGTTGATGATATCCATGGAGACCAAGCGTGGGTCGAGAAAACCAATTGGTGATTTCATTACTCTGGCTTTAGTCACCATGTATCTATACACACACACATAAAAGCAATGAGTTATATATGACATTTATCGATTTTACATGAACATAGATCGTGATTGTATACACATACGGTGTCTAGCATCGAATGAGTGAGGCGTCGAGGGCATTGCATGTGTAGAGATCGAATAAGTCCTCTAAAGTCACCGTGAAGACACAATCATAAATATTGTATTGAAAATGACCTGGCATGAACCTAACGGTGAAACCTGACTTCCTTTGGCTTGTTGGCCTGTTCCACGTATCATGCATGCAATCTCTGGCAAGCCAGACCTAGGGTTAGGAGGCACTCTTTCGGGATGACCAATGGCTCGCCTACCACAAATTGTCAGGCCAATGGCAAGCAGGGGATCTCATCATCGGTCTTCTTCATTTTGCCCTTGCTGCCTTGGCTATAGGTCAACTTCACAGTAGTAGACCAGCCAAGTAGATGCATGACGCCCTTGCTATGTCTGTGTAGGTAGCTCCGGTGCGGATAGCCCCAGTGAACTTGGCACCGGCGCAGGTAGCTTTGGTACGGATCACTCCTCTGGAATTGGCACCAGTGCAGATAGCTCTTGTGGACTTGGCACCGATGCAAATAGCTTGAGTGGACTTGGCACCGATGCAGAAGCCTCCAGGCAGATGTCCCTCTTGGGCCACTGGATGAATGTTCCAATGGCTTGCCCTAGAGTCATGACCTCGTTGTTTGGGGGCATCTGCAGCAGGACAACCTCGCAATTGGCATGAACACCGTCCACATTCACTTTTACGAAACTTGGCGCTAGAGATACGCCATGCACCAAAGCCCCAGGCTCAGATGGATACGCCTGACCCCAAGTAGCCCACAGGGCAACAAAGGCATATCTCACTTGGAGCTTGCACTTCGTAGCCACCTACATAACGATACAAAATTAGCTACTCCAACAGGACTATCAGCGTATCGAGCATTCCAGAGATAATAATTATTACCAGGATGTCATCAACAGGAAATCAGTGGTCACTCTCTGCGGTAGGGTTGGACGCGTAGCTACTCTGACGGTTGGGGAGGCTGCCTAGCACAGGAGCGGCGAGGGCTTCCTTTTGATTTTCTGAGATGTTGTATCTTTCTATCTGATATCTAACATACATTTTCATCTCATCTCTAAGGGATACCGTAATGTCCTCTCATAGCCATGCCTCGCGCTCGGCTTTGGCTCTCTTCCTACTCTGGTATGCTTCAAAGTCCTCCGAGAAACCATGTTTCCAAGGAACATATAGACCAAGGCCTCTCATGCGACCCAGGTGCACTTTGTTTCCTAGGGCTACAAAGAGTATATCTCTCCTGGACTACCTAGAATGAGCCTTCGGAAGATTCTACACTCAGCGTTTCCTGCAAGAGCCCGACATGTTATTTCACTTCCTATGAAGTTATGGACTAATTACAAACTAGCTAGGTAGTTTGATATGTTACTAGGCGGTGGGACACTTCCTTGTCTGTGAAGTTTTGAAAGGATATGGCCCCCGACAATACGGTAGATGACCTTGCTTTTATCCAGTTTGGGTGCGCTCATCAGGGACGGCAAATGGTTGGGCAGTGTCCCGCATGATTGCCTGCTCATCCTCCTTCCTCCATTATGGGATTTTACCCGCATATCTAGCGATGCTGAGTCTATGGGTGTGTGTGTGTTTTTCCTAAATGGACCTATGCGCTGCACTTTCACTCCTAAAATTATCTATCATCTTCATTTGCACAAACACTTGCTATTGCGGTTCTAGGAATGGGTACTTGTGGAAGGGTGTCAGATCCTTCTCCATGTATTGCTTGACAAGCAGGCTCTTGAAGTTCTTCCACGCTTTGCACACCACTAGCAATGCATGTCGTTGCAAGGAGGCCTAGTGTTCTCCTGGGATCTTGAATGATTGAAAAACTTCCATCAGCAGCTCACTTTTTCGAGCTCCGGTCACCTTCTTCCACGAATCGAACGTGATCTCAACCCATTCCCTAGCAATTATTATGACAACTCCCTAGAATGTAGACACTGCTCAGCGAGGATTGATAGAGATCTTAGATGGATCAACCTCCGTGATGGTAAATCAGCCCTAGGGCTTTTTCGATAGTCCTTTTCCTTTTTGGGATTTTCCAGAGGCTCCACGCCATCTCCATCCACGCCTCTCCCTAATCCTCCGCCACCATCTCCGGCCACGCCTCTCCCCAATCCTCTGCCACCATCTCTGGCCGCACTCACCACCTCCACACCATCTCCGGCCATGCCCGCCACCTCCATGCCATGTCCGGCTGTAGCCACTCCCTCCTCTCCAAATCCCTAGCTCCCTCCTCAATCCGCCGCCTCCACACCATCTGTAGCCTCACCAGCCATCTCCACGCCATCTCCAATTGTGCCCGCCACCTGCACGCCTTCTCTGGCCACACCCACCACCTCGACTCCATCTCCGGCTAGGAGACATAGAAGAACCCTTGCCCCAAAAAAAAGGCATAAAGAACTGTGAGTTGTACCTACTCTCTTTTGTAATTCTAGTGTTTTGGTTGCTGACAATTAGGGTACTTGACTTCTCTGTGTGTTGAAATGAATTGTTGAAGATTCCTTCACGTGCTAGGAAGATTGCCTTGATACCTAATGGCGACAAGTATAGACATGTGCACTTGAGCACACTACTACAAAAGAGGCTATACTGGACGGCTACATCACAAACGGTTCATACGGAACCGTATGTGCTTAAGCTATCACAGACGGTTTATACTACCAACCGTTTGTGATATTTTCACGGACGGTTATTAACACGAACCATCTGTGATAATAGAGACATCACAGACGGTTCATGTTAATAAATATCTGTGAAAGTTGCGGACATCATAGACGGTTCATATAAAAAACCATCTCTGATATTATGGACATCACGGACGGTTATTATAACAAACCGTCTGTGATATTGTGGACATCACAGACAGTTTGTGTGAATAACCATATGTGAATTATCATAGAGAGTTATTAATACGAACAATCTTTGATAATGTTCGTATCACAGACCGTTTGTGGTTGGAACCATCTAGGATAATATCTGCTATTAAATACCAGGCATATGTGGTCTTGACACTGATCTATTTTCATTGTGCTGCATCGGTGGAGCGAGGCAGCCGGCTTTGGGGAGTTTGGTGAAAGCATGTCGCTTGTAGATCTATATACGTTCTTAGTGATAAGGGGTTAGTACCCAATTGCTTCTAGTAACTTATATGCCTTGTAATTGAAAGAGATGATAGATAGGTTTTTGTTTAGATTTAGCTAGCTAGCTAGGTAGGTTTAGAAAGATAATGATACTTTGCTCAATTTCAGAATGGGTAAGTACTCCTAGTTTACTTCAATATATGCTTGCTTAATATTATTGTGTCATGAATACATGGCTAGCTAGCTAGCTGCCTAATATAGATGTCATGTGTAATTAAGTATAGCTAGTCTAATTTGCTATAGTGGCGCTAATAATCATTTTTGACACCCATTTGTTACTTGTGTAGCGTAGATGGACTGAAGCTGGATGTACGTTGAGATCTATGTGAGTGAAGAGCATATTAATGGCGTGTCTACTTTTAGAAGAGCGACCGAGCTAGATATTTTGAAGAAGGGGATGAAATATATGTACTGTCCATGCATTGATTGTGATAATCTAAAGATGTTTAGCAACTTAGCGTAGATCAAAGCTCACTTGATTCGAAGGGGTTTCAGAAAGGGGTAAGAATGTTAAACCAGTCACGATGAAGAGAAGATTACACAAGAAAGTAGTTATGACATCGTCGAGGGAGATAATGATATGATGGTTGTGGACTGTGCTTTCGATCATGAGGATAGGTCGCAGGATGACAATCTGCATTAGATGCTACGTGATGCAGAAGGAAACTATATTGAGAGAGAGTTTGGTAAATTCGAGGACTTGATGGAGGATTCGGAGAAACCTTTTTTCCCGGGCTGCAAGCCACAATACACAAGGTTGTCATCAGTTTTAGAACTACTGAAATTGAAGGCAAGCAATGGTTTGTCCGATAAGAGTTTCATGGCATTGTTAGGTCTCCTAACGGACATGCTTCCAAAGGGAAATGTGTTGCCGAGAACCACCTACCAAGCCAAGAAGATTCTTTGTCCATTGGGAATGGAAGTAGAAAGAATACATGCATGTCCGAATGATTGTATCCTCTACCGTAAAGAGTATGCTAACTTACGTTTTTGTTCGGTGTGCAAAGCATCCCGATACAAGCGTATAAATAACTCCAATGATGGGAAGGGTATCGAGATGAAGCAAGGACCTCCTGCTAAGGTGTTGTGGTATCTTCCTGTAATTCCCCGTTTGAAGCATTTATTTGCAAACCGCAAGGATGCAAGATTAATACATTAACACTCGGAGCAGCGTAAGAAAGACGGAATGATAAGACACGTTGCTGATTCTGCCTAGTGGAGGAACATCGATAGGATGTTTGTAGACTTCGATGTGGAACCAATGAATATAAGGTTTGGGTTGAGTACAGATGGAATGAATCCTTTTGGTAACATGAGCAGCCGACATAGCACCTGGCCCGTGACTCTGTGCATGTACAACCTTCCTCCTTGGTTGTGTATGAAGCGAAAGTATATTTTGATGTCACTACTTATCCAAGGGCTAAAGCAACTGGGGAACGATATTGATGTGTACCTAGCACCATTGGTGGAAGATCTTGCAATACTATGGAACAAAGGGGTACATGTATGGGATGCGGACAAATGAGAGAACTTCACTCTACGTGCCATGTTGTTCTGCACCATTAATGATTTTTCTGCCCTTGGTAACCTATCAGGTTTGAGTACAAAAGGAGCCAAAGCCTGTCCACACTGCTTAGATTATACTGAGAGTGTGTGGTTGAACAACTCACACAAAACTATGTACATGCGTCATCGTAGGTTCCTTCCAAAGTATCACCCATACCGCAAGATGAAGAAACAATTTGACAAAAAAAAGGATGACTCAGTACCAAGGCCTTTTAGTGGGAAAGAGGTCTATGATATGGTCAAGGATATCGACGTTGTGCTTGGAAAGGGACGTAAATTGAGGATCTGTCGGAAGAACATGTGGAAGAAGAGGTCAATATTTTGGGACTTGCCTTATAGGAGCACTTAGAAATTCCCAATTGCATTGATGTCATGCACGTAGAGAAGAATGTATGTGACAGTTTGATTGGTCTCTTATTGAACATTCCTAATAAAACAAAGGATGGTGTCAACGCAAAGCGTGACTTGGTCGCTATGAACATCATGACTGAGTTTGCACCGATAGAGACCGATAAAGGCCAGACATACCTTCCCCCAGCTTGCCACACTCTGTCTAAGTCCGAGAGAACTCAACTGTGCCAATCCTTACATGGTGTGAAAGTTCCGTCAGGTCACTCCACCAGCATGAAGAAACTTGTTTCCATGCAACATTTGAAATTAATTGGCATGAAGTCTCATGACTGTCATGTGCTAATGACACAAATGCTACCTGTTTCAATTAGAAGTATTTTGCCGAACAAGGTTCGAGTGACAATCATAAGGCTATGGGAGGAAACAACAAATTCGTTCGAGATCCCAGCAGAAGTACAGGGACTCATGAAACAGCAGGTGCTCCTCACAATGGGAAAAGCATGGAAGAACTTTAAGAGCACTTTTGTCATGTAGTACGTGGCCAAGGATCTCATGCCCTTCATGAGGTATCCTTTCGTGTTGCTGGAAACAAGGGAGGCGTTCGTGTAGATGAAGGCAACGACCGAATTTGCACAACAAAGTGCGGCGCACAAGGCTCTCCAGTCACAAAACACTCATACTCACAGACTTGGCACCGCTAGGTATGTGAGGAAAATCCCGCAGTGGAGGATGTAGGATGAGATCGCAACGCAATCCGATCGGAGGCCTCCTCGCCATTTGCTGGGATTGCAAACAAGTGCCCCTGAAACTAGTTAAGAGCGAGGTCATCAACCATGTCTTTGGGTGTCTCCTCTTTTAAAAACTCCGCAGATGAGGACGTGTCCCAATGTGTGGTAAGATATGTTAAACTACATAGCTCTTAATACCTCTTGAACTTCATGGGTTTGAAAATAACATGATTGCCTCTTGCAGCAATCATTGACTACTAAATTTTCTCGAGGCTCCTTTCAATAATACATGGAGAGAGATATACTATCACAGGCCCTGGGAAACAAGGAACACCCAGGTCGCACATGAAGCCTGGGGGTTTATGTATCTTGGAGGCACCGATTCCCGAATGACTCCGAGACATATAGGAGTAGGAAGAGATCCAAGGCCTATCGCAACGAACAAATAAAATAGCCGCTTCGTGCACAGCTTGAGGAACAGTTATCTGCCTCACTTCAAGAGAAGACTGCCTCACTACGAGGAGAGATAGATTCATTGAGGGAAGAACTGAGACAAGTCTACAACCGATCGCAACACACCCCCATTAATGCGGTAGCCAGTCCCCCTCAACGTCAGAGTAGCTACGAGTCCATACCAATTACTGAACATAGTGACGCCAACTTACCTATCAACGACATTCAGGTAATGTACCTCTTTAGAATGCTACATAGATAGATCTCCCTAATGGATTCCTTAGCTCATCTTGTAATGTTATGTAGGAGCTCACGCCATGCATCTTCAGAGTCAGGCTTGTTGGCACCATTCCCATTGATGCTGGGCATGAGATGGCATATCCATGGCTATTAGGGACATTGGTGTATGGTATACAAGTAGAAACCGGTTTAGTGAAGGTTTAGGTGGACATGATTAATGATGTTTTTAGGACTGTCACTCTTGAGAAACCCCCAAATGAAAAGATTACGACATTAGGGGATGCCGTCCACACATTCATCCAATGGCCCAAGAGGGACATCGCCCTCGACTCGTCCGTGCCACGATTTCCACATCCAGTGGCCCAAGAGGGACATCGCCCTGGACCTGTCACATCGGCTCCAATGGCACCACCTCCAGCTCCGGTTCTGAAGCCTGTTGCATCAGCTCCCGTGGAGAAACCACCGAAAATGTATCTTAAGCGAGGCTCTAAGACCCAACCAAAGAAGATTATGGCGCGTCTTGAGCAATGCAAGTTTATTCTCAAAGTTTCGTTGATCCCCGAGTCACAATTACCCTGGCTTGGTCTAATTTACAATACATTGCATACCTGGTACAAGCAGAGGTCCAACATGAAGCCAAACCGGCACAGTGGATTCACTGTGAGATACACGGAGGTGCATATCCTCCTCGACTCGGGCTACTTCATCGTGACCTTCGAAGACTTATTCTTACTATTCAACAACAATGAACTCGACGCCTCACTTCTACGATGCTAGACACTGTAAGTGTACTGTACAATGAAGTTCTATATTCACATCATACCGATGTCATTACTCTTTGCTTATGTATGAATCAGATTCATGATCCAACAAGTCTGGCAACGGTGACAATCGGTGGGATTCCTCAACCCACACTTGGTCTCTAAGCAATCCATCAACGAAAATGCATTTTTCATCCAAGATTACATAACGAGCAGATTGATTGCTCACAGTGATAAGGAGTACATCATGGTACCCTTCAACCTAAGGTAAGTACTTCACTAGTTGCCACACAAGTTTTATTTGTACTTTATACGCAATATGAACTTAGGATTAATCACTAAGGCGACACACATGACTAGGTCTCACTGGATTCTGATTGTGATTGTACCAAAGTGCGCAAGGTAATATATCTTAATTTCCTACTTAGGAACAACCACGACTTCACTCGTGTGCAACAAGCAATTGACAGGTAAACTCATTTCCTCCATACATAACTATATTGTAATCTTTCCTTCGTTTGCATTGGCCGAGGCTAACTTTTTTGGAATCACGTAGGTCGTTTACCGCTTATGTTGCCTAGGGAGGGAGACACAAGGAATCTAGTGACACGCTACGACATAGGACGCGATTTTCGGTAACCGCTACAACACAATAATCCTATATCACACTTTGTTATAATGCCTCTAGAATTGATAATACCGATGTATGTAATTCTATTTTTGCAGTGCCACCAACAGTTACAGGGCAACGCATGTGGATTCTATGTTTGCCGCCATATGAAGGAAATCATGGACACTAAGACGAATGATCCAGAGGTTTGTCAACCTTCCAATAATTATTATTTTCTAATTATATATATGTGTATATATATACACACACATGTTAATTAATGACTTAACATTGCTCCTAGCGACAGCGTGGAGACTTTGACGAAAGTGCATTTGATCTTGACAAACTCATCAAAATTCATGGAAACCTCTCCCAATTCTTGCTAGCAGAGGTTATAAACAAGACTGGAGAGTTCCACTCAGGCAATGGTGATTAGATGTTGAAACATTGGATTCAATTGTAATCACTTAATTGTGCTTAATCAAACAATTCATTCAATTTAATTCATTTGTGAGATCTGTGTAACGATTGTCATGCTATATATTGTAACATCCCAAAAATTTTATTTGCCTTTTATTTGTTTTTCTGGAGTTTATTTGGATTTTCTGGATTTTATTTCAAAGTCTAAAGCAAGAAAATGAATTTAAAATATTTTATTAAAGCCAAAAAGAGTTTATTTAATTTTTCCTAGCCTTCCCTAAATTTTTAATTAATTTTTGAGAATTTTCTGGAATTTAAAATCAATTTTAAAGGTTAAAAAGTATTTTATAAAATTATTAAATGGAAATCTGAAATTAAAAATATTTTTACTAAGTCTAAAATGCTTCCAGGAATATTCTATAATTTTTCTGGAATTTTTAGACATTAAGTATTATTTTTCTAAGTATTTGCAAAGCTTCTAGTATTTTCTGAAAATTTAATCCGAAAATAAAAATCAATTTATTCCAAGCCCGCCACGTGTCGCTCTCAGATTAAATCCACCTCTCTCCACGTTTTAATCCTAGCCATCCACCACAACTTACCCCTTCATAAAATCCAAAGGACATGAGCCATCCACTTGCCACGTGTCAACAATCCGACGGCCCGTACCCCTTCATTCTCCTCCCTCTCTATGACACATGGGACCCACTTGTCATATGTTTCTTCTTCCTCCCCTTCTTCCTCCTCTAGTCTTCTCTCTCTTCCACCATTGATGCCGAATGAAAGCTTCAATTCCCGGCCGTTACTACCTCTTTAATCGTCGTTTAAGGGTGGAAACGGAAGCCCTCATCACTCCCCACTCACGCCCGGCCATCTCCTCCCTTTAATCCCCCTCTAAATCCGCGGCCGTTTCTTCTCTCACCATCTATAAAATCCCTCCCCATGCCCGGTTCCTCCTCCCATTCGGCCTCCCTCTCACCGCCGCCCCTCCCCTCCCGTTCGGCCGCCACCCCGCCGCCCTTTGCCGCCGCCCCGGCCGCCTCCCGGCCCGCCTCCCGCCGCCGCCCGCGCTTCACCACCGCCGCCTCCTCCTTGCGCCGCCGCCGGCCGCCCCGAGTCCCGCCGCCGCCACCGGTGAGTGCGCCGCCGCCCCACCTCTCCCCGCCGCCGCTCGCCGCCCCGCCTCCGGCCGCCGGCCGCCGGCAAGGCCACCGGCCGGCCATCTCCCGTGCCGCCCGTGCACGCCGCCCGCGTGGCCGGCCTCGCCCGCGTGGTCGCCCGCGTGGCCTCCACGTCACGCCCGCATGGCGCCATGTGGTCGGTGTGCCACGTCGGCAAACCCCGCGGTCCATGGACTTGGTCCACGGTAGACCGGGCCCACCGGTCATTCACATCATTTTCCCGCTCAGAAAATTCGAAATTGCTGACGTCATAAATAGCATTTTTCAGTACAAAAATAATTCCCGAAACCAGCCTTTTCCTTTTTCCCTCCTGTTAATCTTCCGAAAGCCATAACTTCTTCATTTTAACTCCGATTTAACCCGTTCAAATTTCTAAATTCTTCTAAAATCATAAACTACCCAAATCTAGACTCTTTTTGAATTTTTGAATTTTATTTGAATTTTGTTTGAATTTTCTTTTGATTCTTCGCGTGTAGATTACGACGAATCCGGAGAATATTTCTTCGACGAATCGCAGCAAGACTTCGAGCAAGGCAAGTTACACCTTTGACCATGTTGATCCCAGTAATTTAAATTATTTATGTTGTTTTTAAATTTATATGCATGCGTATTTTTATTCAAATTAGTTCAAATGTGCTTAAAACTTTAGTTACACCCAATTTCCTTTGTATGGCCAATTTCGATATTGAACGAACATACCTTGTCACCATAGATGAAAACCTAGTTGGTACATTAGTATTAACTAGAACACTTTATGGAATTGCTTAGCCATGCTTAGAATAATTCGGGTGGGAAGATTTGTTTCACATAAAATGATAAAGTTTTCGAGGGTATTCTTGACTTCGGTGAGTCAAGAATGATTATGAGATGTTTTCAAACAAATTATAAAACCTGTTCTTAGACTTGGGCATTGGTATGGTGGTGGGTGCTTGCTGGCATGCATCGTAGTTTGTTGACTCGTTGTTGACTGCCAGGCACAAGGGGTATGCGGGTAGGCCTAAGTCAAATTAAGGACCGGCCTGTGAGCTACTAATACAAAGTCACACCGTACTACCACAAGTCTGGAATGGGACAGACCTGGCTAAGTAATTCGTGAAGTTCCATTTTAGTTTTCGCTATAGGCTGAATGTGAGCGTGGCGTAGGCCATGGGAAGTCTCACATGGCACAAGAGGGGGCTCCAACATGTGGATTCATGTTGTGGTGAAACCTTAGTGGCGGCGTAACTAATTTGGCAATGGAACATTGGAACAGCCTTGTCATGAACTCTCAGCCGCACACCTAAGGCAGTGTGTAAATCGCGTGGCAAAACGAGAGAACATGTCTTGTGGGTAAAGTTGTACACCTCTGCAGAGTAACAAACTATCCTGGATAGCCGTGTCCACGGTCAAGGACATGCTTAGTATGGTTTTTCACGGATTAGACTTTGGTTTTTATTAAAACCTGGTTTGTGGAACTTGTGAAATCTTTTGGAAAGATGGTCCGGGTGGGATGCTCGTGGTTAGGTTAGTGTTTGGTCGGAGCCTGCACTAACGATATTATTTTGTTAAATTCTTGTTTCTATCTATTGTATCAAATTCAGCTTTTGCACTTATTATTGATATTTACTCCAATGATACTGTTTGTGCAAATAAACCATAATATGCCTTCTTTTGTAACCCCTTATGCATGCATACACTCTGTTATATTTCCCTGGTGTAACTTGCGTAAGCACTTCGTGTGCTTACCTTGGGAGTACTTTATGTGCTCACCTTGCTAAAATCTGTTGCCAGAGGATGACGTCTACAACTTCGGTGAGGATGGTGACGACTAGGCCACGTCTTACAGTCAATTCGCCTTGTGGGAAGGCAGGATGGGCTGCTCCTTTTATTTATCTTCCGCTGTTTACTTTTATGTTTGGCCATGAAGCCACCATATTGTAAACCTGGCCATAAGGCCCGTACTCTTGCTTTATAATAAAGTTTGGTTATCATGCGTGATATGTATCACTGTTCAACCTGTGTGCACTAGCTTTTCCTGGGATAGTGCGAATACACAGTGGGTTCTGGAGTTGCTGCTCCGGGTCCCTACATATATGTGATCTGATTGTGTTATTTCATTTATCTGTGTGATTTATGTAGCGATTATCCTGTGCTACATATACGTGATCTTACTTGTTTTCAGAGGGCATGGCTAGCATATGCTGAGGCTAGCCGAGAAAGAGCAAATAAAATCGTTTTTGAAATAGCTATCACAGACGGTTCTGTGTTCGAAACCATCTGTGATATGGTGTATATCACAGACGGTTCGGAACACCGAGCCATCTATGATATGAACCATATCACAGACGGTTAATAACCAAAACCGTCTGTGTTATCGTTCATATCACAGACGGTTAATACAAAAAACCGTCTGTGATAGTCTAGTATCACAAACGGTTTTTCTGAAAAACCGTCTATGTTGTAAGTTATCACAGACAGTGTAGGAGCTGTCTGTGATAACCAGCTATTATTACTGACATATAAACGTAGATAGTTCAGAAACCGTCTGTGATGACGGTTTTGAACCGTCTATGATAACACTGTCAGTAGTAGTGGCATAAAGAAGTGTTATTCTGTTTTTCACTTGATTAGATTAATATGGCCAGCAATACATACATGATGCATGCATGATAGTTGGAATTTTTCTTTCAGTACACCATTTACTAGCTAGTCCTTGTCCTCGGTAGTTTGAACAAGATTACATACATTACTTCTCTTTACCAATCAAAGTTAAGTCAATGATAAGAATTAGAAACTTGGAATATGCTCTATCTTGCAGGCCTAGAAGGCACCGGTTAGATTTGTTATTCTGCATACTCTACATTACATGCATCTTTTAAACCCAACACGTTCTGCACGCAACAACACAAAATACTGAAACCAGACGGGTATATTGTATTCCGTTGACTTCATGAATTGCCAGTTAAAAAAGTCATAATCATGCCATGACATTACTCTAAAAAACAGAAGAGGAAAATGAAAAAATTCCAGGTCTTTCATATTTGCTCACCCCTATTGATCAAATGCAAGCCATGACGTACGTGCCAAGGTGGGAATATGATAACAGCATGCCGACTACCATGCAAACCTAAGGTTTGTATTTATGAGCGGGGATTAATATACCTAATCCCTTAGGATGAGAAGTGATTTTAGTTTAATTTCCCCGCCCACTTGAAGGACAGATCCCTACTCCCATTTCATCCAAATAAGCGCTAAGGTGGACTATATATATATTGCATTTATCTTTATCTAGCAGCACTGCATAAAGAAAATCGTTTAAACCTTGACATTTGAGGACAGTTGTAGCCATCATGTGGCAGGCAAAATCAGACAAACTAGCTACCCTTGGATGATAGGACACCATTCTTCCCATATATTTTGTTAAGTACTTGGTTGTATGCAAGTGAGTTTCATATATCTTACAAAAGTTGATGTACTAATTTTTATATATTAGTTTGGCTTGTAAGGTCTAAGCTTATACGTCCCAAGATAAGCTAATTTCATGATATTTTATATTAGTTTTTCTAAATCAAGAAATATTATATTAGTTCCCTAAAAATAAATTTTGTAGCAGTGTATATACTTATACAAATGAAACATCTGCGGTATCTTGGGTGTTGTTAGGTGTTACATAACATTCCAGCTAGCTATACCCAGGAGACTGTACATGTTACCATAAAAACACTGTACTTTCTTAACAACATATATATGTCTTGAACTAAACATTTCACATTTGTCGTGTGTAACAATCAGGCTACACCAAGCATAGAGCATACCCTGAAACTTCAGTCAATAATCCAACTTTTTAACATTTGATCACTAATATGCTACCTCCAATGCATTAATGTATTTATACATTGAAATCTTTTTTAAATTTTGACAAAATTACACACAAAACTAAGATTGAGCACAGGACATCAAATGTTTCAGTAAAAGTTTTGTGCTAATTTTATCATATAGTATGGCTAAGCATTGTGTAAAACAGTAACTATCCTGGTCATAATATATAGGTCGATAAGTATTGCTTATGCTGTTTTTGTGAGGAAATATTTCTACTGATAATACATTCATGAACTATATCTATGTCAAGCCATTGAACAAACAATGAACTGTTTCTTTAAGAAATAGTGCAATGTTTCTAGACATTTCGTTAAAAAATTTTAAGGTAAACAACTAGAGCTATCTTTTTCTGAGAAATTCCTAATTAAATTCAATGGCAGCATTAAGAACTCAACCAATAACCTCTCTCACACATTGACCAATTGTTTAGAGAGAGAGTTCGAGCAATTGGTAGTTGCAATCCTAAGATTTACCCAACACAAGAGTTTTGGGGATTAAATTTCAGAAGATCAACGAATAATCCACTCTAATTAGTGTGAATTGAACTCTAGCCGCCCTTGACTAGAAAACCCGAGAGCTGCATGAGGAAGACTTCTGCAAATATATATGCTGACAATGTCAAACCAAATCAACCGCAATATTCAGAAATGGGTATGGGCAACGCATCAAGGCTTGCTTGATTAACTTTTTGTTTGCTTACTAATTCAAGGAGGACGTTAGCAAGGAGGTTAGTGGCTGCTTGCTTTGAGTAGTCATATACTACGTACGTATGGTCTGGACCTACAACAGTACACGTCAGCAATCAGTATGGGCTACCAGGGTTCACAATTTCGGCGAAATTTCGCCGAAATTTCGGAAAATTCGTTACTTTCGCTACCAAACGAAAAAATTCATTGCGGTCAAATATTTCGTGTAAGTTTGAATTGTAAAGGGTTAATAAAGAATACAACACCTCCTCAATATCTATAAATCCCCCTATAGCCCAATGGCCAGTCTTCTCCTCGCGCGCCCAGCTGATCCGGGGTCGAATCCCACCTCCCACACCAATTTTTTCGGGATTTTACTGTATAATTTCTGACATGTGGGTCCCACATAAAAGACAAACAACGAGAAATAAAATTAGTGCGTTAGACTAGAATCGAACCCAGGACCAATCCTCCTTGAAGCAAGCCCTTTGCCACCAGACCAGAAGACAACTTCCGAAACAGTTGCACTTCACTTTCCTTTAAACCTTAGTTTCCAAATTTTAAATTCAAATTTCATTTGAATTGTTTGACCGAAATTTTCACCGAAATACCAAAATTTCGGTCATTTCGCCTCTTTCGTTACCCTCCGAAATAAATTTCAAAACGAAAAATTTTTCCCTGTGGGCTACCTATCATTATTTTCTGATTCCTACGGAAATTGGTTCGGCACTGGGTTCATGTCTACTTTACACAAAATCAACAACATTATTAAAAACGTCTAAAATTTGTGAGATGAAGCAGCAGTAGCAGCTCAAATGGGTATGTTGTTAATTGCACCCACACAGGGATTCAAATTTCAGCCAAAATTTTACGATTTTCGTTGAAATTAGGCGTCATCTGTGGCAAGGTGGGAGGTGTCGCCTGTGGCAAGGGGGGAGGTGGAGGCGGCATCGGCGGCGAAGGAGGAGGGGGAGGCGCCGGCCGCCTGCGACAAGAGATTTCCTAAAACAATTCAATTTCTTGAATTCAAAGTGTTCATTCAAATTTTTCGACCGAAATTATACAAAAAAAATTCCAAGATACTTCATGAAATTCCAGATTAGGTTTCAATCACCACCCCTAAGAATACCACTACTATGGCATGATATACAATTACAAACAGAACACCTCACCATGCATACATATGCGGTTTCCCTTAGTAAACATCTGGCGTCCCTAGCATGGAACAATAAAAAAACCAAACGAAAACGACGACAACCCTCCTTGACTCATCAATCATCATAGCTTGTACACCGAACTAATTAATTAACACTTGATCAAGCACAGTCACTAACCAACCATTAGAGGATCGGACTAGCCGAAACGGTGGCCGGAGCTTCCCATCATGTACGCAAGACGACGAAAATGCCACATAGTATAGTTTTTCCTAAGAATATGGAAAGCTCTTTCCTCACTCACTCACGTGTAGCATTCCACAACAGCCGATCTATAAATAGATGGCGTGCAGGTCTGGGTTCGCCAATTCAATAGCAGTCGTTTCTCCTTGTTCCGTGAGAGAAACAAATCACATAGCTAGGAACAGTATGGAAGGCAAAAGTTTTAAGAGTGTGCTTATCGGTGTACTCATACTGGGTCTAGTTCTTGAGAATATCCAAGTGGATGCTAAGAGCTGCTGCCCATCCACAACAGCAAGAAATATATATAACGCTTGTCGTTTTGCGGGTAGATCTGAGCAAACCTGTGCAAAACTCTCTGGTTGCAAAATTGTTGCCGGGAAATGCAAGCCCCCTTTTGATCGTCTCACCCTTTTCCCACACTCTGGTAAAATGAACCCATTCTTTTTATTGTTTTGTCACAATCAAGAAATTCCATCTTAATATTAGACGTTTTGGCAGATGAAGCGGATGTCATTGACTTTTGCAAGTTGGGATGTACGTCCTCCGTGTGCCGCAACATAAACGCTTGTAAGACAAATTTTTTACTGTTTGCTAGCTTCTTACAACTTGCTCCTTAACAAAGGTTTTGCCTCTAATGCAAACTATTTTGGTGTCAGTTATTGGCAGCGAGGAAGTGAATGATGCCGTGGAACGTTGTAACAATGCATGCGACCGTTTCTGCACCAAGGATGTTGACACTCCCACGGTTGTTGCTTAAGAAATTGCATGCATGGGGACTCCACATGGAAGCCAAGGCCATGTTGTTGTTTGGACTTCAACAGTTGGATATCACATCCAAACCAGTGTGCCATCTTATTTGCGTCTTTTTCTTTCTTTTTTCCAATAAGGGTCGCTGCGATGCCATTTTCTTTCGAGAATGTGCTCGTCCAACAATGTTTTATCCTTGGCTAATACATTTCATTGTGATTATTTGTGTTACTATTTACTTCTATTTTCTTTTATGTTTTTTCAAAGTAATATAGTTATAACACCCCGGCTTAACAAAAACATAAAATGTCATCCATAACTACAATTGCTATCTATTTAAACCATTAAACAGGTATTACCATCAGCTGGCCTTCAATTACAGTTCCACAACATAACCATAAACATAATACTTCAACATTAAAGGAATCAATAATTGACATTAAGATGGACCAATAATCGATGTAACCAAAGAAAACCTAACAAATAGCAACAATATAAAACCAATAAGTGCTAGATGTAATCACTATTGATCTAAGAGTTGCATCACTACTACACAAAGGGTTATCACAAACGGTTCTAAACCCTCATCACAGACGGGTTTTGAACTATCTGCTTTTTTGTGTCTGTGATAACAGGTGGTTATCACAAACTATATGTGAACCGTTTGTGATAAGTCATAATGCAGACGGTTGGTATAAATAACCATCTGTGAAGGAATACTATCATGGACGGCTTCTACAAAAAACCGTTCGTGATATGTCGCCCATCATAGACAGTTCTATGTACCAACCGTATGTGATAATTGGTGATCCCCAAGATGTTGTCGTGCAAGACCTTCCAGTTGTGCTTCATGCCACCCTTGCGGAGGTCCTTCCCTCCCTTGCCACACCGACCGGTTTCGGCCAAAACAAGTGGCGCACAGGCCATGGATCATCTTCACGGTGCAATAGTTTGATGTTCCTGGACTCGTTTGAAAGCTAATGAAAAGTTACATCTAAAAATCCATAGGTCCAAGTTTGATTCATTTGTGAGGCTCCAAAAAAGTGAAATCCCCAAGAAAAACATCGTTTAGGGCCTCAAATAGCCTCTAAAGTTTTTACACCCGTTGGACAGCCGCATAGGCCTTGGTTCGTAGCCTCCTCTTCATACCTAAGCAGACACATGACACTAGAATTAGGTAGTAGCAAATTCTTATCTAAAGCATATTCTTTAAAGAACAAATTCACCTATTGTTGTAGTTTATTTGCTCATGCCCGTGTTATCGTCCCTTTCAGTTCAATTGGAGAAGTTGGAGCTTCATGCGAAGGAGTGGATGAACTAGGAAGCAGCAGGAATGTCCTCATCAGTGTTAGTTCTTGGAGTGAAATTGGGGGAAAGGGAGAAGGAGAGTTATAAGGGGCGAGAGGTGGGAGGAGACCGGTAACTGCCGTTCGATGTGGAAAGAATGGGACATGGATCAATAACGTGGAATTATCACAGATGGTTCAGATTAAAAACCATATGCGATATATGAAATTATCATAGACGACTCTTGTTAGTAATCGTATGTGATAATATCACAGACAATTTGGAATTAAAAACCGTCTGTGATGTCTGCTATTATCACAGACGGTTCATGTCAAGAACTGCCTTTAAATTATCATAGACGGTTCAGATTAAAACTATTTGTGATAATTGCAGACTCACAGGCATTTTTTAATTCGAACTATTTGTGATAATTCACAAACAATTCTTGTTCAGAATCGTCTGTGATAATTTTGTATCATAGGTACGATTCTAGCCATCGCTAATAACATAGACGGCCACGCTTGTAAAACCATCTATGATAATTACAACACTGACGGTTCCCTGTAACCATCTGTGATGAGCGTCCAGTTATAGCCTTTTTTGTAGCAGCGCATGAAGAGTACAATTTATTTCTAACAATGAATAGTGGTCACTAAGTGAAAGAAGGAACTATCAATGTGTAATGTCGATCTTGTGCTACTTTCTAGCCATGCATCTCGTTTCAACGTTCGCCTAAAAAAACAATAACAAAGACAAGGGTGAGTCCCTGACTTAGCAAGTATACAACAAAATAATAAATGATTTAAACATTGTATCAACATGAACGCTCAACATACAATACTATGATTATTTTATTCATTACTCAATTATCTACATCAACCATTTGACATCATCGTCATTTAACCTTAATCATTATCATTTAACCATAATCATGTGAGTATTATAAGAAGCAAGTATAAACATGTGGATCATTGTGGCAAGTATTTATTTAACATAAACAACAAGAACAAACCACTCATGTACCATACTTCCATTCACTTGCCTTTTCTAGTTGCGAGGAACGGGTTGATTCGAAGATGACACCAACCTCGACGCTACTCCTTCTACAGTAAACACGCAATCTCAACAACAAACCACAGTAGTAGCAAGAACAATATTAATTTAACAACATCGCACCCAATTCGGTAATACTCCCTTTACTGTGACAGTCTAGTCACCACTGCTGTCTCAGTATTAAAAATAGCACAACATTCAACTCCTAAGTGCTAACATGGTTGGCTTGGAGGTTGTCCCTGTCCTGGTAGAACATTTTGGTTGTCTGATTGTCAGTTACCTCTGGATTGAGCATTACCGGTGGATCCTAGCCTAATGGTAAGATCAGGCTCATTCGGGTTATGGTCATCCGTCATGTAAAGAGGCCAATTCAACTTTGTTAGTTTGTGTTATAGAGTTATGTGTTTGGAGTTAGTGTTGTTGTTTGGAGAGGTCGTTGAGCGTAGTTCACTCCTAAGTCACTCTAATTTCTAATGCTTACATTAGATTTCCCTATGTCGCTACTACTGTGATAACATGACAGCACACATATAACCACTTAGATGCAACAATTTAAATGCAGAAAGGCATCTAAATACTACAGAAATTAAGTATTAACAACCGCCCTTCCTAAAATGAATAGAATTATACTAATAATGCGACATACTATGAAAGCAATATTAAATCAATGTGCTACTACATATGACTGCTATTTAATAAATTTGCTCAAGGACTCTGCTTGGCTTTTCACGATAATGTCCCAGATCGCCAATCTAAACGTTCGTCTTTTCATGATCAAGTCCTCCAACTAATCGCATGAATGCACCTAGATCCCTAATCTAACACTGTGTTGAATTGAGCAAAACCTATGAATAGTTATCAATTAGACCTAGAAATAGCATAGACACCTACTGTTGTCACCACTAGCCATTTTTGGAGATCGATGGAAATAGTATATATACATACAATTCACATTCATTCATTTTAGAAAGAAGAACATCCATTTCACAAATCAATTAACTGAAGCGAAATAAATTGTCCATCCATGAACAAATACATGTACACATGAATAATTAAGTTCAAATCTTTATCACAGTGAAATTTGTTATACATTGTGGAATTCCCCATCTTCTTTTATGACTTTAGACCAAAAGAAGTACATTCACTGTCCTCGAATCTCTGAGAGGTCAGGCTCTTCCAACGGAGTTATAGAGACAGACACAACCTGTCGGTAGGAAGATCAATGTCGTGCATACATATGTAAATTGCTAAGTATGAAATAATTATCACAAGATTGACAAATTAACTTGAGGATCAATATTGATCTTTGCAGAATCGACGAGTAGTTGCATGTTGTGGCAAACATAGAATCCATAGGTGTTGCCCGACAGCTGCTAGTGGCATTGCAAAAATAGAATTTGTTAGTTCGATAGGCATTACTATGAAGTGTTATATAGCATTATTGTGTATAATCAAATACCGAGAAATGTAGATCGTGTTGCAGGGCGTCCACTTCTGGATCTCTGTACCTTTGCAACGTACGTGACGAATGACCTACGTGATTCCAAGAAAATAACCTTAGTCATAGGGAAGGAAACACTACAGTAGAGTTATCTATGGAGAAAATGTGTTTACCTGTTGATTAATTGTTGGACAATTTTGAAGTCGGTTTTGGTCCTCTTTAGGGAATCAAGGTATATTACCTTGTTCCATTTTGGTATAATTATAATTAGAATATAGTAGAACCTATATAGGTATGCCATGGTCATTAAACCTAAGATCGTGTTACTTACAAAGTACAAATAAACAAGTTTATCCAATAGTGCAGCATTACCCCTGGTTGTAGAGCATAAGTATGAATTCCTTGTTATGGTAAGCCTCCAATGCATTCGTCATGTACTTCTCGATGAATGATGCATCCTCGTTGATGATATCCATGGAGACCAAGCGTGGGTCGAGAAAACCAATTGGTGATTTCATTACTCTGGCTTTAGTCACCATGTATCTATACACACACACATAAAAGCAATGAGTTATATATGACATTTATCGATTTTACATGAACATAGATCGTGATTGTATACACATACGGTGTCTAGCATCGAATGAGTGAGGCGTCGAGGGCATTGCATGTGTAGAGATCGAATAAGTCCTCTAAAGTCACCGTGAAGACACAATCATAAATATTGTATTGAAAATGACCTGGCATGAACCTAACGGTGAAACCTGACTTCCTTTGGCTTGTTGGCCTGTTCCACGTATCATGCATGCAATCTCTGGCAAGCCAGACCTAGGGTTAGGAGGCACTCTTTCGGGATGACCAATGGCTCGCCTACCACAAATTGTCAGGCCAATGGCAAGCAGGGGATCTCATCATCGGTCTTCTTCATTTTGCCCTTGCTGCCTGGCTATAGGTCAACTTCACAGTAGTAGACCAGCCAAGTAGATGCATGACGCCCTTGCTATGTCTGTGTAGGTAGCTCCGGTGCGGATAGCCCCAGTGAACTTGGCACCGGCGCAGGTAGCTTTGGTACGGATCACTCCTCTGGAATTGGCACCAGTGCAGATAGCTCTTGTGGACTTGGCACCGATGCAAATAGCTTGAGTGGACTTGGCACCGATGCAGAAGCCTCCAGGCAGATGTCCCTCTTGGGCCACTGGATGAATGTTCCAATGGCTTGCCCTAGAGTCATGACCTCGTTGTTTGGGGGCATCTGCAGCAGGACAACCTCGCAATTGGCATGAACACCGTCCACATTCACTTTTACGAAACTTGGCGCTAGAGATACGCCATGCACCAAAGCCCCAGGCTCAGATGGATACGCCTGACCCCAAGTAGCCCACAGGGCAACAAAGGCATATCTCACTTGGAGCTTGCACTTCGTAGCCACCTACATAACGATACAAAATTAGCTACTCCAACAGGACTATCAGCGTATCGAGCATTCCAGAGATAATAATTATTACCAGGATGTCATCAACAGGAAATCAGTGGTCACTCTCTGCGGTAGGGTTGGACGCGTAGCTACTCTGACGGTTGGGGAGGCTGCCTAGCACAGGAGCGGCGAGGGCTTCCTTTTGATTTTCTGAGATGTTGTATCTTTCTATCTGATATCTAACATACATTTTCATCTCATCTCTAAGGGATACCGTAATGTCCTCTCATAGCCATGCCTCGCGCTCGGCTTTGGCTCTCTTCCTACTCTGGTATGCTTCAAAGTCCTCCGAGAAACCATGTTTCCAAGGAACATATAGACCAAGGCCTCTCATGCGACCCAGGTGCACTTTGTTTCCTAGGGCTACAAAGAGTATATCTCTCCTGGACTACCTAGAATGAGCCTTCGGAAGATTCTACACTCAGCGTTTCCTGCAAGAGCCCGACATGTTATTTCACTTCCTATGAAGTTATGGACTAATTACAAACTAGCTAGGTAGTTTGATATGTTACTAGGCGGTGGGACACTTCCTTGTCTGTGGAGTTTTGAAAGGATAGCCCCCGACAATACGGTAGATGACCTTGCTTTTATCCAGTTTGGGTGCGCTCATCAGGGACGGCAAATGGTTGGGCAGTGTCCCGCATGATTGCCTGCTCATCCTCCTTCCTCCATTATGGGATTTTACCCGCATATCTAGCGATGCTGAGTCTATGGGTGTGTGTGTGTTTTTCCTAAATGGACCTATGCGCTGCACTTTCACTCCTAAAATTATCTATCATCTTCATTTGCACAAACACTTGCTATTGCGGTTCTAGGAATGGGTACTTGTGGAAGGGTGTCAGATCCTTCTCCATGTATTGCTTGACAAGCAGGCTCTTGAAGTTCTTCCACGCTTTGCACACCACTAGCAATGCATGTCGTTGCAAGGAGGCCTAGTGTTCTCCTGGGATCTTGAATGATTGAAAAACTTCCATCAGCAGCTCACTTTTTCGAGCTCCGGTCACCTTCTTCCACGAATCGAACGTGATCTCAACCCATTCCCTAGCAATTATTATGACAACTCCCTAGAATGTAGACACTGCTCAGCGAGGATTGATAGAGATCTTAGATGGATCAACCTCCGTGATGGTAAATCAGCCCTAGGGCTTTTTCGATAGTCCTTTTCCTTTTTGGGATTTTCCAGAGGCTCCACGCCATCTCCATCCACGCCTCTCCCTAATCCTCCGCCACCATCTCCGGCCACGCCTCTCCCCAATCCTCTGCCACCATCTCTGGCCGCACTCACCACCTCCACACCATCTCCGGCCATGCCCGCCACCTCCATGCCATGTCCGGCTGTAGCCACTCCCTCCTCTCCAAATCCCTAGCTCCCTCCTCAATCCGCCGCCTCCACACCATATGTAGCCTCACCAGCCATCTCCACGCCATCTCCAATTGTGCCCGCCACCTGCACGCCTTCTCTGGCCACACCACACCTCGACTCCATCTCCGGCTAGGAGACATAGAAGAACCCTTGCCCCAAAAAAAAGGCATAAAGAACTGTGAGTTGTACCTACTCTCTTTTGTAATTCTAGTGTTTTGGTTGCTGACAATTAGGGTACTTGACTTCTCTGTGTGTTGAAATGAATTGTTGAAGATTCCTTCACGTGCTAGGAAGATTGCCTTGATACCTAATGGCGACAAGTATAGACATGTGCACTTGAGCACACTACTACAAAAGAGGCTATACTGGACGGCTACATCACAAACGGTTCATACGGAACCGTATGTGCTTAAGCTATCACAGACGGTTTATACTACCAACCGTTTGTGATATTTTCACGGACGGTTATTAACACGAACCATCTGTGATAATAGAGACATCACAGACGGTTCATGTTAATAAATATCTGTGAAAGTTGCGGACATCATAGACGGTTCATATAAAAAACCATCTCTGATATTATGGACATCACGGACGGTTATTATAACAAACCGTCTGTGATATTGTGGACATCACAGACAGTTTGTGTGAATAACCATATGTGAATTATCATAGAGAGTTATTAATACGAACAATCTTTGATAATGTTCGTATCACAGACCGTTTGTGGTTGGAACCATCTAGGATAATATCTGCTATTAAATACCAGGCATATGTGGTCTTGACACTGATCTATTTTCATTGTGCTGCATCGGTGGAGCGAGGCAGCCGGCTTTGGGGAGTTTGGTGAAAGCATGTCGCTTGTAGATCTATATACGTTCTTAGTGATAAGGGGTTAGTACCCAATTGCTTCTAGTAACTTATATGCCTTGTAATTGAAAGAGATGATAGATAGGTTTTTGTTTAGATTTAGCTAGCTAGCTAGGTAGGTTTAGAAAGATAATGATACTTTGCTCAATTTCAGAATGGGTAAGTACTCCTAGTTTACTTCAATATATGCTTGCTTAATATTATTGTGTCATGAATACATGGCTAGCTAGCTAGCTGCCTAATATAGATGTCATGTGTAATTAAGTATAGCTAGTCTAATTTGCTATAGTGGCGCTAATAATCATTTTTGACACCCATTTGTTACTTGTGTAGCGTAGATGGACTGAAGCTGGATGTACGTTGAGATCTATGTGAGTGAAGAGCATATTAATGGCGTGTCTACTTTTAGAAGAGCGACCGAGCTAGATATTTTGAAGAAGGGGATGAAATATATGTACTGTCCATGCATTGATTGTGATAATCTAAAGATGTTTAGCAACTTAGCGTAGATCAAAGCTCACTTGATTCGAAGGGGTTTCAGAAAGGGGTAAGAATGTTAAACCAGTCACGATGAAGAGAAGATTACACAAGAAAGTAGTTATGACATCGTCGAGGGAGATAATGATATGATGGTTGTGGACTGTGCTTTCGATCATGAGGATAGGTCGCAGGATGACAATCTGCATTAGATGCTACGTGATGCAGAAGGAAACTATATTGAGAGAGAGTTTGGTAAATTCGAGGACTTGATGGAGGATTCGGAGAAACCTTTTTTCCCGGGCTGCAAGCCACAATACACAAGGTTGTCATCAGTTTTAGAACTACTGAAATTGAAGGCAAGCAATGGTTTGTCCGATAAGAGTTTCATGGCATTGTTAGGTCTCCTAACGGACATGCTTCCAAAGGGAAATGTGTTTGCCGAGAACCACCTACCAAGCCAAGAAGATTCTTTGTCCATTGGGAATGGAAGTAGAAAGAATACATGCATGTCCGAATGATTGTATCCTCTACCGTAAAGAGTATGCTAACTTACGTTTTTGTTCGGTGTGCAAAGCATCCCGATACAAGCGTATAAATAACTCCAATGATGGGAAGGGTATCGAGATGAAGCAAGGACCTCCTGCTAAGGTGTTGTGGTATCTTCCTGTAATTCCCCGTTTGAAGCATTTATTTGCAAACCGCAAGGATGCAAGATTAATACATTAACACTCGGAGCAGCGTAAGAAAGACGGAATGATAAGACACGTTGCTGATTCTGCCTAGTGGAGGAACATCGATAGGATGTTTGTAGACTTCGATGTGGAACCAATGAATATAAGGTTTGGGTTGAGTACAGATGGAATGAATCCTTTTGGTAACATGAGCAGCCGACATAGCACCTGGCCCGTGACTCTGTGCATGTACAACCTTCCTCCTTGGTTGTGTATGAAGCGAAAGTATATTTTGATGTCACTACTTATCCAAGGGCTAAAGCAACTGGGGAACGATATTGATGTGTACCTAGCACCATTGGTGGAAGATCTTGCAATACTATGGAACAAAGGGGTACATGTATGGGATGCGGACAAATGAGAGAACTTCACTCTACGTGCCATGTTGTTCTGCACCATTAATGATTTTTCTGCCCTTGGTAACCTATCAGGTTTGAGTACAAAAGGAGCCAAAGCCTGTCCACACTGCTTAGATTATACTGAGAGTGTGTGGTTGAACAACTCACACAAAACTATGTACATGCGTCATCGTAGGTTCCTTCCAAAGTATCACCCATACCGCAAGATGAAGAAACAATTTGACAAAAAAAAGGATGACTCAGTACCAAGGCCTTTTAGTGGGAAAGAGGTCTATGATATGGTCAAGGATATCGACGTTGTGCTTGGAAAGGGACGTAAATTGAGGATCTGTCGGAAGAACATGTGGAAGAAGAGGTCAATATTTTGGGACTTGCCTTATAGGAGCACTTAGAAATTCCCAATTGCATTGATGTCATGCACGTAGAGAAGAATGTATGTGACAGTTTGATTGGTCTCTTATTGAACATTCCTAATAAAACAAAGGATGGTGTCAACGCAAAGCGTGACTTGGTCGCTATGAACATCATGACTGAGTTTGCACCGATAGAGACCGATAAAGGCCAGACATACCTTCCCCCAGCTTGCCACACTCTGTCTAAGTCCGAGAGAACTCAACTGTGCCAATCCTTACATGGTGTGAAAGTTCCGTCAGGTCACTCCACCAGCATGAAGAAACTTGTTTCCATGCAACATTTGAAATTAATTGGCATGAAGTCTCATGACTGTCATGTGCTAATGACACAAATGCTACCTGTTTCAATTAGAAGTATTTTGCCGAACAAGGTTCGAGTGACAATCATAAGGCTATGGGAGGAAACAACAAATTCGTTCGAGATCCCAGCAGAAGTACAGGGACTCATGAAACAGCAGGTGCTCCTCACAATGGGAAAAGCATGGAAGAACTTTAAGAGCACTTTTGTCATGTAGTACGTGGCCAAGGATCTCATGCCCTTCATGAGGTATCCTTTCGTGTTGCTGGAACAAGGGAGGCGTTCGTGTAGATGAAGGCAACGACCGAATTTGCACAACAAAGTGCGGCGCACAAGGCTCTCCAGTCACAAAACACTCATACTCACAGACTTGGCACCGCTAGGTATGTGAGGAAAATCCCGCAGTGGAGGATGTAGGATGAGATCGCAACGCAATCCGATCGGAGGCCTCCTCGCCATTTGCTGGGATTGCAAACAAGTGCCCCTGAAACTAGTTAAGAGCGAGGTCATCAACCATGTCTTTGGGTGTCTCCTCTTTTAAAAACTCCGCAGATGAGGACGTGTCCCAATGTGTGGTAAGATATGTTAAACTACATAGCTCTTAATACCTCTTGAACTTCATGGGTTTGAAAATAACATGATTGCCTCTTGCAGCAATCATTGACTACTAAATTTTCTCGAGGCTCCTTTCAATAATACATGGAGAGAGATATACTATCACAGGCCCTGGGAAACAAGGAACACCCAGGTCGCACATGAAGCCTGGGGGTTTATGTATCTTGGAGGCACCGATTCCCGAATGACTCCGAGACATATAGGAGTAGGAAGAGATCCAAGGCCTATCGCAACGAACAAATAAAATAGCCGCTTCGTGCACAGCTTGAGGAACAGTTATCTGCCTCACTTCAAGAGAAGACTGCCTCACTACGAGGAGAGATAGATTCATTGAGGGAAGAACTGAGACAAGTCTACAACCGATCGCAACACACCCCCATTAATGCGGTAGCCAGTCCCCCTCAACGTCAGAGTAGCTACGAGTCCATACCAATTACTGAACATAGTGACGCCAACTTACCTATCAACGACATTCAGGTAATGTACCTCTTTAGAATGCTACATAGATAGATCTCCCTAATGGATTCCTTAGCTCATCTTGTAATGTTATGTAGGAGCTCACGCCATGCATCTTCAGAGTCAGGCTTGTTGGCACCATTCCCATTGATGCTGGGCATGAGATGGCATATCCATGGCTATTAGGGACATTGGTGTATGGTATACAAGTAGAAACCGGTTTAGTGAAGGTTTAGGTGGACATGATTAATGATGTTTTTAGGACTGTCACTCTTGAGAAACCCCCAAATGAAAAGATTACGACATTAGGGGATGCCGTCCACACATTCATCCAATGGCCCAAGAGGGACATCGCCCTCGACTCGTCCGTGCCACGATTTCCACATCCAGTGGCCCAAGAGGGACATCGCCCTGGACCTGTCACATCGGCTCCAATGGCACCACCTCCAGCTCCGGTTCTGAAGCCTGTTGCATCAGCTCCCGTGGAGAAACCACCGAAAATGTATCTTAAGCGAGGCTCTAAGACCCAACCAAAGAAGATTATGGCGCGTCTTGAGCAATGCAAGTTTATTCTCAAAGTTTCGTTGATCCCCGAGTCACAATTACCCTGGCTTGGTCTAATTTACAATACATTGCATACCTGGTACAAGCAGAGGTCCAACATGAAGCCAAACCGGCACAGTGGATTCACTGTGAGATACACGGAGGTGCATATCCTCCTCGACTCGGGCTACTTCATCGTGACCTTCGAAGACTTATTCTTACTATTCAACAACAATGAACTCGACGCCTCACTTCTACGATGCTAGACACTGTAAGTGTACTGTACAATGAAGTTCTATATTCACATCATACCGATGTCATTACTCTTTGCTTATGTATGAATCAGATTCATGATCCAACAAGTCTGGCAACGGTGACAATCGGTGGGATTCCTCAACCCACACTTGGTCTCTAAGCAATCCATCAACGAAAATGCATTTTTCATCCAAGATTACATAACGAGCAGATTGATTGCTCACAGTGATAAGGAGTACATCATGGTACCCTTCAACCTAAGGTAAGTACTTCACTAGTTGCCACACAAGTTTTATTTGTACTTTATACGCAATATGAACTTAGGATTAATCACTAAGGCGACACACATGACTAGGTCTCACTGGATTCTGATTGTGATTGTACCAAAGTGCGCAAGGTAATATATCTTAATTTCCTACTTAGGAACAACCACGACTTCACTCGTGTGCAACAAGCAATTGACAGGTAAACTCATTTCCTCCATACATAACTATATTGTAATCTTTCCTTCGTTTGCATTGGCCGAGGCTAACTTTTTTGGAATCACGTAGGTCGTTTACCGCTTATGTTGCCTAGGGAGGGAGACACAAGGAATCTAGTGACACGCTACGACATAGGACGCGATTTTCGGTAACCGCTACAACACAATAATCCTATATCACACTTTGTTATAATGCCTCTAGAATTGATAATACCGATGTATGTAATTCTATTTTTGCAGTGCCACCAACAGTTACAGGGCAACGCATGTGGATTCTATGTTTGCCGCCATATGAAGGAAATCATGGACACTAAGACGAATGATCCAGAGGTTTGTCAACCTTCCAATAATTATTATTTTCTAATTATATATATGTGTATATATATACACACACATGTTAATTAATGACTTAACATTGCTCCTAGCGACAGCGTGGAGACTTTGACGAAAGTGCATTTGATCTTGACAAACTCATCAAAATTCATGGAAACCTCTCCCAATTCTTGCTAGCAGAGGTTATAAACAAGACTGGAGAGTTCCACTCAGGCAATGGTGATTAGATGTTGAAACATTGGATTCAATTGTAATCACTTAATTGTGCTTAATCAAACAATTCATTCAATTTAATTCATTTGTGAGATCTGTGTAACGATTGTCATGCTATATATTGTAACATCCCAAAAATTTTATTTGCCTTTTATTTGTTTTTCTGGAGTTTATTTGGATTTTCTGGATTTTATTTCAAAGTCTAAAGCAAGAAAATGAATTTAAAATATTTTATTAAAGCCAAAAAGAGTTTATTTAATTTTTCCTAGCCTTCCCTAAATTTTTAATTAATTTTTGAGAATTTTCTGGAATTTAAAATCAATTTTAAAGGTTAAAAAGTATTTTATAAAATTATTAAATGGAAATCTGAAATTAAAAATATTTTTACTAAGTCTAAAATGCTTCCAGGAATATTCTATAATTTTTCTGGAATTTTTAGACATTAAGTATTATTTTTCTAAGTATTTGCAAAGCTTCTAGTTATTTTCTGAAAATTTAATCCGAAAATAAAATCAATTTATTCCAAGCCCGCCACGCGTGTCGCTCTCAGATTAAATCCACCTCTCTCCACGTTTTAATCCTAGCCATCCACCACAACTTACCCCTTCATAAAATCCAAGACATGAGCCATCCACTTGCCACGGTGCAACAATCCGACGGCCCGTACCCCTTCATTCTCCTCCCTCTCTACTGACACATGGGACCCACTTGTCATATGTTTCTTCTTCCTCCCCTTCTTCCTCCTCTAGTCTTCTCTCTCTTCCACCATTGATGCCGAATGAAAGCTTCAATTCCCGGCCGTTACTACCTCTTTAATCGTCGGGTTTAAGGGTGGAAACGGAAGCCCTCATCACTCCCCACTCACGCCCGGCCATCTCCTCCCTTTAATCTCCCCTCTAAATCCGCGGCCGTTTCTTCTCTCACCATCTATACAATCCTCTCCCCCATGCGCCGGTTCCTCCTCCATTCGGCTCCCTCTCACCGCCAGCCCCTCCCCCTCCCGTTCGGCCGCCACCCCGCCGCCCTTTGCCGCCGCCCGGCCGCCTCCCGGCCCGCCTCCGCCGCCGCCCGCGCTTCACCACCGCCGGCCTCCTCCTTGCGCCGCCGCCGGCCGCCCCGAGGTCCCGCCGCCGCCACCGGTGAGTGCGCCGCCGCCCCACCTCTCCCCGCCGCCGCTCGCCGCCCCGCCTCCGGCCGCCGGCCGCCGGCAAGGCCACCGGCCGGCCATCTCCCGTGCCGCCCGTGCACGCCGCCCGCGTGGCCGGCCTCGCCCGCGTGGTCGCCCGCGTGGCCTCCACGTCACGCCCGCATGGCGCCATGTGGTCGGTGTGCCACGTCGGCAAAACCCCGCGGTCCATGGACTTGGTCCACGGTAGACCGGGCCCACCGGTCATTCACATCATTTTCCCGCTCAGAAAATTCGAAATTGCTGACGTCATAAATAGCATTTTTCAGTACAAAAATAATTCCCGAAACCAGCCTTTTCCTTTTTCCCTCCTGTTAATCTTCCGAAAGCCATAACTTCTTCATTTTAACTCCGATTTAACCCGTTCAAATTTCTAAATTCTTCTAAAATCATAAACTACCCAAATCTAGACTCTTTTTGAATTTTTGAATTTTATTTGAATTTTGTTTGAATTTTCTTTTGATTCTTCGCGTGTAGATTACGACGAATCCGGAGAATATTTCTTCGACGAATCGCAGCAAGACTTCGAGCAAGGCAAGTTACACCTTTGACCATGTTGATCCCAGTAATTTAAATTATTTATGTTGTTTTTAAATTTATATGCATGCGTATTTTTATTCAAATTAGTTCAAATGTGCTTAAAACTTTAGTTACACCCAATTTCCTTTGTATGGCCAATTTCGATATTGAACGAACATACCTTGTCACCATAGATGAAAACCTAGTTGGTACATTAGTATTAACTAGAACACTTTATGGAATTGCTTAGCCATGCTTAGAATAATTCGGGTGGGAAGATTTGTTTCACATAAAATGATAAAGTTTTCGAGGGTATTCTTGACTTCGGTGAGTCAAGAATGATTATGAGATGTTTTCAAACAAATTATAAAACCTGTTCTTAGACTTGGGCATTGGTATGGTGGTGGGTGCTTGCTGGCATGCATCGTAGTTTGTTGACTCGTTGTTGACTGCCAGGCACAAGGGGTATGCGGGTAGGCCTAAGTCAAATTAAGGACCGGCCTGTGAGCTACTAATACAAAGTCACACCGTACTACCACAAGTCTGGAATGGGACAGACCTGGCTAAGTAATTCGTGAAGTTCCATTTTAGTTTTCGCTATAGGCTGAATGTGAGCGTGGCGTAGGCCATGGGAAGTCTCACATGGCACAAGAGGGGGCTCCAACATGTGGATTCATGTTGTGGTGAAACCTTAGTGGCGGCGTAACTAATTTGGCAATGGAACATTGGAACAGCCTTGTCATGAACTCTCAGCCGCAACACCTAAGGCAGTGTGTAAATCGCGTGGCAAAACGAGAGAACATGTCTTGTGGGTAAAGTTG
The DNA here is from genome assembly GCA_017311315.1 of Dendrocalamus latiflorus. NCBI lineage: Eukaryota > Viridiplantae > Streptophyta > Magnoliopsida > Poales > Poaceae > Dendrocalamus > Dendrocalamus latiflorus. Next base: position 16,516,016 of record CM029620.1, read on the forward strand.
TACACCTCTGCAGAGTAACAAACTATCCTGGATAGCCGTGTCCACGGTCAAGGACATGCTTAGTATGGTTTTTCACGGATTAGACTTTGGTTTTTATTAAAACCTGGTTTGTGGAACTTGTGAAATCTTTTGGAAAGATGGTCCGGGTGGGATGCTCGTGGTTAGGTTAGTGTTTGGTCGGAGCCTGCACTAACGATATTATTTTGTTAAATTCTTGTTTCTATCTATTGTATCAAATTCAGCTTTTGCACTTATTATTGATATTTACTCCAATGATACTGTTTGTGCAAATAAACCATAATATGCCTTCTTTTGTAACCCCTTATGCATGCATACACTCTGTTATATTTCCCTGGTGTAACTTGCGTAAGCACTTCGTGTGCTTACCTTGGGAGTACTTTATGTGCTCACCTTGCTAAAATCTGTTGCCAGAGGATGACGTCTACAACTTCGGTGAGGATGGTGACGACTAGGCCACGTCTTACAGTCAATTCGCCTTGTGGGAAGGCAGGATGGGCTGCTCCTTTTATTTATCTTCCGCTGTTTACTTTTATGTTTGGCCATGAAGCCACCATATTGTAAACCTGGCCATAAGGCCCGTACTCTTGCTTTATAATAAAGTTTGGTTATCATGCGTGATATGTATCACTGTTCAACCTGTGTGCACTAGCTTTTCCTGGGATAGTGCGAATACACAGTGGGTTCTGGAGTTGCTGCTCCGGGTCCCTACATATATGTGATCTGATTGTGTTATTTCATTTATCTGTGTGATTTATGTAGCGATTATCCTGTGCTACATATACGTGATCTTACTTGTTTTCAGAGGGCATGGCTAGCATATGCTGAGGCTAGCCGAGAAAGAGCAAATAAAATCGTTTTTGAAATAGCTATCACAGACGGTTCTGTGTTCGAAACCATCTGTGATATGGTGTATATCACAGACGGTTCGGAACACCGAGCCATCTATGATATGAACCATATCACAGACGGTTAATAACCAAAACCGTCTGTGTTATCGTTCATATCACAGACGGTTAATACAAAAAACCGTCTGTGATAGTCTAGTATCACAAACGGTTTTTCTGAAAAACCGTCTATGTTGTAAGTTATCACAGACAGTGTAGGAGCTGTCTGTGATAACCAGCTATTATTACTGACATATAAACGTAGATAGTTCAGAAACCGTCTGTGATGACGGTTTTGAACCGTCTATGATAACACTGTCAGTAGTAGTGGCATAAAGAAGTGTTATTCTGTTTTTCACTTGATTAGATTAATATGGCCAGCAATACATACATGATGCATGCATGATAGTTGGAATTTTTCTTTCAGTACACCATTTACTAGCTAGTCCTTGTCCTCGGTAGTTTGAACAAGATTACATACATTACTTCTCTTTACCAATCAAAGTTAAGTCAATGATAAGAATTAGAAACTTGGAATATGCTCTATCTTGCAGGCCTAGAAGGCACCGGTTAGATTTGTTATTCTGCATACTCTACATTACATGCATCTTTTAAACCCAACACGTTCTGCACGCAACAACACAAAATACTGAAACCAGACGGGTATATTGTATTCCGTTGACTTCATGAATTGCCAGTTAAAAAAGTCATAATCATGCCATGACATTACTCTAAAAAACAGAAGAGGAAAATGAAAAAATTCCAGGTCTTTCATATTTGCTCACCCCTATTGATCAAATGCAAGCCATGACGTACGTGCCAAGGTGGGAATATGATAACAGCATGCCGACTACCATGCAAACCTAAGGTTTGTATTTATGAGCGGGGATTAATATACCTAATCCCTTAGGATGAGAAGTGATTTTAGTTTAATTTCCCCGCCCACTTGAAGGACAGATCCCTACTCCCATTTCATCCAAATAAGCGCTAAGGTGGACTATATATATATTGCATTTATCTTTATCTAGCAGCACTGCATAAAGAAAATCGTTTAAACCTTGACATTTGAGGACAGTTGTAGCCATCATGTGGCAGGCAAAATCAGACAAACTAGCTACCCTTGGATGATAGGACACCATTCTTCCCATATATTTTGTTAAGTACTTGGTTGTATGCAAGTGAGTTTCATATATCTTACAAAAGTTGATGTACTAATTTTTATATATTAGTTTGGCTTGTAAGGTCTAAGCTTATACGTCCCAAGATAAGCTAATTTCATGATATTTTATATTAGTTTTTCTAAATCAAGAAATATTATATTAGTTCCCTAAAAATAAATTTTGTAGCAGTGTATATACTTATACAAATGAAACATCTGCGGTATCTTGGGTGTTGTTAGGTGTTACATAACATTCCAGCTAGCTATACCCAGGAGACTGTACATGTTACCATAAAAACACTGTACTTTCTTAACAACATATATATGTCTTGAACTAAACATTTCACATTTGTCGTGTGTAACAATCAGGCTACACCAAGCATAGAGCATACCCTGAAACTTCAGTCAATAATCCAACTTTTTAACATTTGATCACTAATATGCTACCTCCAATGCATTAATGTATTTATACATTGAAATCTTTTTTAAATTTTGACAAAATTACACACAAAACTAAGATTGAGCACAGGACATCAAATGTTTCAGTAAAAGTTTTGTGCTAATTTTATCATATAGTATGGCTAAGCATTGTGTAAAACAGTAACTATCCTGGTCATAATATATAGGTCGATAAGTATTGCTTATGCTGTTTTTGTGAGGAAATATTTCTACTGATAATACATTCATGAACTATATCTATGTCAAGCCATTGAACAAACAATGAACTGTTTCTTTAAGAAATAGTGCAATGTTTCTAGACATTTCGTTAAAAAATTTTAAGGTAAACAACTAGAGCTATCTTTTTCTGAGAAATTCCTAATTAAATTCAATGGCAGCATTAAGAACTCAACCAATAACCTCTCTCACACATTGACCAATTGTTTAGAGAGAGAGTTCGAGCAATTGGTAGTTGCAATCCTAAGATTTACCCAACACAAGAGTTTTGGGGATTAAATTTCAGAAGATCAACGAATAATCCACTCTAATTAGTGTGAATTGAACTCTAGCCGCCCTTGACTAGAAAACCCGAGAGCTGCATGAGGAAGACTTCTGCAAATATATATGCTGACAATGTCAAACCAAATCAACCGCAATATTCAGAAATGGGTATGGGCAACGCATCAAGGCTTGCTTGATTAACTTTTTGTTTGCTTACTAATTCAAGGAGGACGTTAGCAAGGAGGTTAGTGGCTGCTTGCTTTGAGTAGTCATATACTACGTACGTATGGTCTGGACCTACAACAGTACACGTCAGCAATCAGTATGGGCTACCAGGGTTCACAATTTCGGCGAAATTTCGCCGAAATTTCGGAAAATTCGTTACTTTCGCTACCAAACGAAAAAAATTCATTGCGGTCAAATATTTCGTGTAAGTTTGAATTGTAAAGGGTTAATAAAGAATACAACACCTCCTCAATATCTATAAATCCCCCTATAGCCCAATGGCCAGTCTTCTCCTCGCGCGCCCAGCTGATCCGGGGTCGAATCCCACCTCCCACACCAATTTTTTCGGGATTTTACTGTATAATTTCTGACATGTGGGTCCCACATAAAAGACAAACAACGAGAAATAAAATTAGTGCGTTAGACTAGAATCGAACCCAGGACCAATCCTCCTTGAAGCAAGCCCTTTGCCACCAGACCAGAAGACAACTTCCGAAACAGTTGCACTTCACTTTCCTTTAAACCTTAGTTTCCAAATTTTAAATTCAAATTTCATTTGAATTGTTTGACCGAAATTTTCACCGAAATACCAAAATTTCGGTCATTTCGCCTCTTTCGTTACCCTCCGAAATAAATTTCAAAACGAAAAATTTTTCCCTGTGGGCTACCTATCATTATTTTCTGATTCCTACGGAAATTGGTTCGGCACTGGGTTCATGTCTACTTTACACAAAATCAACAACATTATTAAAAACGTCTAAAATTTGTGAGATGAAGCAGCAGTAGCAGCTCAAATGGGTATGTTGTTAATTGCACCCACACAGGGATTCAAATTTCAGCCAAAATTTTACGATTTTCGTTGAAATTAGGCGTCATCTGTGGCAAGGTGGGAGGTGTCGCCTGTGGCAAGGGGGGAGGTGGAGGCGGCATCGGCGGCGAAGGAGGAGGGGGAGGCGCCGGCCGCCTGCGACAAGAGATTTCCTAAAACAATTCAATTTCTTGAATTCAAAGTGTTCATTCAAATTTTTCGACCGAAATTATACAAAAAAATTCCAAGATACTTCATGAAATTCCAGATTAGGTTTCAATCACCACCCCTAAGAATACCACTACTATGGCATGATATACAATTACAAACAGAACACCTCACCATGCATACATATGCGGTTTCCCTTAGTAAACATCTGGCGTCCCTAGCATGGAACAATAAAAAAACCAAACGAAAACGACGACAACCCTCCTTGACTCATCAATCATCATAGCTTGTACACCGAACTAATTAATTAACACTTGATCAAGCACAGTCACTAACCAACCATTAGAGGATCGGACTAGCCGAAACGGTGGCCGGAGCTTCCCATCATGTACGCAAGACGACGAAAATGCCACATAGTATAGTTTTTCCTAAGAATATGGAAAGCTCTTTCCTCACTCACTCACGTGTAGCATTCCACAACAGCCGATCTATAAATAGATGGCGTGCAGGTCTGGGTTCGCCAATTCAATAGCAGTCGTTTCTCCTTGTTCCGTGAGAGAAACAAATCACATAGCTAGGAACAGTATGGAAGGCAAAAGTTTTAAGAGTGTGCTTATCGGTGTACTCATACTGGGTCTAGTTCTTGAGAATATCCAAGTGGATGCTAAGAGCTGCTGCCCATCCACAACAGCAAGAAATATATATAACGCTTGTCGTTTTGCGGGTAGATCTGAGCAAACCTGTGCAAAACTCTCTGGTTGCAAAATTGTTGCCGGGAAATGCAAGCCCCCCTTTTGATCGTCTCACCCTTTTCCCACACTCTGGTAAAATGAACCCATTCTTTTTATTGTTTTGTCACAATCAAGAAATTCCATCTTAATATTAGACGTTTTGGCAGATGAAGCGGATGTCATTGACTTTTGCAAGTTGGGATGTACGTCCTCCGTGTGCCGCAACATAAACGCTTGTAAGACAAATTTTTTACTGTTTGCTAGCTTCTTACAACTTGCTCCTTAACAAAGGTTTTGCCTCTAATGCAAACTATTTTGGTGTCAGTTATTGGCAGCGAGGAAGTGAATGATGCCGTGGAACGTTGTAACAATGCATGCGACCGTTTCTGCACCAAGGATGTTGACACTCCCACGGTTGTTGCTTAAGAAATTGCATGCATGGGGACTCCACATGGAAGCCAAGGCCATGTTGTTGTTTGGACTTCAACAGTTGGATATCACATCCAAACCAGTGTGCCATCTTATTTGCGTCTTTTTCTTTCTTTTTTCCAATAAGGGTCGCTGCGATGCCATTTTCTTTCGAGAATGTGCTCGTCCAACAATGTTTTATCCTTGGCTAATACATTTCATTGTGATTATTTGTGTTACTATTTACTTCTATTTTCTTTTATGTTTTTTCAAAGTAATATAGTTATAACACCCCGGCTTAACAAAAACATAAAATGTCATCCATAACTACAATTGCTATCTATTTAAACCATTAAACAGGTATTACCATCAGCTGGCCTTCAATTACAGTTCCACAACATAACCATAAACATAATACTTCAACATTAAAGGAATCAATAATTGACATTAAGATGGACCAATAATCGATGTAACCAAAGAAAACCTAACAAATAGCAACAATATAAAACCAATAAGTGCTAGATGTAATCACTATTGATCTAAGAGTTGCATCACTACTACACAAAGGGTTATCACAAACGGTTCTAAACCCTCATCACAGACGGGTTTTGAACTATCTGCTTTTTTGTGTCTGTGATAACAGGTGGTTATCACAAACTATATGTGAACCGTTTGTGATAAGTCATAATGCAGACGGTTGGTATAAATAACCATCTGTGAAGGAATACTATCATGGACGGCTTCTACAAAAAACCGTTCGTGATATGTCGCCCATCATAGACAGTTCTATGTACCAACCGTATGTGATAATTGGTGATCCCCAAGATGTTGTCGTGCAAGACCTTCCAGTTGTGCTTCATGCCACCCTTGCGGAGGTCCTTCCTCCCTTGCCACACCGACCGGTTTCGGCCAAAACAAGTGGCGCACAGGCCATGGATCATCTTCACGGTGCAATAGTTTGATGTTCCTGGACTCGTTTGAAAGCTAATGAAAAGTTACATCTAAAAATCCATAGGTCCAAGTTTGATTCATTTGTGAGGCTCCAAAAAAGTGAAATCCCCAAGAAAAACATCGTTTAGGGCCTCAAAATAGCCTCTAAAGTTTTTACACCCGTTGGACAGCCGCATAGGCCTTGGTCGTAGCCTCCTCTTCATACCTAAGCAGACACATGACACTAGAATTAGGTAGTAGCAAATTCTTATCTAAAGCATATTCTTTAAAGAACAAATTCACCTATTGTTGTAGTTTATTTGCTCATGCCCGTGTTATCGTCCCTTTCAGTTCAATTGGAGAAGTTGGAGCTTCATGCGAAGGAGTGGATGAACTAGGAGCAGCAGGAATGTCCTCATCAGTGTTAGTTCTTGGAGTGAAATTGGGGGAAAGGGAGAAGGAGAGTTATAAGGGGCGAGAGGTGGGAGGAGACCGGTAACTGCCGTTCGATGTGGAAAGAATGGACATGGATCAATAACGTGGAATTATCACAGATGGTTCAGATTAAAAACCATATGCGATATATGAAATTATCATAGACGACTCTTGTTAGTAATCGTATGTGATAATATCACAGACAATTTGGATTAAAAACCGTCTGTGATGTCTGCTATTATCACAGACGGTTCATGTCAAGAACTGCCTTTAAATTATCATAGACGGTTCAGATTAAAAACTATTTGTGATAATTGCAGACTCACAGGCATTTTTTTAATTCGAACTATTTGTGATAATTCACAAACAATTCTTGTTCAGAATCGTCTGTGATAATTTTGTATCATAGACGATTCTAGCCATCGCTAATAACATAGACGGCCACGCTTGTAAAACCATCTATGATAATTACAACACTGACGGTTCCCTGTAACCATCTGTGATGAGCGTCCAGTATAGCCTTTTTTGTAGCAGCGCATGAAGAGTACAATTTATTTCTAACAATGAATAAGTTGTCACTAAGTGAAAGAAGGAACTATCAATGTGTAATGTCGATCTTGTGCTACTTTCTAGCCATGCATCTCGTTTTCAACGTTCGCCTAAAAACAATAACAAAGACAAGGGTGAGTCCATGACTTAGCAAGTATACAACAAAATAATAAATGATTTAAACATTGTATCAACATGAACGCTCAACATACAATACTATGATTATTTTATTCATTACTCAATTATCTACATCAACCATTTGACATCATCGTCATTTAACCTTAATCATTATCATTTAACCATAATCATGTGAGTATTATAAGAAGCAAGTATAAACATGTGGATCATTGTGGCAAGTATTTATTTAACATAAACAACAAGAACAAACCACTCATGTACCATACTTCCATTCACTTGCCTTTTCTAGTTGCGAGGAACGGGTTGATTCGAAGATGACACCAACCTCGACGCTACTCCTTCTACAGTAAACACGCAATCTCAACAACAAACCACAGTAGTACAAGAACAATATTAATTTAACAACATCGCACCCAATTCGGTAATACTCCCTTTTACTGTGACAGTCTAGTCACCACTGCTGTCTCAGTATTAAAAATAGCACAACATTCAACTCCTAAGTGCTAACATGGTTGGCTTGGAGGTTGTCCCTGTCCTGGTAGAACATTTTGGTTGTCTGATTGTCAGTTACCTCTGGATTGAGCATTACCGGTGGATCCTAGCCTAATGGTAAGATCAGGCTCATTCGGGTTATGGTCATCCGTCATGTAAAGAGGCCAATTCAACTTTGTTAGTTTGTGTTATAGAGTTATGTGTTTGGAGTTAGTGTTGTTGTTTGGAGAGGTCGTTGAGCGTAGTTCACTCCTAAGTCACTCTAATTTCTAATGCTTACATTAGATTTCCCTATGTCGCTACTACTGTGATAACATGACAGCACACATATAACCACTTAGATGCAACAATTTAAATGCAGAAAGGCATCTAAATACTACAGAAATTAAGTATTAACAACCGCCCTTCCTAAAATGAATAGAATTATACTAATAATGCGACATACTATGAAAGCAATATTAAATCAATGTGCTACTACATATGACTGCTATTTAATAAATTTGCTCAAGGACTCTGCTTGGCTTTTCACGATAATGTCCCAGATCGCCAATCTAAACGTTCGTCTTTTCATGATCAAGTCCTCCGACTAATCGCATGAATGCACCTAGATCCCTAATCTAACACTGTGTTGAATTGAGCAAAACCTATGAATAGTTTATCAATTAGACCTAGAAATAGCATAGACACCTATTGTTGTCACCACTAGCCATTTTTGGAGATCGATGGAAATAGTATATATACATACAATTCACATTCATTCATTTAGAAAGAAGAACATCCATTTCACAAATCAATTAACTGAAGCGAAATAAATTGTCCATCCATGAACAAATACATGTACACATGAATAATTAAGTTCAAATCTTTATCACAGTGAAATTTGTTATACATTGTGGAATTCCCCATCTTCTTTTATGACTTTAGACCAAAAGAAGTACATTCACTGTCCTCGAATCTCTGAGAGGTCAGGCTCTTCCAACGGAGTTATAGAGACAGACACAACCTGTCGGTAGGAAGATCAATGTCGTGCATACATATGTAAATTGCTAAGTATGAAATAATTATCACAAGATTGACAAATTAACTTGAGGATCAATATTGATCTTTGCAGAATCGACGAGTAGTTGCATGTTGTGGCAAACATAGAATCCATAGGTGTTGCCCGACAGCTGCTAGTGGCATTGCAAAAATAGAATTTGTTAGTTCGATAGGCATTACTATGAAGTGTTATATAGCATTATTGTGTATAATCAAATACCGAGAAATGTAGATCGTGTTGCAGGGCGTCCATACTTCTGGATCTCTGTACCTTTGCAACGTACGTGACGAATGACCTACGTGATTCCAAGAAAATAACCTTAGTCATAGGGAAGGAAACACTACAGTAGAGTTATCTATGGAGAAAATGTGTTTACCTGTTGATTAATTGTTGGACAATTTTGAAGTCGGTTTTGGTCCTCTTTAGGGAATCAAGGTATATTACCTTGTTCCATTTTGGTATAATTATAATTAGAATATAGTAGAACCTATATAGGTATGCCATGGTCATTAAACCTAAGATCGTGTTACTTACAAAGTACAAATAAACAAGTTTATCCAATAGTGCAACATTACCCCTGGTTGTAGAGCATAAGTATGAATTCCTTGTTATGGTAAGCCTCCAATGCATTCGTCATGTACTTCTCGATGAATGATGCATCCTCGTTGATGATATCCATGGAGACCAAGCGTGGGTCGAGAAAACCAATTGGTGATTTCATTACTCTGGCTTTAGTCACCATGTATCTATACACACACACATAAAAGCAATGAGTTATATATGACATTTATCGATTTTACATGAACATAGATCGTGATTGTATACACATACGGTGTCTAGCATCGAATGAGTGAGGCGTCGAGGGCATTGCATGTGTAGAGATCGAATAAGTCCTCTAAAGTCACCGTGAAGACACAATCATAAATATTGTATTGAAAATGACCTGGCATGAACCTAACGGTGAAACCTGACTTCCTTTGGCTTGTTGGCCTGTTCCACGTATCATGCATGCAATCTCTGGCAAGCCAGACCTAGGGTTAGGAGGCACTCTTTCGGGATGACCAATGGCTCGCCTACCACAAATTGTCAGGCCAATGGCAAGCAGGGGATCTCATCATCGGTCTTCTTCATTTTGCCCTTGCTGCCTTGGCTATAGGTCAACTTCACAGTAGTAGACCAGCCAAGTAGATGCATGACGCCCTTGCTATGTCTGTGTAGGTAGCTCCGGTGCGGATAGCCCCAGTGAACTTGGCACCGGCGCAGGTAGCTTTGGTACGGATCACTCCTCTGGAATTGGCACCAGTGCAGATAGCTCTTGTGGACTTGGCACCGATGCAAATAGCTTGAGTGGACTTGGCACCGATGCAGAAGCCTCCAGGCAGATGTCCCTCTTGGGCCACTGGATGAATGTTCCAATGGCTTGCCCTAGAGTCATGACCTCGTTGTTTGGGGCATCTGCAGCAGGACAACCTCGCAATTGGCATGAACACCGTCCACATTCACTTTTACGAAACTTGGCGCTAGAGATACGCCATGCACCAAAGCCCCAGGCTCAGATGGATACGCCTGACCCCAAGTAGCCCACAGGGCAACAAAGGCATATCTCACTTGGAGCTTGCACTTCGTAGCCACCTACATAACGATACAAAATTAGCTACTCCAACAGGACTATCAGCGTATCGAGCATTCCAGAGATAATAATTATTACCAGGATGTCATCAACAGGAAATCAGTGGTCACTCTCTGCGGTAGGGTTGGACGCGTAGCTACTCTGACGGTTGGGGAGGCTGCCTAGCACAGGAGCGGCGAGGGCTTCCTTTTGATTTTCTGAGATGTTGTATCTTTCTATCTGATATCTAACATACATTTTCATCTCATCTCTAAGGGATACCGTAATGTCCTCTCATAGCCATGCCTCGCGCTCGGCTTTGGCTCTCTTCCTACTCTGGTATGCTTCAAAGTCCTCCGAGAAACCATGTTTCCAAGGAACATATAGACCAAGGCCTCTCATGCGACCCAGGTGCACTTTGTTTCCTAGGGCTACAAAGAGTATATCTCTCCTGGACTACCTAGAATGAGCCTTCGGAAGATTCTACACTCAGCGTTTCCTGCAAGAGCCCGACATGTTATTTCACTTCCTATGAAGTTATGGACTAATTACAAACTAGCTAGGTAGTTTGATATGTTACTAGGCGGTGGGACACTTCCTTGTCTGTGGGTTTTGAAAGGATATAGCCCCCGACAATACGGTAGATGACCTTGCTTTTATCCAGTTTGGGTGCGCTCATCAGGGACGGCAAATGGTTGGGCAGTGTCCCGCATGATTGCCTGCTCATCCTCCTTCCTCCATTATGGGATTTTACCCGCATATCTAGCGATGCTGAGTCTATGGGTGTGTGTGTGTTTTTCCTAAATGGACCTATGCGCTGCACTTTCACTCCTAAAATTATCTATCATCTTCATTTGCACAAACACTTGCTATTGCGGTTCTAGGAATGGGTACTTGTGGAAGGGTGTCAGATCCTTCTCCATGTATTGCTTGACAAGCAGGCTCTTGAAGTTCTTCCACGCTTTGCACACCACTAGCAATGCATGTCGTTGCAAGGAGGCCTAGTGTTCTCCTGGGATCTTGAATGATTGAAAAACTTCCATCAGCAGCTCACTTTTTCGAGCTCCGGTCACCTTCTTCCACGAATCGAACGTGATCTCAACCCATTCCCTAGCAATTATTATGACAACTCCCTAGAATGTAGACACTGCTCAGCGAGGATTGATAGAGATCTTAGATGGATCAACCTCCGTGATGGTAAATCAGCCCTAGGGCTTTTTCGATAGTCCTTTTCCTTTTTGGGATTTTCCAGAGGCTCCACGCCATCTCCATCCACGCCTCTCCCTAATCCTCCGCCACCATCTCCGGCCACGCCCTCTCCCCAATCCTCTGCCACCATCTCTGGCCGCACTCACCACCTCCACACCATCTCCGGCCATGCCCGCCACCTCCATGCCATGTCCGGCTGTAGCCACTCCCTCCTCTCCAAATCCCTAGCTCCCTCCTCAATCCGCCGCCTCCACACCATCTGTAGCCTCACCAGCCATCTCCACGCCATCTCCAATTGTGCCCGCCACCTGCACGCCTTCTCTGGCCACACCTACCACCTCGACTCCATCTCCGGCTAGGAGACATAGAAGAACCCTTGCCCCAAAAAAAAGGCATAAAGAACTGTGAGTTGTACCTACTCTCTTTTGTAATTCTAGTGTTTTGGTTGCTTGACAATTAGGGTACTTGACTTCTCTGTGTGTTGAAATGAATTGTTGAAGATTCCTTCACGTGCTAGGAAGATTGCCTTGATACCTAATGGCGACAAGTATAGACATGTGCACTTGAGCACACTACTACAAAAGAGGCTATACTGGACGGCTACATCACAAACGGTTCATACGGAACCGTATGTGCTTAAGCTATCACAGACGGTTTATACTACCAACCGTTTGTGATATTTTCACGGACGGTTATTAACACGAACCATCTGTGATAATAGAGACATCACAGACGGTTCATGTTAATAAATATCTGTGAAAGTTGCGGACATCATAGACGGTTCATATAAAAAACCATCTCTGATATTATGGACATCACGGACGGTTATTATAACAAACCGTCTGTGATATTGTGGACATCACAGACAGTTTGTGTGAATAACCATATGTGAATTATCATAGAGAGTTATTAATACGAACAATCTTTGATAATGTTCGTATCACAGACCGTTTGTGGTTGGAACCATCTAGGATAATATCTGCTATTAAATACCAGGCATATGTGGTCTTGACACTGATCTATTTTCATTGTGCTGCATCGGTGGAGCGAGGCAGCCGGCTTTGGGGAGTTTGGTGAAAGCATGTCGCTTGTAGATCTATATACGTTCTTAGTGATAAGGGGTTAGTACCCAATTGCTTCTAGTAACTTATATGCCTTGTAATTGAAAGAGATGATAGATAGGTTTTTGTTTAGATTTAGCTAGCTAGCTAGGTAGGTTTAGAAAGATAATGATACTTTGCTCAATTTCAGAATGGGTAAGTACTCCTAGTTTACTTCAATATATGCTTGCTTAATATTATTGTGTCATGAATACATGGCTAGCTAGCTAGCTGCCTAATATAGATGTCATGTGTAATTAAGTATAGCTAGTCTAATTTGCTATAGTGGCGCTAATAATCATTTTTTGACACCCATTTGTTACTTGTGTAGCGTAGATGGACTGAAGCTGGATGTACGTTGAGATCTATGTGAGTGAAGAGCATATTAATGGCGTGTCTACTTTTAGAAGAGCGACCGAGCTAGATATTTTGAAGAAGGGGATGAAATATATGTACTGTCCATGCATTGATTGTGATAATCTAAAGATGTTTAGCAACTTAGCGTAGATCAAAGCTCACTTGATTCGAAGGGGTTTCAGAAAGGGGTAAGAATGTTAAACCAGTCACGATGAAGAGAAGATTACACAAGAAAGTAGTTATGACATCGTCGAGGGAGATAATGATATGATGGTTGTGGACTGTGCTTTCGATCATGAGGATAGGTCGCAGGATGACAATCTGCATTAGATGCTACGTGATGCAGAAGGAAAACTATATTGAGAGAGAGTTTGGTAAATTCGAGGACTTGATGGAGGATTCGGAGAAACCTTTTTTCCCGGGCTGCAAGCCACAATACACAAGGTTGTCATCAGTTTTAGAACTACTGAAATTGAAGGCAAGCAATGGTTTGTCCGATAAGAGTTTCATGGCATTGTTAGGTCTCCTAACGGACATGCTTCCAAAGGGAAATGTGTTGCCGAGAACCACCTACCAAGCCAAGAAGATTCTTTGTCCATTGGGAATGGAAGTAGAAAGAATACATGCATGTCCGAATGATTGTATCCTCTACCGTAAAGAGTATGCTAACTTACGTTTTTGTTCGGTGTGCAAAGCATCCCGATACAAGCGTATAAATAACTCCAATGATGGGAAGGGTATCGAGATGAAGCAAGGAACTCCTGCTAAGGTGTTTGTGGTATCTTCCTGTAATTCCCCGTTTGAAGCATTTATTTGCAAACCGCAAGGATGCAAGATTAATACATTAACACTCGGAGCAGCGTAAGAAAGACGGAATGATAAGACACGTTGCTGATTCTGCCTAGTGGAGGAACATCGATAGGATGTTTGTAGACTTCGATGTGGAACCAATGAATATAAGGTTTGGGTTGAGTACAGATGGAATGAATCCTTTTGGTAACATGAGCAGCCGACATAGCACCTGGCCCGTGACTCTGTGCATGTACAACCTTCCTCCTTGGTTGTGTATGAAGCGAAAGTATATTTTGATGTCACTACTTATCCAAGGGCTAAAGCAACTGGGGAACGATATTGATGTGTACCTAGCACCATTGGTGGAAGATCTTGCAATACTATGGAACAAAGGGGTACATGTATGGGATGCGGACAAATGAGAGAACTTCACTCTACGTGCCATGTTGTTCTGCACCATTAATGATTTTTCTGCCCTTGGTAACCTATCAGGTTTGAGTACAAAAGGAGCCAAAGCCTGTCCACACTGCTTAGATTATACTGAGAGTGTGTGGTTGAACAACTCACACAAAACTATGTACATGCGTCATCGTAGGTTCCTTCCAAAGTATCACCCATACCGCAAGATGAAGAAACAATTTGACAAAAAAAAGGATGACTCAGTACCAAGGCCTTTTAGTGGGAAAGAGGTCTATGATATGGTCAAGGATATCGACGTTGTGCTTGGAAAGGGACGTAAATTGAGGATCTGTCGGAAGAACATGTGGAAGAAGAGGTCAATATTTTGGGACTTGCCTTATAGGAGCACTTAGAAATTCCCAATTGCATTGATGTCATGCACGTAGAGAAGAATGTATGTGACAGTTTGATTGGTCTCTTATTGAACATTCCTAATAAAACAAAGGATGGTGTCAACGCAAAGCGTGACTTGGTCGCTATGAACATCATGACTGAGTTTGCACCGATAGAGACCGATAAAGGCCAGACATACCTTCCCCCAGCTTGCCACACTCTGTCTAAGTCCGAGAGAACTCAACTGTGCCAATCCTTACATGGTGTGAAAGTTCCGTCAGGTCACTCCACCAGCATGAAGAAACTTGTTTCCATGCAACATTTGAAATTAATTGGCATGAAG
The DNA here is from genome assembly GCA_017311315.1 of Dendrocalamus latiflorus. NCBI lineage: Eukaryota > Viridiplantae > Streptophyta > Magnoliopsida > Poales > Poaceae > Dendrocalamus > Dendrocalamus latiflorus. Next base: position 16,531,144 of record CM029620.1, read on the forward strand.
TCTCATGACTGTCATGTGCTAATGACACAAATGCTACCTGTTTCAATTAGAAGTATTTTGCCGAACAAGGTTCGAGTGACAATCATAAGGCTATGGGAGGAAACAACAAATTCGTTCGAGATCCCAGCAGAAGTACAGGGACTCATGAAACAGCAGGTGCTCCTCACAATGGGAAAAGCATGGAAGAACTTTAAGAGCACTTTTGTCATGTAGTACGTGGCCAAGGATCTCATGCCCTTCATGAGGTATCCTTTCGTGTTGCTGGAAACAAGGGAGGCGTTCGTGTAGATGAAGGCAACGACCGAATTTGCACAACAAAGTGCGGCGCACAAGGCTCTCCAGTCACAAAACACTCATACTCACAGACTTGGCACCGCTAGGTATGTGAGGAAAATCCCGCAGTGGAGGATGTAGGATGAGATCGCAACGCAATCCGATCGGAGGCCTCCTCGCCATTTGCTGGGATTGCAAACAAGTGCCCCTGAAACTAGTTAAGAGCGAGGTCATCAACCATGTCTTTGGGTGTCTCCTCTTTTAAAAACTCCGCAGATGAGGACGTGTCCCAATGTGTGGTAAGATATGTTAAACTACATAGCTCTTAATACCTCTTGAACTTCATGGGTTTGAAAATAACATGATTGCCTCTTGCAGCAATCATTGACTACTAAATTTTCTCGAGGCTCCTTTCAATAATACATGGAGAGAGATATACTATCACAGGCCCTGGGAAACAAGGAACACCCAGGTCGCACATGAAGCCTGGGGGTTTATGTATCTTGGAGGCACCGATTCCCGAATGACTCCGAGACATATAGGAGTAGGAAGAGATCCAAGGCCTATCGCAACGAACAAATAAAATAGCCGCTTCGTGCACAGCTTGAGGAACAGTTATCTGCCTCACTTCAAGAGAAGACTGCCTCACTACGAGGAGAGATAGATTCATTGAGGGAAGAACTGAGACAAGTCTACAACCGATCGCAACACACCCCCATTAATGCGGTAGCCAGTCCCCCTCAACGTCAGAGTAGCTACGAGTCCATACCAATTACTGAACATAGTGACGCCAACTTACCTATCAACGACATTCAGGTAATGTACCTCTTTAGAATGCTACATAGATAGATCTCCCTAATGGATTCCTTAGCTCATCTTGTAATGTTATGTAGGAGCTCACGCCATGCATCTTCAGAGTCAGGCTTGTTGGCACCATTCCCATTGATGCTGGGCATGAGATGGCATATCCATGGCTATTAGGGACATTGGTGTATGGTATACAAGTAGAAACCGGTTTAGTGAAGGTTTAGGTGGACATGATTAATGATGTTTTTAGGACTGTCACTCTTGAGAAACCCCCAAATGAAAAGATTACGACATTAGGGGATGCCGTCCACACATTCATCCAATGGCCCAAGAGGGACATCGCCCTCGACTCGTCCGTGCCACGATTTCCACATCCAGTGGCCCAAGAGGGACATCGCCCTGGACCTGTCACATCGGCTCCAATGGCACCACCTCCAGCTCCGGTTCTGAAGCCTGTTGCATCAGCTCCCGTGGAGAAACCACCGAAAATGTATCTTAAGCGAGGCTCTAAGACCCAACCAAAGAAGATTATGGCGCGTCTTGAGCAATGCAAGTTTATTCTCAAAGTTTCGTTGATCCCCGAGTCACAATTACCCTGGCTTGGTCTAATTTACAATACATTGCATACCTGGTACAAGCAGAGGTCCAACATGAAGCCAAACCGGCACAGTGGATTCACTGTGAGATACACGGAGGTGCATATCCTCCTCGACTCGGGCTACTTCATCGTGACCTTCGAAGACTTATTCTTACTATTCAACAACAATGAACTCGACGCCTCACTTCTACGATGCTAGACACTGTAAGTGTACTGTACAATGAAGTTCTATATTCACATCATACCGATGTCATTACTCTTTGCTTATGTATGAATCAGATTCATGATCCAACAAGTCTGGCAACGGTGACAATCGGTGGGATTCCTCAACCCACACTTGGTCTCTAAGCAATCCATCAACGAAAATGCATTTTTCATCCAAGATTACATAACGAGCAGATTGATTGCTCACAGTGATAAGGAGTACATCATGGTACCCTTCAACCTAAGGTAAGTACTTCACTAGTTGCCACACAAGTTTTATTTGTACTTTATACGCAATATGAACTTAGGATTAATCACTAAGGCGACACACATGACTAGGTCTCACTGGATTCTGATTGTGATTGTACCAAAGTGCGCAAGGTAATATATCTTAATTTCCTACTTAGGAACAACCACGACTTCACTCGTGTGCAACAAGCAATTGACAGGTAAACTCATTTCCTCCATACATAACTATATTGTAATCTTTCCTTCGTTTGCATTGGCCGAGGCTAACTTTTTTGGAATCACGTAGGTCGTTTACCGCTTATGTTGCCTAGGGAGGGAGACACAAGGAATCTAGTGACACGCTACGACATAGGACGCGATTTTCGGTAACCGCTACAACACAATAATCCTATATCACACTTTGTTATAATGCCTCTAGAATTGATAATACCGATGTATGTAATTCTATTTTTGCAGTGCCACCAACAGTTACAGGGCAACGCATGTGGATTCTATGTTTGCCGCCATATGAAGGAAATCATGGACACTAAGACGAATGATCCAGAGGTTTGTCAACCTTCCAATAATTATTATTTTCTAATTATATATATGTGTATATATATACACACACATGTTAATTAATGACTTAACATTGCTCCTAGCGACAGCGTGGAGACTTTGACGAAAGTGCATTTGATCTTGACAAACTCATCAAAATTCATGGAAACCTCTCCCAATTCTTGCTAGCAGAGGTTATAAACAAGACTGGAGAGTTCCACTCAGGCAATGGTGATTAGATGTTGAAACATTGGATTCAATTGTAATCACTTAATTGTGCTTAATCAAACAATTCATTCAATTTAATTCATTTGTGAGATCTGTGTAACGATTGTCATGCTATATATTGTAACATCCCAAAAATTTTATTTGCCTTTTATTTGTTTTTCTGGAGTTTATTTGGATTTTCTGGATTTTATTTCAAAGTCTAAAGCAAGAAAATGAATTTAAAATATTTTATTAAAGCCAAAAAGAGTTTATTTAATTTTTCCTAGCCTTCCCTAAATTTTTAATTAATTTTTGAGAATTTTCTGGAATTTAAAATCAATTTTAAAGGTTAAAAAGTATTTTATAAAATTATTAAATGGAAATCTGAAATTAAAAATATTTTTACTAAGTCTAAAATGCTTCCAGGAATATTCTATAATTTTTCTGGAATTTTTAGACATTAAGTATTATTTTTCTAAGTATTTGCAAAGCTTCTAGTATTTTCTGAAAATTTAATCCGAAAATAAAAATCAATTTATTCCAAGCCCGCCACGTGTCGCTCTCAGATTAAATCCACCTCTCTCCACGTTTTAATCCTAGCCATCCACCACAACTTACCCCTTCATAAAATCCAAAGGACATGAGCCATCCACTTGCCACGTGTCAACAATCCGACGGCCCGTACCCCTTCATTCTCCTCCCTCTCTATGACACATGGGACCCACTTGTCATATGTTTCTTCTTCCTCCCCTTCTTCCTCCTCTAGTCTTCTCTCTCTTCCACCATTGATGCCGAATGAAAGCTTCAATTCCCGGCCGTTACTACCTCTTTAATCGTCGTTTAAGGGTGGAAACGGAAGCCCTCATCACTCCCCACTCACGCCCGGCCATCTCCTCCCTTTAATCCCCCTCTAAATCCGCGGCCGTTTCTTCTCTCACCATCTATAAAATCCCTCCCCATGCCCGGTTCCTCCTCCCATTCGGCCTCCCTCTCACCGCCGCCCCTCCCCTCCCGTTCGGCCGCCACCCCGCCGCCCTTTGCCGCCGCCCCGGCCGCCTCCCGGCCCGCCTCCCGCCGCCGCCCGCGCTTCACCACCGCCGCTCCTCCTTGCGCCGCCGCCGGCCGCCCCGAGTCCCGCCGCCGCCACCGGTGAGTGCGCCGCCGCCCCACCTCTCCCCGCCGCCGCTCGCCGCCCCGCCTCCGGCCGCCGGCCGCCGGCAAGGCCACCGGCCGGCCATCTCCCGTGCCGCCCGTGCACGCCGCCCGCGTGGCCGGCCTCGCCCGCGTGGTCGCCCGCGTGGCCTCCACGTCACGCCCGCATGGCGCCATGTGTGGTGTGCCACGTCGGCAAACCCCGCGGTCCATGGACTTGGTCCACGGTAGACCGGGCCCACCGGTCATTCACATCATTTTCCCGCTCAGAAAATTCGAAATTGCTGACGTCATAAATAGCATTTTTCAGTACAAAAATAATTCCCGAAACCAGCCTTTTCCTTTTTCCCTCCTGTTAATCTTCCGAAAGCCATAACTTCTTCATTTTAACTCCGATTTAACCCGTTCAAATTTCTAAATTCTTCTAAAATCATAAACTACCCAAATCTAGACTCTTTTTGAATTTTTGAATTTTATTTGAATTTTGTTTGAATTTTCTTTTGATTCTTCGCGTGTAGATTACGACGAATCCGGAGAATATTTCTTCGACGAATCGCAGCAAGACTTCGAGCAAGGCAAGTTACACCTTTGACCATGTTGATCCCAGTAATTTAAATTATTTATGTTGTTTTTAAATTTATATGCATGCGTATTTTTATTCAAATTAGTTCAAATGTGCTTAAAACTTTAGTTACACCCAATTTCCTTTGTATGGCCAATTTCGATATTGAACGAACATACCTTGTCACCATAGATGAAAACCTAGTTGGTACATTAGTATTAACTAGAACACTTTATGGAATTGCTTAGCCATGCTTAGAATAATTCGGGTGGGAAGATTTGTTTCACATAAAATGATAAAGTTTTCGAGGGTATTCTTGACTTCGGTGAGTCAAGAATGATTATGAGATGTTTTCAAACAAATTATAAAACCTGTTCTTAGACTTGGGCATTGGTATGGTGGTGGGTGCTTGCTGGCATGCATCGTAGTTTGTTGACTCGTTGTTGACTGCCAGGCACAAGGGGTATGCGGGTAGGCCTAAGTCAAATTAAGGACCGGCCTGTGAGCTACTAATACAAAGTCACACCGTACTACCACAAGTCTGGAATGGGACAGACCTGGCTAAGTAATTCGTGAAGTTCCATTTTAGTTTTCGCTATAGGCTGAATGTGAGCGTGGCGTAGGCCATGGGAAGTCTCACATGGCACAAGAGGGGGCTCCAACATGTGGATTCATGTTGTGGTGAAACCTTAGTGGCGGCGTAACTAATTTGGCAATGGAACATTGGAACAGCCTTGTCATGAACTCTCAGCCGCACACCTAAGGCAGTGTGTAAATCGCGTGGCAAAACGAGAGAACATGTCTTGTGGGTAAAGTTGTACACCTCTGCAGAGTAACAAACTATCCTGGATAGCCGTGTCCACGGTCAAGGACATGCTTAGTATGGTTTTTCACGGATTAGACTTTGGTTTTTATTAAAACCTGGTTTGTGGAACTTGTGAAATCTTTTGGAAAGATGGTCCGGGTGGGATGCTCGTGGTTAGGTTAGTGTTTGGTCGGAGCCTGCACTAACGATATTATTTTGTTAAATTCTTGTTTCTATCTATTGTATCAAATTCAGCTTTTGCACTTATTATTGATATTTACTCCAATGATACTGTTTGTGCAAATAAACCATAATATGCCTTCTTTTGTAACCCCTTATGCATGCATACACTCTGTTATATTTCCCTGGTGTAACTTGCGTAAGCACTTCGTGTGCTTACCTTGGGAGTACTTTATGTGCTCACCTTGCTAAAATCTGTTGCCAGAGGATGACGTCTACAACTTCGGTGAGGATGGTGACGACTAGGCCACGTCTTACAGTCAATTCGCCTTGTGGGAAGGCAGGATGGGCTGCTCCTTTTATTTATCTTCCGCTGTTTACTTTTATGTTTGGCCATGAAGCCACCATATTGTAAACCTGGCCATAAGGCCCGTACTCTTGCTTTATAATAAAGTTTGGTTATCATGCGTGATATGTATCACTGTTCAACCTGTGTGCACTAGCTTTTCCTGGGATAGTGCGAATACACAGTGGGTTCTGGAGTTGCTGCTCCGGGTCCCTACATATATGTGATCTGATTGTGTTATTTCATTTATCTGTGTGATTTATGTAGCGATTATCCTGTGCTACATATACGTGATCTTACTTGTTTTCAGAGGGCATGGCTAGCATATGCTGAGGCTAGCCGAGAAAGAGCAAATAAAATCGTTTTTGAAATAGCTATCACAGACGGTTCTGTGTTCGAAACCATCTGTGATATGGTGTATATCACAGACGGTTCGGAACACCGAGCCATCTATGATATGAACCATATCACAGACGGTTAATAACCAAAACCGTCTGTGTTATCGTTCATATCACAGACGGTTAATACAAAAAACCGTCTGTGATAGTCTAGTATCACAAACGGTTTTTCTGAAAAACCGTCTATGTTGTAAGTTATCACAGACAGTGTAGGAGCTGTCTGTGATAACCAGCTATTATTACTGACATATAAACGTAGATAGTTCAGAAACCGTCTGTGATGACGGTTTTGAACCGTCTATGATAACACTGTCAGTAGTAGTGGCATAAAGAAGTGTTATTCTGTTTTTCACTTGATTAGATTAATATGGCCAGCAATACATACATGATGCATGCATGATAGTTGGAATTTTTCTTTCAGTACACCATTTACTAGCTAGTCCTTGTCCTCGGTAGTTTGAACAAGATTACATACATTACTTCTCTTTACCAATCAAAGTTAAGTCAATGATAAGAATTAGAAACTTGGAATATGCTCTATCTTGCAGGCCTAGAAGGCACCGGTTAGATTTGTTATTCTGCATACTCTACATTACATGCATCTTTTAAACCCAACACGTTCTGCACGCAACAACACAAAATACTGAAACCAGACGGGTATATTGTATTCCGTTGACTTCATGAATTGCCAGTTAAAAAAGTCATAATCATGCCATGACATTACTCTAAAAAACAGAAGAGGAAAATGAAAAAATTCCAGGTCTTTCATATTTGCTCACCCCTATTGATCAAATGCAAGCCATGACGTACGTGCCAAGGTGGGAATATGATAACAGCATGCCGACTACCATGCAAACCTAAGGTTTGTATTTATGAGCGGGGATTAATATACCTAATCCCTTAGGATGAGAAGTGATTTTAGTTTAATTTCCCCGCCCACTTGAAGGACAGATCCCTACTCCCATTTCATCCAAATAAGCGCTAAGGTGGACTATATATATATTGCATTTATCTTTATCTAGCAGCACTGCATAAAGAAAATCGTTTAAACCTTGACATTTGAGGACAGTTGTAGCCATCATGTGGCAGGCAAAATCAGACAAACTAGCTACCCTTGGATGATAGGACACCATTCTTCCCATATATTTTGTTAAGTACTTGGTTGTATGCAAGTGAGTTTCATATATCTTACAAAAGTTGATGTACTAATTTTTATATATTAGTTTGGCTTGTAAGGTCTAAGCTTATACGTCCCAAGATAAGCTAATTTCATGATATTTTATATTAGTTTTTCTAAATCAAGAAATATTATATTAGTTCCCTAAAAATAAATTTTGTAGCAGTGTATATACTTATACAAATGAAACATCTGCGGTATCTTGGGTGTTGTTAGGTGTTACATAACATTCCAGCTAGCTATACCCAGGAGACTGTACATGTTACCATAAAAACACTGTACTTTCTTAACAACATATATATGTCTTGAACTAAACATTTCACATTTGTCGTGTGTAACAATCAGGCTACACCAAGCATAGAGCATACCCTGAAACTTCAGTCAATAATCCAACTTTTTAACATTTGATCACTAATATGCTACCTCCAATGCATTAATGTATTTATACATTGAAATCTTTTTTAAATTTTGACAAAATTACACAAAACTAAGATTGAGCACAGGACATCAAATGTTTCAGTAAAAGTTTTGTGCTAATTTTATCATATAGTATGGCTAAGCATTGTGTAAAACAGTAACTATCCTGGTCATAATATATAGGTCGATAAGTATTGCTTATGCTGTTTTTGTGAGGAAATATTTCTACTGATAATACATTCATGAACTATATCTATGTCAAGCCATTGAACAAACAATGAACTGTTTCTTTAAGAAATAGTGCAATGTTTCTAGACATTTCGTTAAAAAATTTTAAGGTAAACAACTAGAGCTATCTTTTTCTGAGAAATTCCTAATTAAATTCAATGGCAGCATTAAGAACTCAACCAATAACCTCTCTCACACATTGACCAATTGTTTAGAGAGAGAGTTCGAGCAATTGGTAGTTGCAATCCTAAGATTTACCCAACACAAGAGTTTTGGGGATTAAATTTCAGAAGATCAACGAATAATCCACTCTAATTAGTGTGAATTGAACTCTAGCCGCCCTTGACTAGAAAACCCGAGAGCTGCATGAGGAAGACTTCTGCAAATATATATGCTGACAATGTCAAACCAAATCAACCGCAATATTCAGAAATGGGTATGGGCAACGCATCAAGGCTTGCTTGATTAACTTTTTGTTTGCTTACTAATTCAAGGAGGACGTTAGCAAGGAGGTTAGTGGCTGCTTGCTTTGAGTAGTCATATACTACGTACGTATGGTCTGGACCTACAACAGTACACGTCAGCAATCAGTATGGGCTACCAGGGTTCACAATTTCGGCGAAATTTCGCCGAAATTTCGGAAAATTCGTTACTTTCGCTACCAAACGAAAAAAATTCATTGCGGTCAAATATTTCGTGTAAGTTTGAATTGTAAAGGGTTAATAAAGAATACAACACCTCCTCAATATCTATAAATCCCCCTATAGCCCAATGGCCAGTCTTCTCCTCGCGCGCCCAGCTGATCCGGGGTCGAATCCCACCTCCCACACCAATTTTTTCGGGATTTTACTGTATAATTTCTGACATGTGGGTCCCACATAAAAGACAAACAACGAGAAATAAAATTAGTGCGTTAGACTAGAATCGAACCCAGGACCAATCCTCCTTGAAGCAAGCCCTTTGCCACCAGACCAGAAGACAACTTCCGAAACAGTTGCACTTCACTTTCCTTTAAACCTTAGTTTCCAAATTTTAAATTCAAATTTCATTTGAATTGTTTGACCGAAATTTTCACCGAAATACCAAAATTTCGGTCATTTCGCCTCTTTCGTTACCCTCCGAAATAAATTTCAAAACGAAAAATTTTTCCCTGTGGGCTACCTATCATTATTTTCTGATTCCTACGGAAATTGGTTCGGCACTGGGTTCATGTCTACTTTACACAAAATCAACAACATTATTAAAAACGTCTAAAATTTGTGAGATGAAGCAGCAGTAGCAGCTCAAATGGGTATGTTGTTAATTGCACCCACACAGGGATTCAAATTTCAGCCAAAATTTTACGATTTTCGTTGAAATTAGGCGTCATCTGTGGCAAGGTGGGAGGTGTCGCCTGTGGCAAGGGGGGAGGTGGAGGCGGCATCGGCGGCGAAGGAGGAGGGGGAGGCGCCGGCCGCCTGCGACAAGAGATTTCCTAAAACAATTCAATTTCTTGAATTCAAAGTGTTCATTCAAATTTTTCGACCGAAATTATACAAAAAAATTCCAAGATACTTCATGAAATTCCAGATTAGGTTTCAATCACCACCCCTAAGAATACCACTACTATGGCATGATATACAATTACAAACAGAACACCTCACCATGCATACATATGCGGTTTCCCTTAGTAAACATCTGGCGTCCCTAGCATGGAACAATAAAAAAACCAAACGAAAACGACGACAACCCTCCTTGACTCATCAATCATCATAGCTTGTACACCGAACTAATTAATTAACACTTGATCAAGCACAGTCACTAACCAACCATTAGAGGATCGGACTAGCCGAAACGGTGGCCGGAGCTTCCCATCATGTACGCAAGACGACGAAAATGCCACATAGTATAGTTTTTCCTAAGAATATGGAAAGCTCTTTCCTCACTCACTCACGTGTAGCATTCCACAACAGCCGATCTATAAATAGATGGCGTGCAGGTCTGGGTTCGCCAATTCAATAGCAGTCGTTTCTCCTTGTTCCGTGAGAGAAACAAATCACATAGCTAGGAACAGTATGGAAGGCAAAAGTTTTAAGAGTGTGCTTATCGGTGTACTCATACTGGGTCTAGTTCTTGAGAATATCCAAGTGGATGCTAAGAGCTGCTGCCCATCCACAACAGCAAGAAATATATATAACGCTTGTCGTTTTGCGGGTAGATCTGAGCAAACCTGTGCAAAACTCTCTGGTTGCAAAATTGTTGCCGGGAAATGCAAGCCCCCTTTTGATCGTCTCACCCTTTTCCCACACTCTGGTAAAATGAACCCATTCTTTTTATTGTTTTGTCACAATCAAGAAATTCCATCTTAATATTAGACGTTTTGGCAGATGAAGCGGATGTCATTGACTTTTGCAAGTTGGGATGTACGTCCTCCGTGTGCCGCAACATAAACGCTTGTAAGACAAATTTTTTACTGTTTGCTAGCTTCTTACAACTTGCTCCTTAACAAAGGTTTTGCCTCTAATGCAAACTATTTTGGTGTCAGTTATTGGCAGCGAGGAAGTGAATGATGCCGTGGAACGTTGTAACAATGCATGCGACCGTTTCTGCACCAAGGATGTTGACACTCCCACGGTTGTTGCTTAAGAAATTGCATGCATGGGGACTCCACATGGAAGCCAAGGCCATGTTGTTGTTTGGACTTCAACAGTTGGATATCACATCCAAACCAGTGTGCCATCTTATTTGCGTCTTTTTCTTTCTTTTTTCCAATAAGGGTCGCTGCGATGCCATTTTCTTTCGAGAATGTGCTCGTCCAACAATGTTTTATCCTTGGCTAATACATTTCATTGTGATTATTTGTGTTACTATTTACTTCTATTTTCTTTTATGTTTTTTCAAAGTAATATAGTTATAACACCCCGGCTTAACAAAAACATAAAATGTCATCCATAACTACAATTGCTATCTATTTAAACCATTAAACAGGTATTACCATCAGCTGGCCTTCAATTACAGTTCCACAACATAACCATAAACATAATACTTCAACATTAAAGGAATCAATAATTGACATTAAGATGGACCAATAATCGATGTAACCAAAGAAAACCTAACAAATAGCAACAATATAAAACCAATAAGTGCTAGATGTAATCACTATTGATCTAAGAGTTGCATCACTACACAAAGGGTTATCACAAACGGTTCTAAACCCTCATCACAGACGGGTTTTGAACTATCTGCTTTTTTGTGTCTGTGATAACAGGTGGTTATCACAAACTATATGTGAACCGTTTGTGATAAGTCATAATGCAGACGGTTGGTATAAATAACCATCTGTGAAGGAATACTATCATGGACGGCTTCTACAAAAAACCGTTCGTGATATGTCGCCCATCATAGACAGTTCTATGTACCAACCGTATGTGATAATTGGTGATCCCCAAGATGTTGTCGTGCAAGACCTTCCAGTTGTGCTTCATGCCACCCTTGCGGAGGTCCTTCCTCCCTTGCCACACCGACCGGTTTCGGCCAAAACAAGTGGCGCACAGGCCATGGATCATCTTCACGGTGCAATAGTTTGATGTTCCTGGACTCGTTTGAAAGCTAATGAAAAGTTACATCTAAAAATCCATAGGTCCAAGTTTGATTCATTTGTGAGGCTCCAAAAAAGTGAAATCCCCAAGAAAAACATCGTTTAGGGCCTCAAAATAGCCTCTAAAGTTTTTACACCCGTTGGACAGCCGCATAGGCCTTGGTTCGTAGCCTCCTCTTCATACCTAAGCAGACACATCACTAGAATTAGGTAGTAGCAAATTCTTATCTAAAGCATATTCTTTAAAGAACAAATTCACCTATTGTTGTAGTTTATTTGCTCATGCCCGTGTTATCGTCCCTTTCAGTTCAATTGGAGAAGTTGGAGCTTCATGCGAAGGAGTGGATGAACTAGGAGCAGCAGGAATGTCCTCATCAGTGTTAGTTCTTGGAGTGAAATTGGGGGAAAGGGAGAAGGAGAGTTATAAGGGGCGAGAGGTGGGAGGAGACCGGTAACTGCCGTTCGATGTGGAAAGAATGGACATGGATCATAACGTGGAATTATCACAGATGGTTCAGATTAAAAACCATATGCGATATATGAAATTATCATAGACGACTCTTGTTAGTAATCGTATGTGATAATATCACAGACAATTTGGATTAAAAACCGTCTGTGATGTCTGCTATTATCACAGACGGTTCTTGTCAAGAACTGCCTTTAAATTATCATAGACGGTTCAGATTAAAAACTATTTGTGATAATTGCAGACTCACAGGCATTTTTTAATTCGAACTATTTGTGATAATTCACAACAATTCTTGTTCAGAATCGTCTGTGATAATTTTGTATCATAGACGATTCTAGCCATCGCTAATAACATAGACGGCCACGCTTGTAAAACCATCTATGATAATTACAACACTGACGGTTCCCTGTAACCATCTGTGATGAGCGTCCAGTATAGCCTTTTTTGTAGCAGCGCATGAAGAGTACAATTTATTTCTAACAATGAATAAGTTGTCACTAAGTGAAAGAAGGAACTATCAATGTGTAATGTCGATCTTGTGCTACTTTCTAGCCATGCATCTCGTTTTCAACGTTCGCCTAAAAACAATAACAAAGACAAGGGTGAGTCCATGACTTAGCAAGTATACAACAAAATAATAAATGATTTAAACATTGTATCAACATGAACGCTCAACATACAATACTATGATTATTTTATTCATTACTCAATTATCTACATCAACCATTTGACATCATCGTCATTTAACCTTAATCATTATCATTTAACCATAATCATGTGAGTATTATAAGAAGCAAGTATAAACATGTGGATCATTGTGGCAAGTATTTATTTAACATAAACAACAAGAACAAACCACTCATGTACCATACTTCCATTCACTTGCCTTTTCTAGTTGCGAGGAACGGGTTGATTCGAAGATGACACCAACCTCGACGCTACTCCTTCTACAGTAAACACGCAATCTCAACAACAAACCACAGTAGTACAAGAACAATATTAATTTAACAACATCGCACCCAATTCGGTAATACTCCCTTTTACTGTGACAGTCTAGTCACCACTGCTGTCTCAGTATTAAAAATAGCACAACATTCAACTCCTAAGTGCTAACATGGTTGGCTTGGAGGTTGTCCCTGTCCTGGTAGAACATTTTGGTTGTCTGATTGTCAGTTACCTCTGGATTGAGCATTACCGGTGGATCCTAGCCTAATGGTAAGATCAGGCTCATTCGGGTTATGGTCATCCGTCATGTAAAGAGGCCAATTCAACTTTGTTAGTTTGTGTTATAGAGTTATGTGTTTGGAGTTAGTTGTTGTTGTTTGGAGAGGTCGTTGAGCGTAGTTCACTCCTAAGTCACTCTAATTTCTAATGCTTACATTAGATTTCCCTATGTCGCTACTACTGTGATAACATGACAGCACACATATAACCACTTAGATGCAACAATTTAAATGCAGAAAGGCATCTAAATACTACAAATTAAGTATTAACAACCGCCCTTCCTAAAATGAATAGAATTATACTAATAATGCGACATACTATGAAAGCAATATTAAATCAATGTGCTACTACATATGACTGCTATTTAATAAATTTGCTCAAGGACTCTGCTTGGCTTTTCACGATAATGTCCCAGATCGCCAATCTAAACGTTCGTCTTTTCATGATCAAGTCCTCCGACTAATCGCATGAATGCACCTAGATCCCTAATCTAACACTGTGTTGAATTGAGCAAAACCTATGAATAGTTATCAATTAGACCTAGAAATAGCATAGACACCTACTGTTGTCACCACTAGCCATTTTTGGAGATCGATGGAAATAGTATATATACATACAATTCACATTCATTCATTTTAGAAAGAAGAACATCCATTTCACAAATCAATTAACTGAAGCGAAATAAATTGTCCATCCATGAACAAATACATGTACACATGAATAATTAAGTTCAAATCTTTATCACAGTGAAATTTGTTATACATTGTGGAATTCCCCATCTTCTTTTATGACTTTAGACCAAAAGAAGTACATTCACTGTCCTCGAATCTCTGAGAGGTCAGGCTCTTCCAACGGAGTTATAGAGACAGACACAACCTGTCGGTAGGAAGATCAATGTCGTGCATACATATGTAAATTGCTAAGTATGAAATAATTATCACAAGATTGACAAATTAACTTGAGGATCAATATTGATCTTTGCAGAATCGACGAGTAGTTGCATGTTGTGGCAAACATAGAATCCATAGGTGTTGCCCGACAGCTGCTAGTGGCATTGCAAAAATAGAATTTGTTAGTTCGATAGGCATTACTATGAAGTGTTATATAGCATTATTGTGTATAATCAAATACCGAGAAATGTAGATCGTGTTGCAGGGCGTCCATACTTCTGGATCTCTGTACCTTTGCAACGTACGTGACGAATGACCTACGTGATTCCAAGAAAATAACCTTAGTCATAGGGAAGGAAACACTACAGTAGAGTTATCTATGGAGAAAATGTGTTTACCTGTTGATTAATTGTTGGACAATTTTGAAGTCGGTTTTGGTCCTCTTTAGGGAATCAAGGTATATTACCTTGTTCCATTTTGGTATAATTATAATTAGAATATAGTAGAACCTATATAGGTATGCCATGGTCATTAAACCTAAGATCGTGTTACTTACAAAGTACAAATAAACAAGTTTATCCAATAGTGCAGCATTACCCCTGGTTGTAGAGCATAAGTATGAATTCCTTGTTATGGTAAGCCTCCAATGCATTCGTCATGTACTTCTCGATGAATGATGCATCCTCGTTGATGATATCCATGGAGACCAAGCGTGGGTCGAGAAAACCAATTGGTGATTTCATTACTCTGGCTTTAGTCACCATGTATCTATACACACACACATAAAAGCAATGAGTTATATATGACATTTATCGATTTTACATGAACATAGATCGTGATTGTATACACATACGGTGTCTAGCATCGAATGAGTGAGGCGTCGAGGGCATTGCATGTGTAGAGATCGAATAAGTCCTCTAAAGTCACCGTGAAGACACAATCATAAATATTGTATTGAAAATGACCTGGCATGAACCTAACGGTGAAACCTGACTTCCTTTGGCTTGTTGGCCTGTTCCACGTATCATGCATGCAATCTCTGGCAAGCCAGACCTAGGGTTAGGAGGCACTCTTTCGGGATGACCAATGGCTCGCCTACCACAAATTGTCAGGCCAATGGCAAGCAGGGGATCTCATCATCGGTCTTCTTCATTTTGCCCTTGCTGCCTTGGCTATAGGTCAACTTCACAGTAGTAGACCAGCCAAGTAGATGCATGACGCCCTTGCTATGTCTGTGTAGGTAGCTCCGGTGCGGATAGCCCCAGTGAACTTGGCACCGGCGCAGGTAGCTTTGGTACGGATCACTCCTCTGGAATTGGCACCAGTGCAGATAGCTCTTGTGGACTTGGCACCGATGCAAATAGCTTGAGTGGACTTGGCACCGATGCAGAAGCCTCCAGGCAGATGTCCCTCTTGGGCCACTGGATGAATGTTCCAATGCTTGCCCTAGAGTCATGACCTCGTTGTTTGGGGGCATCTGCAGCAGGACAACCTCGCAATTGGCATGAACACCGTCCACATTCACTTTTACGAAACTTGGCGCTAGAGATACGCCATGCACCAAAGCCCCAGGCTCAGATGGATACGCCTGACCCCAAGTAGCCCACAGGCAACAAAGGCATATCTCACTTGGAGCTTGCACTTCGTAGCCACCTACATAACGATACAAAATTAGCTACTCCAACAGGACTATCAGCGTATCGAGCATTCCAGAGATAATAATTATTACCAGGATGTCATCAACAGGAAATCAGTGGTCACTCTCTGCGGTAGGGTTGGACGCGTAGCTACTCTGACGGTTGGGGAGGCTGCCTAGCACAGGAGCGGCGAGGGCTTCCTTTTGATTTTCTGAGATGTTGTATCTTTCTATCTGATATCTAACATACATTTTCATCTCATCTCTAAGGGATACCGTAATGTCCTCTCATAGCCATGCCTCGCGCTCGGCTTTGGCTCTCTTCCTACTCTGGTATGCTTCAAAGTCCTCCGAGAAACCATGTTTCCAAGGAACATATAGACCAAGGCCTCTCATGCGACCCAGGTGCACTTTGTTTCCTAGGGCTACAAAGAGTATATCTCTCCTGGACTACCTAGAATGAGCCTTCGGAAGATTCTACACTCAGCGTTTCCTGCAAGAGCCCGACATGTTATTTCACTTCCTATGAAGTTATGGACTAATTACAAACTAGCTAGGTAGTTTGATATGTTACTAGGCGGTGGGACACTTCCTTGTCTGTGAAGTTTTGAAAGGATATGGCCCCGACAATACGGTAGATGACCTTGCTTTTATCCAGTTTGGGTGCGCTCATCAGGGACGGCAAATGGTTGGGCAGTGTCCCGCATGATTGCCTGCTCATCCTCCTTCCTCCATTATGGGATTTTACCCGCATATCTAGCGATGCTGAGTCTATGGTGTGTGTGTGTTTTTCCTAAATGGACCTATGCGCTGCACTTTCACTCCTAAAATTATCTATCATCTTCATTTGCACAAACACTTGCTATTGCGGTTCTAGGAATGGGTACTTGTGGAAGGGTGTCAGATCCTTCTCCATGTATTGCTTGACAAGCAGGCTCTTGAAGTTCTTCCACGCTTTGCACACCACTAGCAATGCATGTCGTTGCAAGGAGGCCTAGTGTTCTCCTGGGATCTTGAATGATTGAAAAACTTCCATCAGCAGCTCACTTTTTCGAGCTCCGGTCACCTTCTTCCACGAATCGAACGTGATCTCAACCCATTCCCTAGCAATTATTATGACAACTCCCTAGAATGTAGACACTGCTCAGCGAGGATTGATAGAGATCTTAGATGGATCAACCTCCGTGATGGTAAATCAGCCCTAGGGCTTTTTCGATAGTCCTTTTCCTTTTTGGGATTTTCCAGAGGCTCCACGCCATCTCCATCCACGCCTCTCCCTAATCCTCCCGCCACCATCTCCGGCCACGCCTCTCCCCAATCCTCTGCCACCATCTCTGGCCGCACTCACCACCTCCACACCATCTCCGGCCATGCCCGCCACCTCCATGCCATGTCCGGCTGTAGCCACTCCCTCCTCTCCAAATCCCTAGCTCCCTCCTCAATCCGCCGCCTCCACACCATCTGTAGCCTCACCAGCCATCTCCACGCCATCTCCAATTGTGCCCGCCACCTGCAACGCCTTCTCTGGCCACACCCACCACCTCGACTCCATCTCCGGCTAGGAGACATAGAAGAAACCTTGCCCCAAAAAAAAGGCATAAAGAACTGTGAGTTGTACCTACTCTCTTTTGTAATTCTAGTGTTTTGGTTGCTGACAATTAGGGTACTTGACTTCTCTGTGTGTTGAAATGAATTGTTGAAGATTCCTTCACGTGCTAGGAAGATTGCCTTGATACCTAATGGCGACAAGTATAGACATGTGCACTTGAGCACACTACTACAAAAGAGGCTATACTGGACGGCTACATCACAAACGGTTCATACGGAACCGTATGTGCTTAAGCTATCACAGACGGTTTATACTACCAACCGTTTGTGATATTTTCACGGACGGTTATTAACACGAACCATCTGTGATAATAGAGACATCACAGACGGTTCATGTTAATAAATATCTGTGAAAGTTGCGGACATCATAGACGGTTCATATAAAAAACCATCTCTGATATTATGGACATCACGGACGGTTATTATAACAAACCGTCTGTGATATTGTGGACATCACAGACAGTTTGTGTGAATAACCATATGTGAATTATCATAGAGAGTTATTAATACGAACAATCTTTGATAATGTTCGTATCACAGACCGTTTGTGGTTGGAACCATCTAGGATAATATCTGCTATTAAATACCAGGCATATGTGGTCTTGACACTGATCTATTTTCATTGTGCTGCATCGGTGGAGCGAGGCAGCCGGCTTTGGGAGTTTGGTGAAAGCATGTCGCTTGTAGATCTATATACGTTCTTAGTGATAAGGGGTTAGTACCCAATTGCTTCTAGTAACTTATATGCCTTGTAATTGAAAGAGATGATAGATAGGTTTTTGTTTAGATTTAGCTAGCTAGCTAGGTAGGTTTAGAAAGATAATGATACTTTGCTCAATTTCAGAATGGGTAAGTACTCCTAGTTTACTTCAATATATGCTTGCTTAATATTATTGTGTCATGAATACATGGCTAGCTAGCTAGCTGCCTAATATAGATGTCATGTGTAATTAAGTATAGCTAGTCTAATTTGCTATAGTGGCGCTAATAATCATTTTTGACACCCATTTGTTACTTGTGTAGCGTAGATGGACTGAAGCTGGATGTACGTTGAGATCTATGTGAGTGAAGAGCATATTAATGGCGTGTCTACTTTTAGAAGAGCGACCGAGCTAGATATTTTGAAGAAGGGGATGAAATATATGTACTGTCCATGCATTGATTGTGATAATCTAAAGATGTTTAGCAACTTAGCGTAGATCAAGCTCACTTGATTCGAAGGGGTTTCAGAAAGGGGTAAGAATGTTAAACCAGTCACGATGAAGAGAAGATTACACAAGAAAGTAGTTATGACATCGTCGAGGGAGATAATGATATGATGGTTGTGGACTGTGCTTTCGATCATGAGGATAGGTCGCAGGATGACAATCTGCATTAGATGCTACGTGATGCAGAAGGAAACTATATTGAGAGAGAGTTTGGTAAATTCGAGGACTTGATGGAGGATTCGGAGAAACCTTTTTTCCCGGGCTGCAAGCCACAATACACAAGGTTGTCATCAGTTTTAGAACTACTGAAATTGAAGGCAAGCAATGGTTTGTCGATAAGAGTTTCATGGCATTGTTAGGTCTCCTAACGGACATGCTTCCAAGGGAATGTGTTGCCGAGAACCACCTACCAAGCCAAGAAGATTCTTTGTCCATTGGGAATGGAAGTAGAAAGAATACATGCATGTCCGAATGATTGTATCCTCTACCGTAAAGAGTATGCTAACTTACGTTTTTGTTCGGTGTGCAAAGCATCCCGATACAAGCGTATAAATAACTCCAATGATGGAAGGGTATCGAGATGAAGCAAGGACCTCCTGCTAAGGTGTTGTGGTATCTTCCTGTAATTCCCCGTTTGAAGCATTTATTTGCAAACCGCAAGGATGCAAGATTAATACATTAACACTCGGAGCAGCGTAAGAAAGACGGAATGATAAGACACGTTGCTGATTCTGCCTAGTGGAGGAACATCGATAGGATGTTTGTAGACTTCGATGTGGAACCAATGAATATAAGGTTTGGGTTGAGTACAGATGGAATGAATCCTTTTGGTAACATGAGCAGCCGACATAGCACCTGGCCCGTGACTCTGTGCATGTACAACCTTCCTCCTTGGTTGTGTATGAAGCGAAAGTATATTTTGATGTCACTACTTATCCAAGGGCTAAAGCAACTGGGGAACGATATTGATGTGTACCTAGCACCATTGGTGGAAGATCTTGCAATACTATGGAACAAAGGGGTACATGTATGGGATGCGGACAAATGAGAGAACTTCACTCTACGTGCCATGTTGTTCTGCACCATTAATGATTTTTCTGCCCTTGGTAACCTATCAGGTTTGAGTACAAAAGGAGCCAAAGCCTGTCCACACTGCTTAGATTATACTGAGAGTGTGTGGTTGAACAACTCACACAAACTATGTACATGCGTCATCGTAGGTTCCTTCCAAAGTATCACCCATACCGCAAGATGAAGAAACAATTTGACAAAAAAAAGGATGACTCAGTACCAAGGCCTTTTAGTGGGAAAGAGGTCTATGATATGGTCAAGGATATCGACGTTGTGCTTGGAAAGGGACGTAAATTGAGGATCTGTCGGAAGAACATGTGGAAGAAGAGGTCAATATTTTGGGACTTGCCTTATAGGAGCACTTAGAAATTCCCAATTGCATTGATGTCATGCACGTAGAGAAGAATGTATGTGACAGTTTGATTGGTCTCTTATTGAACATTCCTAATAAAACAAAGGATGGTGTCAACGCAAAGCGTGACTTGGTCGCTATGAACATCATGACTGAGTTTGCACCGATAGAGACCGATAAAGGCCAGACATACCTTCCCCCAGCTTGCCACACTCTGTCTAAGTCCGAGAGAACTCAACTGTGCCAATCCTTACATGGTGTGAAAGTTCCGTCAGGTCACTCCACCAGCATGAAGAAACTTGTTTCCATGCAACATTTGAAATTAATTGGCATGAAGTCTCATGACTGTCATGTGCTAATGACACAAATGCTACCTGTTTCAATTAGAAGTATTTTGCCGAACAAGGTTCGAGTGACAATCATAAGGCTATGGGAGGAAACAACAAATTCGTTCGAGATCCCAGCAGAAGTACAGGGACTCATGAAACAGCAGGTGCTCCTCACAATGGGAAAAAGCATGGAAGAACTTTAAGAGCACTTTTGTCATGTAGTACGTGGCCAAGGATCTCATGCCCTTCATGAGGTATCCTTTCGTGTTGCTGGAAACAAGGGAGGCGTTCGTGTAGATGAAGGCAACGACCGAATTTGCACAACAAAGTGCGGCGCACAAGGCTCTCCAGTCACAAAACACTCATACTCACAGACTTGGCACCGCTAGGTATGTGAGGAAAATCCCGCAGTGGAGGATGTAGGATGAGATCGCAACGCAATCCGATCGGAGGCCTCCTCGCCATTTGCTGGGATTGCAAACAAGTGCCCCTGAAACTAGTTAAGAGCGAGGTCATCAACCATGTCTTTGGGTGTCTCCTCTTTTAAAAACTCCGCAGATGAGGACGTGTCCCAATGTGTGGTAAGATATGTTAAACTACATAGCTCTTAATACCTCTTGAACTTCATGGGTTTGAAAATAACATGATTGCCTCTTGCAGCAATCATTGACTACTAAATTTTCTCGAGGCTCCTTTCAATAATACATGGAGAGAGATATACTATCACAGGCCCTGGGAAACAAGGAACACCCAGGTCGCACATGAAGCCTGGGGGTTTATGTATCTTGGAGGCACCGATTCCCGAATGACTCCGAGACATATAGGAGTAGGAAGAGATCCAAGGCCTATCGCAACGAACAAATAAAATAGCCGCTTCGTGCACAGCTTGAGGAACAGTTATCTGCCTCACTTCAAGAGAAGACTGCCTCACTACGAGGAGAGATAGATTCATTGAGGGAAGAACTGAGACAAGTCTACAACCGATCGCAACACACCCCCATTAATGCGGTAGCCAGTCCCCCTCAACGTCAGAGTAGCTACGAGTCCATACCAATTACTGAACATAGTGACGCCAACTTACCTATCAACGACATTCAGGTAATGTACCTCTTTAGAATGCTACATAGATAGATCTCCCTAATGGATTCCTTAGCTCATCTTGTAATGTTATGTAGGAGCTCACGCCATGCATCTTCAGAGTCAGGCTTGTTGGCACCATTCCCATTGATGCTGGGCATGAGATGGCATATCCATGGCTATTAGGGACATTGGTGTATGGTATACAAGTAGAAACCGGTTTAGTGAAGGTTTAGGTGGACATGATTAATGATGTTTTTAGGACTGTCACTCTTGAGAAACCCCAAATGAAAAGATTACGACATTAGGGGATGCCGTCCACACATTCATCCAATGGCCCAAGAGGGACATCGCCCTCGACTCGTCCGTGCACGATTTCCACATCCAGTGGCCCAAGAGGGACATCGCCCTGGACCTGTCACATCGGCTCCAATGGCACCACCTCCAGCTCCGGTTCTGAAGCCTGTTGCATCAGCTCCCGTGGAGAAACCACCGAAAATGTATCTTAAGCGAGGCTCTAAGACCCAACCAAAGAAGATTATGGCGCGTCTTGAGCAATGCAAGTTTATTCTCAAAGTTTCGTTGATCCCCGAGTCACAATTACCCTGGCTTGGTCTAATTTACAATACATTGCATACCTGTACAAGCAGAGGTCCAACATGAAGCCAAACCGGCACAGTGGATTCACTGTGAGATACACGGAGGTGCATATCCTCCTCGACTCGGGCTACTTCATCGTGACCTTCGAAGACTTATTCTTACTATTCAACAACAATGAACTCGACGCCTCACTTCTACGATGCTAGACACTGTAAGTGTACTGTACAATGAAGTTCTATATTCACATCATACCGATGTCATTACTCTTTGCTTATGTATGAATCAGATTCATGATCCAACAAGTCTGGCAACGGTGACAATCGGTGGGATTCCTCAACCCACACTTGGTCTCTAAGCAATCCATCAACGAAAATGCATTTTTCATCCAAGATTACATAACGAGCAGATTGATTGCTCACAGTGATAAGGAGTACATCATGGTACCCTTCAACCTAAGGTAAGTACTTCACTAGTTGCCACACAAGTTTTATTTGTACTTTATACGCATATGAACTTAGGATTAATCACTAAGGCGACACACATGACTAGGTCTCACTGGATTCTGATTGTGATTGTACCAAAGTGCGCAAGGTAATATATCTTAATTTCCTACTTAGGAACAACCACGACTTCACTCGTGTGCAACAAGCAATTGACAGGTAAACTCATTTCCTCCATACATAACTATATTGTAATCTTTCCTTCGTTTGCATTGGCCGAGGCTAACTTTTTTGGAATCACGTAGGTCGTTTACCGCTTATGTTGCCTAGGGAGGGAGACACAAGGAATCTAGTGACACGCTACGACATAGGAACGCGATTTTCGGTAACCGCTACAACACAATAATCCTATATCACACTTTGTTATAATGCCTCTAGAATTGATAATACCGATGTATGTAATTCTATTTTTGCAGTGCCACCAACAGTTACAGGGCAACGCATGTGGATTCTATGTTTGCCGCCATATGAAGGAAATCATGGACACTAAGACGAATGATCCAGAGGTTTGTCAACCTTCCAATAATTATTATTTTCTAATTATATATATGTGTATATATATACACACACATGTTAATTAATGACTTAACATTGCTCCTAGCGACAGCGTGGAGACTTTGACGAAAGTGCATTTGATCTTGACAAACTCATCAAAATTCATGGAAACCTCTCCCAATTCTTGCTAGCAGAGGTTATAAACAAGACTGGAGAGTTCCACTCAGGCAATGGTGATTAGATGTTGAAACATTGGATTCAATTGTAATCACTTAATTGTGCTTAATCAAACAATTCATTCAATTTAATTCATTTGTGAGATCTGTGTAACGATTGTCATGCTATATATTGTAACATCCCAAAATTTTATTTGCCTTTTATTTGTTTTTCTGGAGTTTATTTGGATTTTTCTGGATTTTATTTCAAAGTCTAAAGCAAGAAAATGAATTTAAAATATTTTATTAAAGCCAAAAAGAGTTTATTTAATTTTTCCTAGCCTTCCCTAAATTTTTAATTAATTTTTGAGAATTTTTCTGGAATTTAAAATCAATTTAAAGGTTAAAAAGTATTTTATAAATTATTAAATGGAAATCTGAAATTAAAAATATTTTTACTAAGTCTAAAATGCTTCCAGGAATATTCTATAATTTTTCTGGAATTTTTAGACATTAAGTATTATTTTTCTAAGTATTTGCAAAGCTTCTAGTATTTTCTGAAAATTTAATCCGAAAATAAAAATCAATTTATTCCAAGCCCGCCACGTGTCGCTCTCAGATTAAATCCACCTCTCTCCACGTTTTAATCCTAGCCATCCACCACAACTTACCCCTTCATAAAATCCAAAGGACATGAGCCATCCACTTGCCACGTGTCAACAATCCGACGGCCCGTACCCCTTCATTCTCCTCCCTCTCTATGACACATGGGACCCACTTGTCATATGTTTCTTCTTCCTCCCTTCTTCCTCCTCTAGTCTTCTCTCTCTTCCACCATTGATGCCGAATGAAAGCTTCAATTCCCGGCCGTTACTACCTCTTTAATCGTCGTTTAAGGGTGGAAACGGAAGCCCTCATCACTCCCCACTCACGCCCGGCCATCTCCTCCCTTTAATCCCCCTCTAAATCCGCGGCCGTTTCTTCTCTCACCATCTATAAAATCCCTCCCCATGCCCGGTTCCTCCTCCCATTCGGCCTCCCTCTCACCGCCGCCCCTCCCCTCCCGTTCGGCCGCCACCCCGCCGCCCTTTGCCGCCGCCCCGGCCGCCTCCCGGCCCGCCTCCCGCCGCCGCCCGCGCTTCACCACCGCCGCCTCCTCCTTGCGCCGCGCCGGCCGCCCCGAGTCCCGCCGCCGCCACCGGTGAGTGCGCCGCCGCCCCACCTCTCCCCGCCGCCGCTCGCCGCCCCGCCTCCGGCCGCCGGCCGCCGGCAAGGCCACCGGCCGGCCATCTCCCGTGCCGCCCGTGCACGCCGCCCGCGTGGCCGGCCTCGCCCGCGTGGTCGCCCGCGTGGCCTCCACGTCACGCCCGCATGGCGCCATGTGGTCGGTGTGCCACGTCGGCAAACCCCGCGGTCCATGGACTTGGTCCACGGTAGACCGGGCCCACCGGTCATTCACATCATTTTCCCGCTCAGAAAATTCGAAATTGCTGACGTCATAAATAGCATTTTTCAGTACAAAAATAATTCCCGAAACCAGCCTTTTCCTTTTTCCCTCCTGTTAATCTTCCGAAAGCCATAACTTCTTCATTTTAACTCCGATTTAACCCGTTCAAATTTCTAAATTCTTCTAAAATCATAAACTACCCAAATCTAGACTCTTTTGAATTTTTGAATTTTATTTGAATTTTGTTTGAATTTTCTTTTGATTCTTCGCGTGTAGATTACGACGAATCCGGAGAATATTTCTTCGACGAATCGCAGCAAGACTTCGAGCAAGGCAAGTTACACCTTTGACCATGTTGATCCCAGTAATTTAAATTATTTATGTTGTTTTTAAATTTATATGCATGCGTATTTTTATTCAAATTAGTTCAAATGTGCTTAAAACTTTAGTTACACCCAATTTCCTTGTATGGCCAATTTCGATATTGAACGAACATACCTTGTCACCATAGATGAAAACCTAGTTGGTACATTAGTATTAACTAGAACACTTTATGGAATTGCTTAGCCATGCTTAGAATAATTCGGGTGGGAAGATTTGTTTCACATAAAATGATAAAGTTTTCGAGGGTATTCTTGACTTCGGTGAGTCAAGAATGATTATGAGATGTTTTCAAACAAATTATAAAACCTGTTCTTAGACTTGGGCATTGGTATGGTGGTGGGTGCTTGCTGGCATGCATCGTAGTTTGTTGACTCGTTGTTGACTGCCAGGCACAAGGGGTATGCGGGTAGGCCTAAGTCAAATTAAGGACCGGCCTGTGAGCTACTAATACAAAGTCACACCGTACTACCACAAGTCTGGAATGGGACAGACCTGGCTAAGTAATTCGTGAAGTTCCATTTTAGTTTTCGCTATAGGCTGAATGTGAGCGTGGCGTAGGCCATGGGAAGTCTCACATGGCACAAGAGGGGGCTCCAACATGTGGATTCATGTTTGTGGTGAAACCTTAGTGGCGGCGTAACTAATTTGGCAATGAACATTGGAACAGCCTTGTCATGAACTCTCAGCCGCACACCTAAGGCAGTGTGTAAATCGCGTGGCAAAACGAGAGAACATGTCTTGTGGGTAAAGTTGTACACCTCTGCAGAGTAACAAACTATCCTGGATAGCCGTGTCCACGGTCAAGGACATGCTTAGTATGGTTTTTCACGGATTAGACTTTGGTTTTTATTAAAAACCTGGTTTGTGGAACTTGTGAAATCTTTTGGAAAGATGGTCCGGGTGGGATGCTCGTGGTTAGGTTAGTGTTTGGTCGGAGCCTGCACTAACGATATTATTTTGTTAAATTCTTGTTTCTATCTATTGTATCAAATTCAGCTTTTGCACTTATTATTGATATTTACTCCAATGATACTGTTTGTGCAAATAAACCATAATATGCCTTCTTTTGTAACCCCTTATGCATGCATACACTCTGTTATATTTCCCTGGTGTAACTTGCGTAAGCACTTCGTGTGCTTACCTTGGGAGTACTTTATGTGCTCACCTTGCTAAAATCTGTTGCCAGAGGATGACGTCTACAACTTCGGTGAGGATGGTGACGACTAGGCCACGTCTTACAGTCAATTCGCCTTGTGGGAAGGCAGGATGGGCTGCTCCTTTTATTTATCTTCCGCTGTTTACTTTTATGTTTGGCCATGAAGCCACCATATTGTAAACCTGGCCATAAGGCCCGTACTCTTGCTTTATAATAAAGTTTGGTTATCATGCGTGATATGTATCACTGTTCAACCTGTGTGCACTAGCTTTTCCTGGGATAGTGCGAATACACAGTGGGTTCTGGAGTTGCTGCTCCGGGTCCCTACATATATGTGATCTGATTGTGTTATTTCATTTATCTGTGTGATTTATGTAGCGATTATCCTGTGCTACATATACGTGATCTTACTTGTTTTCAGAGGGCATGGCTAGCATATGCTGAGGCTAGCCGAGAAAGAGCAAATAAAATCGTTTTTGAAATAGCTATCACAGACGGTTCTGTGTTCGAAACCATCTGTGATATGGTGTATATCACAGACGGTTCGGAACACCGAGCCATCTATGATATGAACCATATCACAGACGGTTAATAACCAAAACCGTCTGTGTTATCGTTCATATCACAGACGGTTAATACAAAAAAACCGTCTGTGATAGTCTAGTATCACAAACGGTTTTTCTGAAAAACCGTCTATGTTGTAAGTTATCACAGACAGTGTAGGAGCTGTCTGTGATAACCAGCTATTATTACTGACATATAAACGTAGATAGTTCAGAAACCGTCTGTGATGACGGTTTTGAACCGTCTATGATAACACTGTCAGTAGTAGTGGCATAAAGAAGTGTTATTCTGTTTTTCACTTGATTAGATTAATATGGCCAGCAATACATACATGATGCATGCATGATAGTTGGAATTTTTCTTTCAGTACACCATTTACTAGCTAGTCCTTGTCCTCGGTAGTTTGAACAAGATTACATACATTACTTCTCTTTACCAATCAAAGTTAAGTCAATGATAAGAATTAGAAACTTGGAATATGCTCTATCTTGCAGGCCTAGAAGGCACCGGTTAGATTTGTTATTCTGCATACTCTACATTACATGCATCTTTTAAACCCAACACGTTCTGCACGCAACAACACAAAATACTGAAACCAGACGGGTATATTGTATTCCGTTGACTTCATGAATTGCCAGTTAAAAAAGTCATAATCATGCCATGACATTACTCTAAAAAACAGAAGAGGAAAATGAAAAAATTCCAGGTCTTTCATATTTGCTCACCCCTATTGATCAAATGCAAGCCATGACGTACGTGCCAAGGTGGGAATATGATAACAGCATGCCGACTACCATGCAAACCTAAGGTTTGTATTTATGAGCGGGGATTAATATACCTAATCCCTTAGGATGAGAAGTGATTTTAGTTTAATTTCCCCGCCCACTTGAAGGACAGATCCCTACTCCCATTTCATCCAAATAAGCGCTAAGGTGGACTATATATATATTGCATTTATCTTTATCTAGCAGCACTGCATAAAGAAAATCGTTTAAACCTTGACATTTGAGGACAGTTGTAGCCATCATGTGGCAGGCAAAATCAGACAAACTAGCTACCCTTGGATGATAGGACACCATTCTTCCCATATATTTTGTTAAGTACTTGGTTGTATGCAAGTGAGTTTCATATATCTTACAAAAGTTGATGTACTAATTTTTATATATTAGTTTGGCTTGTAAGGTCTAAGCTTATACGTCCCAAGATAAGCTAATTTCATGATATTTTATATTAGTTTTTCTAAATCAAGAAATATTATATTAGTTCCCTAAAAATAAATTTTGTAGCAGTGTATATACTTATACAAATGAAACATCTGCGGTATCTTGGGTGTTGTTAGGTGTTACATAACATTCCAGCTAGCTATACCCAGGAGACTGTACATGTTACCATAAAAACACTGTACTTTCTTAACAACATATATATGTCTTGAACTAAACATTTCACATTTGTCGTGTGTAACAATCAGGCTACACCAAGCATAGAGCATACCCTGAAACTTCAGTCAATAATCCAACTTTTTAACATTTGATCACTAATATGCTACCTCCAATGCATTAATGTATTTATACATTGAAATCTTTTTTAAATTTTGACAAAATTACACACAAAACTAAGATTGAGCACAGGACATCAAATGTTTCAGTAAAAGTTTTGTGCTAATTTTATCATATAGTATGGCTAAGCATTGTGTAAAACAGTAACTATCCTGGTCATAATATATAGGTCGATAAGTATTGCTTATGCTGTTTTTGTGAGGAAATATTTCTACTGATAATACATTCATGAACTATATCTATGTCAAGCCATTGAACAAACAATGAACTGTTTCTTTAAGAAATAGTGCAATGTTTCTAGACATTTCGTTAAAAAATTTTAAGGTAAACAACTAGAGCTATCTTTTTCTGAGAAATTCCTAATTAAATTCAATGGCAGCATTAAGAACTCAACCAATAACCTCTCTCACACATTGACCAATTGTTTAGAGAGAGAGTTCGAGCAATTGGTAGTTGCAATCCTAAGATTTACCCAACACAAGAGTTTTGGGGATTAAATTTCAGAAGATCAAACGAATAATCCACTCTAATTAGTGTGAATTGAACTCTAGCCGCCCTTGACTAGAAAACCCGAGAGCTGCATGAGGAAGACTTCTGCAAATATATATGCTGACAATGTCAAACCAAATCAACCGCAATATTCAGAAATGGGTATGGGCAACGCATCAAGGCTTGCTTGATTAACTTTTTGTTTGCTTACTAATTCAAGGAGGACGTTAGCAAGGAGGTTAGTGGCTGCTTGCTTTGAGTAGTCATATACTACGTACGTATGGTCTGGACCTACAACAGTACACGTCAGCAATCAGTATGGGCTACCAGGGTTCACAATTTCGGCGAAATTTCGCCGAAATTTCGGAAAATTCGTTACTTTCGCTACCAAACGAAAAAAATTCATTGCGGTCAAATATTTCGTGTAAGTTTGAATTGTAAAGGGTTAATAAAGAATACAACACCTCCTCAATATCTATAAATCCCCCTATAGCCCAATGGCCAGTCTTCTCCTCGCGCGCCCAGCTGATCCGGGGTCGAATCCCACCTCCCACACCAATTTTTTCGGGATTTTACTGTATAATTTCTGACATGTGGGTCCCACATAAAAGACAAACAACGAGAAATAAAATTAGTGCGTTAGACTAGAATCGAACCCAGGACCAATCCTCCTTGAAGCAAGCCCTTTGCCACCAGACCAGAAGACAACTTCCGAAACAGTTGCACTTCACTTTCCTTTAAACCTTAGTTTCCAAATTTTAAATTCAAATTTCATTTGAATTGTTTGACCGAAATTTTCACCGAAATACCAAAATTTCGGTCATTTCGCCTCTTTCGTTACCCTCCGAAATAAATTTCAAAACGAAAAATTTTTTCCCTGTGGGCTACCTATCATTATTTTCTGATTCCTACGGAAATTGGTTCGGCACTGGGTTCATGTCTACTTTACACAAAATCAACAACATTATTAAAAACGTCTAAAATTTGTGAGATGAAGCAGCAGTAGCAGCTCAAATGGGTATGTTGTTAATTGCACCCACACAGGGATTCAAATTTCAGCCAAAATTTTACGATTTTCGTTGAAATTAGGCGTCATCTGTGGCAAGGTGGGAGGTGTCGCCTGTGGCAAGGGGGGAGGTGGAGGCGGCATCGGCGGCGAAGGAGGAGGGGGAGGCGCCGGCCGCCTGCGACAAGAGATTTCCTAAAACAATTCAATTTCTTGAATTCAAAGTGTTCATTCAAATTTTTCGACCGAAATTATACAAAAAAAATTCCAAGATACTTCATGAAATTCCAGATTAGGTTTCAATCACCACCCCTAAGAATACCACTACTATGGCATGATATACAATTACAAACAGAACACCTCACCATGCATACATATGCGGTTTCCCTTAGTAAAACATCTGGCGTCCCTAGCATGGAACAATAAAAAAACCAAACGAAAACGACGACAACCCTCCTTGACTCATCAATCATCATAGCTTGTACACCGAACTAATTAATTAACACTTGATCAAGCACAGTCACTAACCAACCATTAGAGGATCGGACTAGCCGAAACGGTGGCCGGAGCTTCCCATCATGTACGCAAGACGACGAAAATGCCACATAGTATAGTTTTTCCTAAGAATATGGAAAGCTCTTTCCTCACTCACTCACGTGTAGCATTCCACAACAGCCGATCTATAAATAGATGGCGTGCAGGTCTGGGTTCGCCAATTCAATAGCAGTCGTTTCTCCTTGTTCCGTGAGAGAAACAAATCACATAGCTAGGAACAGTATGGAAGGCAAAAGTTTTAAGAGTGTGCTTATCGGTGTACTCATACTGGGTCTAGTTCTTGAGAATATCCAAGTGGATGCTAAGAGCTGCTGCCCATCCACAACAGCAAGAAATATATATAACGCTTGTCGTTTTGCGGGTAGATCTGAGCAAACCTGTGCAAAACTCTCTGGTTGCAAAATTGTTGCCGGGAAATGCAAGCCCCCTTTTGATCGTCTCACCCTTTTCCCACACTCTGGTAAATGAACCCATTCTTTTTATTGTTTTGTCACAATCAAGAAATTCCATCTTAATATTAGACGTTTTGGCAGATGAAGCGGATGTCATTGACTTTTGCAAGTTGGGATGTACGTCCTCCGTGTGCCGCAACATAAACGCTTGTAAGACAAATTTTTTACTGTTTGCTAGCTTCTTACAACTTGCTCCTTAACAAAGGTTTTGCCTCTAATGCAAACTATTTTGGTGTCAGTTATTGGCAGCGAGGAAGTGAATGATGCCGTGGAACGTTGTAACAATGCATGCGACCGTTTCTGCACCAAGGATGTTGACACTCCCACGGTTGTTGCTTAAGAAATTGCATGCATGGGGACTCCACATGGAAGCCAAGGCCATGTTGTTGTTTGGACTTCAACAGTTGGATATCACATCCAAACCAGTGTGCCATCTTATTTGCGTCTTTTTCTTTCTTTTTTCCAATAAGGGTCGCTGCGATGCCATTTTCTTTCGAGAATGTGCTCGTCCAACAATGTTTTATCCTTGGCT
Organism: Dendrocalamus latiflorus; assembly: GCA_017311315.1. Classification (NCBI taxonomy): domain Eukaryota; kingdom Viridiplantae; phylum Streptophyta; class Magnoliopsida; order Poales; family Poaceae; genus Dendrocalamus; species Dendrocalamus latiflorus. Next base: position 16,562,616 of record CM029620.1, read on the forward strand.
AATACATTTCATTGTGATTATTTGTGTTACTATTTACTTCTATTTTCTTTTATGTTTTTTCAAAGTAATATAGTTATAACACCCCGGCTTAACAAAAACATAAAATGTCATCCATAACTACAATTGCTATCTATTTAAACCATTAAACAGGTATTACCATCAGCTGGCCTTCAATTACAGTTCCACAACATAACCATAAACATAATACTTCAACATTAAAGGAATCAATAATTGACATTAAGATGGACCAATAATCGATGTAACCAAAGAAAACCTAACAAATAGCAACAATATAAAACCAATAAGTGCTAGATGTAATCACTATTGATCTAAGAGTTGCATCACTACTACACAAAGGGTTATCACAAACGGTTCTAAACCCTCATCACAGACGGGTTTTGAACTATCTGCTTTTTTGTGTCTGTGATAACAGGTGGTTATCACAAACTATATGTGAACCGTTTGTGATAAGTCATAATGCAGACGGTTGGTATAAATAACCATCTGTGAAGGAATACTATCATGGACGGCTTCTACAAAAAACCGTTCGTGATATGTCGCCCATCATAGACAGTTCTATGTACCAACCGTATGTGATAATTGGTGATCCCCAAGATGTTGTCGTGCAAGACCTTCCAGTTGTGCTTCATGCCACCCTTGCGGAGGTCCTTCCCTCCCTTGCCACACCGACCGGTTTCGGCCAAAACAAGTGGCGCACAGGCCATGGATCATCTTCACGGTGCAATAGTTTGATGTTCCTGGACTCGTTTGAAAGCTAATGAAAAGTTACATCTAAAAATCCATAGGTCCAAGTTTGATTCATTTGTGAGGCTCCAAAAAAGTGAAATCCCCAAGAAAAACATCGTTTAGGGCCTCAAAATAGCCTCTAAAGTTTTTACACCCGTTGGACAGCCGCATAGGCCTTGGTTCGTAGCCTCCTCTTCATACCTAAGCAGACACATGACACTAGAATTAGGTAGTAGCAAATTCTTATCTAAAGCATATTCTTTAAAGAACAAATTCACCTATTGTTGTAGTTTATTTGCTCATGCCCGTGTTATCGTCCCTTTCAGTTCAATTGGAGAAGTTGGAGCTTCATGCGAAGGAGTGGATGAACTAGGAGCAGCAGGAATGTCCTCATCAGTGTTAGTTCTTGGAGTGAAATTGGGGGAAAGGGAGAAGGAGAGTTATAAGGGGCGAGAGGTGGGAGGAGACCGGTAACTGCCGTTCGATGTGGAAAGAATGGACATGGATCAATAACGTGGAATTATCACAGATGGTTCAGATTAAAAACCATATGCGATATATGAAATTATCATAGACGACTCTTGTTAGTAATCGTATGTGATAATATCACAGACAATTTGGATTAAAAACCGTCTGTGATGTCTGCTATTATCACAGACGGTTCATGTCAAGAACTGCCTTTAAATTATCATAGACGGTTCAGATTAAAAACTATTTGTGATAATTGCAGACTCACAGGCATTTTTTTAATTCGAACTATTTGTGATAATTCACAAACAATTCTTGTTCAGAATCGTCTGTGATAATTTTGTATCATAGACGATTCTAGCCATCGCTAATAACATAGACGGCCACGCTTGTAAAACCATCTATGATAATTACAACACTGACGGTTCCCTGTAACCATCTGTGATGAGCGTCCAGTATAGCCTTTTTTGTAGCAGCGCATGAAGAGTACAATTTATTTCTAACAATGAATAAGTTGTCACTAAGTGAAAGAAGGAACTATCAATGTGTAATGTCGATCTTGTGCTACTTTCTAGCCATGCATCTCGTTTTCAACGTTCGCCTAAAAACAATAACAAAGACAAGGGTGAGTCCATGACTTAGCAAGTATACAACAAAATAATAAATGATTTAAACATTGTATCAACATGAACGCTCAACATACAATACTATGATTATTTTATTCATTACTCAATTATCTACATCAACCATTTGACATCATCGTCATTTAACCTTAATCATTATCATTTAACCATAATCATGTGAGTATTATAAGAAGCAAGTATAAACATGTGGATCATTGTGGCAAGTATTTATTTAACATAAACAACAAGAACAAACCACTCATGTACCATACTTCCATTCACTTGCCTTTTCTAGTTGCGAGGAACGGGTTGATTCGAAGATGACACCAACCTCGACGCTACTCCTTCTACAGTAAACACGCAATCTCAACAACAAACCACAGTAGTACAAGAACAATATTAATTTAACAACATCGCACCCAATTCGGTAATACTCCCTTTTACTGTGACAGTCTAGTCACCACTGCTGTCTCAGTATTAAAAATAGCACAACATTCAACTCCTAAGTGCTAACATGGTTGGCTTGGAGGTTGTCCCTGTCCTGGTAGAACATTTTGGTTGTCTGATTGTCAGTTACCTCTGGATTGAGCATTACCGGTGGATCCTAGCCTAATGGTAAGATCAGGCTCATTCGGGTTATGGTCATCCGTCATGTAAAGAGGCCAATTCAACTTTGTTAGTTTGTGTTATAGAGTTATGTGTTTGGAGTTAGTGTTGTTGTTTGGAGAGGTCGTTGAGCGTAGTTCACTCCTAAGTCACTCTAATTTCTAATGCTTACATTAGATTTCCCTATGTCGCTACTACTGTGATAACATGACAGCACACATATAACCACTTAGATGCAACAATTTAAATGCAGAAAGGCATCTAAATACTACAGAAATTAAGTATTAACAACCGCCCTTCCTAAAATGAATAGAATTATACTAATAATGCGACATACTATGAAAGCAATATTAAATCAATGTGCTACTACATATGACTGCTATTTAATAAATTTGCTCAAGGACTCTGCTTGGCTTTTCACGATAATGTCCCAGATCGCCAATCTAAACGTTCGTCTTTTCATGATCAAGTCCTCCGACTAATCGCATGAATGCACCTAGATCCCTAATCTAACACTGTGTTGAATTGAGCAAAACCTATGAATAGTTATCAATTAGACCTAGAAATAGCATAGACACCTATTGTTGTCACCACTAGCCATTTTTGGAGATCGATGGAAATAGTATATATACATACAATTCACATTCATTCATTTTAGAAAGAAGAACATCCATTTCACAAATCAATTAACTGAAGCGAAATAAATTGTCCATCCATGAACAAATACATGTACACATGAATAATTAAGTTCAAATCTTTATCACAGTGAAATTTGTTATACATTGTGGAATTCCCCATCTTCTTTTATGACTTTAGACCAAAAGAAGTACATTCACTGTCCTCGAATCTCTGAGAGGTCAGGCTCTTCCAACGGAGTTATAGAGACAGACACAACCTGTCGGTAGGAAGATCAATGTCGTGCATACATATGTAAATTGCTAAGTATGAAATAATTATCACAAGATTGACAAATTAACTTGAGGATCAATATTGATCTTTGCAGAATCGACGAGTAGTTGCATGTTGTGGCAAACATAGAATCCATAGGTGTTGCCCGACAGCTGCTAGTGGCATTGCAAAAATAGAATTTGTTAGTTCGATAGGCATTACTATGAAGTGTTATATAGCATTATTGTGTATAATCAAATACCGAGAAATGTAGATCGTGTTGCAGGGCGTCCATACTTCTGGATCTCTGTACCTTTGCAACGTACGTGACGAATGACCTACGTGATTCCAAGAAAATAACCTTAGTCATAGGGAAGGAAACACTACAGTAGAGTTATCTATGGAGAAAATGTGTTTACCTGTTGATTAATTGTTGGACAATTTTGAAGTCGGTTTTGGTCCTCTTTAGGGAATCAAGGTATATTACCTTGTTCCATTTTGGTATAATTATAATTAGAATATAGTAGAACCTATATAGGTATGCCATGGTCATTAAACCTAAGATCGTGTTACTTACAAAGTACAAATAAACAAGTTTATCCAATAGTGCAACATTACCCCTGGTTGTAGAGCATAAGTATGAATTCCTTGTTATGGTAAGCCTCCAATGCATTCGTCATGTACTTCTCGATGAATGATGCATCCTCGTTGATGATATCCATGGAGACCAAGCGTGGGTCGAGAAAACCAATTGGTGATTTCATTACTCTGGCTTTAGTCACCATGTATCTATACACACACACATAAAAGCAATGAGTTATATATGACATTTATCGATTTTACATGAACATAGATCGTGATTGTATACACATACGGTGTCTAGCATCGAATGAGTGAGGCGTCGAGGGCATTGCATGTGTAGAGATCGAATAAGTCCTCTAAAGTCACCGTGAAGACACAATCATAAATATTGTATTGAAAATGACCTGGCATGAACCTAACGGTGAAACCTGACTTCCTTTGGCTTGTTGGCCTGTTCCACGTATCATGCATGCAATCTCTGGCAAGCCAGACCTAGGGTTAGGAGGCACTCTTTCGGGATGACCAATGGCTCGCCTACCACAAATTGTCAGGCCAATGGCAAGCAGGGGATCTCATCATCGGTCTTCTTCATTTTGCCCTTGCTGCCTTGGCTATAGGTCAACTTCACAGTAGTAGACCAGCCAAGTAGATGCATGACGCCCTTGCTATGTCTGTGTAGGTAGCTCCGGTGCGGATAGCCCCAGTGAACTTGGCACCGGCGCAGGTAGCTTTGGTACGGATCACTCCTCTGGAATTGGCACCAGTGCAGATAGCTCTTGTGGACTTGGCACCGATGCAAATAGCTTGAGTGGACTTGGCACCGATGCAGAAGCCTCCAGGCAGATGTCCCTCTTGGGCCACTGGATGAATGTTCCAATGGCTTGCCCTAGAGTCATGACCTCGTTGTTTGGGGGCATCTGCAGCAGGACAACCTCGCAATTGGCATGAACACCGTCCACATTCACTTTTACGAAACTTGGCGCTAGAGATACGCCATGCACCAAAGCCCCAGGCTCAGATGGATACGCCTGACCCCAAGTAGCCCACAGGGCAACAAAGGCATATCTCACTTGGAGCTTGCACTTCGTAGCCACCTACATAACGATACAAAATTAGCTACTCCAACAGGACTATCAGCGTATCGAGCATTCCAGAGATAATAATTATTACCAGGATGTCATCAACAGGAAATCAGTGGTCACTCTCTGCGGTAGGGTTGGACGCGTAGCTACTCTGACGGTTGGGGAGGCTGCCTAGCACAGGAGCGGCGAGGGCTTCCTTTTGATTTTCTGAGATGTTGTATCTTTCTATCTGATATCTAACATACATTTTCATCTCATCTCTAAGGGATACCGTAATGTCCTCTCATAGCCATGCCTCGCGCTCGGCTTTGGCTCTCTTCCTACTCTGGTATGCTTCAAAGTCCTCCGAGAAACCATGTTTCCAAGGAACATATAGACCAAGGCCTCTCATGCGACCCAGGTGCACTTTGTTTCCTAGGGCTACAAAGAGTATATCTCTCCTGGACTACCTAGAATGAGCCTTCGGAAGATTCTACACTCAGCGTTTCCTGCAAGAGCCCGACATGTTATTTCACTTCCTATGAAGTTATGGACTAATTACAAACTAGCTAGGTAGTTTGATATGTTACTAGGCGGTGGGACACTTCCTTGTCTGTGGGGTTTTGAAAGGATATAGCCCCCGACAATACGGTAGATGACCTTGCTTTTATCCAGTTTGGGTGCGCTCATCAGGGACGGCAAATGGTTGGGCAGTGTCCCGCATGATTGCCTGCTCATCCTCCTTCCTCCATTATGGGATTTTACCCGCATATCTAGCGATGCTGAGTCTATGGGTGTGTGTGTGTTTTTCCTAAATGGACCTATGCGCTGCACTTTCACTCCTAAAATTATCTATCATCTTCATTTGCACAAACACTTGCTATTGCGGTTCTAGGAATGGGTACTTGTGGAAGGGTGTCAGATCCTTCTCCATGTATTGCTTGACAAGCAGGCTCTTGAAGTTCTTCCACGCTTTGCACACCACTAGCAATGCATGTCGTTGCAAGGAGGCCTAGTGTTCTCCTGGGATCTTGAATGATTGAAAAACTTCCATCAGCAGCTCACTTTTTCGAGCTCCGGTCACCTTCTTCCACGAATCGAACGTGATCTCAACCCATTCCCTAGCAATTATTATGACAACTCCCTAGAATGTAGACACTGCTCAGCGAGGATTGATAGAGATCTTAGATGGATCAACCTCCGTGATGGTAAATCAGCCCTAGGGCTTTTTCGATAGTCCTTTTCCTTTTTGGGATTTTCCAGAGGCTCCACGCCATCTCCATCCACGCCTCTCCCTAATCCTCCGCCACCATCTCCGGCCACGCCTCTCCCCAATCCTCTGCCACCATCTCTGGCCGCACTCACCACCTCCACACCATCTCCGGCCATGCCCGCCACCTCCATGCCATGTCCGGCTGTAGCCACTCCCTCCTCTCCAAATCCCTAGCTCCCTCCTCAATCCGCCGCCTCCACACCATCTGTAGCCTCACCAGCCATCTCCACGCCATCTCCAATTGTGCCCGCCACCTGCACGCCTTCTCTGGCCACACCTACCACCTCGACTCCATCTCCGGCTAGGAGACATAGAAGAACCCTTGCCCCAAAAAAAAGGCATAAAGAACTGTGAGTTGTACCTACTCTCTTTTGTAATTCTAGTGTTTTGGTTGCTGACAATTAGGGTACTTGACTTCTCTGTGTGTTGAAATGAATTGTTGAAGATTCCTTCACGTGCTAGGAAGATTGCCTTGATACCTAATGGCGACAAGTATAGACATGTGCACTTGAGCACACTACTACAAAAGAGGCTATACTGGACGGCTACATCACAAACGGTTCATACGGAACCGTATGTGCTTAAGCTATCACAGACGGTTTATACTACCAACCGTTTGTGATATTTTCACGGACGGTTATTAACACGAACCATCTGTGATAATAGAGACATCACAGACGGTTCATGTTAATAAATATCTGTGAAAGTTGCGGACATCATAGACGGTTCATATAAAAAACCATCTCTGATATTATGGACATCACGGACGGTTATTATAACAAACCGTCTGTGATATTGTGGACATCACAGACAGTTTGTGTGAATAACCATATGTGAATTATCATAGAGAGTTATTAATACGAACAATCTTTGATAATGTTCGTATCACAGACCGTTTGTGGTTGGAACCATCTAGGATAATATCTGCTATTAAATACCAGGCATATGTGGTCTTGACACTGATCTATTTTCATTGTGCTGCATCGGTGGAGCGAGGCAGCCGGCTTTGGGGAGTTTGGTGAAAGCATGTCGCTTGTAGATCTATATACGTTCTTAGTGATAAGGGGTTAGTACCCAATTGCTTCTAGTAACTTATATGCCTTGTAATTGAAAGAGATGATAGATAGGTTTTTGTTTAGATTTAGCTAGCTAGCTAGGTAGGTTTAGAAAGATAATGATACTTTGCTCAATTTCAGAATGGGTAAGTACTCCTAGTTTACTTCAATATATGCTTGCTTAATATTATTGTGTCATGAATACATGGCTAGCTAGCTAGCTGCCTAATATAGATGTCATGTGTAATTAAGTATAGCTAGTCTAATTTGCTATAGTGGCGCTAATAATCATTTTTGACACCCATTTGTTACTTGTGTAGCGTAGATGGACTGAAGCTGGATGTACGTTGAGATCTATGTGAGTGAAGAGCATATTAATGGCGTGTCTACTTTTAGAAGAGCGACCGAGCTAGATATTTTGAAGAAGGGGATGAAATATATGTACTGTCCATGCATTGATTGTGATAATCTAAAGATGTTTAGCAACTTAGCGTAGATCAAAGCTCACTTGATTCGAAGGGGTTTCAGAAAGGGGTAAGAATGTTAAACCAGTCACGATGAAGAGAAGATTACACAAGAAAGTAGTTATGACATCGTCGAGGGAGATAATGATATGATGGTTGTGGACTGTGCTTTCGATCATGAGGATAGGTCGCAGGATGACAATCTGCATTAGATGCTACGTGATGCAGAAGGAAACTATATTGAGAGAGAGTTTGGTAAATTCGAGGACTTGATGGAGGATTCGGAGAAACCTTTTTTCCCGGGCTGCAAGCCACAATACACAAGGTTGTCATCAGTTTTAGAACTACTGAAATTGAAGGCAAGCAATGGTTTGTCCGATAAGAGTTTCATGGCATTGTTAGGTCTCCTAACGGACATGCTTCCAAAGGGAAATGTGTTGCCGAGAACCACCTACCAAGCCAAGAAGATTCTTTGTCCATTGGGAATGGAAGTAGAAAGAATACATGCATGTCCGAATGATTGTATCCTCTACCGTAAAGAGTATGCTAACTTACGTTTTTGTTCGGTGTGCAAAGCATCCCGATACAAGCGTATAAATAACTCCAATGATGGGAAGGGTATCGAGATGAAGCAAGGACCTCCTGCTAAGGTGTTGTGGTATCTTCCTGTAATTCCCCGTTTGAAGCATTTATTTGCAAACCGCAAGGATGCAAGATTAATACATTAACACTCGGAGCAGCGTAAGAAAGACGGAATGATAAGACACGTTGCTGATTCTGCCTAGTGGAGGAACATCGATAGGATGTTTGTAGACTTCGATGTGGAACCAATGAATATAAGGTTTGGGTTGAGTACAGATGGAATGAATCCTTTTGGTAACATGAGCAGCCGACATAGCACCTGGCCCGTGACTCTGTGCATGTACAACCTTCCTCCTTGGTTGTGTATGAAGCGAAAGTATATTTTGATGTCACTACTTATCCAAGGGCTAAAGCAACTGGGGAACGATATTGATGTGTACCTAGCACCATTGGTGGAAGATCTTGCAATACTATGGAACAAAGGGGTACATGTATGGGATGCGGACAAATGAGAGAACTTCACTCTACGTGCCATGTTGTTCTGCACCATTAATGATTTTTCTGCCCTTGGTAACCTATCAGGTTTGAGTACAAAAGGAGCCAAAGCCTGTCCACACTGCTTAGATTATACTGAGAGTGTGTGGTTGAACAACTCACACAAAACTATGTACATGCGTCATCGTAGGTTCCTTCCAAAGTATCACCCATACCGCAAGATGAAGAAACAATTTGACAAAAAAAAGGATGACTCAGTACCAAGGCCTTTTAGTGGGAAAGAGGTCTATGATATGGTCAAGGATATCGACGTTGTGCTTGGAAAGGGACGTAAATTGAGGATCTGTCGGAAGAACATGTGGAAGAAGAGGTCAATATTTTGGGACTTGCCTTATAGGAGCACTTAGAAATTCCCAATTGCATTGATGTCATGCACGTAGAGAAGAATGTATGTGACAGTTTGATTGGTCTCTTATTGAACATTCCTAATAAAACAAAGGATGGTGTCAACGCAAAGCGTGACTTGGTCGCTATGAACATCATGACTGAGTTTGCACCGATAGAGACCGATAAAGGCCAGACATACCTTCCCCCAGCTTGCCACACTCTGTCTAAGTCCGAGAGAACTCAACTGTGCCAATCCTTACATGGTGTGAAAGTTCCGTCAGGTCACTCCACCAGCATGAAGAAACTTGTTTCCATGCAACATTTGAAATTAATTGGCATGAAGTCTCATGACTGTCATGTGCTAATGACACAAATGCTACCTGTTTCAATTAGAAGTATTTTGCCGAACAAGGTTCGAGTGACAATCATAAGGCTATGGGAGGAAACAACAAATTCGTTCGAGATCCCAGCAGAAGTACAGGGACTCATGAAACAGCAGGTGCTCCTCACAATGGGAAAAGCATGGAAGAACTTTAAGAGCACTTTTGTCATGTAGTACGTGGCCAAGGATCTCATGCCCTTCATGAGGTATCCTTTCGTGTTGCTGGAAACAAGGGAGGCGTTCGTGTAGATGAAGGCAACGACCGAATTTGCACAACAAAGTGCGGCGCACAAGGCTCTCCAGTCACAAAACACTCATACTCACAGACTTGGCACCGCTAGGTATGTGAGGAAAATCCCGCAGTGGAGGATGTAGGATGAGATCGCAACGCAATCCGATCGGAGGCCTCCTCGCCATTTGCTGGGATTGCAAACAAGTGCCCCTGAAACTAGTTAAGAGCGAGGTCATCAACCATGTCTTTGGGTGTCTCCTCTTTTAAAAACTCCGCAGATGAGGACGTGTCCCAATGTGTGGTAAGATATGTTAAACTACATAGCTCTTAATACCTCTTGAACTTCATGGGTTTGAAAATAACATGATTGCCTCTTGCAGCAATCATTGACTACTAAATTTTCTCGAGGCTCCTTTCAATAATACATGGAGAGAGATATACTATCACAGGCCCTGGGAAACAAGGAACACCCAGGTCGCACATGAAGCCTGGGGGTTTATGTATCTTGGAGGCACCGATTCCCGAATGACTCCGAGACATATAGGAGTAGGAAGAGATCCAAGGCCTATCGCAACGAACAAATAAAATAGCCGCTTCGTGCACAGCTTGAGGAACAGTTATCTGCCTCACTTCAAGAGAAGACTGCCTCACTACGAGGAGAGATAGATTCATTGAGGGAAGAACTGAGACAAGTCTACAACCGATCGCAACACACCCCCATTAATGCGGTAGCCAGTCCCCCTCAACGTCAGAGTAGCTACGAGTCCATACCAATTACTGAACATAGTGACGCCAACTTACCTATCAACGACATTCAGGTAATGTACCTCTTTAGAATGCTACATAGATAGATCTCCCTAATGGATTCCTTAGCTCATCTTGTAATGTTATGTAGGAGCTCACGCCATGCATCTTCAGAGTCAGGCTTGTTGGCACCATTCCCATTGATGCTGGGCATGAGATGGCATATCCATGGCTATTAGGGACATTGGTGTATGGTATACAAGTAGAAACCGGTTTAGTGAAGGTTTAGGTGGACATGATTAATGATGTTTTTAGGACCGTCACTCTTGAGAAACCCCCAAATGAAAAGATTACGACATTAGGGGATGCCGTCCACACATTCATCCAATGGCCCAAGAGGGACATCGCCCTCGACTCGTCCGTGCCACGATTTCCACATCCAGTGGCCCAAGAGGGACATCGCCCTGGACCTGTCACATCGGCTCCAATGGCACCACCTCCAGCTCCGGTTCTGAAGCCTGTTGCATCAGCTCCCGTGGAGAAACCACCGAAAATGTATCTTAAGCGAGGCTCTAAGACCCAACCAAAGAAGATTATGGCGCGTCTTGAGCAATGCAAGTTTATTCTCAAAGTTTCGTTGATCCCCGAGTCACAATTACCCTGGCTTGGTCTAATTTACAATACATTGCATACCTGGTACAAGCAGAGGTCCAACATGAAGCCAAACCGGCACAGTGGATTCACTGTGAGATACACGGAGGTGCATATCCTCCTCGACTCGGGCTACTTCATCGTGACCTTCGAAGACTTATTCTTACTATTCAACAACAATGAACTCGACGCCTCACTTCTACGATGCTAGACACTGTAAGTGTACTGTACAATGAAGTTCTATATTCACATCATACCGATGTCATTACTCTTTGCTTATGTATGAATCAGATTCATGATCCAACAAGTCTGGCAACGGTGACAATCGGTGGGATTCCTCAACCCACACTTGGTCTCTAAGCAATCCATCAACGAAAATGCATTTTTCATCCAAGATTACATAACGAGCAGATTGATTGCTCACAGTGATAAGGAGTACATCATGGTACCCTTCAACCTAAGGTAAGTACTTCACTAGTTGCCACACAAGTTTTATTTGTACTTTATACGCAATATGAACTTAGGATTAATCACTAAGGCGACACACATGACTAGGTCTCACTGGATTCTGATTGTGATTGTACCAAAGTGCGCAAGGTAATATATCTTAATTTCCTACTTAGGAACAACCACGACTTCACTCGTGTGCAACAAGCAATTGACAGGTAAACTCATTTCCTCCATACATAACTATATTGTAATCTTTCCTTCGTTTGCATTGGCCGAGGCTAACTTTTTTGGAATCACGTAGGTCGTTTACCGCTTATGTTGCCTAGGGAGGGAGACACAAGGAATCTAGTGACACGCTACGACATAGGACGCGATTTTCGGTAACCGCTACAACACAATAATCCTATATCACACTTTGTTATAATGCCTCTAGAATTGATAATACCGATGTATGTAATTCTATTTTTGCAGTGCCACCAACAGTTACAGGGCAACGCATGTGGATTCTATGTTTGCCGCCATATGAAGGAAATCATGGACACTAAGACGAATGATCCAGAGGTTTGTCAACCTTCCAATAATTATTATTTTCTAATTATATATATGTGTATATATATACACACACATGTTAATTAATGACTTAACATTGCTCCTAGCGACAGCGTGGAGACTTTGACGAAAGTGCATTTGATCTTGACAAACTCATCAAAATTCATGGAAACCTCTCCCAATTCTTGCTAGCAGAGGTTATAAACAAGACTGGAGAGTTCCACTCAGGCAATGGTGATTAGATGTTGAAACATTGGATTCAATTGTAATCACTTAATTGTGCTTAATCAAACAATTCATTCAATTTAATTCATTTGTGAGATCTGTGTAACGATTGTCATGCTATATATTGTAACATCCCAAAAATTTTATTTGCCTTTTATTTGTTTTTCTGGAGTTTATTTGGATTTTCTGGATTTTATTTCAAAGTCTAAAGCAAGAAAATGAATTTAAAATATTTTATTAAAGCCAAAAAGAGTTTATTTAATTTTTCCTAGCCTTCCCTAAATTTTTAATTAATTTTTGAGAATTTTCTGGAATTTAAAATCAATTTTAAAGGTTAAAAAGTATTTTATAAAATTATTAAATGGAAATCTGAAATTAAAAATATTTTTACTAAGTCTAAAATGCTTCCAGGAATATTCTATAATTTTTCTGGAATTTTTAGACATTAAGTATTATTTTTCTAAGTATTTGCAAAGCTTCTAGTATTTTCTGAAAATTTAATCCGAAAATAAAAATCAATTTATTCCAAGCCCGCCACGTGTCGCTCTCAGATTAAATCCACCTCTCTCCACGTTTTAATCCTAGCCATCCACCACAACTTACCCCTTCATAAAATCCAAAGGACATGAGCCATCCACTTGCCACGTGTCAACAATCCGACGGCCCGTACCCCTTCATTCTCCTCCCTCTCTATGACACATGGGACCCACTTGTCATATGTTTCTTCTTCCTCCCCTTCTTCCTCCTCTAGTCTTCTCTCTCTTCCACCATTGATGCCGAATGAAAGCTTCAATTCCCGGCCGTTACTACCTCTTTAATCGTCGTTTAAGGGTGGAAACGGAAGCCCTCATCACTCCCCACTCACGCCCGGCCATCTCCTCCCTTTAATCCCCCTCTAAATCCGCGGCCGTTTCTTCTCTCACCATCTATAAAATCCCTCCCCATGCCCGGTTCCTCCTCCCATTCGGCCTCCCTCTCACCGCCGCCCCTCCCCTCCCGTTCGGCCGCCACCCCGCCGCCCTTTGCCGCCGCCCCGGCCGCCTCCCGGCCCGCCTCCCGCCGCCGCCCGCGCTTCACCACCGCCGCCTCCTCCTTGCGCCGCCGCCGGCCGCCCCGAGTCCCGCCGCCGCCACCGGTGAGTGCGCCGCCGCCCCACCTCTCCCCGCCGCCGCTCGCCGCCCCGCCTCCGGCCGCCGGCCGCCGGCAAGGCCACCGGCCGGCCATCTCCCGTGCCGCCCGTGCACGCCGCCCGCGTGGCCGGCCTCGCCCGCGTGGTCGCCCGCGTGGCCTCCACGTCACGCCCGCATGGCGCCATGTGGTCGGTGTGCCACGTCGGCAAACCCCGCGGTCCATGGACTTGGTCCACGGTAGACCGGGCCCACCGGTCATTCACATCATTTTCCCGCTCAGAAAATTCGAAATTGCTGACGTCATAAATAGCATTTTTCAGTACAAAAATAATTCCCGAAACCAGCCTTTTCCTTTTTCCCTCCTGTTAATCTTCCGAAAGCCATAACTTCTTCATTTTAACTCCGATTTAACCCGTTCAAATTTCTAAATTCTTCTAAAATCATAAACTACCCAAATCTAGACTCTTTTTGAATTTTTGAATTTTATTTGAATTTTGTTTGAATTTTCTTTTGATTCTTCGCGTGTAGATTACGACGAATCCGGAGAATATTTCTTCGACGAATCGCAGCAAGACTTCGAGCAAGGCAAGTTACACCTTTGACCATGTTGATCCCAGTAATTTAAATTATTTATGTTGTTTTTAAATTTATATGCATGCGTATTTTTATTCAAATTAGTTCAAATGTGCTTAAAACTTTAGTTACACCCAATTTCCTTTGTATGGCCAATTTCGATATTGAACGAACATACCTTGTCACCATAGATGAAAACCTAGTTGGTACATTAGTATTAACTAGAACACTTTATGGAATTGCTTAGCCATGCTTAGAATAATTCGGGTGGGAAGATTTGTTTCACATAAAATGATAAAGTTTTCGAGGGTATTCTTGACTTCGGTGAGTCAAGAATGATTATGAGATGTTTTCAAACAAATTATAAAACCTGTTCTTAGACTTGGGCATTGGTATGGTGGTGGGTGCTTGCTGGCATGCATCGTAGTTTGTTGACTCGTTGTTGACTGCCAGGCACAAGGGGTATGCGGGTAGGCCTAAGTCAAATTAAGGACCGGCCTGTGAGCTACTAATACAAAGTCACACCGTACTACCACAAGTCTGGAATGGGACAGACCTGGCTAAGTAATTCGTGAAGTTCCATTTTAGTTTTCGCTATAGGCTGAATGTGAGCGTGGCGTAGGCCATGGGAAGTCTCACATGGCACAAGAGGGGGCTCCAACATGTGGATTCATGTTGTGGTGAAACCTTAGTGGCGGCGTAACTAATTTGGCAATGGAACATTGGAACAGCCTTGTCATGAACTCTCAGCCGCACACCTAAGGCAGTGTGTAAATCGCGTGGCAAAACGAGAGAACATGTCTTGTGGGTAAAGTTGTACACCTCTGCAGAGTAACAAACTATCCTGGATAGCCGTGTCCACGGTCAAGGACATGCTTAGTATGGTTTTTCACGGATTAGACTTTGGTTTTTATTAAAACCTGGTTTGTGGAACTTGTGAAATCTTTTGGAAAGATGGTCCGGGTGGGATGCTCGTGGTTAGGTTAGTGTTTGGTCGGAGCCTGCACTAACGATATTATTTTGTTAAATTCTTGTTTCTATCTATTGTATCAAATTCAGCTTTTGCACTTATTATTGATATTTACTCCAATGATACTGTTTGTGCAAATAAACCATAATATGCCTTCTTTTGTAACCCCTTATGCATGCATACACTCTGTTATATTTCCCTGGTGTAACTTGCGTAAGCACTTCGTGTGCTTACCTTGGGAGTACTTTATGTGCTCACCTTGCTAAAATCTGTTGCCAGAGGATGACGTCTACAACTTCGGTGAGGATGGTGACGACTAGGCCACGTCTTACAGTCAATTCGCCTTGTGGGAAGGCAGGATGGGCTGCTCCTTTTATTTATCTTCCGCTGTTTACTTTTATGTTTGGCCATGAAGCCACCATATTGTAAACCTGGCCATAAGGCCCGTACTCTTGCTTTATAATAAAGTTTGGTTATCATGCGTGATATGTATCACTGTTCAACCTGTGTGCACTAGCTTTTCCTGGGATAGTGCGAATACACAGTGGGTTCTGGAGTTGCTGCTCCGGGTCCCTACATATATGTGATCTGATTGTGTTATTTCATTTATCTGTGTGATTTATGTAGCGATTATCCTGTGCTACATATACGTGATCTTACTTGTTTTCAGAGGGCATGGCTAGCATATGCTGAGGCTAGCCGAGAAAGAGCAAATAAAATCGTTTTTGAAATAGCTATCACAGACGGTTCTGTGTTCGAAACCATCTGTGATATGGTGTATATCACAGACGGTTCGGAACACCGAGCCATCTATGATATGAACCATATCACAGACGGTTAATAACCAAAACCGTCTGTGTTATCGTTCATATCACAGACGGTTAATACAAAAAACCGTCTGTGATAGTCTAGTATCACAAACGGTTTTTCTGAAAAACCGTCTATGTTGTAAGTTATCACAGACAGTGTAGGAGCTGTCTGTGATAACCAGCTATTATTACTGACATATAAACGTAGATAGTTCAGAAACCGTCTGTGATGACGGTTTTGAACCGTCTATGATAACACTGTCAGTAGTAGTGGCATAAAGAAGTGTTATTCTGTTTTTCACTTGATTAGATTAATATGGCCAGCAATACATACATGATGCATGCATGATAGTTGGAATTTTTCTTTCAGTACACCATTTACTAGCTAGTCCTTGTCCTCGGTAGTTTGAACAAGATTACATACATTACTTCTCTTTACCAATCAAAGTTAAGTCAATGATAAGAATTAGAAACTTGGAATATGCTCTATCTTGCAGGCCTAGAAGGCACCGGTTAGATTTGTTATTCTGCATACTCTACATTACATGCATCTTTTAAACCCAACACGTTCTGCACGCAACAACACAAAATACTGAAACCAGACGGGTATATTGTATTCCGTTGACTTCATGAATTGCCAGTTAAAAAAGTCATAATCATGCCATGACATTACTCTAAAAAACAGAAGAGGAAAATGAAAAAATTCCAGGTCTTTCATATTTGCTCACCCCTATTGATCAAATGCAAGCCATGACGTACGTGCCAAGGTGGGAATATGATAACAGCATGCCGACTACCATGCAAACCTAAGGTTTGTATTTATGAGCGGGGATTAATATACCTAATCCCTTAGGATGAGAAGTGATTTTAGTTTAATTTCCCCGCCCACTTGAAGGACAGATCCCTACTCCCATTTCATCCAAATAAGCGCTAAGGTGGACTATATATATATTGCATTTATCTTTATCTAGCAGCACTGCATAAAGAAAATCGTTTAAACCTTGACATTTGAGGACAGTTGTAGCCATCATGTGGCAGGCAAAATCAGACAAACTAGCTACCCTTGGATGATAGGACACCATTCTTCCCATATATTTTGTTAAGTACTTGGTTGTATGCAAGTGAGTTTCATATATCTTACAAAAGTTGATGTACTAATTTTTATATATTAGTTTGGCTTGTAAGGTCTAAGCTTATACGTCCCAAGATAAGCTAATTTCATGATATTTTATATTAGTTTTTCTAAATCAAGAAATATTATATTAGTTCCCTAAAAATAAATTTTGTAGCAGTGTATATACTTATACAAATGAAACATCTGCGGTATCTTGGGTGTTGTTAGGTGTTACATAACATTCCAGCTAGCTATACCCAGGAGACTGTACATGTTACCATAAAAACACTGTACTTTCTTAACAACATATATATGTCTTGAACTAAACATTTCACATTTGTCGTGTGTAACAATCAGGCTACACCAAGCATAGAGCATACCCTGAAACTTCAGTCAATAATCCAACTTTTTAACATTTGATCACTAATATGCTACCTCCAATGCATTAATGTATTTATACATTGAAATCTTTTTTAAATTTTGACAAAATTACACACAAAACTAAGATTGAGCACAGGACATCAAATGTTTCAGTAAAAGTTTTGTGCTAATTTTATCATATAGTATGGCTAAGCATTGTGTAAAACAGTAACTATCCTGGTCATAATATATAGGTCGATAAGTATTGCTTATGCTGTTTTTGTGAGGAAATATTTCTACTGATAATACATTCATGAACTATATCTATGTCAAGCCATTGAACAAACAATGAACTGTTTCTTTAAGAAATAGTGCAATGTTTCTAGACATTTCGTTAAAAAATTTTAAGGTAAACAACTAGAGCTATCTTTTTCTGAGAAATTCCTAATTAAATTCAATGGCAGCATTAAGAACTCAACCAATAACCTCTCTCACACATTGACCAATTGTTTAGAGAGAGAGTTCGAGCAATTGGTAGTTGCAATCCTAAGATTTACCCAACACAAGAGTTTTGGGGATTAAATTTCAGAAGATCAACGAATAATCCACTCTAATTAGTGTGAATTGAACTCTAGCCGCCCTTGACTAGAAAACCCGAGAGCTGCATGAGGAAGACTTCTGCAAATATATATGCTGACAATGTCAAACCAAATCAACCGCAATATTCAGAAATGGGTATGGGCAACGCATCAAGGCTTGCTTGATTAACTTTTTGTTTGCTTACTAATTCAAGGAGGACGTTAGCAAGGAGGTTAGTGGCTGCTTGCTTTGAGTAGTCATATACTACGTACGTATGGTCTGGACCTACAACAGTACACGTCAGCAATCAGTATGGGCTACCAGGGTTCACAATTTCGGCGAAATTTCGCCGAAATTTCGGAAAATTCGTTACTTTCGCTACCAAACGAAAAAAATTCATTGCGGTCAAATATTTCGTGTAAGTTTGAATTGTAAAGGGTTAATAAAGAATACAACACCTCCTCAATATCTATAAATCCCCCTATAGCCCAATGGCCAGTCTTCTCCTCGCGCGCCCAGCTGATCCGGGGTCGAATCCCACCTCCCACACCAATTTTTTCGGGATTTTACTGTATAATTTCTGACATGTGGGTCCCACATAAAAGACAAACAACGAGAAATAAAATTAGTGCGTTAGACTAGAATCGAACCCAGGACCAATCCTCCTTGAAGCAAGCCCTTTGCCACCAGACCAGAAGACAACTTCCGAAACAGTTGCACTTCACTTTCCTTTAAACCTTAGTTTCCAAATTTTAAATTCAAATTTCATTTGAATTGTTTGACCGAAATTTTCACCGAAATACCAAAATTTCGGTCATTTCGCCTCTTTCGTTACCCTCCGAAATAAATTTCAAAACGAAAAATTTTTCCCTGTGGGCTACCTATCATTATTTTCTGATTCCTACGGAAATTGGTTCGGCACTGGGTTCATGTCTACTTTACACAAAATCAACAACATTATTAAAAACGTCTAAAATTTGTGAGATGAAGCAGCAGTAGCAGCTCAAATGGGTATGTTGTTAATTGCACCCACACAGGGATTCAAATTTCAGCCAAAATTTTACGATTTTCGTTGAAATTAGGCGTCATCTGTGGCAAGGTGGGAGGTGTCGCCTGTGGCAAGGGGGGAGGTGGAGGCGGCATCGGCGGCGAAGGAGGAGGGGGAGGCGCCGGCCGCCTGCGACAAGAGATTTCCTAAAACAATTCAATTTCTTGAATTCAAAGTGTTCATTCAAATTTTTCGACCGAAATTATACAAAAAAAATTCCAAGATACTTCATGAAATTCCAGATTAGGTTTCAATCACCACCCCTAAGAATACCACTACTATGGCATGATATACAATTACAAACAGAACACCTCACCATGCATACATATGCGGTTTCCCTTAGTAAACATCTGGCGTCCCTAGCATGGAACAATAAAAAAACCAAACGAAAACGACGACAACCCTCCTTGACTCATCAATCATCATAGCTTGTACACCGAACTAATTAATTAACACTTGATCAAGCACAGTCACTAACCAACCATTAGAGGATCGGACTAGCCGAAACGGTGGCCGGAGCTTCCCATCATGTACGCAAGACGACGAAAATGCCACATAGTATAGTTTTTCCTAAGAATATGGAAAGCTCTTTCCTCACTCACTCACGTGTAGCATTCCACAACAGCCGATCTATAAATAGATGGCGTGCAGGTCTGGGTTCGCCAATTCAATAGCAGTCGTTTCTCCTTGTTCCGTGAGAGAAACAAATCACATAGCTAGGAACAGTATGGAAGGCAAAAGTTTTAAGAGTGTGCTTATCGGTGTACTCATACTGGGTCTAGTTCTTGAGAATATCCAAGTGGATGCTAAGAGCTGCTGCCCATCCACAACAGCAAGAAATATATATAACGCTTGTCGTTTTGCGGGTAGATCTGAGCAAACCTGTGCAAAACTCTCTGGTTGCAAAATTGTTGCCGGGAAATGCAAGCCCCCTTTTGATCGTCTCACCCTTTTCCCACACTCTGGTAAAATGAACCCATTCTTTTTATTGTTTTGTCACAATCAAGAAATTCCATCTTAATATTAGACGTTTTGGCAGATGAAGCGGATGTCATTGACTTTTGCAAGTTGGGATGTACGTCCTCCGTGTGCCGCAACATAAACGCTTGTAAGACAAATTTTTTACTGTTTGCTAGCTTCTTACAACTTGCTCCTTAACAAAGGTTTTGCCTCTAATGCAAACTATTTTGGTGTCAGTTATTGGCAGCGAGGAAGTGAATGATGCCGTGGAACGTTGTAACAATGCATGCGACCGTTTCTGCACCAAGGATGTTGACACTCCCACGGTTGTTGCTTAAGAAATTGCATGCATGGGGACTCCACATGGAAGCCAAGGCCATGTTGTTGTTTGGACTTCAACAGTTGGATATCACATCCAAACCAGTGTGCCATCTTATTTGCGTCTTTTTCTTTCTTTTTTCCAATAAGGGTCGCTGCGATGCCATTTTCTTTCGAGAATGTGCTCGTCCAACAATGTTTTATCCTTGGCTAATACATTTCATTGTGATTATTTGTGTTACTATTTACTTCTATTTTCTTTTATGTTTTTTCAAAGTAATATAGTTATAACACCCCGGCTTAACAAAAAACATAAAATGTCATCCATAACTACAATTGCTATCTATTTAAACCATTAAACAGGTATTACCATCAGCTGGCCTTCAATTACAGTTCCACAACATAACCATAAACATAATACTTCAACATTAAAGGAATCAATAATTGACATTAAGATGGACCAATAATCGATGTAACCAAAGAAAACCTAACAAATAGCAACAATATAAAACCAATAAGTGCTAGATGTAATCACTATTGACCTAAGAGTTGCATCACTACTACACAAAGGGTTATCACAAACGGTTCTAAACCCTCATCACAGACGGGTTTTGAACTATCTGCTTTTTTGTGTCTGTGATAACAGGTGGTTATCAAAAACTATATGTGAACCGTTTGTGATAAGTCATAATGCAGACGGTTGGTATAAATAACCATCTGTGAAGGAATACTATCATGGACGGCTTCTACAAAAAACCGTTCGTGATATGTCGCCCATCATAGACAGTTCTATGTACCAACCGTATGTGATAATTGGTGATCCCCAAGATGTTGTCGTGCAAGACCTTCCAGTTGTGCTTCATGCCACCCTTGCGGAGGTCCTTCCCTCCCTTGCCACACCGACCGGTTTCGGCCAAAACAAGTGGCGCACAGGCCATGGATCATCTTCACGGTGCAATAGTTTGATGTTCCTGGACTCGTTTGAAAGCTAATGAAAAGTTACATCTAAAAATCCATAGGTCCAAGTTTGATTCATTTGTGAGGCTCCAAAAAAGTGAAATCCCCAAGAAAAACATCGTTTAGGGCCTCAAAATAGCCTCTAAAGTTTTTACACCCGTTGGACAGCCGCATAGGCCTTGGTTCGTAGCCTCCTCTTCATACCTAAGCAGACACATGACAGTAGAATTAGGTAGTAGCAAATTCTTATCTAAAGCATATTCTTTAAAGAACAAATTCACCTATTGTTGTAGTTTATTTGCTCATGCCCGTGTTATCGTCCCTTTCAGTTCAATTGGAGAAGTTGGAGCTTCATGCGAAGGAGTGGATGAACTAGGAGCAGCAGGAATGTCCTCATCAGTGTTAGTTCTTGGAGTGAAATTGGGGGAAAGGGAGAAGGAGAGTTATAAGGGGCGAGAGGTGGGAGGAGACCGGTAACTGCCGTTCGATGTGGAAAGAATGGACATGGATCAGTAACGTGGAATTATCACAGATGGTTCAGATTAAAAACCATATGCGATATATGAAATTATCATAGACGACTCTTGTTAGTAATCGTATGTGATAATATCACAGACAATTTGGATTAAAAACCGTCTGTGATGTCTGCTATTATCACAGACGGTTCTTGTCAAGAACTGCCTTTAAATTATCATAGACGATTCAGATTAAAAACTATTTGTGATAATTGCAGACTCACAGGCATTTTTTAATTTGAACTATTTGTGATAATTCACAGACAATTCTTGTTGAGAATCGTCTGTGATAATTTTGTATCATAGACGATTCTAGCCATCGCTAATAACATAGACGACCATGCTTGTAAAACCATCTATGATAATTACAACACTGACGGTTCCCTGTAACCGTCTGTGATGAGCGTCCAGTATAGCCTTTTTTGTAGCAGCGCGTGAAGAGTACAATTTATTTCTAACAATGAATAAGTTGTCACTAAGTGAAAGAAGGAACTATCAATGTGTAATGTCGATCTTGTGCTACTTTCTAGCCATGCATCTCGTTTTCAACGTTCGCCTAAAAACAATAACAAAGACAAGGGTGAGTCCATGACTTAGCAAGTATACAACAAAATAATAAATGATTTAAACATTGTATCAACATGAACGCTCAACATACAATACTATGATTATTTTATTCATTACTCAATTATCTACATCAACCATTTGACATCATCGTCATTTAACCTTAATCATTATCATTTAACCATAATCATGTGAGTATTATAAGAAGCAAGTATAAACATGTGGATCATTGTGGTAAGTATTTATTTAACATAAACAACAAGAACAAACCACTCATGTACCATACTTCCATTCACTTGCCTTTTCTAGTTGCGAGGAACGGGTTGATTCGAAGATGACACCAACCTCGACGCTACTCCTTCTACAGTAAACACGCAATCTCAACAACAAACCACAGTAGTACAAGAACAATATTAATTTAACAACATCGCACCCAATTCGGTAATACTCCCTTTTACTGTGACAGTCTAGTCACCACTGCTGTCTCAGTATTAAAAATAGCACAACATTCAACTCCTAAGTGCTAACATGGTTGGCTTGGAGGTTGTCCCTGTCCTGGTAGAACATTTTGGTTGTCTGATTGTCAGTTACCTCTGGATTGAGCATTACCGGTGGATCCTAGCCTAATGGTAAGATCAGGCTCATTCGGGTTATGGTCATCCGTCATGTAAAGAGGCCAATTCAACTTTGTTAGTTTGTGTTATAGAGTTATGTGTTTGGAGTTAGTGTTGTTGTTTGGAGAGGTCGTTGAGCGTAGTTCACTCCTAAGACACTCTAATTTCTAATGCTTACATTAGATTTCCCTATGTCGCTACTACTGTGATAACATGACAGCACACATATAACCACTTAGATGCAACAATTTAAATGCAGAAAGGCATCTAAATACTACAAAAATTAAGTATTAACAACCGCCCTTCCTAAAATGAATAGAATTATACTAATAATGCGACATACTATGAAAGCAATATTAAATCAATGTGCTACTACATATGACTGCTATTTAATAAATTTGCTCAAGGACTCTGCTTGGCTTTTCACGATAATGTCCCAGATCGCCAATCTAAACGTTCGTCTTTTCATGATCAAGTAAGTCCTCCAACTAATCGCATGAATGCACCTAGATCCCTAATCTAACACTCTATTGAATTGAGTAAAACCTATGAATAGTTATCAATTAGACCTAGAAATAGCATAGACACCTACTGTTGTCACCACTAGCCATTTTTGGAGATCAATGGAAATAGTATATATACATACAATTCACATTCATTCATTTTAGAAAGAAGAACATCCATTTCACAAATCAATTAACTGAAGCAAAATAAATTGTCCATCCATGAACAAATACATGTACACATGAATAATTAAGTTCAAATATTTATCACAGTGAAATTTGTTATACATTGTGGAATTCCCCATCTTCTTTTATGACTTTAGACCAAAAGAAGTACATTCACTGTCCTCGAATCTCTGAGAGGTCAGGCTCTTCCAACGGAGTTATAGAGACAGACACAACCTGTCGGTAGGAAGATCAATGTCGTGCATACATATGTAAATTGCTAAGTATGAAATAATTATCACAAGATTGACAAATTAACTTGAGGATCAATATTGATCTTTGCAGAATCGACGAGTAGTTGCATGTTGTGGCAAACATAGAATCCATAGGTGTTGCCCGACAGCTGCTAGTGGCATTGCAAAAATAGAATTTGTTAGTTCGATAGGCATTACTATGAAGTGTTATATAGCATTATTGTGTATAATCAAATACCGAGAAATGTAGATCGTGTTGCAGGGCGTCCATCCTTCTGGATCTCTGTACCTTTGCAACGTACGTGACGAATGACCTACGTGATTCCAAGAAAATAACCTTAGTCATAGGGAAGGAAACACTACAGTAGAGTTATCTATGGAGAAAATGTGTTTACCTGTTGATTAATTGTTGGACAATTTTGAAGTCGGTTTTGGTCCTCTTTAGGGAATCAAGGTATATTACCTTGTTCCATTTTGGTATAATTATAATTAGAATATAGTAGAACCTATATAGGTATGCCATGGTCATTAAACCTAAGATCGTGTTACTTACAAAGTACAAATAAACAAGTTTATCCAATAGTGCAGCATTACCCCTGGTTGTAGAGCATAAGTATGAATTCCTTGTTATGGTAAGCCTCCAATGCATTCGTCATGTACTTCTCGATGAATGATGCATCCTCGTTGATGATATCCATGGAGACCAAGCGTGGGTCGAGAAAACCAATTGGTGATTTCATTACTCTGGCTTTAGTCACCATGTATCTATATACACACACACATAAAAGCAATGAGTTATACATGACATTTATCGATTTTACATGAACGTAGATCGTGATTGTATACACATACGGTGTCTAGCATCGAATGAGTGAGGCGTCGAGGGCATTGCATGTGTAGAGATCGAATAAGTCCTTTAAAGTCACCGTGAAGACACAATCATAAATATTGTATTGAAAATGACCTGGCATGAACCTAACGGTGAAACCTGACTTCCTTTGGCTTGTTGGCCTGTTCCACGTATCATGCATGCAATCTCTGGCAAGCCAGACCTAGGGTTAGGAGGCACTCTTTCGGGATGACCAATGGCTCGCCTACCACAAATTGTCAGGCCAATGGCAAGCAGGGGATCTCATCATCGGTCTTCTTCATTTTGCCCTTGCTGCCTTGGCTATAGGTCAACTTCACAGTAGTAGACCAGCCAAGTAGATGCATGACGCCCTTGCTATGTCTGTGTAGGTAGCTCCGGTGCGGATAGCCCCAGTGAACTTGGCACCGGCGCAGGTAGCTTTGGTACGGATCACTCCTCTGGAATTGGCACCAGTGCAGATAGCTCTTGTGGACTTGGCACCAATGCAAATAGCTTGAGTGGACTTGGCACCGATGCAGAAGCCTCCAGGCAGATGTCCCTCTTGGGCCACTGGATGAATGTTCCAATGGCTTGCCCTAGAGTCATGACCTCGTTGTTTGGGGGCATCTGCAGCAGGACGACCTCGCAATTGGCATGAACACCGTCCACATTCACTTTTACGAAACTTGGCGCTAGAGATACGCCATGCACCAAAGCCCCAGGCTCAGATGGATACGCCTGACCCCAAGTAGCCCACAGGGCAACAAAGGCATATCTCACTTGGAGCTTGCACTTCGTAGCCACCTACATAACGATACAAAATTAGCTACTCCAACAGGACTATCAGCGTATCGAGCATTCCAGAGATAATAATTATTACCAGAATGTCATCAACAGGAAATCAGTGGTCACTCTCTGCGGTAGGGTTGGACGCGTAGCTACTCTGACGGTTGGGGAGGCTGCCTAGCACAGGAGCGGCGAGGGCTTCCTTTTGATTTTCTGAGATGTTGTATCTTTCTATCTGATATCTAACATACATTTTCATCTCATCTCTAAGGGATACCGTAATGTCCTCTCATAGCCATGCCTCGCGCTCGGCTTTGGCTCTCTTCCTACTCTGGTATGCTTCAAAGTCCTCCGAGAAACCATGTTTCCAAGGAACATATAGACCAAGGCCTCTCATGCGACCCAGGTGCACTTTGTTTCCTAGGGCTACAAAGAGTATATCTCTCCTGGACTACCTAGAATGAGCCTTCGGAAGATTCTACACTCAGCGTTTCCTGCAAGAGCCCGACATGTTATTTCACTTCCTATGAAGTTATGGACTAATTACAAACTAGCTAGGTAGTTTGATATGTTACTAGGCGGTGGGACACTTCCTTGTCTATGGGGTTTTGAAAGGATATGGCCCCCAACAATACGGTAGATGACCTTGCTTTTATCCAGTTTGGGTGCGCTCATCAGGGACGGCAAATGGTTGGGCAGTGTCCCGCATGATTGCCTGCTCATCCTCCTTCCTCCATTATGGGATTTTACCCGCATATATAGCGATGCTGACTCTATGGGTGTGTGTGTGTTTTGCCTAAATGGACCTATGCACTGCACTTTCACTCCTAAAATTATCTATCATCTTCATTTGCACAAACACTTGCTATTGCGGTTCTAGGAATGGGTACTTGTGGAAGGGTGTCAGATCCTTCTCCATGTATTGCTTGACAAGCAGGCTCTTGAAGTTCTTCCACGCTTTGCACACCACTAGCAATGCATGTCGTTGCAAGGAGGCCTAGTGTTCTCCTGGGATCATGAATGATTGAAAAACATCCATCAGCAGCTCACTTTTTCGAGCTCCGGTCACCTTCTTCCACGAATCGAACGTGATCTCAACCCATTCCCTAGCAATTATTATGACAACTCCCTAGAATGTAGACACTGCTCAGCGAGGATTGATAGAGATCTCAGATGGATCAACCTCCGTGATGGTAAATCAGCCCTAGGGCTTTTTCGATAGTCCTTTTCCTTTTTGGGATTTTCCAGAGGCTCCACGCCATCTCCATCCACGCCTCTCCCTAATCCTCTGCCACCATCTCCGGCCACGCCTCTCCCCAATCCTTTGCCACCATCTCTGGCCGCACTCACCACCTCCACACCATCTCCGGCCATGCCCGCCACCTCCATGCCATGTCCGGCTGTAGCCACTCCCTCCTCTCCAAATCCCTAGCTCCCTCCTCAATCCGCCGCCTCCACACCATCTGTAGCCTCACCAACCATCTCCACGCCATCTCCAACTGTGCCGCCACCTGCACGCCTTCTCTGGCCACACCCACCACCTCGACTCCATCTCCGGCTAGGAGACGTAGAAGAACCCTTGCCCCCAAAAAAAGGCATAAAGAACTGTGAGTTGTACCTACTCTCTTTTGTAATTCTAGTGTTTTGGTTGCTGACATTTAGGGTATTTGACTTCTCTGTGTGTTGAAATGAATTGTTGAAGATTCCTTCACGTGCTAGGAAGATTGCCTTGATACCTAATGGCGACAAGTATAGACATGTGCACTTGAGCACACTACTACAAAAGGGGATATACTGGATGGCTACATCACAAACGGTTCATACGGAACTGTATGTGCTTAAGCTATCACAGAAGGTTATTAACACAAACCATCTATGATAATAGAGACATCACAGACGGTTCATGTTAATAAATATCTGTGAAAGTTGCGGACATCACAGACGGTTCATATAAAAAACCATCTCTGATATTATGGACATCACGGACGGTTATTATAACAAACCATCTGTGATATTGTGGACATCACAGACAGTTTGTGTGAATAACCATATGTGAATTATCATAGAGAGTAATTAATACGAACAATCTTTGATAATGTTCGTATCACAGACCGTTTGTGGTTGGAACCATCTAGGATAATATCTGCTATTAAATACCAGGCATATGTGGTCTTGACATAGATCTATTTTCATTGTGCTGCATCGGTGGAGCGAGGCAGCCGGCTTTGGGGAGTTTGGTGAAAGCATGTCGCTTGTAGATCTATATACGTTCTTAGTGATAAGGGGTTAGTACCCAATTGCTTCTAATAACTTATATGCCTTGTAATTGAAAGAGATGATAGATAGGTTTTTGTTTAGATTTAGCTAGCTAGCTAGGTAGGTTTAGAAAGATAATGATACTTTGCTCAATTTCAGAATGGGTAAGTACTCCTAGTTTACTTCAATATATGCTTGCTTAATATTATTGTGTCATGAATACATGGCTAGCTAGCTAGCTGCCTAATATAGATGTCATGTGTAATTAAGTATAGCTAGTCTAATTTGATATAGTGGCGCTAATAATCATTTTTGACACCCATTTGTTACTTGTGTAGCGTAGATGGACTGAAGCTGGATGTACGTTGAGATCTATGTGAGTGAAGAGCATATTAATGGCGTGTCTACTTTTAGAAGAGCGACCGAGCTAGATATTTTGAAGAAGGGGATGAAATATATGTACTGTCCATGCATTGATTGTGATAATCTAAAGATGTTTAGCAACTTAGCGTAGATCAAAGCTCACTTGATTCGAAGGGGTTTCAGAAAGGGGTAAGAATGTTAAAC
This sequence comes from Dendrocalamus latiflorus, assembly GCA_017311315.1. Taxonomy (NCBI): domain Eukaryota; kingdom Viridiplantae; phylum Streptophyta; class Magnoliopsida; order Poales; family Poaceae; genus Dendrocalamus; species Dendrocalamus latiflorus. The sequence continues at coordinate 16,590,972 of CM029620.1, forward strand.
CAGTCACGATGAAGAGAAGATTACACAAGAAAGTAGTTATGACATCGTCGAGGGAGATAATGATATGATGGTTGTGGACTGTGCTTTCGATCATGAGGATAGGTCGTAGGATGACAATCTGCATTAGATGTTACGTGATGCAGAAGGAAACTATATTGAGAGAGAGTTTGGTAAATTCGAGGGCTTGATGGAGGACTCGGAGAAACCTTTTTTCCCGGGCTGCAAGCCACAATACACAAGGTTGTCATCAGTTTTAGAACTACTGAAATTGAAGGCAAGCAATGGTTTGTCCGATAAGAGTTTCATGGCATTGTTAGGTCTCCTAACGGACATGCTTCCAAAGGGAAATGTGTTGCCGAGAACCACCTACCAAGCCAAGAAGATTCTTTGTCCATTGGGAATGGAAGTAGAAAGAATACATGCATGTCCGAATGATTGTATCCTCTACCGTAAAGAGTATGCTAACTTACATTTTTGTCCGGTGTGCAAAGCATCCCGATACAAGCGTATAAATAACTCCAATGATGGGAAGGGTATCGAAATGAAGCAAGGACCTCCTGCTATGGTGTTGTGGTATCTTCCTGTAATTCCCAGTTTGAAGCATTTATTTGCAAACCGCAAGGATGCAAGATTGATACATTAACACTCGGAGCAGCGTAAGAAAGACGGAATGATAAGACACGTTGCTGATTCTGCCTAGTGGAGGAACATCGATAGGATGTTTGTAGACTTTGATGTGGAACCAATGAATATAAGGTTTGGGTTGAGTACAGATGGAATGAATCCTTTTGGTAACATGAGCAGCCAACATAGCACCTGGCCCGTGACTCTGTGCATGTACAACATTCCTCCTTGGTTGTGTATGAAGCGAAAGTATATTTTGATGTCACTACTTATCCAAGGGCTAAAGCAACTGGGGAACGATATTGATGTGTACCTAGCACCATTGGTGGAAGATCTTGCAATACTATGGAACAAAGGGGTACATGTATGGGATGCGGACAAATGAGAGAACTTCACTCTACGTGCCATGTTGTTCTGCACCATTAATGATTTTTCTGCCCTTGGTAACCTATCAGGTTTGAGTACAAAAGGAGCCAAAGCCTGTCCACACTGCTTAGATTATACTGAGAGTGTGTGGTTGAACAACTCACACAAAACTATGTACATGCGTCATCGTAGGTTCCTTCCAAAGTATCACCCATACCGCAAGATGAAGAAACAATTTGACAAAAAAAAGGATGACTCAGTACCAAGGCCTTTTAGTGGGAAAGAGGTCTATGATATGGTCAAGGATATCGACGTTGTGCTTGGAAAGGGACGTAAATTGAGGATCTGTCGGAAGAACATGTGGAAGAAGAGGTCAATATTTTGGGACTTGCCTTATAGGAGCACTTAGAAATTCCCAATTGCATTGATGTCATGCACGTAGAGAAGAATGTATGTGACAGTTTGATTGGTCTCTTATTGAACATTCCTAATAAAACAAAGGATGGTGTCAACGCAAAGCGTGACTTGGTCGCTATGAACATCATGACCGAGTTTGCACCGATAGAGACCGATAAAGGCCACACATACCTTCCCCCAGCTTGCCACACTCTGTCTAAGTCCGAGAGAACTCAACTGTGCCAATCCTTACATGGTGTGAAAGTTCCGTCCGGTCACTCCACCAGCATGAAGAAACTTGTTTCCATGCAACATTTGAAATTAATTGGTATGAAGTCTCATGACTGTCATGTGCTAATGACACAAATGCTACCTGTTTCAATTAGAAGTATTTTGCCGAACAAGGTTCAGTGACAATCATAAGGCTATGGGAGGAAACAACAAATTCGTTCGAGATCCCAGCAGAAGTACAGGGACTCGTGAAACAGCATATGCTCCTCACAATGGGAAAAGCATGGAAGAACTTTAAGAGCACTTTTGTCATGCAGTACGTGGCCAAGGATCTCATGCCCTTCATGAGATATCCTTTCGTGTTGCTGGAAACAAGGGAGGCATTCGTGTAGATGAAGGCAACAACCGAATTTGCACAACAAAGTGCGGCGCACAAGGCTCTCCAGTCACAAAACACTCACCCTCACAGACTTGGCACCGCTAGGTATGTGAGGAAAATCCCGCAGTGGAGGATGTAGGACGAGATCGCAACGCAATCCGATCGGAGGCCTCCTCGCCATTTGCTGGGATTGCAAACAAGTGCCCCTGAAACTAGTTAAGAGCGAGGTCATCAACCATGTCTTTGGGTGTCTCCTCTTTTAAAAACTCCGCAGATGAGGACGTGTCCCAATGTGTGGTAAGATATGTTAAACTACATAGCTCTTAATACCTCTTGAACTTCATGGGTTTGAAAATAACATGATTGCCTCTTGCAACAATCATTGACTACTGAATCTTCTCGAGGCTCCTTTCAATAATACGTGGAGAAAGATATACTATCACAGGCCCTGGGAAACAAGGAACACCCAGGTCGCACATGAAGCCTGGGGGTTTATGTATCTTGGAGGCACCGATTCCCGAATGACTCCGAGACATATAGGAGTAGGAAGAGATCCAAGGCCTATCGCAACGAACAAATAAAATAGCCGCTTCGTGCACAGCTTGAGGAACAGTTATCTGCCTCACTTCAAGAGAAGACTGCCTCACTTCGAGGAGAGATAGATTCATTGAGGGAAGAACTGAGACAAGTCTGCAACCAATCGCAACACACCCCCATTAATGCGGTAGCCAGTCCCCCTCAACGTCAGAGTAGCTACGAGTCCATACCAATTACTGAACATAGTGACGCCAACTTACCTATCAACGACATTCAGGTAATGTACCTCTTTAGAATGCTACATAGATAGATCTCCCTGATGGATGCCTTAGCTCATCTTGTAATGTTATGTAGGAGCCCACGCCATGCATCTTCAGAGTCAGGCTTGTTGGCTCCATTCCCATTGATGCTGGGCACGGGATGGCATATCCATGGCTATTAGGGACATTGGTGTATGGTATACAAGTAGAAACCGGTTTAGTGAAGGTTTAGGTGGACATGATTAATGATGTTTTTAAGACCGTCACTCTTGAGAAACCCCCAAATGAAAAGATTACGACATTAGGGGATGCCGTCCACACATTCATCCAATGGCCCAAGAGGGACATCGCCCTCGACTCGTCCGTGCCACGATTTCCACATCCAGTGGCCCAAGAGGGACATCGCCCTGGACCTGTCACATCGGCTCCAATGGCACCACCTCCAGCTCCGGTTCTGAAGCCTGTTGCATCAGCTCCAGTGGAGAAACCACCGAAAATGTATGTTAAGCGAGGCTCTAAGACCCAACCAAAGAAGATTAAGGCGCGTCTTGAGCAATGCAAGTTTATTCTCAAAGTTTCGTTGATCCCCGAGTCACAATTACCCTGGCTTGGTCTAATTTACAATACATTGCATACCTGGTACAAGCAGAGGTCCAACATGAAGCCAAACCGGCACAGTGGATTCACTGTGAGATACACGGAGGTGCATATCCTCCACGACTCGGGCTACTTCATCGTGACCTTCGAAGACTTATTCTTACTATTCAACAACAATGAACTCGACGCCTCACTTCTACGATGCTAGACACTGTAAGTGTACTGTACAATGAAGTTCTATATTCACATCATACCGATGTCATTACTCTTTGCTTATGTATGAATCAGATTCATGATCCAACAAGTCTGGCAACGGTGACAATCGGTGGGATTCCTCAACCCACACTTGGTCTCTAAGCAATCCATCAACGAAAATGCATTTTTCATCCAAGATTACATAACGAGCAGATTGATTGCTCACAGTGATAAGGAGTACATCATGGTACCCTTCAACCTAAGGTAAGTACTTCACTAGTTGCCACACAAGTTTTATTTGTACTTTATACGCAATATGAACTTAGGATTAATCACTAAGGCGACACACATGACTAGGTCTCACTGGATTCTGATTGTGATTGTACCAAAGTGCGCAAGGTAATATATCTTAATTTCCTACTTAGGAACAACCACGACTTCACTCGTGTGCAACAAGCAATTGACAGGTAAACTCATTTCCTCCATACATAACTATATTGTAATCTTTCCTTCGTTTGCATTGGCCGAGGCTAACTTTTTTGGAATCACGTAGGTCGTTTACCGCTTATGTTGCCTAGGGAGGGAGACACAAGGAATCTAGTGACACGCTACGACATAGGACGCGATTTTCGGTAACCGCTACAACACAATAATCCTATATCACACTTTGTTATAATGCCTCTAGAATTGATAATACCGATGTATGTAATTCTATTTTTGCAGTGCCACCAACAGTTACAGGGCAACGCATGTGGATTCTATGTTTGCCGCCATATGAAGGAAATCATGGACACTAAGACGAATGATCCAGAGGTTTGTCAACCTTCCAATAATTATTATTTTCTAATTATATATATGTGTATATATATACACACACATGTTAATTAATGACTTAACATTGCTCCTAGCGACAGCGTGGAGACTTTGACGAAAGTGCATTTGATCTTGACAAACTCATCAAAATTCATGGAAACCTCTCCCAATTCTTGCTAGCAGAGGTTATAAACAAGACTGGAGAGTTCCACTCAGGCAATGGTGATTAGATGTTGAAACATTGGATTCAATTGTAATCACTTAATTGTGCTTAATCAAACAATTCATTCAATTTAATTCATTTGTGAGATCTGTGTAACGATTGTCATGCTATATATGTGATCTGATTGTGTTATTTCATTTATCTGTGTGATTTATGTAGCGATTATCCTGTGCTACATATACGTGATCTTGCTTGTTTTCAGAGGGCATGGCTAGCATATGCTGAGGCTAGCCGAGAAAGAGCAAATAAAATCGTTTTTGAAATAGCTATCACAGACGGTTCTGTGTTCGAAACCATCTGTGATATGGTGTATATCACAGACGGTTCGGAACACCGAGCCATCTATGATATGAACCATATCACAGACGGTTAATAACAAAAACCGTCTGTGTTATCGTTCATATCACAGACGGTTAATACAAAAAACCGTCTGTGATAGTCTAGTATCACAAACGGTTTTTCTGAAAAACCGTCTATGTTGTAAGTTATCACAGACAGTGTAGGAGCTGTCTGTGATAACCAGCTATTATTACTGACATATAAACGTAGATGGTTCAGAAACCGTCTGTGATGACGGTTTTGAACCGTCTATGATAACACTGTCAGTAGTAGTGGCATAAAGAAGTGTTATTCTGTTTTTCACTTGATTAGATTAATATGGCCAGCAATACATACATGATGCATGCATGATAGTTGGAATTTTTCTTTCAGTACACCATTTACTAGCTAGTCCTTGTCCTCGGTAGTTTGAACAAGATTACATACATTACTTCTCTTTACCAATCAAAGTTAAGTCAATGATAAGAATTAGAAACTTGGAATATGCTCTATCTTGCAGGCCTAGAAGGCACCGGTTAGATTTGTTATTCTGCATACTCTACATTACATGCATCTTTTAAACCCAACACGTTCTGCACGCAACAACACAAAATACTGAAACCAGACGGGTATATTGTATTCCGTTGACTTCATGAATTGCCAGTTAAAAAAGTCATAATCATGCCATGACATTACTCTAAAAAACAGAAGAGGAAAATGAAAAAATTCCAGGTCTTTCATATTTGCTCACCCCTATTGATCAAATGCAAGCCATGACGTACGTGCCAAGGTGGGAATATGATAACAGCATGCCGACTACCATGCAAACCTAAGGTTTGTATTTATGAGCGGGGATTAATATACCTAATCCCTTAGGATGAGAAGTGATTTTAGTTTAATTTCCCCGCCCACTTGAAGGACAGATCCCTACTCCCATTTCATCCAAATAAGCGCTAAGGTGGACTATATATATATTGCATTTATCTTTATCTAGCAGCACTGCATAAAGAAAATCGTTTAAACCTTGACATTTGAGGACAGTTGTAGCCATCATGTGGCAGGCAAAATCAGACAAACTAGCTACCCTTGGATGATAGGACACCATTCTTCCCATATATTTTGTTGGTAAGTACTTGGTTGTATGCAAGTGAGTTTCATATATCTTACAAAAGTTGATGTACTAATTTTTATATATTAGTTTGGCTTGTAAGGTCTAAGCTTATACGTCCCAAGATAAGCTAATTTCATGATATTTTATATTAGTTTTTCTAAATCAAGAAATATTATATTAGTTCCCTAAAAATAAATTTTGTAGCAGTGTATATACTTATACAAATGAAACATCTGCGGTATCTTGGGTGTTGTTAGGTGTTACATAACATTCCAGCTAGCTATACCCAGGAGACTGTACATGTTACCATAAAAACACTGTACTTTCTTAACAACATATATATGTCTTGAACTAAACATTTCACATTTGTCGTGTGTAACAATCAGGCTACACCAAGCATAGAGCATACCCTGAAACTTCAGTCAATAATCCAACTTTTTAACATTTGATCACTAATATGCTACCTCCAATGCATTAATGTATTTATACATTGAAATCTTTTTTAAATTTTGACAAAATTACACACAAAACTAAGATTGAGCACAGGACATCAAATGTTTCAGTAAAAGTTTTGTGCTAATTTTATCATATAGTATGGCTAAGCATTGTGTAAAACAGTAACTATCCTGGTCATAATATATAGGTCGATAAGTATTGCTTATGCTGTTTTTGTGAGGAAATATTTCTACTGATAATACATTCATGAACTATATCTATGTCAAGCCATTGAACAAACAATGAACTGTTTCTTTAAGAAATAGTGCAATGTTTCTAGACATTTCGTTAAAAAATTTTAAGGTAAACAACTAGAGCTATCTTTTTCTGAGAAATTCCTAATTAAATTCAATGGCAGCATTAAGAACTCAACCAATAACCTCTCTCACACATTGACCAATTGTTTAGAGAGAGAGTTCGAGCAATTGGTAGTTGCAATCCTAAGATTTACCCAACACAAGAGTTTTGGGGATTAAATTTCAGAAGATCAACGAATAATCCACTCTAATTAGTGTGAATTGAACTCTAGCCGCCCTTGACTAGAAAACCCGAGAGCTGCATGAGGAAGACTTCTGCAAATATATATGCTGACAATGTCAAACCAAATCAACCGCAATATTCAGAAATGGGTATGGGCAACGCATCAAGGCTTGCTTGATTAACTTTTTGTTTGCTTACTAATTCAAGGAGGACGTTAGCAAGGAGGTTAGTGGCTGCTTGCTTTGAGTAGTCATATACTACGTACGTATGGTCTGGACCTACAACAGTACACGTCAGCAATCAGTATGGGCTACCAGGGTTCACAATTTCGGCGAAATTTCGCCGAAATTTCGGAAAATTCGTTACTTTCGCTACCAAACGAAAAAAATTCATTGCGGTCAAATATTTCGTGTAAGTTTGAATTGTAAAGGGTTAATAAAGAATACAACACCTCCTCAATATCTATAAATCCCCCTATAGCCCAATGGCCAGTCTTCTCCTCGCGCGCCCAGCTGATCCGGGGTCGAATCCCACCTCCCACACCAATTTTTTCGGGATTTTACTGTATAATTTCTGACATGTGGGTCCCACATAAAAGACAAACAACGAGAAATAAAATTAGTGCGTTAGACTAGAATCGAACCCAGGACCAATCCTCCTTGAAGCAAGCCCTTTGCCACCAGACCAGAAGACAACTTCCGAAACAGATGCACTTCACTTTCCTTTAAACCTTAGTTTCCAAATTTTAAATTCAAATTTCATTTGAATTGTTTGACCGAAATTTTCACCGAAATACCAAAATTTCGGTCATTTCGCCTCTTTCGTTACCCTCCGAAATAAATTTCAAAACGAAAAATTTTTCCCTGTGGGCTACCTATCATTATTTTCTGATTCCTACGGAAATTGGTTCGGCACTGGGTTCATGTCTACTTTACACAAAATCAACAACATTATTAAAAACGTCTAAAATTTGTGAGATGAAGCAGCAGTAGCAGCTCAAATGGGTATGTTGTTAATTGCACCCACACAGGGATTCAAATTTCAGCCAAAATTTTACGATTTTCGTTGAAATTAGGCGTCATCTGTGGCAAGGTGGGAGGTGTCGCCTGTGGCAAGGGGGGAGGTGGAGGCGGCATCGGCGGCGAAGGAGGAGGGGGAGGCGCCGGCCGCCTGCGACAAGAGATTTCCTAAAACAATTCAATTTCTTGAATTCAAAGTGTTCATTCAAATTTTTCGACCGAAATTATACAAAAAAAATTCCAAGATACTTCATGAAATTCCAGATTAGGTTTCAATCACCACCCCTAAGAATACCACTACTATGGCATGATATACAATTACAAACAGAACACCTCACCATGCATACATATGCGGTTTCCCTTAGTAAACATCTGGCGTCCCTAGCATGGAACAATAAAAAAACCAAACGAAAACGACGACAACCCTCCTTGACTCATCAATCATCATAGCTTGTACACCGAACTAATTAATTAACACTTGATCAAGCACAGTCACTAACCAACCATTAGAGGATCGGACTAGCCGAAACGGTGGCCGGAGCTTCCCATCATGTACGCAAGACGACGAAAATGCCACATAGTATAGTTTTTCCTAAGAATATGGAAAGCTCTTTCCTCACTCACTCACGTGTAGCATTCCACAACAGCCGATCTATAAATAGATGGCGTGCAGGTCTGGGTTCGCCAATTCAATAGCAGTCGTTTCTCCTTGTTCCGTGAGAGAAACAAATCACATAGCTAGGAACAGTATGGAAGGCAAAAGTTTTAAGAGTGTGCTTATCGGTGTACTCATACTGGGTCTAGTTCTTGAGAATATCCAAGTGGATGCTAAGAGCTGCTGCCCATCCACAACAGCAAGAAATATATATAACGCTTGTCGTTTTGCGGGTAGATCTGAGCAAACCTGTGCAAAACTCTCTGGTTGCAAAATTGTTGCCGGGAAATGCAAGCCCCCTTTTGATCGTCTCACCCTTTTCCCACACTCTGGTAAAATGAACCCATTCTTTTTATTGTTTTGTCACAATCAAGAAATTCCATCTTAATATTAGACGTTTTGGCAGATGAAGCGGATGTCATTGACTTTTGCAAGTTGGGATGTACGTCCTCCGTGTGCCGCAACATAAACGCTTGTAAGACAAATTTTTTACTGTTTGCTAGCTTCTTACAACTTGCTCCTTAACAAAGGTTTTGCCTCTAATGCAAACTATTTTGGTGTCAGTTATTGGCAGCGAGGAAGTGAATGATGCCGTGGAACGTTGTAACAATGCATGCGACCGTTTCTGCACCAAGGATGTTGACACTCCCACGGTTGTTGCTTAAGAAATTGCATGCATGGGGACTCCACATGGAAGCCAAGGCCATGTTGTTGTTTGGACTTCAACAGTTGGATATCACATCCAAACCAGTGTGCCATCTTATTTGCGTCTTTTTCTTTCTTTTTTCCAATAAGGGTCGCTGCGATGCCATTTTCTTTCGAGAATGTGCTCGTCCAACAATGTTTTATCCTTGGCTAATACATTTCATTGTGATTATTTGTGTTACTATTTACTTCTATTTTCTTTTATGTTTTTTCAAAGTAATATAGTTATAACACCCCGGCTTAACAAAAAACATAAAATGTCATCCATAACTACAATTGCTATCTATTTAAACCATTAAACAGGTATTACCATCAGCTGGCCTTCAATTACAGTTCCACAACATAACCATAAACATAATACTTCAACATTAAAGGAATCAATAATTGACATTAAGATGGACCAATAATCGATGTAACCAAAGAAAACCTAACAAATAGCAACAATATAAAACCAATAAGTGCTAGATGTAATCACTATTGACCTAAGAGTTGCATCACTACTACACAAAGGGTTATCACAAACGGTTCTAAACCCTCATCACAGACGGGTTTTGAACTATCTGCTTTTTTGTGTCTGTGATAACAGGTGGTTATCAAAAACTATATGTGAACCGTTTGTGATAAGTCATAATGCAGACGGTTGGTATAAATAACCATCTGTGAAGGAATACTATCATGGACGGCTTCTACAAAAAACCGTTCGTGATATGTCGCCCATCATAGACAGTTCTATGTACCAACCGTATGTGATAATTGGTGATGCCCTAGATGTTGTCGTGCAAGACCTTCCAATGATGCTTGACGCTACCCTTGTCGAGCCCCTTCCCTCCCTTGCCACGTTGATTGGTTTTGGCCAAAACAAGTGGCATGCATGTCATGGATCAGCTTCACGGTGCAATAGTTTTGCTCTTGGAGCGATGCTCAATAAAATAGCCACAACTTTTGCATACGAACTCCGTTATTGATGTTCCTAGACTCGTTTCAAAGCTAATGAAAAATACATATGAGAATCCATAGGTCCAAGCCAAAAAAGTGAAATCACCAAAAAAACATCGTTTAAGGCCTCAAAACGGCCTCTGGAGTTTTCAGACCTGTTGGACTGCTACATAGGCCTTGGTGCTTAACCTCCTCTTCATACCTAAGCACACACATGACACTAGAATTAGGTAGTAGCAAATTCTTATCTAAAGTATATTCTTTAAAGAACAAATTCACCTATTGTTGTAGTTTCTTTGCTCGTGCCCGTGTTATCATCCCTGTTAGTTCAATTAGAGGAGTTGGAGCTTCATGCAAAGGAGTGGATGAACTAGGAGTAGTAGGAATGTCCTCATCAGTGTTAATTCTTCGAGTAAAATTAAGGGAAAGGGAGAAGGGGAGTTATAAGGGCCGAGAGGTGGGAGGAGACCAGTGCTTGCCGTTCGATGTGGAAACAATAGACAGGTGAGATCGAGATCCTGGGGGAGATGCCGTGGATCAGTGATGTGGAATTATAACAGACGGTTCAGATTAAAAACCATATGTGATATCTGCAATTATCATAGACGGTTCTTGTTAATAACCGTCTATAAATTATTACAGACGGTTCGGATTAAAACTATGTATGATAATTGTAGACTCACAGACAGTTTTTAATCCGAACCGTTTGTGATCATTCACAAACAGTTCTTGTTAAGAACCATCTGTGATAATTATGTATCATAAATGGTTCTAGCCATTGCTAATAACATAGATGGTCATACTCGTAAAACCATCTATGATAATTACAATACTGACGGTTCCCTGTTAAGAGACCATGTGGAGGTGACCACATGTTTGTGACGAGTAATTGACACTTGGTTCAGAAAACTTAAGTTTGATTTGGGTGTTTTCTGCGAAGTCATAGCTCTGTTTGAGCGTTTGGAAGACCTTACGACCACATTGGGCATAGTCGAAGGTCACTGGAGTGGTTTACGACCACTAAGCCCATGGTCGAAAGGCAGCAGCAAAGATTACGACCACGTTTGGTCGTGATCACAAGTCTCCGAGAGGTTTACGACCATGTTGGCCATGGTCGAACACTGGTACGACCACATTGGCCATGGTCGAACGCTGCTACGACCACGTTGGCCATGGTCGAACGCTGCTACGAGTTGTGGTCGAGCGCACTTACGACTACGTTGGTCGTGGTTGGAAGTCGTCAGTCGGAGCTACGACCGCACCGGTCGAAAGTTGGCGCTCGAAGTTACGACCACGTTGAGTAGTCGTGGCCTACGACCACGTTATCGCAGGAAGCGGTCAGAAGCACTCGGGTGAAGTCGTAGCACGGTCGGTTGTGGTCGGAAGTCGATTCGATCACGTTATAGACTTAGGCTGAAAGTCGTAGCTTCTGTTGTCTGGTCGTATGGCTTCCAGAAGCGGTCGTATCAGCTGGGAATTGGTCGTAAAGTTTTATGAGAGGGTTGTAGACCATGTGCATTAATGTTTAAGTGATTTCGACCGGTCGTAATGTATGTACGATTGTGTGGAGTGTAGTTTGAGCTCTGTTTCTCTGATGCAGATGTTTGTACACATTGTGTTGTGCAGTGCTATGAATGTTTGCTTGTCTGTGATGGTTTGCAGGACTTTGAGACTAGTCGTGGTGAGGCACGGATGGTCGAGACTAAGCACAGGGGTGCTAAGGTCGTGAGTGGCCGGGAGATGCCAAAGACGACGAGGTCTGTAAGGTGGTTGCAAGCATGATCAGCAAGGCAGAAGGAAGCTTCCGAGAAGGCAGCGGAGTGGCATTTTGGAGAAATGCGGAAAGCTGCAAAGGGAAGCTGTGTCTCTGCCAATGCACAGGAGCTGTTGGCGCTAACGGGCAAAGCAGTGGAGCCGTTGGGTTTAACGGGTAAAGCATTGGAAGCTTGTTTTCTCTAGTGGGTAAAGCGAGTGGTAAAACCCGGTGTTAGGTGGGGGTTTACGGGTTCCCCCCCAGTAGCAGAAGGCTATAAATAGAGAGGGTAGAGCTCGGGTGCTCAGTGAGATTTTGACTCCCGAGTTGCTCTATTCTTCCTTGTTTATTTGTGAGTGTGTGGGTTCTCGGGATGGAGCAAGTGTGCTCATGTATCTCCTAGTTGGAGTGGCTGTAGATACCTCCATTATCAATCATTCATCTCTCTTCCTCTATGTTGAGTTTTTGTTCTGTGAATTGTTTAATTGTTTGTTTGTGCTTTCTCAGCTTTATCCTTTCCCATGTATGTCTGAGATGATGGTTCTCATTTGTGCTCTGGCTTTCTTGATCTGAGCAAGTTCTTTGCTCGAGTTACCTTGCTTTCTTCTGCTCTGAACTGCGATCCATACTCAAGACCATTTGGTCAGGTTCTTCCCGAGAGCAGAGATTTCGATCAGGTCCTTGTGCAAATGGTTGTGCATCTCAAGTTACTCTGTTCCTTTTTGACCATGCCTTCTTGTTAGAGCATAGTCATGTTTAGAGTCTCTTAGCTATTTGTCTCAAGACTTTAATGTTATTCGCTTTTGAGTCTTGCCGGTCGTGCGCACTCTCTCTGTCTTCGGTCGTTACTGTGTTCTTTCTTTTGTCGATCGACATTTCACTATGAAGTCTCGACTGCTCTAAAACTGCTTCGGTCACAGCAGGGAGTCGTTCGACTACATAGTAAGCGAGCATTCATCTTCTGTCTTCATAGTTTCTGTAACTATTGGAGAAGAAGTTGGTGAGAATACTAGGGGGAGTTTTTGAAGGCATCATTCACCCCCCCTCTGTTGCCATTTCGGTCCTACAATTGGTATCAGAGCCAGTTAGCTCTTCTCAATAGATCTTAACCGATCTCTAAGATCCATGGCGACGGACAAGTATTCCACCAAGCCGCCCGTCTTTGATGGCATCGATTACCCCTTCTTAAAGAGCCGAATGGAGACATACATCCAGGCTCAGGAGTATGCCATCTGGCGAAAGGTGAAGGTGCGATTTGTTGTTCCTGCTGATGAGAACATCAACGCCGGGAACATGGCTGATGTTGAGGCGAACGCTAAGGCAAGGAACATCATAATCCAGGGGTTGAACCGTAGCGAGTTCAATCGCATCTCTCGTCTCACGTCGGCTTTCAACATCTGGGTGACCCTCTATGCATACCATGAGGGCACCGCCCAGATCAAGACAGTCCGACAGGACCAGTTCAAGCGAGATTACAATAAGTTTGAAATGCTTGATGGCGAGTCCCTCGATGAGTGTTTTGCGCGTTTCCACAAGATCTTGAGCAACCTCCGAGCGGTCGGTCTCACATACCCCGACTCGGATAACGCTCGTCAGATGCTTGCGGCTCTCGATTTGCGGGTTTGGGAGATGAAGGTGACTACCATCAAGGACACCACGAACCTCTCGACTTTGACTCTTGATGCGCTGTACTGGCGCCTCAAGACTCACGAGATTGACATTGTCTCTCGCAAGTCGAAGTCACAATCAATGGCCCTAGTCACCGATCCCAGTTCGGCTTCTGGTCTTTCTTCTGATTTGCCGTGTGGATTCTCCATTGCTGCTCTCTGTGACATAACTGATGATCAGTTAGAGCAGCTTGTGGATGAGCAGCTAGCCCTCCTAGCTCGGAGATTTTCCCATGCCTACAAGGGGAGGAGGGACAGAAAGAGGGGAGGACCCGTGATTTGCTTCAAGTGTGGTGGCCCAACCACATCCAAGCAAACTGCCCCAAGCTGGGGAAGGGAAAGAACGACTACGGTGGTTCAGGCAAGAACGACTACACCGACAAGAACTGCAACACGAAGCCCTCAGCACCTGCCCAAGACAAGAAGAAGTTCCGCATCTTTGGCAAAGCCAAGAAGCTGTTCCACCGCGTCCTCACCGCCTTCGACGACCTCGACCTCAGCGAGGTAGAGGGATGGAGCGACGACGACGGGACGGGCGAGAAAGACCCCAAGAGCGGCGACGACTTCTCCGGCAGGTGCTTCATGGCCCTCGAGGGCGAACTGAGCGACAGAGAACTATACTCCGACTCGGATGAGGTATGCCCCACCTACGACCAGCTTAATCATGCTTTTCTTAAGCCAGGTGGATTTCATGCTAGAGCTAGGGCTAGGTGTACCGAGTTAGAGAAGGAAGTAGAGAGCTTGTCACGGGAGCTTACTTCACTTAGATCTGCTCCCTCCCGTGACGATTGTGATGTTTGTTCTACTTTGCTGGATGACATGGAGAAACTAAGGACCTTGCATGATAGTGTGTCCTCTGAGCTAGACATGATTAAGGTGGAGAATGTTAGTCTTCTTGCTGAGCTTGAGATGAGTAGAGTAGCGCCTATTTCATCTGCTGTTGTTGTTGAGACTACATCTTGCACCTCATGTGAGGATAAGAACAATGCTTTTAGAGGTGTTTATACCATGCTCCTGGATCTGCCCAAGTCTTGTGAAAACTGCAATAATTTGAAACTGAACTTAAAAAGGGGCAGATCATAAAATTGCTGAGTTGCATGCTTCTTTACTTGAGCCTGTTGTTTCTTGCACCAACTGTCCAAAATTAACACTTGAGCTTGAGTCTGTTTCTAAGCAATTCCAAGAGATGGTTGATCATAACAACAAATTGGCTCAGTTTACAACTAAGGATCCTGTTAGCTCACCATGTATTAGTTGTGATAAACTAAAACTTGAACTCGTTGCTTTGGATGAACAATGTGTGAAGCTAACTAAGGATTTACTAGAGAAGCCATCAACTCATTGTGATGCGATTGCTGAGGTGGGGAAGGAGCCCAAGGGTAAGGTAGAGACGCCTAGTGACGTGAACCAACATGCTAGTAGTAGGACTGTCCCCTCAGAGTCGGCTGTGCGTGCACAAGCCATTTTTTCTCTACTGTTGGTTCTTCTTCTGCTCCCTTACCTTCTGTTGTCTCTTCTTCCCCCTGCTCTTCTTGCACCTCTCTCTTTCGGGAGTGTCAGTATCTTATGAACACTCTCGAGAGATTTGTAGGAGGCAAGAAGAAGCTTAATCTTATTCTAGACCAATCCAAGATTTGTAAATTTAATCAAGGTCTAGGACACGATTTCTATGAGGCCATGAGGAAGCATCCACCTGTTGTGCTCAGACCCATAGCACCAGGTGTGATCGAGACTGAGCCCAGGACCGAGAAAGTCCAATTTAAGTCAGCGGACTTTGTCCAAGGGATTTCTGACAGCAAGGTGAGTCCACCTGCTGCTTCGGCCTCTCAGAAAGCGAAGCCTCACCGTGTTACTTCTACCTCTCAGAAGGTGAAGTAGCACTGCACCTTCTGTCAGAAGGATGGATATTTGATCGATCGATGCTTCAGGCGCGCCAAGATCGCGCGTAGAGACCATGTTGAGTCTCTTAGGCGTATTTTGGGTCAGCCCCAGACCTTGAGTGCACCTAAGACCAACACGAGGTCTAGGGTTGCTTCTGATGGGTTTGCGTAGCATTGAGGACTTGGTTTTTTTCGAGTTTTCTATTTTTCATCCTCATGCTGCTCTTGGTCATGACTTCCGCCATTCTGAGGGTAGATCTCGCTTTCCCCGTCGAGATGGCTACCCGCAGCGTGTCCAGCATGTTGCCGGTGCTCCGACTCGCTCTCCCGTAGCAGTCAGACCCAGCAACAGCTTCAGGTCTGCTCACAGACCTTCTGCTTCTTTGAGCCACGGAGAGCGTAGGGTAGTTAGAGGTCAGTCGTGCTTGACTACTTCTGCTGCTCGACATGTTACTCAGTATTGGGTACCAAAATCACTCTTGATTTACCCCTGTGCTGAGACTTTACTCTCTTGTTGACTCAGGTTCGCCGGGCAGGGAAGGGAAAGGTTTGGCTTGTAGACTTCGGGTGTTCACGACGCATGACCGGAGACTCCCGTTGGTTTTCTTCCCTTGCCCGTGCTCCAGGTGATGAGACAATCACCTTCGGAGATGCTTCATCTAGACGCGTCATCGCCAAAGGTACAATGCGTGTTAATGATTCTTTCATTCTGAAAGATGTTGCTTTGGTTAGTAAGCTGCAATATAATTTGCTTTCCGTTTCTCAGCTTACCGATGACGGTTTCGAGGTGAGCTTCAAGAAAAATGCTTGCAAAATTCTTGATTCTTCGGGTAGTCCGGTTTGCGGGATTTCTCATTTTGGGAGGATCTTTTGTGCTGATTTTTTTTAGTATTCTGGTGATCCTCTCAGGTGTTTAGTTGCTTCTGAGTCCGCGACCTCTCTTTCTGGCATAGGAGGCTTGGTCATATTGGATTTGACCATTTGACCAGAGTTAGTGGCCACGATCTCATTCGTGGTCTACCGAAACTCAAGATGGTCAAAGATCTTGTTTGCGCTCCATACCAGCACGGCAAGATGGTTGCCGCTTCTCACCCTCCGGTCACAGTTACTATGACCGATGCACCAGGACAGCTGCTCCACATGGACACAGTTGGACCAGCTCGAGTGCAGTCAGCGGGAGGGAAGTGGTATGTTCTTGTCGTGGTCGATGACTTCTCGAGGTATTCTTTGGTGTTTTTCTTAGCCTCGAAGGATGAGACGTTTTCACATTTCTGAGGTCTTTTCAGTAGGCTTTCTGTTGAGCTTTCGGGTGCCTTACGAGCGATCCGCAGTGACAATGGCACGGAGTTCAAGAATTCCTACTTCGAGAGTTTCTGTGGTGAGACAGGTGTAGAGCATCAGTTCTCCTCTCCGCACGTCCCACAGCAAAATGGCGTCGTGGAGAGAATGAATCGTACCTTGGTCAAGATGGCCAAGATGATGCTTGATGAGTACTCTACACCGCGGAAGTTTTAGGTTGAGGCTATAGCTACCGCGTGCCACGTCTCAAATCGAGTTTTTCTTCGGGCACACTTGCACCGCACTTTTTATGAGTTGAGATACGGGCGAAAGCCCAGTGTCTCTCATTTTCGTGTGTTTGGTTTCAAGTGCTTTATTTTGAAGTCCGGGAACCTAGACAAGTTCGAGTCACGTTCTTGTGATGGGATCTTCCTAGGTTACTTGACTTCTTCGCGGGCTTATAGGGTCTGGAACTGCGAGTCTAACAAAATGGTAGAGACCTGTGAGGTGACCTTTGACGAGGCCAGTCCGGGGACTAGGCCAGATATCTCAGGTTCTTTAGAGCAGTCCGAGACCATCTTTGTGGATGATGAGAATGATGGAGATGAGGGTTGTCTACCCGATCCAGTCCCTCATCCACCCCTTGAGGTGCCTTCTTCCACCGCACCTCGAGGTGATCAGCCTTTGCCTTCTGCTTCTTCTGGAGCTAGTGGCTCTGTTCCTGCCTCATCAGCTCACGAGGTAGAGGCCACTTCCTCTTCTCATCCTGGACCTCCTAGACATATCCAGAAAGCTCATCCTTTTGAGCAGATTATTGGAGACCTCTTCGAGCGTGTGACCCGCTCAAAATCTGGCTTATCTCAATTTTGTTTCCATTCTGCTTTCATTGCCTCATTTGAGCCCAAGGATGTTGATCATGCTCTTTCCGATGAGTCTTGGGTCAATGCCATGCATGAGGAATTAGAAAATTTTGAAAGAAACAAGGTCTGGTCGCTTGTTGAGGCCCCGCGAGGTCATAATGTCATTGGAACCAAGTGGGTGTTCAAGAACAAGCAGAGCGAGGATGGGGTGGTTATTCGAAATAAGGCTAGACTGGTAGCTCAGGGCTTTTCTCAGGTTGAGGGTCTTGATTTTGAGGAGACCTTTGCCCATGTAACTAGACTTGAGGCCATTAGAATTCTGCTTGCCTTTGCAGCTTCTAAAGGTTTCAAGCTCTACCAGATGGATGTCAAGAGTGCCTTCCTCAATGGCTTTATTGAGGAAGAGGTCTATGTCAGACAGCCTCCAGGTTTCGAGAACCCCAAATACCCAAACCATGTCTACAAGCTTTGTATGGACTTAAGCAAGCCCCTCGTGCTTGGTATGAGAGTCTTAAGTCCTATCTGTTGAGTCATGGTTTTGCGATGGTTAAAGTAGACAAGACATTGTTCATCCGCCGACATGGCATTGATCTTCTGCTCGTCCAAATCTATGTGGATGACATCATCTTTGGCAGCTCTTCTCATGCTCTCGTTTCACAGTTCTCGGATGTCATGAGCACCGAGTCTGAGATGAGCATGATGGGTGAGTTGACCTTCTTCCTTGGCTTCCAGATTAAGCAGACTCGGGAGGGTACTTTTCTGCATCAGGGCAAGTACACTCGTGACCTCCTAAGGTGTTTCGACATGAGTGATGCGAAGCCAGTGTCGACTCCTATGGCATCTTCTTCCACACTTGACCCAGATGAGGATGGCGAGCTAGTTGATCAGAAGGAGTATCGGAGTATGATCGGCTCCCTCTTGTACCTCACTGCCTCGAGACTGGACATACACTTCTCCGTGTGTCTTTGTGCTCGGTTTCAGGCTTCTCCTCGCGTATCGCACCGCCTAGCGGTGAAGCACATTCTTCGGTACCTTTGAGCTACCATTGACTATGGTATCTGCTACTCTTCCTCTTCCTATCTTTCCATGAGAGCCTACTCGGACGCAAACTTTGCCGGCTGTAGGATAGATAGGAAGAGCACCTCTGTCACCTGCCAATTTATTGGCACTTCTCTTTTTTCTTGGTCTTCGAGGAAGCAGTCCGGTGTTGCACAGTCCACCGCAGAGGCCGAGTACGTTGCTGCAGCCAGTTGCTGTAGCCAGGCACTTTGGATGGCTTCGACTCTGCGGGACTTTGGGTTAGTCATAGATAGTGTTCCACTTTTTTGTGATAACACTTCCGCGATTAACATTGCTAAGAACCTAGTGCAGCACTCTCGGACTAAGCATATTAATATCCGATATCACTTCCTTCGAGACCATGTGGAGAAGGGTGATATTGTGCTCCAGTTTGTGGAGAGTAACCACCAGTTGGCTGATATCTTTACCAAGCCATTGGATAGCTCTAGGTTTTCAGCTCTGCGGGGAGAGCTTGGGGTGGTCTGTCCTTATGGACTTTTGTGAGGGGGAGCTTTGTGCTTTACTGCTTTACTATATTAATTATGCTCGTGCTCCTTTCTGTTGCATTGCATTCGGGGTGCATTGGGTTAGTCCTTCTAGCATAGGTTAGAGTGGTTCTCTTGCCTAGCTGCTTAGACTTCTTGCTTTTATCTTGTGATTCCAGGATGCTGCTTGTTAGCTGTCTCTCTTCTCTCTAGGTTGAGCCTACTCACTTCTTGTGGGTTCTAGTGAGGGTTGGGCCACCCTCGGGTAGACAGAGTACGTGTTTGCTCCCTAGGTTGTTAGTAGACCAGCTGATAGTCCTAGAGTCATATGGGGTAGATAAGAGTCAATCTGAGCCATAATATCCTCTATATCTTGTCTATGCTTTAAGGACTGCCTGTTTTCTGATTTCTTTGCCAGCTTCTCGTTTTATTGCTTTGGTTCAGGGGGAGTTCATTTGGGAGTTTCTAGAACTTAATTTTGACATAACTCAACTTGAATTAAAAGTTGCATCACATGTTGAGGGGGAGCTGAATTTTCTTGCATTTTCAGCATTCTGCATTTGTAAATACATGGAGCCTTGATTATTATCCTTTCATGACATGTTTACATTGCTTTACATCCTGCCATGACTTGTGCTTCATTGCTAGATTGATCATGACTTCATATGTGTAAACTAAGTTTTGCCATGATAAGTTCATTAAAATTGCTCAACTTGAATTAAAACTTGTCATGCTAGCTCACGAGATTAGTCTTTCTTGAGTTATCCTTTTATGATTCATGCCATGTCAAATAGGCTGAGTTGAGCGTTGAATCTCTATTGAGCTTTAGATTGAGCTATGCTAGTTCTTAATGTTGCATAAGTTAGTACGACTTGTATAAATGCAAAAAGATCACTTTTGTGCGAAAAAAAACTGATCTCACCAACTCTTTCCCATGAGACGGCTTGCCATTGCACAAGGCATGAACTTAGGGGGAGTTTTGGATGACCAAGATCATCTCCTTAAGCTTCTTGCTTGGAGTGGTCGCATAAAGCTTGAGATCTAGCACATGATAAAAATATTGGTTGGAAACGACCATAAACTTTAAAAGTAAAATCTGTCAGTTGTGCTCACTTTGCTAAAAATTACAAGACTTACAAGTACGTGAACAAATGTATCATTCTAGAACTTGTAGCACTCTATATTGGCTCAACACTAGCTTCTTGGTTCCTCTTAGCTTATTGACATGGTTTGCATCATCCTTGGATACCTCTAGCTAGACTTTGATCATGGATGACTTGACATGCTCATAAATTGCACTAAATTTCAGATTGTCATCTATTTGGTTTAGCTGTCTTATATATATCTTGTCATGATCTAGATAGCATTCTATTGAGTTATGGCTTGATGTAATACCTCATGGTCATTTTGGATAATTCTCATGCCTCTAAATGCTTAGAATAAATCAACTTCAGTCATTTCAGCCATTTCATCTATTTCCATGATTTGTTCTCTTCCTTGCATCCTTGATGTGTTTATTGCCAAAAGAGGGAGACTAGTGGTAGAAAAAGCCATTTTGGGAGCTTTGAGCTAAACTTGTTCTTTCTTTTTTGCTCCTTGTGTCGACATGGTCATTAGCCTCATTTCCTTCCTTTGGACCATGTTTGACGTCTTTCTTGCATTTCAAACTCAACTTTGTGCTTTTTTGGGGTTTGTCTATATACTCATCAAGGGGGAGATTGAGAGACCATGTGGAGGTCACCACATGTTTGTGACGAGTAATTGACACTTGGTTCAGAAAGATTGAGTTTGATTTGGGTGTTTTCTGCGAAGTCATAGCTCTGTTTGAGCGTTTGGAAGACCTTACGACCACATTGGGCGTAGTCGTAGGTCACTGGGGTGGTTTACGACCACTAAGACCATGGTCGAAAGGCAGCAGCAAAGATTACGACCACGTTTGGTCGTGATCACAAGTCTCCGAGAGGTTTACGACCATGTTGGCCATGGTCGAACACTGGTACGACCACGTTGGCCATGGTCGAACGCTGCTACGACCACGTTGGCCATGGTCGAACGTTGCTACGACCACGTCGGTCGTGGTCGAAAACTTGGTTCGCAGTTTACGACCATGTTGTGTCGTTTACGACCACTCTGGTCATGGTCGAGCGCACTTACGACTACGTTGGTCGTGGTTGGAAGTCGTCAGTCGGAGCTACGACCGCAGCGGTCGAAAGTCGGCGCTCGAAGTTACGACCACGTTGAGTAGTCGTGGCTTACGACCACGTTATCGCAGGAAGCGGTCAGAAGCACTCGGGTGAAGTCGTAGCACGGTCGGTTGTGGTCGGAAGCCCATTCGATCACGTTATAGACTTAGGCTAAAAGTCGTAGCTTCTGTTGTCTGGTCGTATGGCTTCCAGAAGCAGTCGTATCAGCTAAGAATCGGTCGTAAAGTCTTATGAGAGGGTCGTAGATCGTGTGCATTAATGTTTATGTGATTTCGACCGGTCGTAATGTATGTACGACTGTGTGGAGTGTAGTTTGAGCTCTGTTTCTCTGATGCAGATGTTTGTACACATTGTGTTGTGCGGTGCTATATATGTTTTGCTTGTCTGTGATGGTTTCCGGGACTTTGAGACTAGTCGTGGTGAGGCATGGATGGTCGAGACTAGGCACGGGGGTGCTGAGGTCGTGAGCGGCCGGGAGATGCCAAAGACGACGAGGTCTGTAAGGTGGTTGCAAGCGTGATCGGCAAGACAGGAGGAAGCTTCCGGGAAGGCAGCGGAGTGGCATTTTGGAGAAATGCGGAAAGCTGCAAAGGGAAGCTGTGTCTCTGCCAATGCACAGGAGCTGTTGGCGCTAACGGGCAAAGCAGTGGAGCCGTTGTGTTTAACGGGTAAAGCACTGGAAGCTTGTTTTTGCTAGTGGGTAAAGCGAGTGGTAAAACCCGGTGTTAGGTGGGGGTTTACGGGTTCCCCCCGGTAGCAGAAGGCTATAAATAGAGAGGGTAGAGCTCGGGTGCTCGGTGAGATTCTGACTCCCGAGTTGCTCTGTTCTTCCTTGTTTATTTGTGAGTGTGTGGGTTCTCGGGATGGAGCAAGTGTGCTCATGTATCTTCTAGTTGGAGTGGCTGTAGAAACCTCCATTATCAATCATTCATCTCTCTTCCTCTATGTTGAGTTTTGGTTCTGTGAATTGTTTAATTGTTTGTTTGTGTTTTCTCAGCTTTATCCTTTCCCATGTATGTCTGAGATGATGGTTCTCATTTGTGCTCTGGCTTTCTTGATCTGAGCAAGTTCTTTGCTCGAGTTACCTTGCTTTCTTTCTGCTCTGAACTGGGATCCATACTCGAGACCATTTGGTCAGGTTCTTCCCGAGAGCAGAGATTTCGATCGGGTCCTTGTGCAAATGGCCGTGCGTCTCAAGTTACTCTGTTCCTTTTTGACCATGCCTTCTTGTTAGAGCACAGTCATGTTTAGAGTCTCTTAGCTATTTGTCTCAAGACTTTAATGTTATTCGCTTTTGAGTCTTGCCGGTCGTGCGCACTCTCTCTGTCTTCGGTCGTTACTGTGTTCTTTCTTTTGTCGATCGGCATTTCACTGTGAAGTCTCGACTGCTCTGAAACTGCTTCGGTCACAGCAGGGAGTCGTTCGACTACATAGTAAGCGAGCATTCATCTTCTGTCTTCATAGTTTCTGTAACTATTGGAGAAGAAGTTGGTGAGAATACTAGGGGGAGTTTTTGAAGGCATCATTCACCCCCCCCCTCTGTTGCCATTTCGGTCCTAAACCGTTTGTGATGAGGCGTCCAGTATAACCTTTTTTGTAGTAGTGAGTGGTCACTAAGTGAAAGAAAGAACTATCAAAGTGCAATGTCAATCTTGTGCTACTTTCTGCCCATGCGTCTCATTATCAATGTTCACCTAAAAACAGTAACAAAAACAAGGGTGAGTCCACGACTCCGCAAGTATACAACAGAATAATAAATTATTTTAAACATTGTATCAATATGAATGCTCAACATACAATATTATGATTATTTTATTTGTTAGTCAATTATCTACATCAACCATTTGACATCATCATCATTTAACCATAATCATGTGAGTATTATACGAAGCAAGTATAAACATGTGGATCGTTGTGGATAAACAGACATAATAAATTAGACGGTTCAGAAATTGTCTATTGTTGTGGGGGTGGCCCAACCCCCCCCCCCCCCCCCCCGCCCCCGTAACTGGGCCTTGCAACTGACCTAATATGTAATAGGTCCGATAGTGTAGAGGAATATACTCATGTAAATATACCAATATACCCTCATCCTTTATAAGTACTAAGGGGTAGAATGGGAAATCCCCATTCTACCCCACTCATGTATATAAATCCCCAAGAAGGGCAGGAGGAGGGACATCCTCTCATTCTGACCAACTCTCCCACAGATCTGGCTCTCCTCTTCCTCTTCTACGAGTCCCCTTCTTTACTATTTGGCCTATAGCCACAACATCTATGATGATAGTTTAGAACCATCTGTGATGACTCTTTGTATGATAGTGCAAAAGGAATCAAGCACTTTTAGGATCTAAAATGGAAAATGTCAGTAACAATAAGAAAACCAGGCTTGGATCACTGTGAGCCAACCCTCCAAAAGAGAGTATGGGTTGAGGTCCGATCCAAGTGACCGTACCAGGCGCCCACATCTTTGCCACATCAAATGGAATAAGATTCGTGAAGGGTCTGAGGTGGTATTCGGCTTCCTGACACTCTTGACAGTGCAAAACCTTTCGTAGTGTTGAAACCCTAGGACACTACCATATAAAGGCTCCAGATCGTATCTTTAGAGGAGAGTCGAAAAGATGAACAACAAGGGGGTCTATTTTCCATCCTCCCTCGTAGTCATTTCCACCAGCAGGCAGCAGCAAACAGATTCAACTCCCAAGTCGATTGTCTTTTCCTTCCTTCCTTGCGATCTAGTTACGAGCGTACGTTGGAAGAAAGATATACCTGCAGCGGTGCCTTCAAAGATGAGATAGCATCAAACAAGTCTTACAAATATCATAGATAACAAACATATAATGTAGATAAAAGAAATAAGGATTGCCTTTTGATCAAAGGATGAAGCTGAAGCAGATCTAGACTGAGTTCTTTTCGACTTTTAGCTGGCTTATGTTTGTACTATCTACAGTAACTAGCTTTTAAATGGTGTGTTTTCAAAGCGAGGTCAACAGGAAGATTGTAGTAGACAGTATACTGACTTTAGCTGTATCGACCAAAATTACATGCGACTATTTTCCTGTGCGTACGGTCAAAATTACATACGACTATTTTCCTGTACATACTACGTCTCGCGAACAGATAGAATTTAAATATTTAAATTATAAGTCATCTGTCTTAAAGAAACCACCCCTACCACTGGCAAACCTGGGGGGCGCGGTTGGAGAAAGGACCATGGCGCACCACTACAGAAAGACTAATAGTAGACGCCAAATCACAGACGGTTTTGTGAAACCGTCTGTAATGTACACTATTACAGACGGTTTTAATTTGAAGGCCGTCTGTGGTATTTGTGGCGGGAAAAAGGAGTATCACAGACGGTTCTTACCTCTGAACCGTCTGTGATACTGGAATATCATAGACGGTTTTTATTAAAAATCGTCTGTGATAATCTGGGATTATCACAGACGGTTTTTTATTAAAAACCGTCTGTGTTGTGTCGACTATCACAGACGGTTGTTGTTAAGAACCGTCTGTGAATGTTCACAGACGGTTGTTAACAAGAACCGTCTGTGATGTCCCTTTGTCTGTCATATTCTAGATTAGAGGTTAATATATAAGTACACATTGCTTCTAATAACTTAACTACAGAACTACTGAGACAAGAGATCACAAATTAAAGGCAAATTTATTAATTTCAATTAGAGGCAAATTTATTACAAAAGTCGCACATGTAAAGAGTTTCCCAGATTGTAATCTTTTGGGCTTCGTACGCTTCTTCTTCGACTTGCGGACTTGGAGGATCAGCCGCTAAATTCTCGAACGCCGTTAAGATTGCCCTTGTCCTCAGCACTTCCTCCTCCAGCCTGGGCAAATGATCAGCAGCATCCATAATGTCGTAGAGGATAGTATGAAAAGATTCCTCAGAATTTGCCGTATTTGCTTGATCGGCAAGGCTATCCATCAGTCTCTCCAATGTGTGTAGAGCTTCTTCCGCTTTGCGCACATTGTGGAGAAGAACCAGGGTGAGGGATGTTTCCCTTTCTTGAGCGGCAGCGAGACGCCTCCGTCGACGACGGATGATGAGGTCGAGCTGATGGATGCAAGAAAGTCGGGGAAGGAGAGCAGGACGTGTGCGGAGAAGCTGCTCCAGATGCAAATTGTTGGCCGCCTGTGTAAGGTTCCGGCCGAACAATTCATGATGAACAGATGATAGGAAGGAGATGATCACAAGAATAGTAGAATCCATATTGTACGTACGTAGAAGAGACCTAGATTAGGCGCGCATATTTAACCTTTAGCATCGTATACCCAAACATTAATGATATAGAAGCTTCGTATAACGATCGAGAGACGTTAATTAGACGATCGAAACACGAAGGGTTCTGGCAATCGAAACACGAAGCGTTCTGGCAATCGAAACACGCGCGAAGCATTAATGATATAGACGCTTCGTATAACGATCGAGAGACGTTAATTAGACGATCGAAACATGAAGCGTTCTGGCAATGGAAACACGCGTGAAGCGTTCTGGCATGAAGCTTACCACAGACGGTTTTTTTTATAAAAAACCGTCTGTGATAAGCTGGTTATCACAGATGGTTTTTAGTTAAAAACCGTCTGTGATAATGACTAAGGCATTTATTGCACTGCTCAGACCGCATCTGTCTTCATTTCGATCCAGATCTAGCCACTGCTGCGCACTTTTTCACTTGGGCGGAAGCTAGGCGATTTCAGGCCAGTTAATTTGGTGGGAAGAGGCAGAGATTGAGCTTTGAATTAAGATTCAGACTTTCCTGGTTGCTGTAGATATGGTTAGTAATGAAATTTATTTTTTCTTTAATTGCATTACAATTTAGGTCTAAGTAATCCATGAGTGGTTATTGAAGATGGTTAATTTGCAAAATTGTTGGTTATATAATAGCTGTTGTGTTTGCAATATGAATTGAGCTAGCAAATTAAGTCTCAATATAATAAAAGTGGCCGGTATATATGTAGTTATAATTAGTTAATCTAGATTTTAATACTAAGTTGTTATATATGTACGTAACGTAGGACCGAAGCTGGATGTATGCCGCGAGCCGTGTGAGTGAAGAGTACATTAATGGCGTTTCTGCTTTTATAAGAGCCGCCGAGGAGGATATGTTGAATAAGGGGGTGGAATATATGTGCTGTCCATGCACTGACTGCGAGAATATGAAGATGTTTAAGAACCGAGGACAAATTGAAGCGCACTTGATTCGGAGGGGTTTCAAAAAGGATTATACGTGTTGGACCAGTCATGGCGAAGTGAATGATCATATGCCGCCGGATGACATCGCCGGTGAAGTGAATGATATGCCCCCGGATGACATCGCCGGTGAAGTGAATGACATGCCGCCGGCTGATGTCGATTGTGGCTCGGATTCGGATAGGTTGCACGATGATAATCTGGATCAGATGCTTCGCGATGTAGAAGAGAACTATGATGAGAGAGAGTATGTTAAATTCCGTGGCTTGATGGAGGACTCAGAGAAACCTTTGTAAACGGGCTGCAAGTACACGAGGTTGTCGCCCGTGCTTGAACTGTTGAAATTGAAGGCAAGCAACGGTTGGTCCGACAAGAGTTTCACGGCGCTACTAGGTCTTTTAGCGGACATGCTTCCGGAGGGAAATGAGTTGCCTAAAAC
The DNA here is from genome assembly GCA_017311315.1 of Dendrocalamus latiflorus. Taxonomy (NCBI): domain Eukaryota; kingdom Viridiplantae; phylum Streptophyta; class Magnoliopsida; order Poales; family Poaceae; genus Dendrocalamus; species Dendrocalamus latiflorus. The sequence goes on from CM029620.1 coordinate 16,618,149, forward strand.
CACGTATAAAGCCAAGAAGGTTCTTTGTCCGTTGGGAATGGAAGTAGAAAGAATACAGGCATGCCCGAACGACTGTATCCTCTACCGTAAAGAGTATGCAAACATGCATGCATGTCCGGTGTGCAACGCATCCCGATACAAACGTAACAATCAATCAGATGATGGCGAGGGAACAGAGGCGAAGAAAGGACCTCCTACTAAGGTGGCATGGTATTTTCCTATAATTGCCCATTTGAAATGGTTTTTTGCAAATCCAAAGGAGGCAAAACTGCTGCGTTGGCACTCGAAGGAGCGCAAGAAGGATGGAATGATAAGACACCTTGCTGATTCCGCGCAGTGGAGAAACATCGATAGGAGTTTTGCAGAGTTCGGTGCAGAACCAAGGAATATAAGGTTTGGACTGAGTACAGATGGAATGAATCCTTTCAGTAGCATGAGCAGCCAGCATAGCACATGGCCCGTGACTCTCTGCATCTATAACCTTCCTCCTTGGTTGAGTATGAAGCGAAAGTACATTTTGCTGTCGATACTTATCCAAGGGCCAAAACAACCTGGGAATGATATCGATGTGTTCCTAGCACCGTTGGTGGAAGATCTAAAAGTGCTGCGGAATGAAGGGGTACAGGTATGGGATGCATACAACCGAGAGAACTTCACTCTGCGCTCCTTATTATTCTGCACCATAAATGATTATCCTGCCCTTGGTAACCTATCGGGCCATAGTACAAAAGGAGCCAAAGCTTGTACTCACTGTTTAGATGGTACCGAGAATGTGTGGCTGAGACACTCACGCAAAACCGTCTACATGCGTAACCGCTGGTTCCTTCGGAGGGCTCACCCATACCGCAAGATGAAGAAACAATTTGACGGAGAGAAGGAAGACGGTTCAACTCCAAGGCATTTAAGGGGACACGAGGTTTATGATATGGTTAAGGATTTAGATGTTGTCCTCGGAAAGGGACGTAAATTGAGGGCTCATGAGAAGAACACCTGGAAGAAGAGATCAATATTTTGGGACTTACCTTATTGGGAGTACCTAGATGTTCGGCACTGCATCGATGTCATGCACGTAGAAAAGAATGTGTGCGACAGCTTGATTGGTCTCTTACTGAACATCCGTGATAAAACAAAGGACGGTGTCAATGCACGGCTTGACTTGGCTGACATGGACATCAGGCCTGAGTTAGCACCGACAAGCACTGATAATGGACGAACGTACCTTCCCCCTGCGTGTTACACTCTGTCCAAGGTTGAGAAAACAGAACTGTGCCAGTGCTTACATGGTGTCAAAGTTCCGTCTGGTTACTTCGGCAACGTGAAGAAACTTGTTTCGATGCAAGATTTGAAGTTAAATGGCATGAAGTCTCATGATTGTCATGTGCTGATGACACCTTGAAATGTATTTCCCTCCTTCGTTTTTCGATATCATGGTCCATCTCATTGTTCACATTGTGTGGGAGATAAAAATGTGCGGGCCCGTATTCCTACGTAGCATGTACCCATTTGAGAGGTTCATGGGAATTCTCAAGTCCTACGTACGGAATCGTTCTCGGCCGGAGGGCAGCATCGTCGAAGGTTATGCAAGCGAAGAGGTTATTGAGTTTTGTGTCGATTATATGGCTCAGATTCAACCGATAGGTGTCCCTCAATCTCGTCATGAGGGGAGGCTGAAGGGTCTCGGAACTATCAGAAGGAAAGCAATCACTCCAGATATGTACACGTACACTCAAGCCCATTTCACGGTGTTGCAACACATGACTGAAGTGGCGCCTTATGTGGACCAGCACAAGGATGTGCTTCGGCAACAGAATCCAGAGCGGCCGGATGTTTGGATCATGAGACAACACAACCGTTGGTTCAACCAATGGTTGAAGGAGCAAATCGCTAGGAGCTCACCGAGTGAGACGCTGACATGGTTGGCAAAAGGGCCGACATTTACAGTTGTGACATGGCAAGGATATGACATAAATGGGTACACATTCTATACGCAGTCTCAGGACGTCAAGAGCACTAACCAGAACAGTGGTGTCCGCATAGATGCATTCAGTACCGATGGGTCGAGAAACTCGTACTATGGCTTCATAGAAGAGATTTGGGAGCTCGACTATGTGGTTTTCAAGATCCCCTTATTTCGCTGCCGTTGGGTGCATCTCCCACAGGTGAAGGTTGACAAGTACGGTGTCACGACCGTGGACCTCCAACGTGTCGGGTACAAAGACGAACCATTCGTACTCGCCAATCAAGTTGTTCAAGTTTTCTACGTAACCGACCCGGCAAATAAGAAACGCCATATAGTTCTTGATGGAAAAAGGAGAATTGTCGGAGTGGAGAATGTAGTGGACGCGGAGGAATACAATCAATTTGACGAGTTACCTCCTTTTGGAAATGGCATAAGGGTCGACGATGAACAACGTGACGAAACTAGTTACGTACGCATTGATCATGATGAAGGGCTAATTTTTAAAGGAAATAATTAAGCAAGTACAATAAGAATGTATATGTGAAAATGTGTGACAATTTTGAGATGTATATGTGAAAATGTGTGACAATTTTGAGACGTATATGTGAAAATGTGTGACAAAATGTATATGTGTATTGGTATTTATGTATATGTGATGTATATGTGTGATGTACATGTGATGGTTGATATGAATGCAGCTGGTTGGTGTTGTATATGAATGCAGCTGTTTGGTGGTGGATATGAATGCAGCTGTGGTTATTGGTGTTGTCTTAATAACTACAGTCGCAAAGGCTTATCACAGACGGTTCTAAACTTAGAACCGTCTGTGATAAATATCACAGACGGTTCTAAGTTTATAACCGTCTGTGATAGTATATAAACTTATAACTATCACAGACAGTTATAAACTTAGAACCGTCTGTGATATTTATCACAGACGGTTCTAAGTTTAGAACCGTCTGTGATAACCTCCCTATATATACCCTCTGGCTAGGGTTTTCCCTGTGTGCTGCGCAGTTATTCGATCTAGATCTAATTAAATCCCGAGCCCGTCGTCACCTCCGCCTCCCTGAACCCTCGTCGGCCGCCTCCATCGAGCCCGTCGCCGGCCGCCTCCCCCGACCCCGTCGCGGGTCGCCTCCCCCGAGCCCCTCGTCGAGCCCGTCGCCGGTCGCCTCCCCCGAGCCCCTCGTCGAGCCCGTCGCCGGCCGCCTCCCCCGAGCCCCTCGTCGAGCCCGTCGCCGGCCGCCTCCCCCGAGCCCCTCGTCGAGCCCGTCGCCAGTCGCCTCCCGCGAGCCCCTCGTCGAGCCCGTCGCCGGCCGCCTCCCCCAAGCCCCTCGTCGAGCCCGTCGCCGACCGCCTCCCCCGAGCCCCTCGTCGAGCCCCTCGCCGGCCACCTCCCCTCGATTACCGTCTGCATTGTGAGCACTTTCTGTGATGGACTAGGGTTTTGAGTATTGTGAGCAGTTTCTGTGATGGACTATGGTTTTGAGCATTGTTTACTGCAGTAGCTTAATTAGTTTGCTATTTAGTACATATTACATTGGTACATTGTTTATTGCAGTAGCTTAATTAGTTTGCTATTTGGTACATTGTTTACTGCAGTAGCTTAATTAGTTTGCTATTTGGTACATATTACATTGGTACATTGTTTATTGCAGTAGCTTAATTAGTTTGCTATTTGGTACATATTACATTGGTACATTGTTTACTGCAGTAGCTTAGTTTAATTTGCTATTTGGTACATACTACATTGGTACATTGTTTACTGCAGTTGCTTAATTAGTTTGCTATTTGGTACATATTACATTGGTACATTGTTTACTCCAGTAGCTTAGTTTAATTTGCTATTTGGTACATACTACATTGGTACATTGTTTATTGCAGTTGCTTAGTTTACATTGGTACGTATTACATTGCTTGTTGTGTTAGTATATAGTATATAGTATAGGCACATAACCCCTCTCTCTGTCCACATCACCCCTCCCTTCTCCCCCTTCCCTCTACTCCTCTCCTCTCTTCCTAACATTGAGCATCATGTTTCACTTTTCTTGCTTCCTCATCTTATCATGTTTCACTTTTCTTGCTTCCTCATTTAGTAGTGAGACGGCCAAGATTAATCTTGTGCAACCCTACAATTTGAGAGCACAAATTAACCAATCAAGGACCACTCTAGTGTATATGCCACATAGACCTTCAAGGGGCATGAAGTAAGTGACACACTCGAGTGTTCCCGTTCAATGAACCGGATACACTAGTTTGTGTCATTTGCTTCATAGAACTTTGTTTAGAGACCTTGTAGTAATAGTATATGCCGACTACTGCCGAGATGTGATGTCCACTCCCACAATCCATCTTTTTCCTTCTTAAATGCAAGGCAATTTTATTACAAAAGTGCAAAAAAAAGACATTCCCAGATTCTTCGTGAGCAGCCGACTTCTTTGGTGAGCGACTATCCATCTGCTTCTTCCCACTCCTTTTCTTCATCTCTGGTCTCTGGATCACGTACGCCAGTAGCGATGATTCTGAATCATCGCTACTGGCGTACATGATCCAGAAACCAGAGATGAAGAAAAGGAGTGGGAAGAAGCAGATGGATAGTCGCTCACCGAAGAAGTCGGCTATGTCGGCTGCTCACGAAGAATCTGGGAATGTCTTTTTTTGCACTTTTGTAATAAAATTGCCTTGAATTTTGCGGAAAAAAGAAGGATTGTCGGAGTGGAGAATGTTGTGGATGAGGTTCCTAGATAAAGAAATCTTGCGATTGTTGCAAAAGATACATGGACCATTTGGGTGGAAAGATGAAATATTTCGTCAGGCGCATGACTGCCAATTCGAAGCATAGCATAGCATCCGAGGCACATCCGAGGTCTACTGGTGTGTCTTGAGGAATCCCAAGAGCTGGTCTTCAGATGGAGCATAGCATCCGAGGCACATCCGAGACCTGCTGCTGTGTCTTGAGGAATGCCACATCTGAAGACCAGCTCTTGGCATTCCTCAACACACACCAGCAGACCACGGATGTGCCTCGGATGCTATGCTATGCTTTGAATTGGTAGTCATGCGCCTGACGAAACAGTTCATCTTTCCACCCAAATGCTCCATGTATCTAGCCAAAAAACAGCAAATGAAGCAAGTGACATACTCTAGTGTTCCTGTTCAATGAACCGGATACACTAGTTTAGGGACTTTGCTATTTGGTTTATAGTATTAGCAACTAAAGTAGGTGCTAAGATAGGCACATCACCCCCTCTACTCCTCTCCTCTCTTCCAATTCAATATGATCACTTTCTCATCTTATCTTAATAGACCCACAAAATGAGCAACATGTCACCCGCGCATTCTTCAACATCATCGCCGGAGGCGTCCGCTCCAACATCAAGACGCCAAGGAAGAGGGCTATCGAAGAAGCCTGAGGGCCAACAGACCATCACAGCGGTAAACGCATCTGGGGTCCCTTTCCTTCCTCAAAAAGCGGTAAACGCATTCTGAACCATGGTCGGAATAGTTGCACGAGAACGAATTGAGATCACAAACAATTCGTGGAAGAACGTGCCTGACACTCGGAAACGTGAGCTGTGGACCGAAATTTTGGCATCGTTCGAGTTCCCAGAAGAACACCTACACGCTGTGCAACGACAAACCTACCAAGCGGCGTGCAAAGCATGGAAGAACTTCAAGAACACGCTTGTCAGGAAATACGTGGAGACGGACGAAACGCCTGTTCATAAATACCCATTCCTGGAACCACAATGGGAAGAGTTCAAGGCGATGAAGACGTCCGAAGATTTCAAAAGTACAAGTGTGGCGCACAAGGCCCTCCAAGCAAAAAACACACACCCCCACAAACTTGGCACATCTGGGTATGCGGGTAAAATCCCGCAGTGGAGGAAGGAGGATGACCTGGCAGCTGCACAGGATATCGCCCCGCCGTTTTCCAATATCCCGGATGACCGCGCTCGAAATTGGATTAGAGCAAGGTCTTCTACAACGACATCGGGGGACGTCTCCTTTCGAAACCCTGCAGACCAGCAAGTGTCCCAGCACCTGGTAAGATATCGATAGAACTACGTAGCTTGTAATTACTCCACAACTTCGTACGAATTGAAATGACATTTTGTGCTCTTGCAGGAAGAGCTGAGTTTTGAATCTACCCTGGGATCATTCCAGGGAACAAGGGAGAATGATATGGTCTCCGTGGCCCTGGGAAACAAGGAGCACCCGGGTCGTACGAGAGGCCTTGGGCTTTACGTTCCTTGGAAACATGGTTTCCAAGATGACTCCGAGATGTATCGGCGTAGGAAGAGAAACAAAGCCGAGCGTGACGCACAGCTACGAGAAGAGATCAAGGAATCTCTTAGAGACGAGCTATTAGCTCAGATGGCTGATGTAATCAGAGATGAGGTGCGGAAACAGACAGAAAGTCAGCAGGCCGCTACTGCCGCTCCTGCGCTAGCTAGCCCGCACAACCATCCGAGTAGCTAGACAGAAAGTACATTGTACATTGTATTCTTTCTTTCCTTCCGAATGATTAATTTAACTTTTTCGAATAACGAAGGTCGTTCGTCACATAAGTTCAACAAACAAGTGGCTCGACGACAGCTGCCAAGCCCTTGAAACATGATCGCAATTTTCGGGTATTGGCTAGCTACACATTAATTAATCATATACAACACTTAGTAGTAATGCCACTTGATTTAACACATTCTATTTTTTGCAGTGCCACCAGCAGCAAGCGGGCAACACGTGTGGATACTACGTGTGCCACCATATGAGACTACTCCTCGATTCCAGCAAGATCTCCACTCCTAAGGTTTGTCAATCTTTTCACATTTATTTCATACATGTCAAGTTTTATATGTGCGCGCGTTGATATTCCTATCGACAGGCTACGCCCATCTCTACATCTGCATTGAAACAACCAGATTTTGCAAAAATTCGAGGAGAGTTCATTTGGTTTTTGTGGAGTAAAGTCGTAAGATCAGATGGAGAGTTCCACTGCCCAGAAGATTTTTTATTGTAATTCTAAGTGCAAATGCAGTGTAGATCTTTTACAATTGTGTATTTGTTAATGGAAATTTTATTTCGATTCAATGAATTGATTTGCGAAATGGATGCTTTATGTTTGTGAAATGAAGTGCCTTGTCAATTGGATGTTTTATATCTGTGAAATGAATTGAGATGTGAAATGTATCTGAAATGAAATGAGATGTGTGAATTGTATATGTTTTATGTCTGTGATTATCTGCTTGTTTCAGAGGGCATGGCTAGCATTTCCTGAGGCTAGCCAATAAACAGAAATATATTTAGGGGTTGAAGGGAATATCACAGACGGTTTTTGAGTAAAACCCGTCTGTGATAGCTGATAATCACAGACGGTTTTAACTCCAAAACCGTCTGTGATAATAAGTATCACAGACGGTTTTTAATTCAAAACCGTCTGTGATTATCAGCTATCACAGACGGTTTTGACTCAAAAACCGTCTGTGATACTTATTATCACAGACGGTTTTTGAGTCAAAACCGCCTGTGATTATCAGCTATCACAGACGAGTTTTACTCAAAAACCGTCTGTGATAGCTGATAATCACAGACGGTCCGAAAACCGTCTGTGATGACCTTCGATTATCACTGACCCATAAATACAAATGGTTCACAAAACCGTCTGTGATGACATTTTCGAACCGTCTGTGATGACCTTTTCTGTAGTAGTGGCGCAGCGAGATTGGGATGACGAATTGGGCCGGACGATGGGCTGAAGGACATCTGGCCCAGTTGCATCTTCTTAGCAAGTACAGTGATAATTGCTTGCTGGGCCGGGTAAACTCAACTAGCTAGATGTCGCTTGAGAGCTGCTAAATTTTTTTTTGCAGTTCGATTGAAAGCATTGGAGGAAATTGAAAAGAGCAAGCGCAAGGTTGTCAGGGTTTACAATAAAAAGGCTCGAGTCAAATTATTTCAGGTCGATGAGTTGGGGCTAGAGATAATCGCTTTAGCAAATGTTCTCCAACATGGGAAGGACCCTATCGAATCTATCGACTAATTCTTGGGAATTCATATATCTTGGAGACACTAAAAGGGACAGTGTTACCTAAGGCCATAGACGGAAGTACCTAAAAAAATATCATCCCAGTGTCTGAATCGATGCCTGAATTGATAAATCTGCATCGGGCTTAAAGCCGAGGATAAGATATCATAGATTGATTCACAAAGGACCGCCTGGTTATTTTATGGCCGATGGTACAACTTGTGAGTTTAGGTTCTTTCATCTGGTCATTTTCGTGCCAAAAAACCCAATGAAACTTCTTTCGGCTTTAGTTCTTTTTATTCATAAAGCCGATTGGGTTCTGAAGAGACTTGGTCCTTCTCATTTTTTGCTAATGTTAGGCTAAAATTGCTTATATATGCAAAATAAGAAATATTACAGGAAATTTGAAAAATGACTTTTCCATTCGAAATGGTCAAATAGCGTGATCAAGTCACAGTTTATAGAAACTTTGGGCTTTATGCCAAAGTTGAAAGGAAAAGAAAATTCCAAATTCTACTCTTCAAGGCTTCATAGGCTTTCTCGTCAGCTTCTGGAGGAGGAGGATCAGAAGCAGTTCCTTCAAAATTCTTCGAGATCTTGTTTGCTTCTTTGGCTTCTTAATCGGCTCGCTTCGGACCTAAGTCAGCTATAGGACAGGTATAGTAACAGAGAAGAGTGAATAATGCCTTTAAATTTTCCCTAAATATTCAACGATTCTTCACCTCAATAGCTATAAGAAACTACGAAAATTAAGAAACCAAAAATCTGAAAAATCATGATGCTATAATAAATTCATTTCAGTGAACAATAAAAACATCACTATTTCAAATATAAAAATCTACAAACTTGTCATCTATAAATAAAAAGAATTAAAACTTAAACTGAGACTAGATCATAATCTTATAAAGAGAAATACATGGCCGTATGTGTAGGAGACTCAGCATAAGGGAAACGAGAAGCATTCTAATAGGAATTAAACCAAATAATTTAGCTAAATAAAATATTCCTAATTTAATATATCAATCGTCTTGGGTGGTGCTCGGTTGGGCTGAATTATTGTGGCTTATGGCTAAATTTCACTGTAACTAGTTGAAATTACACTGTAGCTGACGGTGGCTTATTTGGCATAATTAAATTTAAAAAAATTAAAAATAGAAAAAAACGGATTAGCCCAACACGTGTAATGCAAACGAATACGAGAAAAAAAGACCGGTAAAAAAGCTCAAGAAATCCAAAAAATCAGAAAAGACGATTCTTTCATTAGTAAATTGACAACATCATCGCTTTAGCTATAAACATCATCATGATTATTCTACCATAACTATCATCATCATTCTATCACAAATTAACATGCGAGGGCGATGCAGCGGCGAGAGCTTAAGCAACGGCGGCCGGTGGATTCGGGAGAAGCCATTCAGCCATCGCCCTACTTTCCTCTATCCTCTGTTCTCCCCTCCCTCCCTCTCTCCCCCTCCCCCCTCTTGCTCCTTCCCAATCCACTGGGAAGCCACAAAATCAATGGGGGAGCCCACGAAATCTAACCGAGCAGCAGCCAGCAGGTCTACTCTACATGCATATATGCTCGATCTAGGAGTGGGGAGCGCAGGCTAGGGCCATAGGCAGGTAGGCCTACGCATGCCTGAGCATACTTTCTCACTGATTATGGCTCTTCCCAAAACTACCAAAACATAATCTTTAAGGTATGTGCGCTTAGGTTGGTCAATTGTTGCATATTTTATTCCCCCCAACGCAAACTTGGCTGTGTGCGTTGGATTTCAATCTTTATTTACTTGCTTTCTCTGTATATAAAGGGCATTCAGTATATGTCTCTCTGTGGTAAGCCACCTCCTGGAAACAAAGTCCCTTGTCACTTTGATCTACTTCTTAACTGAAGTATGTTCCGAGCCTTCAATCACCTACTTTTTCTATTCAGATTTAGTGTTTTAGTGTGCACATTTGTATTGACTACTAGATTGATAATAAGGTGTTGTAATGTTACTAACTTGTTATTATAATGGTATCATGGATAAAAAGGTTAAAGCACTAGCTTTATACTTCATCTTGATAAAATGATAGAGCAACACTAAATACATGTACTATGAATATGTGTTTGTGTCATATTTTGTTGCGGTAGTACTATGAATATGTGTTTGTGTTATTTTGTCTAATTTTAGATGTGAGGTTTGTAGCATGGAACTTTCACATGTATTGTGAAATGCAATTAAATGGATAGCTCTAGCTTGTAACCGAATCTGAATATTGATCACAAAGTCTAAACACTCTCACTCGTAATTTAAACTACTTGTGATCATTTGCTGATGGATTGCAGGTGGTCAGATTTTGTTGTATATTTGTAGGTACAATAAATGTGTTAATTCTTTGTAGCTGCTTGAGGGCTTAGGAGTCGAATTACCTTACTGGCTTCAGTTGGAAAAGTAGGAGTAGCTAGCACCCTAGAATTAACAACATCACATCCTATTCCGATTTCTAGTCTATGAGTAAAAAAATATCAATTCTTGGTTATCCTTTATGCTTTGAACTATATGTATGAAGATTAACAAAGGACTTGAGATTAGGTGCTAACCAACAATCCAGTATAGCGAAAGAAAGAGTTAGAGCAACTCCAGCAGGAGCCCTCAAAACAGGGCCCCTACTTTTCATTTGAGGGCTCCCCCTACTTTTGAGGGCCCTGTTTTTTGGACTGCACTCCAGCAGGAGCCCTCAAAACAGGGTCCCTACTTCTCAATTCCCTCTATTTCCTCACACACTATATGCATATGTATGGGACAAAAGGACAATACACAATAAAATATTTATGATTTCACAATGAGGGACAATATTTAAATTTATGAATTCAAATACGAATATTGAAATTTAAATTCAAGTTTGTTCCGAATTTAAATTGAAAGCACAAAGTTCATCACATAACATCAAATAAACTGAATTAACTAGTCATCAACCATACATAGTCCACTCCCATCAACTAAATTAACTAGTCATCAACCATACATAGAAATCAACATAAATATCCATAGAGCATGCATAGTAATAAACCAAAACAAACATCGATGTCTCAAATCTCTTCTCCACCACCAGACCCTCCACTGCCATCATTGTTACCACCCAAACCACTATTTAAGGCCGCCATCCTTTGTGCTGCAAGCTGAGCCCTCATTGCTATCACATATGCCTTTACATCGGGGTCCAATGTGTTGAGATCACAAAACATAATCTTCTGTTCTTGCTCCCACATCAACTTTCTCTCCTCATTTGCAACCTTGCGCTCCTCAATCGATGCCTTGCGCTCTTGCATCATCTTGGTCTCCTGCCATCTATCTTCTCTAATTTTTTCTTTTTCCATAAGCAATTTCTCAAGCATCCCTACATACTTAGATTCTTCCCCTCCCCTTTTCACCTTCTCCTTTGCTTGCTTCCTCCCCATAGGCCTTTTTGCACTAGGCATGGATGAGTCAGGAGTTTGGCTCTTGCCACTTTCATCTTCTTCCTGATCAGGAACATCAATTGGTGTTGAGTTGCTTGTCCTAGGCCTTTTGGAGGGCACAAGAGCCGTGAACTTAGGGCAATGCCTAACCTTCAACCAACAGTTATAGAAAGGGAAACCCTTCTTGTTTGGCTCCTTGTCTGCATATATAGTTTGTGCTTCCAACACCTGAAAGCAAAGACATGTGTGAGTCAGCATTTTTGATATATTAATGAATTAATTAATGCTAATGTTCAATATGAAAGGATTTCTTACATGTTCCTGGAAAGGCACACCACTAGGATGGCGACGCTCAACTTCTTCAAAATAGCCCTTAAACTTCTGCAACTCCTTGTAAATTATGCCCCACCGATGCTCAAGAGAGTTGGCAGTCCTGCTAGATTCAAATTTCTTGTTGGCATGGTAGTTATCATGAATTCGCTTCCAATATGCTGAACCAGGTTGCTCATTTGCAGTAATAGAATCCATGCTAATGTTCTCCCATGACTCACATAGCTGGAGATCCTCTTGCTGAGAGTAGTTGGCAGCACGGATTGACTTCTTTTTGGATGCACTACATTCACTAGCAATTGGTTGAGACACAATTGGTTGAGTGCCAATTGGTGAACTATCAATATTATCAATCTCAGCCTCCTCGAACATCATCCTTGACCACTGACCTCCTTGCGACATATCTCAAGCTGTGGAAACCACAATCAATTGACATCTAGTATTATATGACCTACAGATTCACTCACACACCAAGACTAATACTATATAGAGCAAAATGTGGAAAGCACATTCATTATTTGACAGTATTAACATTTTATGATTATATTCTAGTTTTGACATTTATGATTTCCTGAGTATATAGACTTAGACCAGTTTCATTCATTATCTGTATATTCTAGGTTTGACATTTTATGAGTATGTAGACTTAGACCTGCTTCATTCATTTGACAGTACATTCTAGGTTTGACATTTCTGATTTCCCTGCATGAAATGTATCACAATACTGTCACCTTATAAAAAATCACTGCAGAAAACTACAACTTAGCTCACAAACAAGTAAAGAATCCCATTGTCACACTTCTTCTATATTGTATTCCCTGACACTACAGTAATTGAAAATATGATCCTCAACAGAACCATGGCGCATCTGCATTGTGCCCTTGTGTAATGATGTATGTGTGCCAGAAGCAGCATGGCAGGCTATGCACTTAATCCACATTTAGCAGGAGCTGGTCATTTAACAATAACTAGCTAGCTACTGTCTACCATTATACATTTCACTGCCACCAGCATGAGTAGGATTTCAGTGTCCTGCATGTTCGATGTCATAAAACGCCAAGCGATTCCATCATCGATGTGCTTGCTCACTTCATTTTCCGCATCCAAATCAACTACACCAAACAAACTACACATATAAGCACCGGGTTGGGGTTTTGATTGAATACCTGGACGAGGCGGCCGCTGGGCGCACAACCCAGAGGCGGCGGCGGGAGAAGGACGAGGCGGCGGCGGGAAGCCCCCAAAGGTGACGAGGCGGCGGCGGGAGGGGCGGGGAGAAGGAGTGCGACGCGGCGATGAGCATGGAGGCGGTGGGAGGCTCGGGGTGGCGCGGCGCTCGGGGAGGGGCGGCGCTCGGAGGGCGGCAGCGCTCGGAGAAGAAGCTCGGCGAGGAGGCTGGCTCCGATGGCGTCGGTGAGGAAGCGCGGGTGGGGGGGGGGCGGCGCGGGTGGGGGGGGGGGCGGCGCTCGGGGGGTGGGGGGCGGCGGTTCGGCTTGTGGGATTGGAGAGGCGGCGGGGGATTTTGGCCCAGCGCGCGGGGAGAAATTTCACTGTGCGGGAAAAAACGGGAAAATGAGAGGCAGGGGAGGGCCCCTGGGAATGGGGGCTTGGAGGTCTGATTTGAGAGGCCTCTTATTTTTGAGAGCCAAGTAGGGGCCCTGTTGGAGTTGGGTTTTTTACCCTGACTCTCAAATTTGAGTTTTGAGGGCTCAAATAGGGGCCCTGCTGGAGTTGCTCTTAGACATGGCTTTCATGCAAGGAATTTAAGAGTTAAACAATGTCTTCCCTCATAGGTTTTTTTTCCCAATTGTGTGATGTTATATATAGCCAAAGATGTTAAATTTCCTGCTTATAGCGTCTTGGGATTAATTTTCTAGGTCCAACAGCCCCTATGTACAAATATAAGTCCTTTTGGCTTTTCATAGTGTCACTACTACAGAAAGCCTAATAGTAGACACCAAATCACAGACGGTTTTGTGAAACCATCTGTGATTTACACTATTACAGAACCGTCTGTGATACTAGAATATCACAGACGGTTTTATAATAAAAACCGTCTGTGATAATCTGGAATATCACAGATGGTTTTTATTATAAAACCGTATGTGATATTCTAGTATCACAGATGGTTTTATAATAAAAACCGTCTGTGATACGTTTCCCGCCTTGCAATCCCTCAAAATTTCATATTTTCCCGCTTAAGTCCGAGTATGGTTCAGTTTTGAGACACCTTCAGTAAAACGGGCATAACTTTTGCATACGGTGTCCGTTTTCGACGTTCTTGTGCTCGTTGGAAAGCTAACGACGAGCTTGATCCAAAAAAAATGACCGGCCTGAGCTAGTTGCCCTCCAAGACCCCGAAAATCGGCCATCTTTGGACCTAAACCTGCGTCGCAAGTTTTTAGTTTCTGTTTTTGCCCTTTTTCTTGGTTTTATTTTCGGAATTTGGATTTTTCTTAAACTGCAAAGTTGTAGATCTCATCGAAACCTTTCAAATGAGTATATATAAACTATATAAACATTTGCTATTTTATCTTTTCAGACTAGTTGTTTATATTGCATCGGTATATAAAATTTGTGCTCCAATTCACAGACGGTTCTATATATAGGGTTCATTCTATATATAGGGTTCATTCTATATATAGGGTTTGTGATATTCATTCATCACAGACGGTTCTATATATAGAACCGTCTGTGATAATCTGACCGCTGGGCCCATCGATCCTCAGCCCCACGAATCGTAGCTCCGCCTTTCCGTTCCCGCGCCAAAAATTTCGAATTCCCGCCTCTCCCTCCCTCTCCCTCCCCTATAAATATAACCAAAATCCAGCCTCTTTGCTGGTCTCCTCTTCCTTGCTGTCCTCTTCTTTGTTGTTCTTCTCCTCCTTGCTGTCCTCCTTCTTGCAGACGACGCAGAAGCATCTAGCTCGTGCCAACCGGGCAGACGCTCAATCAACGCCGACGATGGTGGTCGTCAAAGATATTCAGCTCATGCGTTGCATCAGGGGTGAGAAGGCATAGATGATCTTTGCTTGTTGTGTAACCTGCTCGTTGTTCTTGTTGTGTAACCTGCTCGTTGTTCTTGTTGTTCTTGTTGTATAACTTGCTCGTTGTTCTTGTTGTGTAACCTGCTCGTTGTTCTTGTTGTGTAACCTGCTCGTTGTTCTTGTTGTGTAACCTGCTCGTTGTTTTGAGATATTGTAATGGTATACTCTAATCTTAATAAAAATTGATGTTTTATGTTTGTGAAATGAATTGAGATGTGAATTGGATGTATACATGTACATGTTGATCTGCTTGTTTCAGAGGGCATGCCTAGCATTTCCTGAGGCTAGCCAATAAACAGAAATAGGTTTAGGAATAGAAGGGAATATCACAGACGATTTTTAACTAAAAACCGTCTGTGATATCTGATATCTGATAATCACATACGGTTTTTAATGAAAAACCGTCTGTGATATCTGATAATCACATACGGTTTTTAATGAAAAACCGTCTGTGATATCTCATAATCACAGACGGTTCGAAAACCGTCTGTCATAACTTCGATTATCACTGACCCATAAATACAGACGGTTCACAAAACCGTCTGTGATGACGTTTTCGAACCGTCTGTGATGACCTTTTCTGTAGTAGTGTGTCCAGTGTAAGACTTTGACTGTGGACTGTTCATATTGATTTGGACTGGGTACATTGGTATACCGTGCAGTAATTTCCTTGTAGAGATTAATGCCATTTAAAATTTCTTTCATCGAACATTAACTTTATGGGTCAATATTTTGTTTGAGTTAGTACATAATATCAGTTAGTACTAGGTGTGCCATCTGCACGTTGTTGCGGATCTGATTGGGTTCTCACTTAAGATTTTGTATTTAAAAAATCTCACAAATATGAGAATAAATGTTGCGATTTTTTCATTTCCATGTATTAAGGGTAATCACATGTAGAGTTATAATCGTACTTTTTATGAAACATAACAAAGTTTAAATATTTGAGACACATGCATATACATATATTCAGTCAAAGTACGTTGTCATGTTGTAGCAAGGTAGATATTGAGCAAGACTTACATTTAAATGCATCTCATTATGCAAACGTTTTGCAGTTCCGAAAAGGAAAACCCAACCTATTTATGAGAAGTGGTCAGACGTTTCCCTTCAAGTTGATGTTGAGTCGATGTATAAATCAAACCAAGCTCAAGTATCACGAGGCGCTTGTGCGAATGAACCGAATGTCGATAAACTGCTTCGAAAAGTTTATTTTGTTAAGCCATGTCGGCGAAGAAATCATTTTGCTTGTTTGTTTAGAAAAAACAATAAGTCATAAGTTAAAAAATAAACGGTGCCAAACTAGAACCAACAGATCTGGCTTAACAATGCAGAATGTGAATGGGTGACCACACATGCGTTCAAAGTTCAACATGTACATCTAGTCGAGTCATCATCTATATATTTCTAGTGTACTAATTAAGCTAGTTTGTCCATTTGTCATTCAAGTACTAGTATGAATAAGCTAATTAAAGGACTGAACTTTAATATCAGCCATACAAATGGCCGGCAGAGTTGAGGTGTTGTCATTTAACTTATTAATGTAAAATTTGTATTAGATGACATACATTCAAAAAGAATGTCACTATGTCAACATAAACAGATATAAATGTAGACAGAAATCAATACAGACATACTAATCAATATTTATATTTTGTATGGGAATCTAAATGAAGCTGCTTACATGTAATTGTCTTTCTATAGTCTTTCTTAATATGTCATTTCGATTACGTCCCCACAAACTTTATAAAACATGTTATGCCTACTTCTGCATTGCCACTTAGACTTCTTAACGTCATCCAGTTTCCAGGTCTGATCTTGATCAGCGCTTCAACAAGACAGCACTTTAACTGGACTGATCTAGGAATGCATCTAGCTAACACATGCAGAGAAATGGTACCATGCCAGATCATAACACGGGACTAAGTCGATCGAGTTGAAGGATATTTCTGCAAAACTATTTTTTTCTATTCAGTTCTAAAACTAAGGTGAATATAAGATTATACTCCAAAACACCATTCTTCTAGGCAAGTCATACTGCAAAACTATAACATTATAAAACAAGTTGCAAACTAGCTAAGATAAAATGATTTGATTTCTTTTTAGCAGTAATAAGAAAGTTAGCTCTTTTTCTAGACCATTCCTCTGCCAGGTGAGAAGGAAGATGATAGATACGTTCCTTAGAAGTCGTCTTCAACTTTCTTCCAGGAAAGCCTTTCACCGAGCGAGCAGCTAAGCGAGTTTATCCGCATCTGTTGTCGTTCAAGTAGGTCTTTGGTTGTAACTAGCTGAATAACAGTGCATTGCTACGAATTTTTAAAATTTATCATACTACATATTTTAAAACTCACAAGGAAGGAATTGATGGCGGCGCTGAGGAGGAGGCGTGGCACAAGGGTTCGGGGGAGAGAAAGAGGCGGCGGTTGCGGGACGTGGAGTGGTTGCGGGAGGTGAAGGATGCGGGGGGAGAAGAGGAGCGTGGCCCACGCGTCGGTCCGACCTTTTCTACGAAGAGTGCAAGAACTACCTACATGCATATCTGGATGACAGATTTTTGATCAGATGGCTGAGAAGAGAGGAGAGAAAACGGACCGACGGCCACCAACTCATATTTTTATAATTGTAAAGATAGTGTAGGCATAGGAGAAGACTGATTCCTAGCCTTTCTATTTACTAAGAGCAAGTACAATAGTATAGCCAACTACTAGCTATAATATTTGTCCATTTCATCTATAGCCTTCAAAAAAATAGTTCATACAATAAGGTAGCTATTACAATAACTATTTGGCCCCACGTGTAAGAGAGTGAAATGCATATTTTTACGTGCTATAGCTAGCTGTAATTTAGTAGCCAACTTCCTTCTCTCTCTTCCTTTCTCTCTCTGCCATGTAAGATTTTGTTGATATTATATTTGCTATAGCCTGCTGACTAAGCTTTATTGTACCTGCTCTAAGGTAAGGATGGGGTAAAGGGGGATCGGAGGAAGGTGAAAAGTTCAAGTTCATTCCTCCTTTAAGAGCAAGTACAATGGTGCTGACTAGGTCGCCTCTAGCGAAATCCACATCAACACAATCCTATGTGGAAGAGAGAGACAAGAGGAGAGAGAGGCAAGCTGCCCCTTAGGGCATCTCCAACAGTATGAGCTAGTTACTAGCTCTAAGACAACTTCTTCAATAGTACTAACTTTAGTATATAGCTCATAACATAAATAGCCTCACATGACACTCTCACATAATCTTGGAATGTGTGTATGAGACTAGCTCTTGATCAAGAGATAGCTTTTCTCTCTCTTCTATTAAAATATGAAATAATATGCTTAGAGCTAGCTCATAAGTCACTGTTGGAGATGCTCTTATATAAGAGGTGACCTCTAGCACATCATACGAGGAGAGAGAGACAAACTACCATTCATGCAAGAGATATATTTATGCAAGTATTAAATGTTTGAGTGCTTTAGTAGAGGTAACCTCTACTCAACTTATTGTATTAGCTACCTCCACATGAGCCACATGTACTCTTTTTGCTTATGTGGCTAGTCCTAGAGGTGGCAGCCACCTCTTCTATTGTACTTGCTCTAATTCCATCTCAGCCTATTCGTCACAGAATAACTTCTTTTATTCTACTCTATGTGATCTTACGGAGCCTGTTTGGATGATATGATTGGGGTATGATCTTCAAAAATATTCTCTTCAGGTGAACCAGCCTATCCTTCCTAGGTAGGGGACTTAATTACATGTTTGAATGGATACGGAGACACCTTTGGTGCTCCATCAATGCATCAATGCACTGTTTTGGTGCTCCATCAATATATAGGCGCGGCATCATGTGCACGCCTATATAGTACGTGGTTTGGGTACGTGGAAGAGTCATATCGTCCATATCACGTACTCAAAGCATACTGGGTATGTCACCAACGCCCAACCATATATAGTACATGCTTTGGGTACGTGGAAGAAGCTTGCTGGTTAGTGTCACATGGTGCTAATTAATGGATAGGCATCCCTAATTAATTGCAAGATATCATGCACGTACTATATATGGCTGGGGGGTTGGTGACATCATGTGCATGCCACAGTAGTTTTGGTTGCTAGGGGCCAGACATTACCAATGCCGTCCACGTGTGTAACGGGGCTGAGTCCTATCGTCCATGTCACGGAGAGGAGGCGTGTGGATCTGTATTTGTATTTGATAATTATCACGTCTACGTAGCGTTCCACAAAAGCCTCTATAAATAGATGGCATGCTGGTCTCGGTTTGCCACATCAATAGCAGCCGTTTCTCCTTGTTCCGTGAGAAAAAATCACATAGCTAGGAAGGAAGAGTATGGAAGGCAAAGGTTTTAAGAGTGTGCTTATCAGTGTACTCATACTGGGACTGGTTCTTGAGAATATCCAAGTGGATGCTAAGAGCTGCTGCCCATCCACAACAGCAAGAAATATATATAACGCTTGTCGTTTTGCGGGTGGCTCTAGGCCAAAATGTGCAAATTAAAGCTCTCTGGTTGCAAAATTCAAAAAGATCCAATATGCAAGCCCCCTAATGATCATCTCACCCTTTTCCCGCACTCTGGTAATTGAACCCATTCCTTTTATTATTTTGTCACAATCAAGAAATTCCATTTTAATATTAGATGCTTTGGCAGATGAAGCAGATGTCGTTGATTTTTGCAAGTTGGGATGTACGTCCTCCATGTGCAACAACATAAACGCTTGTAAGACAAATTTATTACCGTTTGCTAGCTTCTTACAACTTGCTCCTTAACAAAGGTTTTGCCTCTCATGCAAATTATTTTGGTGTCAGTTGTTGGCAGCGAGGAAGTGAATGATGCCATGGAACGCTGTAACAATGCATGCGACCGTTTCTGCACCAAGGATGTTGACACTCCCCTTGCTTAAGAAAGTGCATGCATGCATGGGGCCTTCCCATGGAAGCCAAGGCCATGTTGTTGTTTGGACATCGATAATTGGATTTCACATCCAAACCAGTGTGCCGTCTTATTTGCGTCTTTTTCTTCCTTTTTTTTCAATAATGGTGGCTTCGATGCCATCTTCTTTCGAGAATGTGCTCATCTATCTGTGCTGTATCCTTGGCTAATAAATTTCGTTGTCACGATTTGTGTTGTTATTTAGTTTCTATTTTCTTTTATGTGTTTCAAAGTAATATAGTCATAGTACTCCGGCTTAACAAAAACCTAAAATATCATCCACTACAATTGCTGTCAATTTAAACCATTAAACAAGTATTACCATCAGTTGTCCTTCAATTATAATTCCACAATATAACCATGAACATAATACTTCAACATTAAAGGAATGAATAATTGACACTAAGATGGACCAATATATGACCTCAGAAATGTGCTGAAACACTGGAATGCTAATGACAATAGCTGTAGAAGTGCATTAAAAGCTATATGACCACGAGATAACCCCAACTCAGTCTTTCTCTTAGCCCTCACACAAAAACTAATTGTTGGAACTAATATCGGTAAAACTGCACTAGTTAGGACACATCCTTATCAGTTAGGACTTGTCCTAACCATAATTGTCAATTCCATTCTAGAGGCTATTCTGGTTTGTCTATTGGTATGGAATGCGCTAGTACCAGTCCATTCTGATGTACCATTCTGTAATATAATATAAAATTTATATATTCATATGTATATAGAGAATTGTACTAATTAATTACCATGCTTCCTAATAAAAATTTTGAAGAAAAAGAAAAGCAAAGGCCGAAGGAGTTAGATGGCCAACCCAACAAGCCATATACTTCTCAATGACCCGAAGCCCACCCAACTTGGCTGACCCAACCAGCCATCTAAAAATCTGGCCCGACAGGGGCAACAGCTTCTAGTCATTGGTCGACCATGGCTGACAGCAACTTGGCCTCTCTTCTTGTGAAAGGAGTAGCCGGCATAGGCCAACCAATCCCTGATCAAGTTTTTGGTCGGTACCAGAATTGGTGGTATGCATAGTTCCGTTCAGAATGGCCAAAATCATCTGGAATGATTGGAATCGATCGGAATTCTAGCTGGTACGGAATGCAATCGCCTTTGCGCCGTTTTGTAGGCTGGGATGGAACATACCAGCCATTCTGGCCCGTACCGGAACATAATTGATAACTTTGGTCCTAACATGTATCGGCTAGTTCATTGTTCACAAGTCAGTGACCGGTGGGAAGAAAGTTCACAAGTCAAGTGCACTAAAATCTTTGAAGTCTGATGTATGTTGATGCAAATCTCAATAAAAATAGTACTGATTTGCAAAAATCTGGGGGATCAACGTGGCTCCGCCACCGGGTTTAAGCGTGCTTCGAATGCTTCTTACATGCACCGCTTTGAGATTTTGAACCTTCCATCCAACCAATTGAGACTAAGGGCATCTCCAATGGTTATAACTAGCAACTAACTATAAGGTTTCCACATCATTTATATAGTACACAGGGAAAAATTTTTCGTTTTGAAATTTATTTCGGAGGGTAACGAAAGAGGCGAAATGACCGAAATTTCGGTATTTCGGTGAAAATTTCGGTCAAACAATTCAAATGAAATTTGAATTTAAAATTTGGAAACTAAGGTTTAAAGGAAAGTGAAGTGCATCTGTTTCGGAAGTTGTCTTCTGGTCTGGTGGCAAAGGGCTTGCTTCAAGGAGGATTGGTCCTGGGTTCGATTCTAGTCTAACGCACTAATTTTATTTCTCGTTGTTTGTCTTTTATGTGGGACCCACATGTCAGAAATTATACAGTAAAATCCCGAAAAAATTGGTGTGGGAGGTGGGATTCGACCCCGGATCAGCTGGGCGCGCGAGGAGAAGACTGGCCATTGGGCTATAGGGGGATTTATAGATATTGAGGAGGTGTTGTATTCTTTATTAACCCTTTACAATTCAAACTTACACGAAATATTTGACCGCAATGAATTTTTTTCGTTTGGTAGCGAAAGTAACGAATTTTCCGAAATTTCGGCGAAATTTCGCCGAAATTGTGAACCCTGATAGTACACACTAAAGCTAGCATTCTAAAGAACTATCTATAAGGATAGCTATTTGATGCTTACATGCACACACAGAATTTATAGAGGCTGCCTCGTTTGGCGTTATAGACTAGTGCTTAAGAAAGAGCTGGCTCGATTTTTTTTGCATACTCTCTTTCCTTCACATAGGATATATGCTGATGTGTACATGCATATAGCTAGCTGACTCAGACCATTGGAGATGCCAGTAATCGAACTTAGGACTTGTCACAAACTTAGGTTTGCCATTAATCACTGGAACTAAACCAGTAAAGGTTGAACTTAATTACATCGTGAAGATATCGGGCCGCGCTTGCGCGTTAACCTCTCACGAGGTTGATCCATATCACAACTTACATCGTCAGACGAGCTACACTGGTACAACAGAAAAAAGAGAATCGTATCTATGCCTTGCAACATCAGGTCTAGCAACTGAAATACAAAGTTTAAACAAGTTTTCTAGCACATACATACGCTGTCTTGTCCCTGCCACCATTTTGGGCACACTTGTTGATGACCATACATGGATGCGTACATGAATACATGACTACGTACAACACTGATGAGCACGATATATGCTGTCCGAGACAGCCTAATTTGAAATTTTTGTATGGAACCCTAGTTTGAACTTTGAAGTGGCATAAATGTGGCGAGGAGCCAGTGGGCCTCAGTTTTTACACGATAACACGAACAGGCCAAATATAATCCTTCCTACCATGGGGCTCATCAGGGGCAGAACCAGTCCAAACTCAAACCAAGCTGGACCAGCTACTCTTGGGTCGATTTTTAGACTAGCTTTGTTTTTTTTTGTGATTTTTCATGAATTTTATATGGGTTTTGTTTGCCAGATCTCGGGTTACAGCCTAGGTAACCCGAGGCCTGGTTCCGCCATTGGGGCTCATAGAAAAATTCTCATTTGCACGTTCCTTCTCCTGCCTTCCTGGAGGCCCGGCCTGTCTGAAAAAAACAAGTATGCATGCATATTTCCCACCCACTTCCCTCGGGAACTTTTGGAGCAGCTAGCTAAAGTAAATTTGGAAAAAAGTAATTAATCTCTGATTGCAGCGTTAGCCTTAGCTTTCGATTGATCAATATCAATAACGATGGTAGAAATGAGAAGATGGTATGATCTTAATTAGCAAGGCAATAGGGAAGGGAAGAACGAAAGAATCGCAACGTTGATTCAACAAATTCAGATGAACAATCGGTCGAACTAAAGAAAAAGGTAGAGGATCCAAATGTACCATTTTTAGCATCTTGCCCTTTTCGATATAAAGGGTTTTGATTGACAATTTTCAAAGAAACTATGTTGTCACAAATAATTAATTAAAGAAAAACATGCAAAATCTCCCTGAGTATAATTCTTGCTAATGTGATGCGAAACGAATAACGGAAGGTAAAAGATCGGGCTAGCTTTTGCCCGGCGGCCGCGACGACGTACAACTGCAGCCGCCTTCTGTGGTACAGCTACAGGCGCCGGCCAGCGATGACTAAATTGGACATAACTACTTTTTTAGACTAAATTGGATATAGCTACTTGTAAATTGTTTTTTTAGCTACAGCGATGAAAGTATTATTGGAATTAGTAAAAAAATCATCGTAACTAATTTAAAAAACAGTCTGTGATAGTCGAGTATCACAGACGAGTTTTCTAAAAAACCGTCTAAGTTATCACAGATGGTGTGGGAGCCGTCTGTGACAACCAGCTATTATCACTGACACATAAATACAGACGATTCAGAAACCATCTGTGATGACGGTTTTGAACCGTCTGTGATAATACTGTAAGTAGTAGTGGCATAAAGAAGCTAGTGTTGTTCTGTTTTTTACTTGGTTAGATTAACATGGCCAGCAATACATACATGACGCATGCACGATAGTTGGAATTTTTCTATCAGTACACCATTTACTAGCTAGTCCTTGTCCTCGGTAGTTTGAACAAGATTGCATACATTACTTCTCTTTACCAATCAAAGTTAAGTCAATGATAAGAATAGAATCTTGGAATATGCTCTATCTTGCAGGCCTAGAAGGCATCGGTTAGATTTCTTATTCTGCATACTCAACATTACATGCATCTTTTAAACTCAACACGTTCTGCACGCAACAACACAAAATACTGAAACCAGACGGGTATATTGTATTCCGTTGACTTCATGAATTGCCAGTTAAAAAGTCATAATCATGCCAGGACATTTCTCTAAAAAACAGAAGAGGAAGAAGGAAAAAATTCCAGGCCTTTCATATTTGCTCACCCCTATTGATCAAATGCAAGCCATGACGAACGTGCCAAGGTGGGAATATGAAAACAGCATGCCGACTACCATGCAAACCTAAGGTTTGTATTTATGAGCGGGGATTATACCTAATCCCTTAGGATGAGAAGTGATTTTAGTTTAATTTCCCCGCCCACTTGAAGGAATACAGATCCCAAATCCCATTTCATCCAAATAAGCGCTAGGTGGACTATATATATATTGCATTTATCTTTATCTAGCCGCGCACACTACTACAGAAAGCCTAATACTAGACGGTCAATCACAGACGGTTTTGTCAAACCGTCTGTGATTGACACTAACACAGATGGTTTTAATTTGGACACCGTCTGTGTTAGTGGCGTCGGATAAAACGAGTATCACAGACGGTTCTTACCGATGAACCGTCTGTGATACTAAAGTATCAGTGATAATCTGGGATTATCACAGACGGTTTTTTATTAAAAACCGTCTGTGTGTAGACTATCACAGACGGTTGTTGTTAAGAACCGTCTGTTAATGTTCACAGATGGATTTTAACAAGAACCGTCTGTGATGTACCTTTGTCTGTCATATTCTGTTCATGATCAGAGGTTAATATATAAGTACACATTGCTTCTAATAACTTAACTACAGAACTACTGAGACAAGAGATCACACATTAAAGGCAAATTTATTAGTTTCAATTCGAGGCAAATTTACTACAAAAGTCGCACAGGTAAAGAGTTTCCCAGATTGTAATCTTTTGGGCTTCGTACGCTTCTTCTTCGACTTTGGGACTTGGAGGATCAGCCACTGACTTCTCGAACGCCGTTAAGATTGTCCTTGTCCTCAGCACTTCCTCCTCCAGCCTGGGCAAATAATCAGTAGCATAGCCCATAATGTCGTAGAGGTATGCATGGGCAGATTCCTCAGAATCTGCCGTTTCTGCTTGATCGGCAAGGCTATCCATCAGTCTCTCCAATGCGTGTAGAGATTCTTCCGCTTTGCGCACATTGTGGAGAAGAACCAGGGTAAGGGCTGTTTCCCTTTCTTGAGCGGCAGCGAGACGCCTCCGTCGACGGCGGATGATCCCTAATCCCATTTCATCCAAATAAGCGCTAAGGTGGACTATATATATATATATATATATATATATATATATATATATATATATATATATATATATATATATATATATATATATATATATATATATATATATATATATTGCATTTATCTTTATCTAGCCGCACTGCATAAAGAAAATCGTTTAAACCTTGTACATATGAGGACAGCTATAGCCATCATGTGGTAGGCACAATCAGACAAGCTAGCTACCCTTGGATGATAGGACACCATTCTTCCCATATATTTTGTTGGTATTTACTTGGTTGTCTGCAAATGAGTTTCATATATCTTACAAAAGTTGATGTACTAATTTTTATATATTATATTAGTTTTTTAAATCAAGAAATATTATATTAGTTCCCTAAAAATAAATTTTGTATTAGTTTATATACTTATACAAATGAAACATCTGCGATATCTTGGGTGTTGTTAGGTGTTACATAACATTCCAGCTAGCTATACCCAGGAGACTGTACATGCATGTTACCATAAAAACACTGTACTTTCTTAACAACATATGTATGTTTTGAACTAAACATGTCACATTTGTTTTGTGTAACAATCAGGCTACACCAAGCATAGAGCATACCCTGAAACTTGAGTCAATAATCCAACTTTCTAACATTTGATCACTAATATGCTACCACCAATACATTAATGTATTTATACATTGAAATCTTTTTAAAATTTTGACAGAATTACACACAAAACTATGATTGAGCACAGGACATCAAATTTTTCAGTAAAAGTTTTGTGCTAATTTTATCATATAGTATGGCTAAGCATTGTGTAAAACATACAGTAAGTATCTTGGTCATAATATGTAGGTCGATAAGTATCACAGACGTTTTTTTTATTAAAAACCGTCTGTGATAATCAACAACATTATTAAAAATGTCTAAAATTTGTGAGATGAAGCAGCAGTAGCAGCTCAAATGGGTATGTTGTTAACTGCACCCACATAGGGATTCAGATTTCAGCCGAAATTTTACGATTTTCGTCGAAATTAGGTTTTCTCGGCGTCCTAGCTTGTACACCGTAGTAATTATTTAACACTTGATCAAGCACAGTCACTAACCAACCATTAGAGGACTAGTCGAAACGGTGGCCGGAGCTTCCCATCATGTACGCAAGACGATGGCGACGGCAACTGATCGATTTCCTAACTGATCCTGGGGATTAAATCTAAAGGCGAGCTGATCATCTAAACCTGAAGGGAGTATTTTTAACCGAAAATGCCACATAATATAGTTTTTTCAGCCATATATTCACCACTAAACACAAAGAGAGAGTAAGCAACCAATGTGGGCATTGAAAATTTTCCAGACCATCCTTCACAAAAATTTCCAAGACACATCATGGAATTCCAGACTAGGTTTTAATCACCACCCCTAATAATACCACTACTATGACTACAAACAGAACACCTCACTCAACCAATAACCTCTCTCACACATTGACCAATAGTTTAGAGAGAGTTCGAGCAATTGGTAGTTGCAATCCTAAGATTTACCCAACACAAGAGGTTTGGGGATTAAATTTCGAAAGATCAACGAATAATCCACTCTAATTAGTGTGAATTGAACTCTAGCCCTTGGCTAGAAAACCCGAGAGCTGCAGGAGGAAGACTTCTCCAAATATGCTGACAATGTCAAACCAAATCAACCGCGATATTCAGAAATGGATGTGAGCAACAAATCCAGGCTTGCTTGATTAACTATTTATTTGCTTACTAATTCAAGGAGAACGTTAGCAACTAAGTATTTGTTGAGCTTGCTTGTCAATTCAAGGAGGTTAGTGCATGGCTGCTTGCTTTGAGTAGTCATATACTACGTATGGTCTGCACCTACCACAGTACACGTCAGCAATCAGCATGGGCCACATATCATTATTTTCTGATTCCTATGGAAATTGGCTCGGCACTGGGTTCATGTCTACTTTACACAAAATCAACAACATTATTAAAAATGTCTAAAATTTGTGAGATGAAGCAGCAGTAGCAGCTCAAATGGGTAAGTTGTTAACTGCACCCACATAGGGATTCAGATTTCAGCCGAAATTTTATGATTTTCGTCGAAATTAGGTTTGACGGCGTGGGCCAAGAAAAGCCCAATTCGGCCAAATTTTTCGGCCCATGTTTGAATATCTCAGCCCATGCGGACACCACACACACTCGGACCAGGAAAGGAAGTAAGCCACAGGGCCATAGCCTAAGTGCGTAACACCAACAACCACCATGGCCATGCTCAGGGCATCCCCGCCCCTCCCCCGACCCCTCCCCTGCTCCTTCTTCTCCTCCTCTTCCTCCTTCCAATCCAAGAGACCCTCCAGAGGCAGAATCGCTGCAGCAGCACTCGCAAGAATCCCTCCCAAGACCAGCTACCATGGCCGCTCTCTTACTTTTCCACGAAGGAGGAGGTTGGTGTGGCTGGCGGTGGGGAGGAGGGGAAAGAGGAGGAGCTCGACCTGGTGAGGGATTCTGGGTGGGAAGTGTGGCTGATGGGGCGGGTCGACGAGGAGATGCGGCGGGTGGTGCTCGTCCAGGCCGAGGCGGACTTGGTGCCGGCCGCAATGGAGGGGCAAGAGGCGTCATCTATAGCAAGGGGGGAGTGGAGGTAGTGTCGGTGGCAAAGAAGGAGGGGGAGGCAACGCCTGCGGCAAGGGGGAGGTGGAGGCGGCGTCGGTGGCGAAGGAGGAGGGGGAGGTGCCACCTACGGCAAGAGATTTCCGAAACTAATTCAATTTCTTGAATTCAAAGTGTACATTCAAATTTTTCGACCAAAATTATCCAAAAACATTTTCCATAATTCGTCATGGTATTCCAGACTAGGTTTCAATCACCACCCCTAATAATACCACTACAATGGCATGATATACAATCACAAACAGAACACCTCACCATACATATGCATACATACCACATATTACAGTTTTTTCAGCCATATATTCACCACCAAACACAAAGAGAGAGTTAGCAACCAATGTGGGCATTGAAAATTTTCCAGACCATCCTTCACAAAAATTTCCAAGACACATCATGGAATTCCAGACTAGGTTTTAATCACCACCCCTAATAATACCACTACTATGACTACAAACAGAACACCTCACCATGCATACATATGTGGTTTGCCTTAGTTAATCGACTCATCAATCATCCTAGCTTGTACACCCAACTAATTAATTAGCTACTAACCAACAGCTAGCTAGAGGACTAGCCGAAACGGTGGCCGGGGCTTCCCATCAGGTACGCAAGTACACGGCGACGGCAATTGATTTCCTAACTGATCCTGGGGATTACATCTAATGGCGAGGTGATCTAAGCCGGGCCAGGGGATAAGCATCCGATTAGGGGAGAAAATAGCAATAGATTTTCATCCTCTATAAATAGATGGCGTGCAGGCCTGGGTTTGCAGGCCAATTCAATAGCAGTCGTCTAGATCTCCTTGTTCCGTGAGAAAAAAAGAAAAATCACATAGCTAGGAAGAGTATGGAAGGCCAAGGTTTTAAGAGTGTGCTTATCGGTGTACTCATACTGGGTCTAGTTCTTGAGAATACCCAAGTGGATGCTAAGAGCTGCTGCCCATCCACAGCAGCAAGAAATATATATAACGCTTGCCGTTTGGCGGGTAGACCTAGGCCAATCTGTGCAAGGGTCTCTGGTTGCAAAATTGTTTCCGGGAAATGCAAGCCCCCTTTTGATCATCTCACCCTTTTCCCACACACTGGTAAAATGAACCCATTCTTTTTATTGTTTTCTCACAATCAAGAAATTCCATTTTAATATTAGACGTTTTGGCAGATGAAGCAGATGTCGTTGACTTTTGCATGTTGGGATGTACGTCCTCCGTGTGCCGCAACATAAACGCTTGTAAGACAAATTTTTTTACCGTTTGCTAGCTTCCTACAACTTGCTCCTTAACAAAGGTTCGTTTTGCCTCTAATGCAAACTGTTTTGGTGTCAGTTGTTGGCAGCGAGGAAGTGAATGATGCCGCGGAACGTTGTAACATTGCATGCGACCGTTTCTGCACCAAGGATGTTGACACTCCCACGGTTGTTGCTTAAGAAAGTGCATGCATGGGGACTCCACATGGAAGCCAAGGCCATGTTGTTGTTTGGACTTCAATAATTGGATATCACATCCAAACCAGTGTGCCATCTTATTTTCGTCTTTTTCTTTCTTTTTTCCAATAAGGGTGGCTGCGATGCCATTTTCTTTCGAGAATGTGCTCGTCTAGCAATGTTTTATCCTTGGCTAATAGACTCCGTTGTGATCATTTGTGTCGTTATTTAGTTTCTATTTTCTTTTATGTTTTTTCAAAGTAATATAGTTATAACACCCTGGCTTAAGAAGAACATCAAATGTCATCCATAACTATAATTGCTATCAATTTAAACCATTAAACAAGTATTACCATCAGTTGGCCTTCAATTACAATTCCACAGCATAACCATAAACATAACACTTCAACATTAAAGGAATCAATAATTGACATTAAGATGGACCAATAATAGATGTAACCAAAGAAAACATGTCAAATAGCAACAATATAAAACCAATAAGTGCTAAATGTAATCACTATTGATCTAAGAGTTGCATCACTACTACATAAAGGGTTATCACAGACGGTTCTAAACCCTCATCACAGACGGGTTTTGAACTGTCTAATTTTTTGTATCTGTGATAACAGGCGGTTATGACAGATTGTTTGTGAACTATCTATGATAAATCATAACATAGACAGTTGGTATAAAGAACCATCTGTGAAGGCATACTATCACAGATGGCTTCTTCCAAAAACCGTCTATGATATGTCGCCCATCACATACGGTTCTACGTACCAATCGTTTTGTGATAATTGGTGATGCCCTAGATGTTGTCGCGCAGAACCTTCCAATAGTGCTTCATGCTACCCTTGCCGAGCCCCTTCCCTCCCTTGCCGCGTCGATTGGTTTTGGCCAAAACAAGTGGCATGCATGCCATGGATCAGCTTCACGATGCAATAGTTCTGCTCTTGGAGCCATGCTTAATAAAATAGCCACAACTTTTGCATACGAACTCCGTTATTGATGTTCCTAGACTCGTTTCAAAGCAATACTATGATTATTTTATTCGTTAGCCAATTAGCTACATCAACCATTTGACATCATCATCATTTAACCATAATCATTGTCATTTAACCATAATAATGTGAGTATTATAAGAAGCAAGTATAAACATGTGAATCATTGTGGCAAGTATTTATTTAAAATAAATAGAAAGACCAAACCACTCGTGTACCATACTACCATGCACTTGCCTTTTCTAGTTGCAAGGAACAGGTTGATTCGAAGATGACACCAACCCCGACGCTACTCCTTCTACAGTAAAGACCCAATCTCAATAACAAACCACAGTAGTACAAGAACAATAATTTAACAACATCGCACCCAATTCCGTAATACTCCCTTTTCACCGTGATAGTCTAGTCACCCCTGCTATCTCAGTACTAAAAATAGAATAGCCTTCAACTCATATGTGCTAATGTGGTTGGCTTGGAGGTTGTCCCTGTCCTGGTAGAACACTTTGGTCGTCTGATTGTCAGTAACCTCTGGATTGAGCATTACCGGTGCATCGTAGCCTAATGGTAAGATCAGACTCATCCAAGTTATGGTCATCCATCATGTAAAGATGCCAATTCAACTTTGTTAGTTTGTGTTATAGAGTTATGTGTTTGGAGTTAGTGTTGTTGTCTGGAGAGGTCTCTGAGCGTAGTTCACTCCTAAGTCACTCTAATTTCTAATGCTTACATTAGATTTCCCTATGTCGCTACTACTGCCATAACAGGACAGCACACATATAACTACTTAGATGCAACAATTTAAATGCAGAAAGGCATCTAAATACTATAGAAATTAAGTATTAACAACCGAACAACCTAAAATGAATACAATTACACTAATAATGCAACATACTATGAAAGCAATATTAAATCAATGTACTACTACATGTGACCGCTATTTAATAAATTTGCTTAAGGACTCTGCTTGGCTTTTCACGATAATGCCCCAAATCGCCAGCATAAACATTCGTCTTTTCATGATCAAGTAAGTCCTCCAATTAATCACATGAATGCACCTAGATCCCTAATCTAACATTGCGTTGAATTGAGCAAAACCTATGAATAGTTATCGGTTAGACCTAGAAATAGCATAAGCAACTAGTGTTGTCACCACTAGCCATTTTTAGAGATCAATGGAAAAAGACCAATCTATAAAGTACTACAATCAAACTACAATCCAGTAGGCAAGGTCAACTAGAACTATCTAATCAACACAATTAAAATGACTAGCTAAAATGATCTAAAATATATAAATAGATTGGAATTAAACACATTGCACAATTAGGCAATTCAACATACTAGAATTAGAAGATGGTAACAAACTAGAATGACCAACTCGAAGACAATTAAAGAGTAACAAGGCAAAGAGCTCGAAGATAATTAATTTACAAATTAAGTTGAAGTCACACCTCCAGAACCTTGGGTACTAATTAGGACCATCAATAATTATAGTCCAATTAGATCCACCTCTAATTAGATAGCCTAATTAGAACCCTCACTAATCCCTAGACTAACCCTATTTCTAATTGCTATAAAGCCGTGACTGACGAACTCGATGATTGGATGCTTCAAAGGGCATCCCTAGTGTCCTTTTTATAGCCCAAGTGGCTAAGGGGTCAAGGCTTAGATTTGGTAGAGCTAGAAACAACCTATATGGCATCTTGAAATCAGACTTTCATTTGAAATTTGAGTTGGTTTTCACTTGCAACGAATATTCCAAAGGCCATATATCTCTTGTCTGAGCTCCAACTAGGTGTTTGAAGGCACTAAATTGTAGACCATGATACATGTACAACATCTTAAAATGGATCGATCTCTGAAATGCTATCATCGTGATCAAAATTGCATAGAAGTTGTGTAGTCTATCTTTTGGGGCCCATAACTCCCACATATGATCTTCAAATGGATTCTGCTAGTATCATATTTTTTATTACTCAATGAGATCTACAACTATCTAGTTATGAGATTTTCCATTTAAAGTCATTTCGAATGACAAAACCACGTTACCATATCATGTAAAGAAATCCCATCCATATTGGCCCACTGAATATGGAATCTCTCAATTTCCTTATATATTTGGCCTTCCTTTCTTTAAGACTTGCATCAAATCATCTAGACATAAGATAATTTGTTTCCCTTCACATATGTTGAAGACATAAGAAAACATCATTGTATGCACATGGTTATCCTCCACTTAGTTGTTGAAGAGGAGTCTACACCTTTGTTTGTTGAGGAGTACTACGAGGATAATGACAACAAGGTGTCACTGTCTAGTCAATTGCCTATGGCAAGAGTTTTCATATTTCCATATTCGGGTCCCGACAAGAGGCTTTGTGTCATTCCTCGAAAAACTCATTAGTTTCTAGGTGTCTGTGAGTATCCACAACATGGTGGTCTTTGTTAACATGGTTGCATCAGAGATTGTGTGCTCTTCTAGCCGATCTAGGAACACACATGCTTCTCCTCATCGACCTCTAGATGAACGGTAGAAGTATGTCGGAACCCGGAGTAACAACTTCTGGATCCTCTGTGTAAATCGCACTAGTCCAGGATCAGCTAGTGCACACAGTACAACAAAGATAAATACCAAGCACAAATGACTTCATATATTAAATAAAGAGTACGACCTTATGGCCAAGTCTTACATCAACGCCCATTAGCAAAATAAATAAAGCAAAGATCTGCGGAAGCAAACTGATAAATAGCGAAGCCCAAGCCTGCCCACAGGCAAACGACTGTAAGACGCGGCCTACTCGTCCAGATCTTCACCGTAGTCGACATCATCCTTCTCTGTAGGGAGGGTGTAAGGTGAGTACAAACTTGTACTCCGCAAATCACACGGAGAAATGCAACATAATGATAAAGGCTTCAATGGAAGGCTTATAGGGTTAGTTTGCATAAAACAACATTTAATGAAATATGATAGATAGATTGAAATTGCTGAATTTAATACAGTAAGTAAAAACAATACTTGTAATTAAAAATAATACCGTCAGTGCAGGCTTCGACCAAACACCAACCTATCCACGGGCATCCCACCCTGTACCATCTTTTCCAAAAGATCACGTATGGATTCCTTCCATCCACACGTTTCCAAACACTCGTGGATTCCATCCATCCACAAGCTTCCAATCTCTCATGGGTTCCATCCATCCACAAGGTTCACTTCTCATGGATTCCATCCATCCATAAGGTTTTCACAAACATTTTTGAAAAACAAAATCTAATCCATGAAAAACTTTTACTCAGCATGCCCATGACCGTGGGCACGGCTATCCAGGATAGATTATACACTCTGCAGAGGTTGTACAGCTTTACCCACAAGACACGATCATCCTTTTTGCCACGCGAGTTACACACTTCCTTAGGTGTGCGGCAAGGAGTCGTGACAAGGCCTTTACAATGCAAAGCCTTCAACCTGGCCAAGCCAACTCTAAGGTTTCACCCCTGTAAGGAATCCACCAGACCGGGACCCCTCTTGAGCCTGAGTGAGACTTCTCATAGCTACAACCACGCTCACCCAAGTGGGACTTCACATGGCACCAACCACGCCCACCTTTGTAACATCCCAATTAGGGAGCTAGTGTAATTTCAAAAATCTTAAATCCTTTAATCGTTTTTCTAGTGCTTCTCAAAAAGATTTTGGCAAAGTTCAAATCTCTCGAGTTGGATTTCTTGCCAAGGGCCCAATTGATAAAAATCAAAACTTTGGAATGAAAAACCGAGAGTGAAAATTTTAAAATTTAGAAGACCCTAATTCCCTTGAAGTCTTGAATTTGAATCTAAAAATCTGAATTTTCGGATATTCAAAACCAAGAGCAGGAACTAAAATCAATCCTTTTCATTTAATGTTCATGTCCAAAAATTTAAATTCTGAAATTCAAGGATTATCTCTCAAAATCCGTCAATCTTAACATTTAATTATTGAATCTGAAAATTTGAACCCAGTATTTAAATTTAAAATCTACTCGTAAAACCAGGTCTGAAATCCCCAAAATTTTCTTTGGGCTCAACCCATTTCTTTTATCCCTGGCCTCTTTTCTTTTTTTTTTCCGGCCGGTCCCTTTTTCTCGGTCCAGCCGGCCTGTTCGACCGCCCCTTCTTTCCTCTGGCCCAGACCGCGTTCTTCTTCCTCCTCCCTCGTTTCCTCCTCCTCCGCCCACAGCTCCTGGCGCTCACCGGCCCAGCCCGCGCAGCCACTCCGCCCCCGGTCCCCCCCCCCCCCGTCACCTCTGCACCAATAGCCCTACCACCGGCCTAGCCACCGCGCCACTCCCCTACGAACGCGCGCCCATGCCGCCGCCGTACGCACCGCCATGCCGTCGTACTCCTCGCCATGCCTCTGGACGCGCAGCACCATGCCGACGGTACTCCCTTGAGCGCTCGTTCGCCTATAAAGAGCTCCAGAGCCTCTCTCCCCATTCCCCACTTCCTCTTCTTCCTCCTCCAAGCCGACCAGCGGCTCTACACTAGCGCCGGCCACCAACAAATCGTGCCATCCCGCCGCTCCGGCCACCCCCTCCACCAAGTGGCCGCGTCACGGCGCGCCCCCTTCCGCCCACTGCCTCCCCTCGCGATTAATCGGGAAACCGACACCCGAGCACGCCGCATCCGCTTCTTCTCCGCCTGTGGCCGGTCACCATCATTTTCGCCGCCGCCTCCCCCTTGGTCGGTCCCCGACCAATTCATCGTGGTGAGAGCCGCACCTCCGCCACCCGAAGCTTCCCGACCGTCGGCCGGCACCCTTCGCCACCCGAGCCCTCCCGCCACGGTCGCCTCCCCGCGCCGCCGCTCGTGCACGTCACCGGCTCGCCTCCATCTCCCTCCGGTCACATCGGTCACCCAGGTGAGCTCCTATACCCCCGCTCATGCCTCTGCGCGCGCCCATTTCTCCCCTCTTCTTCCCGGTCGCCGGCGCCTCGTTCCTCCCTCACCGCCGACCACCTAAGGCCGCCGCCAGCCTACCTGGACACCACCCCGGCCGGAGCTACTGCCACTATGGGCCTCCTCATCGCCTGGGCATTCCGTTTCACTGTTCGTCGCCGCCTCCCCGGTCGTTCCCCGCCGGCGACGCCATCCGGCCCTGGTGCCGCCCTCCCTCCTCTGTTACTGCCGCTTCTGCCCAGCTCCCCTGTTTCCAGCTGAAGCTGCCCCTCTCATTGTCTCTCTTTTCTGACTTGTGGGCCCAGTTAGTAAGTGCCTCCAAATTCTTGCAAGCATGTACCAAAACTCCTTGGCATATGACTAACTTATAAATCCATATTGTACAAATACTCAAAAGAGCAACTTTATAAAATCTGAGCTGCAAACAAAATGGGAATGAAAGAGATTGATGCAATTAGATTAAAACTAAGTATGGGTCAATTGTATGCCAATCAAGATTAAAAAGAATTAATCCTCATGTACAAGATTAAGTAAAATAAGCTTATGACATGAACTATTCTTCAATCACAAAGAAATTAACCTTAAGTTAATAAAATGATACTAACAATAATAATGGTAACAATATTATGGCTAAAATATTTAGTTATGAAGCTTGGTAAAAGATTCATACCCATTTCATCTTGTCTAAGTCCATAACAACTGAGAGTGCAGCAAAAATAATTAGTGAAATAATCTGAACGAATGTAACATCAAATTAACATTGCAATAGTATGAAATTGAAGCTACCTTGCTTATGAGTTTAACCCTCAAAAATCGTTTGCATGCCCACGTAAAATAACAAGTGTGGTTGCTCATCTCTAAATCCATGAAAACTCTCTTTTCAAAAATGCTTAACAATATTTGTAGTAAAGGCTCTAACATTTATCCTAATATACAAAAACCTAAAACTCTAATGGTCAAAAGTAACCAGTAATAGAAGAAATAACTTTATCAAGTAAGGTTCTGTCAAATCATAACTCTCCTTTCCCAAAAATCGCAGCCACTGGCTATTTCCAATAATATTGTTAATTAAGCCAAATAATCAAATTAGACTAAAATGGCTAATTCCATACTCTGAGTAAACTATTAAGAAGAATGGTTCATTAAGGTGACTATTGTAATCTCATATAAGTACTGCCTCATGAAATATCAAAGTTACACTGAGTAATTAAAATTATACTCATCTTGCGTATCCGTATTCTAAAATCATAAAATCATGTTTCTCTACACTACCCTCGATACTCTCTTTTATCTGTCCATAAGCCTTGCCTGGCTCATGGAACTTTCTTGATAAATAGGAATCGATGCAATCGAGCCTCGCAATTCCCCCAAATCGGCTAGGTTTGGCCACTACCTTTTTCCAGAATGGATAAATGCCTGAAGGTAATTATTCATTTTGAACTCCGTTCACCTAAAATTTTCCCTCACGGTAAAGCTATTCTGCCACCTCATTCCTTCGCCCAATTCATCTACCGCTGTGCTTACGGCACACTAACCCGAATCATCCTTCTATTCTCA
Source organism: Dendrocalamus latiflorus (assembly GCA_017311315.1). NCBI lineage: Eukaryota > Viridiplantae > Streptophyta > Magnoliopsida > Poales > Poaceae > Dendrocalamus > Dendrocalamus latiflorus. Next base: position 16,654,874 of record CM029620.1, read on the forward strand.
AATCGTAATAAATGTATAATTTAAATTAACTTGGGCATTTAAAGTGTTTGGATTTATTTGGTCTTTCTTTTCGTTGCCGCGTATTAGAATCTGAAGACTCAACGAGGCGATAGATTCGAACAAGATCCAGACTCGGGTAAAAGCGACGACTAGGAAGTTAAGATCTCTGACTGAGCAGGCTTTGACTTCGGTCAATCAAGGCCATGGCACACCAAGCAAGGCAAGTCATCACTTTGATCATATTGATCCTACATTTTATGCAAAATTATGTTCTTTTAAACTATCAACTTGCATGCCTAATTGATTATGCAAATATATGTTAAAGCTTAAGGTAGCTACATGCCCACTTGATGTTGTATTAAATTTATTATGCCATCCTTTGATACTTGAACCACCTGATCCTTGTCACCATAGATGTTATTGATGAACCATGTGGAGGTGACCACATATGCGTGATGAGTAATTGACATTAGTTTGGGTAAATCGAGTTTGGTTTGGGTGGCTCGGACCTAGTCGTTGCGTGGTGCAACGGGCTCGGTCGGACTGTGGTCAACTTGGTCATATGGGATTAGGACGCTGATTCTTTGATTTGACAGGTTTGGACTTCGACATGGTAAGTGTAATGTGGTTTATGCTTTCATGTATCGAGCGGTGCTATTTGATGTGTTCTCTTTGTCTGTGTGGCTGCAGGACATCGAGTTGGAGTCGTGGCGAGACACGGTGGACCGGACTAGGCGCAGGTGGCGCTGAGGTCAGAACGGTCGGGATGTGTCGAAGACGACGTGGACTCGAGGTGGTTGCGAGGCGTGCGAGGCAAGGAGCGCGGAAGCTTCTCGGAAGGTGCAGGAGGGGCGAATCGGGAAATTCGCAAGGCTGCACGAGCGGGAGCGGGCTCTGTTGGACGTAGCGGGCGTAACGGGGCGGAGACCCGTTAGCCAAGTGCTATAAAAGGAGAGGAGGGGCTGCATGCCCACTTGAGCACTTCATGGATTTTGGAGGGAATTAGGGTTTGCTAGAGTCAAAAGAGGCTTTGTGAGTTTGTTTTGGCTTTAGGCTTTAGTTGTTGAGAGTGGGTGGAGTAGGCAGAGGTGTGCTCCCTGCTTGTCCCCTTCGATGTGTTCTGTGTAGGAGGTGTGTTCATCCCCTCCCAACCATGTAGAGTGGGTTTCTTGAGATGGAGAGGGAGAGGGAGAGGTGATCCAACTTGTAATCATTCCTCATGTCCTAATGTCCATGCGTATGGGGACGTAGTTCCTTGTATCTCCTGTTGATTGGAATGAAATCTGAAGTTTCTCCCGTGCTCCTGTTTCTGTTTTTGCTTCGATGCTTTTCTTGCCTGATTCTTGAGATTTTTGTCTTTGTGTTCTTTCGTGTTGGGAAGGCCCAAAATGGGTTGCTCTATGTTGGGATGATGCCTCAAGATCATTTGATCAAGTTTCCCAAGAGCAAACTTCATTTTAATTTCAGTTTTTGGTTTTGAGCCTCCCCTGTTCATGTTTTGCATTTCTAGGGTTTGGTGCTGTTCTTGATTCCCTTGTTGAGATGGTTTGAAATTTGGTATGGAGAGTCCAGAGGATATTAATTAGCTACCCTCAAAATTTCATGGCCAAAGGATCAACGGTTAGGGAGTAATTTGATTTTTGGCTCGGGTCTTGCAAAAATTCAGATTTTTACCCATAATCTGAAATTCTTGCTTCTTGGTTTGATTATCTTGTTTTCCAAGGTCCCCTTACTATTTGGTATGTCGTAGTAAGGCCTTGGATCAAAAAGATTGAGAGCAAACCTTCTTTTTAGCCAAAAATCCGAAGTCTCAAAGTTCCAGCCTGAAAATCCTATTTGCTGATTTTCTTGAGAGGTACTACCGCTCCTCGAGAGGTACTACCGCTCAGAGGTACTACCGCTCGTCCTAGCGGTACTACCAGTTTTGTTCGGACCAGTCTGATCGGCAGCGAAGAAACGTTCGGACAAGTCCGATCTTCGTGCGGTACTACCGCTCCTCGAAAGGTACTACCGCTCAGAGGTACTACCGCTCCTCGAGAGGTACTACCGCTCAAACGGTACTACCGCTCGTCTCAGCGGTACTACCGCTTGCAGTCAGACTTGCTCTAAATTTATTTTTCCTGGCTGCTTCTTTCTGGATTTGGTTTTCTCTGCTGTTGTTCTTCCAGTAGTGCATATTTTCTACCTTCATAGCTCCCATAGCTATTGGAGAAGAAGATATTTGTTGGGGGGGATTTTTAGAGATCGACATTCACCCCCCCTCTGTCGCCATTTCGGTCCTACAGTTAATGATAACTTTACTAGCTATAAGTAATATTAAGTGCCATGCTAGTCTTGTCAAGTCCAGGGCGCTAGTTGCCCTGATCATCAATCTTCAAAAACATGAGAACTTGTTTTGGGCAGACATGGGATGTACGTGGCTGAATACTTTGTGACTACTTATTTTATGCTTCTCAAAACCCTCAAACCTGCTATACCTGTCTAGGCGGGTGGTAAGAGTGGTGGGTGTGGATGTAACACAAGGTGTGGAGGTAACACAAGAATTGTGGTTCGTGGAATGAACCGCCCGGACAAATTAAGGACTTAATCCTGTGATGACCCCTCCGTGTACAACAGTACAACTACAAGCTGGCAAACTGTAGGCTTGGCTGAATAATTTACTAAACTCTCTAGCCATTTCACGGAGAACGTGTGTAGGCGGGTAATAAAAGCCCCCGTGGAATGGGACATCGGATATAGGTGACGTCGCCGAGGCTAGCGTATGGTGGAGAGTGGAGTCCGAGTGCGCCAACCTGTGGTGACATCCCGCACAACCTATGGAAGCAACCCCATAGGAGTGAGATGCTAGAGAGCGAGGTATTGTAAAGGCCTCGTGGTAGTCTCTCGATCTGCATGACTAAGGAATCAGGTAGAACCATCGGGACGATTACCTCTTGTGGGTAAAGATGTACAGACTCTGCAGAGTATACAACTATTCGAATAGCCATGCCCACGGTCAAGGGCGGACACGGAAATCTTCCTCGAGTTAGTTCTATTTCAAAAACCTTTGTGGGTGGGACCAAAAACTTATCAGAGGGAGGTACTCTGATTTTGAACTTCTCCTGGAGGGACGTACTCCAGCGTGGTAAATAAGATGGAAGTGGCATAATGATCAAAAGCTAGCATAGGTGGATGGAACCATGTAATTGGTGGATGGAACCGACACCGCTATATTTATTGCACAATTTCAAACTCTTTAAAGCATGTTTATAAAATGCCAAGTCATAGGAATTTTAATTATGATTATTGCAAACGTCGCATTAAGCAAATAAAAGAACCTCGAGCCTCCTTTGACAGCCATGCATCTATTATTACTGCATCCTGTGTGGTGGCTTGCTGAGTATCATCGTACTCATTCTGGCTTAACTGCCATCATTCAGTCAGAAAGGAAATAAAGTCAAGCCCTGCGATGCCTAAAAAGGGTCGACAGAGCTGGAAAACGATGAGGCCATGGTGGACTAGGTCGCGAACCCCAGTTGGCTGCCTGTGGGCAAGTCCTGCGGGTCCCACTTGTGTGAAGTTTCCGCTGCTGCATTTTATCATTTTCGGCCTAACCGGCCCATGAGTAAGTATTACTGTATTATTTACGCTTCCGCATGATATGTTTTTGATATACAGTAATGTGTCTGTGAGCACTATCTACTGATCCAGGGAATAGTGCGGTGGAATCACAGAGGATCTGGTTGGGTTTTTACTTTCTGATTTTAGTTTTTGATTTTCAGAAAACTCCTGAAATTCATTTATTGCTCAGAAAATATAAAATTACTTCCAAAAATTCCAGGAAAATTCACAGAAGCTCCTGGTGACCTTTTGGACTTAAGAAAATTATTTCCAACTAATGTTGGCATTTTAATTTTCATACTTAAAATACTTTTTATTTTCAAAATAAATTTTAAAACTCTAGAAAACTCATAAATCCACATAAAATCCAAATAACTCCAAATAATTAATTGAAATAAGAGTTTTATAGAAAATCAAAATATCATTTTATTTAATAATAATTTTAGGTTTTACTTAAAATGCTTTTTGTTAAAATCTAGCTTTTTTTCAAAACGAAAAATTCATGGCAAAACCAAAAATGAAATTTAGGCAACAAAAATACTTATTTAATTTAAATTTTATTTTACTTAATTTTTATTTATTTATTTATTTTTATTTTCATAAAAATCTGGGCTGTTACAAAGTACTAGCACTTGGTCTTTGGATCTAGAAATAGGTTGGGCATGTTCAATGTTGCATGCAAGGCAGGTCCGAATCACCCACAACATATGTAGAAGACTCCCATGTTTGCCATCTATTGCACATGTGTGTAGGAGTCTACCCTAGACTTACTGATCAGGCATCGTGGGCATGGTCAAGCCCTTAGATTCTCTCGAGACCATGTACTAGTTCTAATATATGTTGTGATGAATAATTGGTACTTTGGTTGAGTTGAATTTGAATTTTGCATTAGATTAAGAAAATCCAGAGTTGCTGTAAATGTGTTTGGTCGGACTGCTGGAAGGTGGTGGTTAGATTGGCAGGTAAATGGCAGTCTTACACTACTACAGACAGTGTTATCACAGATGGTTAAAAACCATCATCACAGACATTTTTGAACCATCTGCATTTATGTGTTAGTGATAATAGCTGGTTATCACAGATGGCTCCCACACCGTCTGTGATAACTTACAACACAGACATTTTTTTCCAGAAAAACCGTCTGTGGTACTCGACTATCATAGACGTTTTTTTTGTATTAACCATCTGTGATATGAACCATATCACCGAACCGTCTGTGATATACACCATGTCACAGATGGTTAATAACAAAAATTGTCTGTGATATGTGTATTTCGTAGACGATTCAGTGTTTGAAACCATCTGGGATGTATATATCACAGACGGTTTGAAACACCGAACCATCTGTGATAGCTATTTCAACAATAATTTTATTTGCTCTTTTTCGTCTAGCCTCAGGATATGCTAGCCATGCCCTCTGAGAACAAGCAAGATCACGTACATATAACACAGGACAATCATTACACAAATCACACAGATAAATGAAACAACACAAGCAAATCACATATATAGCATGACAATCGTAACACAGATCTCACAAATGAATTAAATTGAATGAATGGTTTGATTAAGCACAATTGAGTGATTACAATTGAATCCAGTGTTTCAACATCTAATCACCATTGTTGGGGTGGAACTCTCCAGTCTTGTATATGACCTCTGCTAGCAAGAACTGGGAGAGGTTTCCATGAATTTCAATGAGTTTGTTATGTTCAAATGCACTTTCATCGAAGTCCACACGTTGTCGCTAGGAGCAATGTTAATTCATTAATTAGCATGTGTGTGTGTATATACATATATATAATCAGAAAATAATAATTATTAGAATGTTGACAAACCTCTAGATCATTCATCTTAGTGTCCATGATTTCCTTCATATGACGGCAAACATAGAATCCACATACGTTGCCCTGTAGCTGCTGGTATTGTCAATTCTAGAGGCAGTATAACAAAGTGTGATATAGGATTGTTGTGTTGTAGTGTGTACTGGAAATCATGTCCTATGTTGCAGCGTGTCACTAGATTCTTTATGTCTCCCTCCCTAGGCAACATAAGCGGTAAACGACCTACGTGATTCCAAAAAAGTTAGCCTCGGCCATTACAAATGAAGGAACGATTACAATAGAGTTATGTATGGAGGAAATAAGTTTACCTATCAATTGCTTCTTGCACACGAGTGAAGTCATGGTTGCTCCTAAGTAGAGAATCAAGGTATATTATCTTACTCCACTTTGGTATAATCACAATCAGAATCTAGTGAGTCCTAGTCATATATGTCACTATAGTGATTAATCCTAAGTTCATGTGTTGTGTATAAAGTACAAATGAAACTTGTGTGGCAACTAGTGAAGTGCTTACCCTTGGTTAAAGGGTACCATAATGTACTCGTTATCACTGTGAGCAATCAATCCGCTCATTATGTAATCTTGGACGAAGGATGCATTTTTGTTGATAGATTGCTCAGATACCAAGTGTGGGTCGAGGAAACCCATCGGTTGTGCCATGGCCGAACTTGTTTGATCATGTATCTATACATAAGCAAATAGTAATGACATTTATCGGTGTGACATGAATGTAGAACTTCATTGTACAGTACACTTACAGTGTCCAACATCGTTGAAGTGAGGCGTTGAGTTCGTCGAGGTTGAATACTAAGAATAAGTCTTCGAAGGTCATGATGAAGTAGCTTGAGTCGTGGAGGAAATGTGCCTCCATGTTTCTTACAATGAATCCACTATACTGGTTTGGCTTCATGTTGGACCTCTACATGTACCAGGTATGCAATGTATTCCAAACCAGACTAAGCTGGGGTAATTGTGACGCAGGGACCAACGACACTCCGAGAATGAACTTCCATTGCTTGGGACGTGCCTTAATCCTCTTCGGTTGGGTCTTAGAGCCTTGCTTATGATACATTTTCGACGGCATCTCCATGGGAGCTGATGCAACAGGCTTTAGAACCGAAGCTAGAAGTGGAGCCACCAGAGCTGATGCGATAGGTCCAGGGTGATGTCCCTCTTGGGACACTGAATGTGGAGATCGTGGCACGGACGAGTCGAGGGCGATGTCCCTCTTGGGCCACTAGATGAATGTGTGAATGACATCCCCTAATGTTGTAATCTATTTGTTTGAGGGCTTCTCAAGAGGGACGATCTTGAAAATATCATTAATCATGTCCACATGAACCTTCACGAAATCGTCTCTACTTGTACACTATGCACTAGTGTCCCTGATAGCCATGGATACGCCATCCCCCGCCTAGCATCAATGGGAATGGAGCCAACAAGCCTAACTTTGAGGATGCAAGCATGGGCTCCTACATATAATGATACAAGATGAGCTAAGGTGTCCACCAAGGAGATCTATCTTTGTAGCATTCTAAAGAGGTACATTACCTGGATGTCATCGATAGGTAAGTAGGTGTCGCTATGTTCAGTAATTGGTATGGAACGCAGCTATTCCGATGTTGAGGGGGAATGGGTACCGCATTAACAAGGGTGAGTTGCAATTGGTTGCGGACTTGTCTTAGTTCTTCCCTCAATGAATCTATCTCTCCTCGAAGTGAGGCAGTCCTCTCTTGAAGTGAGACAGATAGCTATTTCTCAAGTTGTGCACGAAGCTCCTATTTTATTTGTTTGTTGCGATAGGCCTTGGATCTCTTCCTACTCCCATAAGTCTCGGAGTCATTTGAGAATCCATGCCTCCACGATAGGTAAACCCCCAGGCCTTGCGTGCGACTTGGGTGCTCCTTGTTTCCCAAGACCTATGATAGTATATCTCTCTCCCTATATTCTTGAAAGGAGCGTCGGGAAGATTCGGAAGTCAATGATTGCTGCAAGAGGCAATCATGTTATTTTTGAACCCATAAAGTTCAAGAAGTATTAACAACTACGTAGTTTAACATATCTTACTAGACGTTGGGACACTTCCTCATCTGCAGGGTTTTGAAAGAGGAGACACCCGAAGATGTGGTTAATGACCTCGCTCTTAACCAGTTTTGGGTATGCTCATTTGTGATCCCAGCAAATAGCGGGGAGACCTCCAATCGGATTGCGACCTCATCCTACATCCTCCACTGCGGGATTTTACCCGCATACCCATCGATGCCAACTCTGTGAGGGTAAGTGTTTTCTGACTAGAGAGCCTTGTGTGCCACACTTTGCTGTTCAAATTTGGTCATTGTCTTCATCTGCACAAAGGCCTCCTATGTTTTCGGCGACACGAAAGGATACCTCGTGAAAGGCGTGAGATCCTTGGTCACGTACTGCATGACTAGAGTGCTCTTGATGCTTTTCCCATTACGAGGAGTGCCTGCTATTGCGGGAGGTCCCTTCGGATTTGAAGTTTAGTTGTGTTTGTACTCCTCCTCCCCCTCGGCCCTATGCCGCCATCTTGTGTAAACATGCTTTATAGTGCCGGTTCAAGTGCTCTATCCCTACAGCTGTACGAGCACTTAATTTAGCATTGCAATAATTACAAGTTGCGATGTCTACCGTTTCACTGTTTTGGATTTCCTAGCTCCAGGTCATGTGCTTCCAGCAATTTGCCCTTCATCCAGACCCACCAATTTTGGCGTCCATGGACAGGGGAGAGAATTTTGTTGTCCCCGTTGGCTCCGGATCACCCTAGTACTCCTCATAGCCTTCCGTATCGTCCATATGACGGTCATCCATGCCGTAGTCTCCCATGCTTGGTGAGAGCCGACGAGCATCAATGGGAGTCGGAGCCAGAGGAGGACTAGGGGAGCGACGGCGAGAGCTTACATTAAGTCATCCTGCTACCCTTTTCAAGCTTCGACTCCTCTGCATATTGCTTGAGAGCTCCTTGGTAACATGGTGGATGGATGGTGATTAGTGAATAAATGAGGAGTATAAATGCAGGAAATGGGCTTGTGAAATGAAAAGTAAGAAATGAGAAGTATGAGCTTGTCAAATGACTTGGGGAGTGCATAAATGTTGGAGTAAGAAATGAGAAGTATGATGTTATGAAGAAATGGGAAGTCTCAGCTTACAAATTTATATGCATCAAAAAAGAGCCGTTGCTCTTCCGAACGTTACCTTTGAAACCTAAACGTTGTTACATGACCGTTGTCTCTCAATCTACTCTCAGAACAAAAATCAACACACCCTGACTCACCTTTCCCAACTCCCTCCTTCTCCCACCTCCCCGACTGCTGGGCCCTTCCCTCCCCCCACCTCCCCCGCCGTCGCCTCCTCCTCTCCCCACCTCCCCCGCTGCCATCGCCTCCTCCCCCGCCGCCGCCGCCTCCTCCCCCACCCCCCGTCGCCGTCGCCTGCTCCCCTACCTCCCCCACCGCCGCCTCCTGCTCCCCCACCTTCCCCACTGCCACCTCATCCTCGCCCCACCTCCCCCACCGCCGCTGCCTCCTCCCCCACCTCCCCTGCCGCCGCATCCTCCTCCCCCACCTCCCCTGTTGCCGCCTCCTCCCCCACCTCCCTGGGCCCCTCCCTCCTTCCCCCACCTCCCCCGCCGCCGCCTCCTCCTCTCCCCACTTCCCCCGCCTGCCGCCGCCTCCTCCCCCACCTCCCCGGGCCAGCTTCGTCAGGGCTATGTGCGGCGCCGGCGTCATTCATGCTCACGGACCCCGCGCTCCCACGGTGGCCATCGAACTCAGGGGTCAAGGTACACTCCTCCCCCTCTACTCCCTTCCTCTCTCTGCTCTGTGCTTGTGTTGTGGGATGACCGAGAGATCTGTGCTTGTGTTGTGGGATAACCGTGGGATGGTGGGAGGGCGATGGGAGGCCAAAGGCCGTTCGGCCGGCCAAATCAGCCGCACGAGAGGATAAAGGGGGGGGGGTAGGGAACCACATATTTCACATATTTCATACTGAATTTACGTATGTCACACTAGCTCATGAATCAGAAATGCAATTTTTTTTGGCCCCTATATGTAGCATTTATTCAAAGTCAGTAAAGACGACAAGGCAGAAGTAGATTGAGTGCTTGAAAATTATGCTTCGAATCATGTGAAGCAAATGATGTATAATGCTCATGTTGATGTGTCAAGGAGTACTATAGAAAACAAGGAGAGGAGATTGATGAAACGCTGGCATGTCCATGAGAATTAGAGTATGAGCAATACTTTATTGGTAGGATTTGGTGGTGCAATGAGAAAGTATGGCCACATCTTTGTCGTAACTAGTGCAGCAACCAGTTCTTGACAAAATGAATGCGAGGTTAGGAGGCACGTTTCAAATCTGAAGATGTTGCTCAAAATCGATTAGGTTCATGATCATACTTGGAAACCCTGCAATATCTGGTATATTATACATGTTGTCTCCTCTATTTTTTCCATAGAAGGAGAGTACCACTTTCGTTTTCATATGTGCACTTTTGTTGACCTTAAATTCACCGTGTTGTAGGAACAGAAGTTTGGACCAGAAAATGCTACATGCTTGAAGACATATGCCATATTGAAGTGTGGCATGAAAAATGTGGACAGTACTAGTAGCAATGGTTCAATTCGTAGCCAAAAAGCACAAAAACTCATTGTAAGTTTTACCATGTTTGTACTAAACTCAATTGAACTCAACTTCTATGATAGAAAATAATATGAAATGTTGCTTTTTTCTAGGATGATTACTCTACAGCTGCCAGTGCTCAACATCTAGATGGTGAGTGGGAGCAGCAACCACTTGATGGAGCAATACTTTACAAAACCAATGGTGGCTTGGCCCATGGCCGTGTACCAATAGAGAATGGTGCTATCAAGAAGGTTGATATTCTACTAGTAGCTAAATCAACAAATATCAGGCCATCCAATTCTACCTCATATCGTAGTGTTGTCCGGCAAAATTAAGAGCAACTTCAGACACAAGAAATTCACCGCCAAATGATTGTGGTAACATTCCAGATCTGATCAAATTCCCTATGTCTTCTCTACATACTTTCTCAAGTAAAGCCTCAAGGATCGTAAATCTAAGTGGAGATACCTTATCAGGTATAGCTACATTAATCTACAGAATGCTATCTTTCTTCTTCACTACAGTAGGGTTTTATTTCAATACCATGGTGAGAATTTTAATTAATGGAATCCATAAGTTATATTTTAGTTATCTTTGATGGAGTAGTCCCTGACGGAAGCTCTTCTTAAATCTTAATTATTTATTGTGCCCTTGACCGAACCTCTTCTTAAATCTTAATTATTTATTGCTTCTTTCAGATTCAAACACATATGCATGATGCATGCACGATAATTGGAATTTTTCTATCAGTACACCATTTACTAGCTAGTCTTTGTCTTGGGTAGTTTGAACAAGATTGCATACATTACTTCTTTTTACCAATCAAAGTTATGTCAATGATAAGAATTAGAATCTTGGAATATGCTCTATCTTGCAGGCCTCTAGAAGGCATCGGTCAGATTTCTTATTCTGCATACTCAACATTACATGCATCTTTTAAACTCAACACGTTCTGCACGCAACAACACAAAATATTGTTAGGTAACATTCCAGCTAGCTATACCCAGGAGACTGTACATGTTACCATAAAAACGCTGTACTTTCTTAACAACATATGTATGTTTTGAACTAAACATTTCACATTTGTTTTGTGAACTCAGGCTACACCAAGCATGAAGCATATATACCCTGAAACTTGAGTCAATAGTCCAACTTTCTAACATTTGATCACTAATATGCTACCTCCAATACATTAATGTATTTATACATTGAAATCTTTTTTAAATTTTGACAAAATTACACACAAAACTATGGTTGAGCACAGGACATCAAATTTTTCAGTAAAAGTTTTGTGCTAATTTTATCATATAGTATGGCTAAGCATTGTGAAAAACAGTAAGTATCCTGGTCATAATATATAGGTCGATAAGTATTGCTTATGCTATTTTTGTGAGGAAATATTTCTACTGATAATACATCCATGAGCTATATCTGTGTCAAGCCATTGAACAAACAATAAACTGTTTTTTAAGAAATAGTGCAATGTTTCTAGACATTTCGTTAAAATTTTTTAAGGTAAACAACTAGAGCTATCTTTTTCTGAGAAATTCCTAAATTCAATGGCAGCATTAAGAACTCAACCAGTAACCTCTCTCACACATTGACCAATTGTTTAGAGAGAGTTACGAGTATTCGAGAATATTCGTATCCGTATTTGAGAGTATTCGCATTCGTATTCGAGAATATTCGTATCCGTATTCATATTCAAGACTATTCAATTCGTATTCGATCCGTTTCTAGAACTTATGAAAAAATCGTACAAATTTTGTGATTCAAAATTTGAATTTAGGCGGTTTAAAACCGGTAACCGGTCAAAAACTGGTGAAAAATCGGTAAAACCGCTAGGAATCCGTTTTATCCGATATTCGTATCCGAAAAAATCCGTATTCGAAAATATTCGTATTCGTATTCGAGAATATTCGTATCCGTATTTGAGAATATTCGAATTCGTATCCGTATTCGTTTGAAAAATATGGATTCGTATTTGAGACTATTCGACCGTATCCGATCTGTTTCCACCCCTACTCCTGTTAGTAAACAGATGCAGGCAACCAAAAACATTAGGGGACACAGTTGCATATCTACATGATTAATCAAAGAGGGGGGTTTAGTTTGCAGGCTTTTGCTTTATGCAGATAAAGTTTCTGATCATGAGACCATTTGACCAGGAAGCAGCCATCACTAGCCCATTTGTTCTTTCTAAGATCCACAGACATGACATCTCCATGTAAAACACACTCAAGCAGCTAGGCACAAGTTGTCTGACTACATCCTTGGAATCTCTACCCCTCTATAATACACCAAAATTTTCTTTACTAAATCCACCCCCTCAACCACCCCCACAGTCATGCCTAATCTAAGTCCACCCAGATTTGTGTACCAAAGTAATCCAACTTCATACAAATGAATGACCTGGATCTCTCCTCAAGCCTTCTTCTCTTACTCATTGAAGATCCTAAGGCCAAAATCATCCGGATCATGCACATCATTGAACCCAAAACCTTCTTTAAAAAGTAGTCTGACGTGTGGGCCCACCACCCCCTCCAACCGCCCGTGCGCCTGCCTCCCCACACGAGCCCGTGCGCCTCCTCCCCCTGATTTCTCCCTCGCCTCCTCCCCCGCCCTCCGCGACGCCGCCTCCTCCCCCGCCCATATCATCTAAACTCTAAAGAGAAACTCGCAATATTTGAGGTTGAATCAACATCCTTGTGAGTGGATGGTGTACCAAAAAACTAACTGAGATAGAAATCATCTAAACTCTAAAGAGAAACTCGCAATATTTGAGGTTGAATCAACATCCTTGTGAGTGGATGGTGTACCAAAAAACTAACTGAGATAGAAATCATCTAAACTCTAAAGAGAAACTCGTAATATTTGATGTTGAATCAACATCCTTGCGAGTGGATGGTTTTCAGACCCATGGGTTTCAGATTACCTACTCAGAATTGCAAATGGCACCGAAGAGATGATTGGAGATGATTATGTACGCCTACCAGATGATATTGTAATTGGATATACAGACGACAAAAATTCAGTAAACAAACTCATTCAGGAAATCTTTCCATCACTTGAGGAAAATGCAAGATCAACAGCTTATATGAGCACACGTGCCATTCTTTCTACCAAAAATGCACATGTAGATCAGCTAAATGCAAAGATGATTGATAAGTTTCCAGGTGAGGAAAAGGTTTTTCATAGCTTCGACTCTGTCGATGACGATTCAAGAAATAACTACCCTATTGACTTCCTAAACTCCATCACTCCAAATGGTCTGCCTCCACATGAGCTCAAAGTGAAAATCCACTGCCCTGTGATCCATCTCCGCAATCTAGATCCTAACCACGGATTGTGCAATGGAACAAGACTCATGGTTAGAGCAATCCAAAACAATGCAATTGATGCAGAAATAGTTGGTGGCCACCATGCAGGCAAGAGGATGTTTATTCCTAGAATCCCTATGGCTCCGTCCGACGATATCTCACTTCCTTTCAAGTTCAAGCGGAAACAATTCCCGATCCGCTTGAGTTTTGCAATGATCATAAACAAAGCGCAGGGCCAAACCATCCCAAATGTTGGCATCTACCTTCCAGAGCCTGTTTTCTCACATGGACAGCTTTATGTCGCGCTATCAAGGGGTGTATCAAGACAAACGACAAGAATTTTGGCCAAACCAAAGAAAGAAGTAGATACCTCAGGGAAGAGCACTAAAAATATTATGTATAAAGACGTCCTAGCATGGTGATGTGGTAAGTAAATAGTCCACAAACACCTATTTCCTTACTGTGTTTCATATTTCTTTATGTGACAAAAATGTTTGTTTTCTTTGTAGCCTCAAGTTTAAACAATGTGGGGATGGCTATACTAGAATTTGGTTATACAATATATGAGACGTGAATCTTCGTTTTATTTTTTACAAATTTTATCTTGTTTTATATTTTACCGTAGCATTAGCACGGGCACACTACTAGTTATTAAAAATGTCTAAAATTTGTGAGATGAAGCAGCAGTAGCAGCTCAAATGAGTATGTTGTTAACTGCACCCACATAGGGATTCCTGAAATTTTACGGTTTTCGTCGAAATTAGGTTTGTCGGCGTGGGCCAAGAAAAGCCCAATTCGGCCAAAATTTTCGGCCCATGTTTGAATATCTTTGCCCATGCGGACACCACACACACTCGGACTAGGAAAGGATGTAAGCCACAGGCCCATGGCCATGCTCAGAGCATCCCCGCCCCTCCCCCGACCCCTCCCTTGCTCCTTCTCCTGTTCCTCCCCATCCTTCACAAAAATTTCCAAGACACATCATGGAATTCCAGACTAGGTTTTAATCACCACCCCTAATAATACCACTACTATGACTACAAACAGAACACCTCACCATGCATACATATGTGGTTTGCCTTAGTTAATCGACTCATCAATCATCCTAGCTTGTACACCCAACTAATTAATTAGCTACTAACCAACAGTTAGCTAGAGGACTAGCCGAAACGGTGGCCGGGGCTTCCCATCAGGTACGCAAGTTCACGGCGACGGCAATTGATTTCCTAACTGATCCTGGGGATTACATCTAATGGCGAGGTGATCTAAGCCGGGCCAGGGGATAAGCATCCGATTAGGGGAGAAAATAGCAATAGATTTTCATCCTCTATAAATAGATGGCGTGCAGGCCTGGGTTTGCAGGCCAATTCAATAGCAGTCGTCTAGATCTCCTTGTTCCGTGAGAAAAAAAGAAAAATCACATAGCTAGGAAGAGTATGGAAGGCCAAGGTTTTAAGAGTGTGCTTATCGGTGTACTCATACTGGGTCTAGTTCTTGAGAATACCCAAGTGGATGCTAAGAGCTGCTGCCCATCCACAGCAGCAAGAAATATATATAACGCTTGCCGTTTGGCGGGTAGACCTAGGCCAATCTGTGCAAGGGTCTCTGGTTGCAAAATTGTTTCCGGGAAATGCAAGCCCCCTTTTGATCATCTCACCCTTTTCCCACACACTGGTAAAATGAACCCATTCTTTTTATTGTTTTCTCACAATCAAGAAATTCCATTTTAATATTAGACGTTTTGGCAGATGAAGCAGATGTCGTTGACTTTTGCATGTTGGGATGTACGTCCTCCGTGTGCCGCAACATAAACGCTTGTAAGACAAATTTTTTTACCGTTTGCTAGCTTCCTACAACTTGCTCCTTAACAAAGGTTCGTTTTGCCTCTAATGCAAACTGTTTTGGTGTCAGTTGTTGGCAGCGAGGAAGTGAATGATGCCGCGGAACGTTGTAACATTGCATGCGACCGTTTCTGCACCAAGGATGTTGACACTCCCACGGTTGTTGCTTAAGAAAGTGCATGCATGGGGACTCCACATGGAAGCCAAGGCCATGTTGTTGTTTGGACTTCAATAATTGGATATCACATCCAAACCAGTGTGCCATCTTATTTTCGTCTTTTTCTTTCTTTTTTCCAATAAGGGTGGCTGCGATGCCATTTTCTTTCGAGAATGTGCTCGTCTAGCAATGTTTTATCCTTGGCTAATAGACTCCGTTGTGATCATTTGTGTCGTTATTTAGTTTCTATTTTCTTTTATGTTTTTTCAAAGTAATATAGTTATAACACCCTGGCTTGACAAGAACATCAAATGTCATCCATAACTATAATTGCTATCAATTTAAACCATTAAACAAGTATTACCATCAGTTGGCCTTCAATTACAATTCCACAGCATAACCATAAACATAACACTTCAACATTAAAGGAATCAATAATTGACATTAAGATGGACCAATAATAGATGTAACCAAAGAAAACATGTCAAATAGCAACAATATAAAACCAATAAGTGCTAAATGTAATCACTATTGATCTAAGAGTTGCATCACTACTACATAAAGGGTTATCACAGACGGTTCTAAACCCTCATCACAGACGGGTTTTGAACTGTCTAATTTTTTGTATCTGTGAAAACAGGCGGTTATGACAGATTGTTTGTGAACTATCTATGATAAATCATAACATAGACAGTTGGTATAAAAAACCATCTGTGAAGGCATACTATCACAGATGGCTTCTACCAAAAACCGTCTATGATATGTCGCCCATCACATACGGTTCTACGTACCAATCGTCTGTGATAATTGGTGATGCCCTAGATGTTGTCGCGCAGAACCTTCCAATGGTGCTTCATGCTACCCTTGCCGAGCCCCTTCCCTCCCTTGCCGCGTCGATTGGTTTTGGCCAAAACAAGTGGCATGCATGCCATGGATCAGCTTCACGATGCAATAGTTCTGCTCTTGGAGCCATGCTCAATAAAATAGCCACAACTTTTGCATACGAACTCCGTTATTGATGTTCCTAGACTCGTTTCAAAGCAATACTATGATTATTTTATTCGTTAGCCAATTAGCTACATCAACCATTTGACATCATCATCATTTAACCATAATCATTGTCATTTAACCATAATAATGTGAGTATTATAAGAAGCAAGTATAAACATGTGAATCATTGTGGCAAGTATTTATTTAAAATAAATAGAAAGACCAAACCACTCGTGTACCATACTACCATGCACTTGCCTTTTCTAGTTGCAAGGAACAGGTTGATTCGAAGATGACACCAACCCCGACGCTACTCCTTCTACAGTAAAGACCCAATCTCAATAACAAACCACAGTAGTACAAGAACAATAATTTAACAACATCGCACCCAATTCCGTAATACTCCCTTTTCACCGTGATAGTCTAGTCACCCCTGCTATCTCAGTACTAAAAATAGAATAGCCTTCAACTCATATGTGCTAATGTGGTTGGCTTGGAGGTTGTCCCTGTCCTTGCAATGGTGCTTCACGCTGCCCTTGCCGAGCCCCTTCCCTCCCTTGCCACGTCGATTGCTTTTGGCCAAAACAAGTGGCATGCATGCCATGGATCAGTTTCACGATGCAATAGTTTTGCTCTTGGAGCGATGCTCAATAAAATAGCCACAACTTTTGCATATAAACTCCGTTATTGATATTCCTAGACTCGTTTCAAAGCTAATGAAAAATACATCTGAGAATCCATAGGTCCAAGTTTGATTCATTCATGAGACTCCAAAAAAGTGGAATCCCCAAAAAACATCGTTTAAGGCCTTAAAACGGCTTCTGGAGTTTTTGGACCAGTTGGACTGCTACATAGGCCTTGGTGTGTAACCTCCTCTTCATACCTAAGAACACACATGACACTAGAATTAGGTAGTAGCAAATTCTTATCTAAAGTATATTCTTTAAAGAACAAATTTACCTATTGTTGTACTTTCTTTGCTCGTGCCCATGTTATTGTCCCTGTTAGTTCAATTGGAGGAGTTGGAGCTTCATGCAAAGGAGTGGATGAACTAGGAGTAGTAGGAATGTCCTCATCAGTGTTAGTTCTTTGAGTGAAATTAAGGGAAAGGGAGAAGGGGAGTTATAAGGGCCGAGAGGTGGGAAGAGACCAGTGCCTACCGTTCTGTAATAGCCCAGGTTTTTATTAAAATAAAAACAAATAAATAAATAAATAAAAATTAATTAAAATAAAAATTTAAATTAAATAATTATTTTTGTTGCCTAAATTTTATTTTTGGAATTGCCCGGAATTTCTGTTTTTGAAAAAGCTGGATTTGAAAAGTATTTTGAGTAAAACCTAAAAATAATTATTAAATAAAATGATATTTTAATTTTCTATAAAAATACTAATTCAAATTTATTATTTGGATTTTATTTGGGTTTTCTGAGTTTTCTGGAGTTGTAAAATCTATTTTATTAAAAAGTATTTTAAGTATGAAAATTAAATACCAACTTTAGTTGGAAATATATTTATTAAGTCCAAAATATTCCCAAAACTTTTGTGAATTTTTCTGGAATTTTTGAAAGTTATTTTGTATTTTTCTGAGGCTTAATAGATTTTCTAGGCTTTTCTAAAAATTAAAATCAGAAAATAAAAATTTAATCCTCTCCCCTCCGGCCGACGCATGGACGGCCCAGATTGAGCCACGTCCCACGCGCATGGCCCATCCTCACTGTCCACCGACCCCGCCCTCCCCTCTCCTCGGCCTGCCAAGTATCCGGCCCATCCACCCGTCCGCCCCGCGCTTCTCCCTCGGCCGCCCAATCCGCCCCTTCACTCCCACGCGCACGCCATCCCCCACGCGCCCACTCCCCCATCTTCCGTGCGCCCGTTCCCCACCTCCCACTCCGCACGCCCACCCCGCGACCGCCGCCACGCCCACACCATCTCCGGCGACAAATTGCCGCCGGCCTACCCCTCCCATCCCCTATTTAAACCCTGCCCGAGAACCTCCTCACCTCACCCCACCTCCCTCCGCCTTCAATTTCTTCCCTCCGCCGCCCAAGCTTCCTCGCGCCGTGCGCCTCCGGCTTCGCCGTCGCCTCCACCTCCTGCCAGAAATCGCCGCCGACTCTGACGTCCCCTCACCTCGCCGCCACCACCGTCGTGCTCCCCGTCGTAGCGTGCACCTCGGCCAACCCTCCGCCAAGTGAAGCCGCCGCCGGAACCCGAGCTGCGTCACCGCTTGCCCTCGTCGCCGGCCGTCTCCGTCCGCCCCCGGTATCCCTCGCGCCCACCGCCGCACTCCCTATAGCCCCCTCTTCCTTCTCCGCCCCTCGCCGCCGACCGCCGCTCGCCGGAACGCCGCCACCGCTATCGTCCCCATACGCCTCCGGGCGGTCTGCCCACGTCGGCCATTGGGCTGACGTGGCAGCCGACGTGGCCACCACGTAGGCGCCACGCAAGTGCCCGGCTACCACGCCACCTCCCGTGCCACAACAGCGCCCCGTGTGGTCCATAGGCCCGGCCTGTAGACTCGGGGGCCCACTGTCAGTCGGCCCTCCCCATGGCTGACGTTAGCGTGGTGCCATAAATCCCTTTTTCCCGTTGAAAAATAATTCGGCTGAAAAATAAATCCCTGCTAACATCATTAATCCAGATTTTCCTTAAGAAAAATAATCACAGAAAATTCCTTTTTCCTTTTTCTCTGATTTTAAAATTCCCGGAGCCCGTTCTTCTTCATCCTAACTCCGATTTAGCCCATTCAAATTTCTAAATTCATCAAAAATTTCCCTATATCCGTTTCTAGCCACAATTCAAATATTTGAAGTCAATTTGAATTTATTTGAATTTGGTGGGTTATTTTCACGTGTAGACTTTGACGATTCAGGAAAATTCTTCGACGAAGATTCAAACCAAGTTGAAGAGCAAGGCAAGTCACACTCCTTGATCATGTTGATCCCAGTTTTCAAAATAAAATTATGTTGTTTTAAATTATTCTGCATGCATATTTTTATTCAACGTATTTCAATTCAGTTTTAAATATAGTTAATGCCTACTTATTAAATTCCTCCATTGATATTGAATTCCTTACCTTGTCACCCTAGATCAAACTCTAGCTAGTGCATTAGTGTTGGCTAGAGAAATTTTATATCAAATGCTTAGACCTGCTTAGTCATAATATTAGTTTTGGGATACCTTTTTTCACATAAAATGAAGACCTTTTTACATGAAATGATAAGTTTCCTAAATATAATCTTGACTTTGGTGAGTCAAGAAGGTTTATGAAATATTTTGAAAACAAAATATAAAAACTGGTTTAGACTTAGGCAGTTGGTTAGATTGGTGGGTGCAGGCATGCCCTATTGGTCGAAGCTGCAGTGGTTGATTGTCGTGCACAAGGGTATGTGGTTGGGCCTAAGTCAAATTAAGGACCAGTCTGTGAGCTGCTGTTGCAAAGCCTATCGTACAACCACATGGCTGGTATGGAATAGCCCTGGCTGAATAATTTGCGAAGTCCCAACCTGAGTCAAATTGTAGGCTGAAAGTGGGCGTGGTTGGTGCCATGTGAAGTCCCACTTGGGTGAGCGTGGTTATAGCCATGAGAAGTCTCACTCAGGCTCAAGAAGGGGGTCCCGGTCTGGTGGATTCCTTACTGGGGTGAAACCTTAGAGTTGGCTTGGCCAGGTTGAAGGCCTTGCATTGTAAAGGCCTTGTCACGACTCCCCACCGCACACCTAAAGAAGTGTGTAATCTAGTGGTACAAAGGGATGATCGTGTCTTGTGGGTAAAGCTGTACAACCTCTGCAGAGTGTATAATCTATCCTGGATAGCCGTGCCCACGGTCATGGGTATGCTGAGTAAAAGTTTTTCATGGATTAGATTTTGTTTTTCAAAAATGTTTAAGGAAATCTTGCGGATGGATGGAATCCGTGAGAGATTGAAACCTGGTGGATGGATGGAATCCATACGTGATCTTTTGGAAAAGATGGTCCGGGTGGGATGCCCATGAATAGGTTGGTGTTTGGTCGGAACCTGCACTGACGGTATTATTTTCAATTACAAGTAATTTTTTTACTTACTGTATTAAATTCAGCAATTTCAATCTATCTACTGTATTTCTTTAAATGTTGTTTTATGCAAACTAACCCTATAAGCCTTCCATTGAAGCCTTTATCATTATATTGCATTTCTCCGTGTGATTTGCAGAGTACAAGTTTGTACTCACCTTGCAATCTCCATACAGAGGAAGATGACGTTGACTACGGTGAAGATCAGGACGAGTAGGCCGTGTCTTACTGTCGTTTGCCTGTGGGCAGGCTTGGGCTTCGCTTTTATTAGGTTGCTTCTGCAGTTCTTTACTTTATTTATTTTGCAAATGGGCATTGATGTAAGACTTGGCCATAAGACCGTACTCTTTATTTAATATATTCAGTCATTTGTGCTTGGTATTTATCTTTGTTGTTACTGTGTGCACTAGCTGATCCTGGACTAGTGCGATTTACACAGAGGATCCAGGAGTCGTTACTCCGGGTTCCGACACGTTTGAAGTGGAAAGAATGGACGGGTGAGATCGGGATCTTGGGGGAGATGCCATGGATCGGTGACGTGGAATTATAACAGACGGTTCAGATTAAAAACTATATTTGATATCTGCAATTATCATAGATGGTTCTTGTTAATAACCGTCTATAAATTATTACAGATGATTCGGATCAAAACTATCTATGATAATTGTAGACTCACAAACGGTTTTTAATCTAAACCGTTTGTGATAATTTACAGACAGTTCTTGTTAAGAATCGTCTGTGATAATTATGTATCATAGACGGTTCTAGCCATTGCTAATAACATAGACAGTCATACTTGTAAAACCATCTATGATAATTACAATACAGACGGTTCCCTGTAACCGTTTGTGATGAGACGTCCAATATAGCCTTTTTTGTAGTAGTGAACGGTCACTAAGTGAAAGAAAGAACTATCAAAGTGTAATGTCGATCTTGTGCTACTTTCTGCCCATTCATCTCGTTATCAATGTTCACTTAAAAACAATAACAAAGACAAGGGTGAGTCCACGACTCAGCAAGTATACAACAAAATAATAAATGATTTAAACATTGTATCAATATGAATGCTCAACATACAAACTATGATTATTTTATTCGTTAGTCAATTATCTACATCAACCATTTGACATCATCATCATTTGACCATAATCATTGTCATTTAACCGTAATCATGTGAGTATTATAAGAAGCAAGTATAAACATGTGGATCGTCGTGGCAAGTATTTATTTAAAATAAATAGAAAGACCAAACCACTCGTGTACCATACTACCATGCACTTGCCTTTCTAGTTGCAAGGAACGGGTTGATTCGAATATGACACCAACCCCGACGCTACTCCTTCTACAGTATACACCCAATCTCAACAACAAACCACAGTAGTACAAGAACAATAATTTAACAACATCGCACCAAATTCCGTAATACTCCCTTTTCACCGTGATAGTCTAGTCACCCCTGCTATCTTAGTTCTAAAAATAGCATAACATTCAACTCCTAAGTGCTAACATGGTTGGCTTGGAGGTTGTCCCTGTCCTGGTAGAACACTTTGGTTGTCTGATTGTCAGTTACCTCTGGATTGAGCATTACCGGTGCATCGTAGCCTAATGGTAAGATCAGACTCATCCAGGTTATGGTCATCCATCATGTAAAGAGGCCAATTCAACTTTGTTAGTTTGTGTTATAGAGTTATGTGTTTGGAGTTAGTGTTGTTGTTGTCTGGAGAGGTCTCTGAGCATAGTTCACTCCTAAGTCACTCTAATTTCTAATGCTTACACTAGATTTCCCTATGTCCCTACTACTGCGATAACAGGACAGCACAGATATAACTACTTAGATGCAACAATTTAACTGCTGAAAGTCATCTAAATACTACAGAAATTAAGTATTAACAATTGACCTACCTAAAATGAATACAATTACACTAATAATGCAACATACTATGAAAGCAATATTAAATCAATATACTACTACATGTGACCGCTATTTAATAAATTTGCTTAAGGACTCTGCTTGGCCTTTCACGATAATGCCCCCAAATCACCAGTATAAACATTCATCTTTTCATGATCAAGTAAGTCCTCCAACTAATCGCATGAATGCACCTAGATCCCTAATCTAACACTGCGTTGAATTGAGCAAAACCTATGAATAGTTATCAGTTAGACCTAGAAATAGCATAGGCAACTACATAATGATACAAGCCTAAAGCCTAACTTTGAGGATGCAAGGCGTGGGCTCCTACATAATGATACAAGATGAGGTAAGGTTTCCACCAAGGAGATCTATCTTTGTAGCGTTCTAAAAGGGTACATTACCTGAATGTCCTCGATAGGTAAGTAGGTGTCGCTATGTTTAGTAATTGGCATGGAACGTAGCTATTCCGACATTGAGGGGGAATGGATACCACATTAACGGGGGTGAGTTGCGATTGGTTGCGGACATGTCTTAGTTCTTCCCTCAATGAATCTATCTCTCCTCGAAGTGAGGCAGTCTTCTCGTGAAGTGAGGCAGATAGCTATTCCTCAAGTTGTGCACGAAGCTCCTATTTTATTTGTTCGTTGCGATAGGCCTTGGATCTCTTTCTACTCCCATATGTCTCGGAGTCATTTGGGAATCCGTGCCTTCAAGATACGTAAACCCCAGGCCTTGCGTGCGACTTGGGTGCTCCTTGTTTCCCAAGGCCTGTGATAGTATATCTCTCTCCCTATATTCTTGAAAGGAGCCTAGGGAAGATTCGGTAGTCAATGATTGCTGCAAGAGGCAATCATGTTATTTTTAATCTCATGAAGTTCAAGAGGTATTAACAACTATGTAGTTTAACATATCTTACAAGGCGTTGGGACACTTCCACATCTGTAGGGTTTTTGAAAGAGGAGACACCCAAAGATATGGTTGATGACCTCGCTCTTAACCAGTTTTGGGCGTGCTCATTTGCGATCCTAGCAAATGGCGGGGAGACCTCCGATCGGATTGCGACCTCATCCTACATCCTTCACTGCAGGATTTTATCCGCATACCCATCGGTTCCAACTCTGTGAGGGTGAGTGTTTTGTTATTAGAGAGCCTTGGGGGCCACACTTTGTTGTTCAAATTTGGTCGGTGTCTTCATCTGCACAAAGGCCTCCTATGTTTCCGGTGACATGAAAGGATACCTCGTGAAAGGCGTGAGATCCTTGGCCACGTACTGCATGACAAGAGTGCTCTTGGTGCTTTCCCATTGCGAGGAGTGCCTGCTATGGCATGAGTCACTGTACTTCTATTGGGATCTCAAACGAATTTGTTATTTCCACCTACAGCTGATTTTTCTTATCCTTTGCCAAATCTTTGAACCCACAGGTTGTCCAAAATGTTGTCGCTGCTTTCTTCGGTTGCAGAGGGACCCCATCCGGAGAGACCACCGTGATGGTCATTCGGCCCTCTGCCCTTTTCGATACTCCTCAGCCACGTTTAGTTATCCCGATCTTGGGAGCATGAGACCCAGATGACGACGACGATGACTATATGGACATCATCTCTCTTGTAAGAAAAAACTAACTGCAGTGAGCTATGTATGTAAACAAAGTTCTTGAATCATATTACACACACCAGTGTCTCAAGTTCATTGAACCCGACACACTGGAGTGTGTAATTTGCTGCATGCCCTGTGAAGGTCTATGTGACATATATTATTGCTACAAGGTCCCTTTGAAACAGTAACATGCCATTCCAAATAGATCTTGTAGCTAACAAGTGAAGCATATATCATGAAGAAATAAATGTCATAAAACAAATTAGCCAAATATTGAAGATCATAAAATAAGTTAGCCAACTATTGAGACAGACCACAAGATTAACAAATGATAGTAATACTAAAAATTTAGAGCTCAAGCTTGAATATCCAATTTTAGTATTAGAACTTGTAGCTAACAAGTGAAGCATATATCATGAAGTACTAAAGGTCATAAAACAAATTAGCCAAATACTGAAGATCAGAAAATAAATTAGCCAACTATTGAGACAGACCACAACATTGACAAATGACAGTAATAGTAAAAACTTAGAGCTCAAGCTTGAATATCCAATTTTAGTATTAGATCTTGTAGCTAACAAGTGAAGCATATATCATGAAGTACTTGATAGAGCAATACTTTACAAAACCAATGGTGGCTTGCCCTATGGCCGTGTACCAATAGGGAATGGTGCTATCAAGAAGGTTGATATTCTACTAGCAACTAAATTAAGAAATATCAGGCCATCCAATTCTACCTCATATCGTAGTGTGGTCCAACATAATTAAGAACAACTTCAGACTCAAGAAATTCACCGTCAAATGATTGTGGTAACATTCGAGATCTGATCAAATTCCCTATGTCTTCTCTACATACTTTCTCAAGTAAAGCCTCAAGGATCATAAATCTAAGTGGAGATACCTTATCAGGTATAGCTACATTAATCTACAGAATGTTATCTTTCTTCTTCACTACAGTAGGGTATTATTTCAATACCATGGTGAGAATTTTAATTAATGGAATCCATAAGTTATATTTTAGTTATCTTTGATGGAGTAGTCCCTGACGGAAGCTCTTCTTAAATCTTAATTATTTATTGCGCCCTTGACCGAACCTCTTCTTAAATCTTAATTATTTATTGCTTCTTTCAAATTCAAACACATATGCACATATGCATGATGCATGCACGATAGTTGGAATTTTTCTATCAGTACACCATTTACTAGCTAGTCCTTGTCCTGGGTAGTTTGAACAAGATTGCATACATTACTTCTTTTTACCAATCAAAGTTAAGTCAATGATAAGAATTAGAATCTTGGAATATGCTCTATCTTGCAGTCCTAGAAGGCATCGGTTAGATTTCTTATTCTGCATACTCAACATTACATGCATCTTTTAAACTCAACACGTTCTGCACGCAACAAAACAAAATACTGAAACAAGACGGGTATATTGTATTCCGTTGACTTCATGAATTGCCAGTTAAAAAGTCATAATCATGCCAGGACATTTCTCTAAAAAACAGAAGAGGAAGAAGGAAAAAATTCCAGGTCTTTGATATGTGCTCACCCCTATTGATCAATTGCAAGCCATGACGTACGTGCCAAGGTGCGAATATGAAAACAGCATGCCGACTACCATGCAAACCTAAGGTTTGTATTTATGAGCGGGGATTATACCTAATCCCTTAGGATGAGAAGTGATTTTAGTTTAATTTCCCCGCCCACTTGAAGGAATACAGATCCCAAATCCCATTTCATCCAAATAAGCGCTAGGTGGACTATATATATATTGCATTTATCTTTATCTAGCCGCGCACACTACTACAAAAAGCCTAATACTAGACGGCCAATCACAGACGGTTTTGTCAAACCGTCTGTGATTGACACTAACACAGATGGTTTTAATTTGGACACCGTCTGTGTTAGTGGCGTCGGATAAAACGAGTATCACAGACGGTTCTTACCGATGAACCGTCTGTGATACTAAAGTATCAGTGATAATCTGGGATTATCACAGACGGTTTTTTATTAAAAACCGTCTGTGTTGTGTAGACTATCACAGACGGTTGTTGTTAAGAACCGTCTGTTAATGTTCACAGACGGTTTTTAACAAGAACCGTCTATGATGTCCCTTTGTCTGTCATATTCTGTTCATGATCAGAGGTTAATATATAAGTACACATTGCTTCTAATAACTTAACTACAGAACTACTGAGACAAGAGATCACAAATTAAAGGCAAATTTATTAGTTTCAATTCGAGGCAAATTTACTACAAAAGTCGCACAGGTAAAGAGTTTCCCAGATTGTAATCTTTTGGGCTTCGTACGCTTCTTCTTCGACTTTGGGACTTGGAGGATCAGCCACTGACTTCTCGAACGCCGTTAAGATTGTCCTTGTCCTCAGCACTTCCTCCTCCAGCCTGGGCAAATAATCAGTAGCATAGCCCATAATGTCGTAGAGGTATGCATGGGCAGATTCCTCAGAATCTGTCGTTTCTGCTTGATCGGCAAGGCTATCCATCAGTCTCTCCAATGCGTGTAGAGATTCTTCCGCTTTGCGCACATTGTGGAGAAGAACCAGGGTAAGGGTTGTTTCCCTTTCTTGAGCGGCAGCGAGACGCCTCCGTCGACGGCGGATGATCAGGTCGAGCTGACGGATGCAAGAAAGTCGGGGAAGGAGAGCAGGGCATGTACGGAGAAGCTGCTCCAGATGTAAATTGCTGGCCGCCTGTGTAAGGTTCCGGCCGAACAATTCTTGATGAACAGATGAGAGGAAGGAGATGATCACAAGAATAGTAGAAGCCATATTGTACGTACGTAGAAGAGACCTGGATTAGGCGCGCATATTTAACCTTTAGCACAGACGGTTCGTATACCCAAACATTAATGATATAGACGCTTCGTATAACGATCGAGAGACGTTAATTAGACGATTGAAACATAAAGCGTTCTGGCAATCGAAACACGAAGCGTTCTGGCAATGGAAACACGCGCAAAGCGTTCTGGCATGAAGCTTATGACAGACGGTTTTTTATAAAAAAAACCGTCTGTGATAATATTTATTACAGACGGTTTTAATAAAAAAACCGTTTGTGATAAGCTGGTTATCATAGACGGTTTTTAATTAAAAACCGTCTGTGATAATTCACAGACAGTTTTTAGTTAAAAACCGTCTGTGATAATGACTAAGGCATTTATTGCGCTGCTCAGACCGCATCTGTCTTCATTTCGATCCAGATCTAGCCACTGCTGCGCACTTTTTCACTCGGGAGGAAGCTAGGCGATTTCAGGCTAGTTAATTTGGTGGGAAGAGGCAGAGATTGAGCTTTGAATTAAGATTCAGACTTTCCTGGTTGCTGTAGATATGGTTAGTAATGAAATTTATTTTTTCTTTAATTGCATTACAATTTAGGTCTAAGTAATCCATGAGTGGTTATTGAAGATGGTTAATTTGCAAAATTGTTGGTTATATAATAGTTGTTGTGTTTGTAATATGAATTGAGCTAGCAAATTAAGTCTCAATATAATAAATGTGGCCGGTATATATGTAGTTATAATTAGTTAATCTAGATTTTAATACTAAGTTGTTATATATGTACGTAACGTAGGACCGAAGCTGGATGTATGCCGCGAGCCGTGTGAGTGAAGAATACATTAATGGCATTTCTGCTTTTATAAGAGCCGCCGAGGAGGATATGTTGAATAAGGGGGTGGAATATATGTGCTGTCCATGCACTGACTGCGAGAATTTGAAGATGTTTAAGAACCGAGGGCAAATTGAAGCGCACTTGATTCGGAGGGGTTTCAAAAAGGATTATACGTGTTGGACCAGTCATGGCGAAGTGAATGATCATATGCCGCCGGATGACATCGCCGGTGAAGTGAATGATATGCCCCCGGATGACATCGCCGGTGAAGTGAATGACATGCCGCCGGCTGATGTCGATTGTGGCTCGGATTCGGATAGGTTGCACGATGATAATCTGGATCAGATGCTTCACGATGTAGAAGAGAACTATGATGAGAGAGAGTATGTTAAATTCCGTGGATTGATGGAGGACTCAGAGAAACCTTTGTACACGGGCTGCAAGTACACGAGGTTGTCGGCCGTGCTTGAACTGTTGAAATTGAAGGCAAGCAACGGTTGGTCTGACAAGAGTTTCACGGCGCTGCTTGGTCTTTTAGCGGACATGCTTCCGGAGGGAAATGAGTTGCCTAAAACCACGTATAAAGCCAAGAAGGTTCTTTGTGAAAATAAGAATGTATATGTGAAAATGTGTGACAATTTTGAGATGTATATGTGAAAATGTGTGACAATTTTGAGATGTATATGTAAAAATGTGTGACAATTTTGAGATGTATATGTGAAAATGTGTGGCAATTTTGAGATGTATATGTGAAAATGTGTGACAAAATGTATATGTGAAAATGTATATGTGTATTGGCATTTATGTATATGTGATGTATATGTATGATGTACATGTGATGGTTGATATGAATGCAGCTGGTTGGTGTTGTATATGAATGCAGCTGTTTGGTGGTGGATATGAATGCAGCTGTGGTTATTGGTGTTGTCTTAATAACTACAGTCGCAAAGGCTTATCACAGACGGTTATAAACTTAGAACCGTCTGTGATAACCTCCCTATATATACCCTCTGGCTAGGGTTTTCCCTGTGCGCTGCGCAGTTATTCGATCTAGATCTAATTAATTCCCGAGCCCGTCATCGCCTCCGCCTCCCCGAACCCTCGTCGGCCGACTCCCCGAGCCCCTCGCCGGCCGCCTCCGTCGAGCCCGTCGCCGGCGGCCTCCCTCGAGCCCGTCGCCGGCTGCCTCCCCCGAGCCCCTCGTCGAGCCCGTCGCTGGTCGCCTCCCCCGAGCCCCTCGTCGAGCCCGTTGCCGGCCGCCTCCCCCGAGCCCCTCGTCGAGCCCCTCGCCGGCCACCTCCCCTCGATTACCGTCTGCATTATGAGCACTTTCTGTGATGGACTAGGGTTTTGAGTATTGTGAGCAGTTTCTGTGATGGACTATGATTTTGAGCATTATGAGCATTGTTTACTGCAGTAGCTTAATTAGTTTGCTATTTGGTACATATTACATTGTACATTGTTTACTGCAGTAGCTTAATTAGTTTGCTATTTGGTACATATTACATTGTACATTGTTTACTGCAATAGCTTAATTAGTTTGCTATTTGGTACATTGTTTACTGTAGTAGCTTAATTAGTTTGCTATTTTGTACATACTACATTGGTACATTGTTTACTGCAGTAGCTTAATTAGTTTGCTATTTGGTACATATTACATTGGTACATTGTTTACTGCAGTAGCTTAGTTTAATTTGCTATTTGGTACATACTACATTGGTACATTGTTTACTGCAGTTGCTTAGTTTACATTGGTACATATTACATTGCTTGTTGTGTTAGTATATAGTATATAGTATAAGCACATAACCCCTCTCTCTGTCCACATCACCCCCTCCCTTCTCCCCCTTCCCTCTACTCCTCTCCTCTCTTCCTAACATTGAGCATCATGTTTCACTTTTCTTGCTTCCTCATCTTATCATGTTTCACTTTTCTTGCTTCCTCATTTAGTAGCAGGACGGCCAAGATTAATCTTGTGCAACCCTACAATTTGAGAGCACAAATTAACCAATCAAGGACCACTCTAGTGTATATGCCACATAGACCTTCAAGGGGCATGAAGCAAGTGACACACTCTAGTGTATCCGGTTCAATGAACCTGATACACTAGTTTGTGTCATTTGCTTCATAGAACTTTGTTTAGAGATCTTGTAGTAATAATATATGCCACATAGACCTTCAAGGGGCATGAAGTAAGTGACACACTCGAGTGTTCCCGTTCAATGAACCGGATACACTAGTTTGTGTCATTTGCTTCATAGAACTTTGTTTAGAGACCTTGTAGTAATAGTATATGCCGACTACTGCCGAGATGTGATGTCCACTCCCACAATCCTTCTTTTTCCTTCTTAAATTCAAGGCAATTTTATTACAAAAGTGCAAAAAAAAAGTCATTCCCAGATTCTTCGTGAGCAGCCGACATAGCCGACTTCTATAGTCATATTTGTTGGTAAGTACTTGGTTGTCTGCAAATGAGTTTCATATATCTTACAAAAGTTGATGTACTATTAATTTTTATATATTATATTAGTTTTTTAAAATAAGAAATATTGTATTAGTTCCCTAAAAATAAATTTTGTATTAGTTTATATACTTATACAAATGAAACATCTGCGATATCTTGGGTGTTGTTAGGTGTTACATAACATCCCAGCTAGCTATACCCAGGAGACTGTACATGTTACCATAAAAACACTGTACTTTCTTAACAACATATATATGTGTTGAACTAAACATTTCACATTTGTTTTGTGTAACAATCAGGCTACACCAAGCATAGAGCATACCCTGAAACTTGAGTCAATAATCCAACTTTCTAACATTTGATCACTAATTAATATGCTACCTCCAATACATTAATGTATTTATACATTGAAATCTTTTTTAAATTTGGACAAAATTACACACAAAACTATGATTGAGCACAGGACATCAAATTTTTCAGTAAAAGTTTTGTGTTAATTTTATCATATAGTATCGCTAAGCACTGTGTAAAACAGTAAGTATCCTGGTCATAATATATAGGTCGATAAGTATTGCTTATGCTGTTTTTGTGAGGAAATTAATATTTCTACTGATAATACATCCATGAGCTATATCAGTGTCAAGCCATTGAACAAACAATAAACTGTTTTTTTTTAAGAAATGGTGCAATGTTTCTAGACATTTCGTTGAAAAATTTTAAGGTAAACAACTAGAGCTATCTTTTTCTGAGAAATTCCTAAATTCAATGGCAGCATTAATTAAGAACTCAACCAATAACCTCTCTCACACATTGACCAATTGTTTAGAGAGAGTTCGAGCAATTGGTAGTTGCAATCCTATGATTTACCCAACACAAGAGGTTTGGGGCTTAAATTTCAAAAGATCAACGAATAATCCACTCTAATTAGTGTGAATTGAACTCTAGCCCTTGGCTAGAAAACCCGAGAGCTGCATGAGGAAGACTTCTCCAAATATGCTGACAATGTCAAACCAAATCAACCGCGATATTCAGAAATGGATGTGAGCAACAAATCCAGGCTTGCTTGATTAACTATTTATTTGCTTACTAATTCAAGGAGGACGTTAGCAACTAAGTATTTGTTGAGCTTGCTTGTCAATTCAAGGAGGTTAGTGGCTGCTTGCTTTGAGTAGTCGTATACTACGTATGGTCTGCACCTACTATACAACAGTACACGTCAGCAATCAGCATGGGCTACCTATCATTATTTTCTGATTCCTATGGAAATTGGCTCGGCACTAGGTTCATGTCTACTTTACACAAAATCAACAACATTATTAAAAATGTCTAAAATTTGTGAGATGAAGCAGCAGTAGCAGCTCGAAGGAGTACGTTGTTAACTGCACCCACATAGGGATTCCCGAAATTTTACGGTTTTCGTCGAAATTAGGTTTGTCGGCGTGGGCCAAGAAAAGCCCAATTCCCAAAATTGTCGGCCCATGTTTGAATATCTCAGCCCATGCGGACACCACACACACTCGGACCAGGAAAGAAAGTAAGCCACAGGCCCATAGCCTAAGTGCGTAACACCAACAACCACTATGGCCATGCTCAGAGCATCCCCGCCCCTCCCCCAACCCCTCCCCTGCTCCTTCTCCTCCTCTTCCTCCTCCCAATCCAAGAGACCCTCCAGAGGCAGAATCGCTGCTGCAGCACTCGCAAGAACCCCTCCAAGACCAGCTACCATGGCCGCTCTCTTTCTTTTCCATGAAGGAGGAGGTTGGTGTGGCTGGCGTGGGGAGGAGGGGGAGGAGGAGGAGCTCAACCTGGTGAGGGAGTCTGGGTGGGGGGGTGCGGCGGATCGGGCAGGTCGGCGAGGAGATGCGGTGGGTGGCGCTCGTCCAAGCCGAGGTAGACTTGGTGTCAGCCGCAATGGAGGAGCAGGAGGCGTCGTCTGTTGCATGGTGGGAGGTGGAGGTGGCATCGTGTCACATCCCAAATTTTGGCTTTTTGAAAAATTTAAATTCAAATTAATTATTTTAAGGTAATTGGATTTTAATTGGCTTTTATTTGCCTTTCTGGATTTTTCTGGAATTTAAAAACTATTTTTAGAATTTAAAAAGTAATTCAAAATATGAAAATTAAATATCAACAGTAGTTGGAAATAATTTTATTTAGTCCAAAATATGTCCAGGAGCTTCTGTGAATTTTTCTGGAATTTTTGGAGGTATTTTCATATTTTTCTGAGGCCTAAATAATTTTCTAGCCTTTTCTGAAAATCAAAATCAAATTCTGAAAATAAAATCTCTCCCTTTTCCTCCAGCCGACGCGTGGACGGCCCAGATCCGTCCACGTCGCCGCTCGGCCAATCCAGGCCACCCCTCCCCTTCCCTCGCTGTCCAGCGGGCCCGGCCCGTCAGCCGGCGGCCCCGCCTTCCCCTCCTCCTCGCCCGATGCGTGGACGGCTCGGATGAGCCGAGTCTCCGCGCGGGCCATTTAGCCGCCCGCTCTCACTTCCTCCCTCACCTCGCTGACCCGCGGGCCCCGCCCGTCAGCCACCCCGCGCCCCGCTCTCGCTGCCGCCCGGCCCCGCCTGTCGGATCCGTCTCCCTCGCGGAGCCGGCGCTTTCCTTTCTCCCCCCCCCCCCCCTCTTTCCTTTCTCGCCGGCCGACCGAATCCTCGGCGGACCCGGCCTTTCCTTCCCCGTTCCTCTCCGGTTTTGGAATCCCCGAGCTCCCCGCGCGACCAAATCCCGAACGCCCGCGCCTCCCTTCCCTCTCCGGCCCCCTATTTCCTTTTTTCCCCCAAACTTTCCCCACCGGCCACCGAGATCTCCGGCGAGGAATTAAGCGCCCGTGTTCCCTCCTCTGCCCCTATAAATACCCCCATCGCCCTCATCTCTCCCCACACCACCTCGCAGCGCTCTCCGCCTCCTTCCCCGAGCCCCGTAGAGCCCTGCCACCGTGCCACCTTCCCCTCCGAGCTCCGCCCAACTCCGGCGAGCCTTCCCCGCCGCCTCAGACCCTTCCAGAGCCCGCCGCCGCCACCCCGAGCATCCTCACGCCCGGGCGAACCTCCCCGTCACCTCGGCTGTCTCTCCCCGTCGCCGGAGCGCCGTCGCACCAGAGCTCCCGAGCTGCGCCGTCGCCTTCCCCGTCGCCGGCCTTCTCCGCTCGTCGCCGCACCTCGTCGACCCCTCCGCACCGGGACTTCATTTCACGCGTCACCCGAGCACCTCCAGCCTCCCCTCGCCGCCGGCGCCGTCGCCTCCGATCACCTCTGCCCGGGCCACCCGAAGGTACCCCTCAAGAGGGTTACCTACCCTTATTGGGTAGGCAACGCCTCCCCGCTCACTTCGGCTCCGCGCGCGGAGGTTGAGTTTTTCGTTTATTTTCTGGGCTGACAAGTGGGTCCCACCCGTCAGCGGCCGCCGGTCTGCGCTGGTACTGCCGCCTGGGCCCCACCAGTCTGCGTCAGCCTCTGACAAGTGGGTCCAGATGCCAGTGGGTCCCACCTGTCAGTGACCGAAGAAAATGAGGTCACTGACAGAGGGGTCCCACATGTCAGTGACCAGCAGAGAATACTGTTCCGTGGGTCCCACCTGTCAGTCTCCCGAGATAAAAATAAAAGAATAAAATTTAATTCTCCAGTGGGTCCCACCTGTCAGAAATTTCCGAATTTCTAGATTTATTCAAATCTGAGATTTTCAAATGAGCATAACTTTCTCATTTTAACTCCAAATCCAGCCATTCAAATTTCTAAATTCATCTAAAATCATAATCTATCCAACTATGGCCTCTGTTGAATTTGTGGATTTTATTTGAATTTTATTTGTATTTATTTGCTTTGTTTGCCTCGTCTTTCCTCGCGTAGATTCCAACGTTGTCGACGATCCCTCTTCACAGCAACAAGAAGATCCAGAAACCCTGCAAGAAAGCAAGTCTCCTTTGATCATCTTGAACCTATGCTTTTGAAAATGTTTTAATTATTTTAAATTGTATGCATTGCTATTTACATAAAAGTCACTAGTTCAAATCTTTAGGAATTAGTTATTCCAACTTTGTTATGCCCTCAATTGACATTGATTGCCATGTACCTTGTCACCCTAGAACTTCCTTTGTCTCAATAATGAGATTACTATTAATCTTTGTGAATATTAGAATGGTAGGTTAATGCTTAGTCTTGCTACCTAATAACTTTGGAAAATCTTGAAAATGGGAAATTATGATTTATTATTAAATCCTTGTGTTTGAAAGTGAAGTGGCAATTGGAGTTGTCACTGTGATTTTAAAATAAAATAAAAATGTGAAAGTTGGTTTAGATTAGGGTGGATGGCTGTTTGGGTTGGTGCAGTAAGAACGAGAACTTGTTAAGTGTATGTTCCACCCTAGTCAGTTAAGGACCGACGCTTGTGTTTGTCCAAACTGAGCATTAACCGTACAACCACAAGTCTATATGGGTGCGACCTAGCTGACTAACTTATGATAGTCTAGTTTAGGTGCCACCAGTGGAAAGTGGGTGCCAGGGATGGACTGGTTATTCACAGTGAGGGACAGGGATTTACTGTACTCATATGGCGCAAGAGGGGGCTTCGGTTCGGGCAGTTAGCCTACCTGCGGTGAAACCTCAGCGGGTGGTATCTAGCTAGATTAGAGTAAGGTAAAGGCTTTGTGATATTTTATCTGGGTCTCATGCCAAAGGAAGCGTGTTGACTTTTAGGATAATTTATCTCTTGTGGGTAAAGTTGTACAACCTCTGCAGAGTGTAAAACTATTCGAATAGTCGTGCCCACGGTCAAGGGCGGGCAAGGAATGCATTCACATGGTAGATTTCTGGTTTTGGTTTTAAAATCAAAAGTTTTGTATTCCGAGAGTGGAGGGAACTCTCGGAAGGGAATCCTGGTGGATGGAGCCAGAGAGGGTGGATGGAACCCGCAGTTTAAAATTTGACCAATGGTAATTGGTTAGCTAGTGTTGGTAGTTGGAACCTTCGCTAGAAAGATAATTCTGTTAAAACATTTACTTCATTAAATTAATGCTTTCAAAAATAATTAGTAGTAATTGAGATTTCAAATATTGCTTTGTGCAAAAGAACCCTATGGCCTTCCTTTGTTAAGCCTTGCATCTATGCATTTTTCCCAAGACTTGTGGAGTACTTTATGTACTCACATGCTACACTTAAAAATAAAATCTCAGAGGAAGTTGAAGCTCAAGAAGGCGACTACGACTACTGCTTCGCTTGTGGCTGCGACGGATTCTTCCCGGAGGACTAGGTCGCGCTTCCCCAGTCAACTGTCTGTGGCATCTTGATGGGTCTACTTTGATTTCACTTTGCTTCCGCTGTGTTTTGATTGTGCGCGGTCTTGAAACCTCCAATGTAATAATGAGACCTGGTGGTCAGTACTCTTTATAATTGTAATAAATACGTTGTTGGTCATGAATCATTTCTGTTTAACTGTGTGCACTAGCTTTGATCTGGGACTAGTGCAGAAATACACAGAGGGTCCGGGTTTGGAAATCCGGGGGCCCGACACATCGGCGGCGAAGGAGCATGGGGAGGTGCTGCCTACGACAAGAGATTTCCGAAAACAATTCAATTTCTTGAATTCAAAGTGTTCATTCAAATTTTTCGACCGAAATTATCCAAAAAAAATTCCAAGATACTTCATGGAATTCCAGATTAGGTTTGAATAACCACCCCTAAGAATACCACTACTATGGCATGATATACAATTACAAACAGAACACCTCACCATGCATACATATGCGGTTTCCCTTAGTTAATATCTGGCGTCCCTAGCATGGAACAATAATTAAAAAAACCAAACAAAAACTTAAACGACAACAACCCTCCTTGACTCATCAATCGTCCTAGCTTGTACACCGTACTAGCTAATTAACACTTGATCAAGCACTGTCACTAACAAACCATTAAGAGGTGATTTCCTAACTGATCCTGGGGATTAAATCTAAAGGCGAGGTGATCTAAACCTGGAGGGAGTATTTTTAACCGAAAATGCCACATATTATAGTTTTTTCAGCCATATATTCACCACCAAACACAAAGAGAGAGTTAGCAACCAATGTGGGCATTGAAAATTTTCCAGACCATCCTTCACAAAAATTTCCAAGACACATCATGGAATTCCAGACTAGGTTTTAATCACCACTTCTAATAATACCACTCCTATGACTACAAACAGAACACCTCACCATGCATACATATGTGGTTCTTTGTTTTCCAGACTAGGTTTTCCAGACCATCCTTCACAAAAATTCCCAAGACACATCATTGGAAAGCTCTTTCCTCACTCTTTCTTTTGTCCACTAAAATAAATATGAAGATACATGTGGTTCTTTGTTTGTATTTGATACTTATCTCGTGCAGCATTCCACAACAGCCTCTATAAATAGATGGCATGCAGGTCTGGGTTTGCCAATTCAATAGCAGTCGTCTAGATCTCCTTGTTCCGTGAGAAAAAAAGAAAAATCACATAGCTAGGAAGAGTATGGAAGGCCAAGGTTTTAAGAGTGTGCTTATCGGTGTACTCATACTGGGTCTAGTTCTTGAGAATATCCAAGTGGATGCTAAGAGCTGCTGCCCATCCACATCAGCAAGAAATATGTACAAAGCTTGCCGTTTGGCGGGTGGATCTAGGCCAACCTGTGCAAGTCTCAATGGTTGCAAAATTGTTTCCGGGAAATGCAGGCCCCCTTTTGATCATCTCACCCTTTTCCCACACACTGGTAAAATGAACCCATTCTTTTTATTGTTTCGTCACAATCAAGAAATTCCATTTTAATATTAGACGTTTTGGCAGATGAAGCAGATGTCGTTGACTTTTGCATGTTGGGATGTACGTCCTCCGTGTGCCGCAACATAAACGCTTGTAAGACAAATTTATTACCGTTTGCTAGCTTCTTACAACTTGCTTCTTAACGAAGGTTTTGCCTCTAATGCAAACTATTTTGGTGTCAGTTATTGGCAGCGAGGAAGTGAATGATGTTGTGGAACGCTGTAACAATGCATGCGACCGTTTCTGCACCAAGGATGTTGACACTCCCACGGTTGTTGCTTAAGAAAGTGCATGTATGGGGACTCCACATGGAGACCAAGGCCATGTTGTTGTTTGGACTTCAATAGTTGGATATCACATCCAAACCAGTGTGCCATCTTATTTTCGTCTTTTTCTTTCTTTCTTTTTTTAATAATGGTGGCTCGATGCCATTTTCTTTTAAGAATGTGTGCTTGTCTAGCAATGTTTTATCCTTGGCTAATAGACTTCGTTGTGATCATTTCTGTCATTATTTAGTTTCTATTTTCTTTTACGTTTTTTCAGAGTAATATAGTTATAACATCCCGGCTTAACAATAACATCATATGTCATCCATAACTACAGTTGCTATCAATTTAAACCATTAAACAAGTATTACCATCAGTTGGCCTTCAATTACAATTCCACAACATCTTTACTATATAAAAGAAGGAGTTGGTGGTTGGTGCGGCCTCTCCCACCTCTTCTCACAAAAAGACCTGTTAACTGGCATGTGGGCCTCTTCGATCTTTCCTCGCAAAAACCTCTATCAGTTTCTCACAAAAAAGGAGTTGGTGGTTCCTTGTATCACACCTCAAGCATGTACGGCAGTTCCCCACCCCCGCCCACCAACTCCCTCCCCCCGTTATCTGCGTCGCTCCGCCCAAGCCTCCCCTCCGCCTCGGCGTCGCCCATAACTGTGCCTCCTCTCTCTCTCTCCTCAAGCCGCATCTGCCGCGGCGCCCGTCTCGTCCGATCCTCCTTTCCGCCTCCGGCCTGATCCCGTCGGCGTCCGCTAGCGCCCGGGCCGTGGCCTCGCCGACCACCGGTGGGAGCTCCGCATGTCTCCGTCGGCCGGTCCGCCCTTGCCTCCTCCTCCCCCACTCCGCGGCGCCGCCGCCTCCTCCTCCTCCCCACCCCGCGCCGCCACCTCCTCCCCTCCCTCCCACCCCGCGGCGCCGCCTCCTCCTCCCCCCCCACTCCTTCGCTCCGCCGCCTCCTCCCGCGCTCCTCGACTCCGCCGCCTCCTCCTCCTCCTCCCCACTCCGCTACCCATCTCCGCCTTCCAAAATCCTAGCCCCTCGCCTCGCCGCCCCCGTTGTCGCCTCCGCAGCCGCAGCCGCCGATGGCCAGTACGCCGGATCCCCTCGTGCTGGCGTGGCTCCGCGGCCTCCCGCTCACCCCGGAGTACCGCCCCACGGAGTCGGAGTTCGCCGACCCCATCGCCCGCGGGGGGCCGCGGCCTACGGCATCTGCAAGGTCAACCCGCCCTACCCCCGCCCCTCCCGCCGCTTCGTGTTCGCCCACCTCAACCGCTCCCTCGTCACCTCCTCTGACGGGCCCAATCCTACCACCTCCGACGCCTCCAACCCTACCTCCTCGCCGCCAGCCTCCGCTGCCGTGTTCACGACCCGCCAGTCCGTTGGTACAATGTAGAACCTGAATATTTACATGTTTGCATTTTCTTTGTTGCTGTGCATTTAATTAGCAATTCTAAATGTTCTGACTGATACAATACAGGATTTAACTGTGGAGAAGCTGCCAACTTTGCAACCCCCCAATGGTTGAAGTTTGCCAAAGAGGCTGCAGTTTGAAGGGCTGTGATGAATTATCTTCCAATGCTCTCCCATCAACAGCTACTGTACTTGCTAGCAGTTTCTTTTATATCTAGGTAAACTTTACTGGTTGGAGTTCAATTTTTTTGCTGACAAAGATGAGCTTTTTTTACCTTACCCACAGGCCAATGCAGTAGAATAGTAGTAACTTCTCTCAAAACGTAAATTGCAGATTTATACTTGCATGATCTCAAGTGTAATTATTTCTTAAACATTGCAGATTTATTTCTTAATATTCCTTAACATGAGTATTCAAATCTCCTACGGAGAAATGGTTGTTATATAATTTAATTGTTCCAGAAGAAAGTTTATTGACTCTTTAGTTAAACTATTCCTTAATCTGTCAGCATCTATTTTATGCATCTTTGAGGAGCACATTACTTTTCTCCTTTCATTTTTATACTGGGAATTATAACATGTCAATTCTTTTTTGATGATTCTTATGACATGCCAGTTCATTTCATATTTTTGATGGCTATTGCATAAAGTCATTAAGACATGAGCTGTGAGAAATAATACAAGTACAATATGAAATGCCTGCTTGTGGCACAACTGGTTTGAACATTAAATGTGAGGGGTTCAAACATGCAATTATATTGTAGTGTTGTGCTGCGTTTTGTAGCCTCGGAAATACTCCAAGCAGCCACTCGTTTTACTCTCTTGTTTCTTACTGGCACCTGTTTATTTGCTCTCTGGATGATATGCTTTCTGAATGATATTTTCCTTCTTCCCCCCTTATGCCACATTTCAAATATTAGTGTAATTCTGTGCTGCTTGATTATGAACAAGAGATGACAAAATGTGATATGTGCTCCGGAAGAGTGATGCTTTGTTCTCTTGTTTGAAGCATTTCTATGCATTCATGGAGTTCCAATCTTACTTTTTTTGAGCGGCAATCTTACTTTTGCGCCTCAGCTTGTCCCTGCAGAGTCCAATTTTTTGTCTGTTCAGATATGTGTGTACATTGTGATGGTTCCGTACGTTAGACCTCTCTTCTTTTTTGTGGTCTAGAACTAGAAGGCATTTTTAGTGGTATAATTCAGTTATTGACTTGGCTGTGGACTCAAACTGGGTCAATTTCTTATTAATGCATGCTAGAAGTATTATAAAAGGGACTACCTGAAAGAATATGAAATTTGGGGTTCTATCTCTAGAAGGGGGAGAAAAGAGAGGTGAAAGATCTCGTAAGTGTGGGGAGCAATAGGTCACAATCATCTCATGCCGTCTTAGGTGTCTCTCTTCTTGTGGGCATTAATTGGAGCCAAATGGTAGGTGGACAGGTATCCATTATTCACAGTGCAAAAGGGGGCGAGTGAGTGGGCAAAGATGACAGGAACCAGTGGAAACAAAGGCATAAAGCAACAAAGGTATCTGAATTCTGAACCATCATAGAAGAGAGGTAAGGAAGCAGCTCGTTGCTGAAGCCGCTGAGAGAAGGGAGCAGAGATGGTGAAGAAGAGACTGAAGAAATTGAATGCCAAGGAAGCTTTGGAGTTTTTGAACCAGGTCATGGTGGAGCAACCCTTGCTCCCCTTCCTGATCCCACTTGGCCTTTTTGCATGGTTACGGTGGGTTGTGCCATTCTCTAACTGGATTCCCCTCACCGCTGCTGTTTGGGCTACAATTCAGGTAGTTGTTTATGCCATGGTGTTTAGATGAATTAATTTATAGGTTGTGATTAATTTGGATCAGCTTCTTTGATGTCATGTTGAATTATTTGGAGCATGGTCTTTGGGCTGGGCCTTCAGATGATACTTTGCAATTTGGTGTGTACTATTGTTTGTTTCTTGATTGAGAAGTGTTGATCTATGTTTTGGTTTGCAAATTGCTCATAATTTTGAAGGGAAGGCTAACAGCTCGCAACACTTTATCCCTGTCACTATATTTTGTTTTGTCTACTTCGTTCTTACCATGTCGTATTATTTTGGCAGTATGGGAGGTTTAAAAGGAGGATAGCTGTAGGAGATTTGAACAAAAGATGGAAGCATCTTATACTGAACACAATGGTATGTTCTGTTCCTTTACTTAATTTTTGCTTCTTTTTATTTATAGACTTTCAGCCATACTTCTTTTACGTCTATTGTAGCCTAACACACCAATAGAGCCTTGCGAGTGGTTGAACAAGCTTCTGATAGAAGTTTGGCCGAATTACATTGAACCGAAACTAGCAAGGAGGTTTCAATCTACTGTTGAGGTCAGCTTCTGTTGAGGTTATACAAACCAAGAGTTTAGGGAAAATGACTACATGTTTATGTATCATCTTTTTTTGGATTCCGTTGCAACGCACGGGCAATGTACTAGTAACCATAAACATAACACTTCAACATTAAAGGAATCAATAATTGACATTAAGATGGACCAATAATAGATGTAACCAAAGAAAACTTATCAAATAGCAACAATATAAAACCAATAAGTGCTAAATGTAATCACTATTGATCTAAGAGTTGCATCACTACTATACAAAGGGTTATCATAGACGGTTCTAAACCCTCATCACAGACGGGTTTTGAACTGTCTTATTTTTTGTGTCTGTGATAACAGGCGGTTATGATAGATTGTTTGTGAACCATCTATGATAAGTCATAACATAGACAGTTGGTATAAAAAAACATCTGTGAAGGCATACTATAACAGATGGCTTCTACCAAAAATCGTCTATGATATGTCGCCCATCACATACGATTCTACGTACCAACCGTCTGTGATAATTGGTGATGCACTAGATGTTGTCGCGCAGGACCTTCCAATGGTGCTTCACGCTGCCCTTGCCGAGCCCCTTCCCTCCCTTGCCACATCGATTGGTTTTGGCCAAAACAAGTGGCATGCATGCCATGGATCAGGTTCATGATGCAATAGTTTTGCTCTTGGAGCGATGCTCAATAAAATAGCCACAATTTTTGCATACGAACTCCGTTATTGATGTTCCTAGACTCGTTTCAAAGCTAATGAAAAATACATATGAGAATCCATAGGTCCAAGTTTGATTCATTCATGAGGCTCCAAAAAAGTGAAATCCCCAAAAAAAACATTGTTTAAGGCCTCAAAACGGCCTCTGGAGTTTTTAGACCTGTTGGACTGCTACATAGGCCTTCGTGTGTTACCTCTTCTTCATACCTAAGCACACACATGACACTAGAATTAGGTAGTAGCAAATTTCATAAATCATTTACCCTCCCTAATTGCCAGCATTGATATTCAAACCTCCTAGTAAAAGGGAGAACCAATGTAGACATGTAGTTTTTTCCATGAGGTCTCGAAGCTCCACTAGGCTCTCATACTCCTCGTTGAAGCACCTCGCAAGGGTGACACTCTCAAGCCGTATT
Organism: Dendrocalamus latiflorus; assembly: GCA_017311315.1. Taxonomy (NCBI): domain Eukaryota; kingdom Viridiplantae; phylum Streptophyta; class Magnoliopsida; order Poales; family Poaceae; genus Dendrocalamus; species Dendrocalamus latiflorus. Next base: position 16,696,877 of record CM029620.1, read on the forward strand.
CTCACAAGAACTTTAAACGGCTAGTAGCTGGGGCTGTTGGCTTTTTTGCGAGGCTACAGGGCTCCAGGCTCGGCATGACAACAGAAAAAGATAATCGTATCTATGCCTTGCAATGTCAGGTCTAGCAACTGAAATACAAACTCTAAACAAGTTTTCTAGCATACATACGCTCTCTTGTCCCTGCCACCATTTTGGGCACGCCTGTTGATGATCATACATGGATGCGTACATGAATACATGACTACGTACAACACTGATGAGCACGATATATGCTGTCCGAGACAGCCTAATTTGAAATTTTTGTATGGAACCCTAGTTTGAACTTTGAAGTGGCATAAATGTGGTCAGGAGCCATTGGGCCTCAGTTTTTACACGATAACACGAACAGCCCAAATATAATCCTTCCTACCATGGGGCTCATAGAAGAATTCTCTCATTTGCACCTTCCTTCTCCTGCCTTCCTGGAGGCCCGGCCTGTACCATTTTTAGCATCTTGCCCTTTTCGGTATATTTGCATGGGCCAAATTAAGTCTACTCTCATTTGCACCTTCCTTCTCCTGCCTTCCTGGAGGCCCGGCCTGTCAGAAAAAAAACAAGCATGCATGCATATTTCCCACCCACTTCCCTCGGGAACTTTTGGAGCAGGTGGCTGAAGTAAATTTGGAACAAAGTAATTAATCTCTAATCGCAGCGTTAGCCTTAGCTTTCGATGGCTCAATTTCAATAACGATGGCAGAAATGAGAAGATGGTATGATCTTAATTAGCAAGGAGAACGAAAGAATCGCACCTTGATTCAACGAATTCAGATGAACAATCGGTCAAAATGCATGGATTCACCCTCGCAAAGAAAAAGGTAAGAGGATCTAAATATACCGCTTTTAGCATTTTGCCCTTTTCGATATAAAGGGTTCTGATTGACAATTTTCAAGGAAACTATACTGTCGCAATAATAAAAGAAAAACATGCGAAATCCCTGCGTATAATTCTTGCTAATGTGATGCGAAACGAATAACGGAAGCTAAAAGGTCGGGCTAGCTTTTGCCCGGCGGCCGCGACGACGTACTACAACCGCAGCCGCCGCAAATATCCAGCGGGGCCTGTCGGCCAAAACCATTGAGTGAGACTGAGGCTTCTTTGGTACAGCTACAAGCGCCGGCCAGCACCGACCAAAATCTAAGCACTGTCGACCTTGCTGTGTGCTCTCTTCGTTTATCTTGGCCTTTCGCTTTTGAGCACAGTAGCTCTACATGTGCTCTTCCAAAAGGAAGAAAGACTGCAAGAAGAGCATAGGATGCCGGCCAGCTAAAAAATGCACTCTCAAGCCCCGTTTGGAAGGAAAGGAATTTGGTGTAAAAAATTCATTTTCGATATGAATACAAGAAAATTCATGCATTCCAAATTGGCCTTGAATCTATGCCAGCAAGACACATATTAATTGGGCACATGGAAACTCTCTCCAGATGCTTTGATTTTTCTCCTCTTCTTGATCACGAGCACTGGTTTTTGATTGAATAGTCATAGACCTAAAAGCTACACGCTTGACTACCACAGAGGATCTTACTCCAGACTACGGTTGGTTAGTCCCTATCTCAACTCGCATAAAATCATCCTCTAAAAAGGATATATTTGTTTATAGAGAAACAATGTATTTTTTTCCCGATAACGGCTGATGGTTTATAACTGCGTTTGATGATTTTTTTTATTTTAACACGAACGTTTGTGCAAACAAACCGAATATCGATAAGCCACTTCGAAAAAAAATATCATAATAAGCATCTTCGAAATGGCAGCAAAGAAACCGTCTCGTTTATTTATTTAGAAGAAAGCCATAAGTCATAACGTGAGAAAAACAGAGCCAAAGTAGAACTAACCGATCTGGCTTAACAATGCAGAATTTGAATGGGTGACCACACATGCGTTCGAAGTTCAACATGTACATCTAATCGAGTCATCATCTATATATTTCTAGTGTACTAATTAAGCTAATTTGTCCATTTGTCAGTCAAGTACTAGCTAGTCTCTTCTAGTTCTACATCAATAGGGCGGTGCCTCCCGGTCCAATTGTTTGTCGTCCGTTTGGACTTCCATTCCCTGTTCAAATAGAACTTTCAAAGACATGGGGCCTAGTAGTACACTACGTGCCAATGAAAGTTCGACCATCATGTCTAGCCGGCACATTTATATATATGGTTACGGTTTGTTTGGGTAAAAGCATTGTGAGACATACAAACGATTCACTTTACATTAAGGGTCTAAATTTTGTCAGTGACATTCAAAAACGATTTCCCAATTGTATCCCATATATTCGTGGAGCAGCTCCTATCAAGGCAAGGCTATCATGTTTGTATCTAGAATGCCTACCAACCATGGCTTCATTTTAAAGTCTTAGGGCATGTTCTTTACGGCTTCTAAAAGCGGCTTTTGGCTTTTGCTACAGTACCTAACTTTCAAACGGAGTATTTTTCTTAAGACAGGATCTACAAGTTAATTGTAGTACACGTTAAAAGTCTAACATCTATATCAACCAAAATTACAAACGAGTATCTCTCTCTCTCTCCGTAATCTCTGTCGCAAACATCTACAAGTTTATATACTTATGATTGTTTGTTCTGAGCTGAAGTTGGAGAGGAAACGGAGGATAAACAAAAGACCTTTAGGGAGAGTTACGAAGCCCAGATGGCTAGGATTAGAACTGCCCTCTATGTGTCTTGTGAAGCCCTCAAAGTTGAGGTGATTGTGCATAAGGAGAGATATACACGTGCTATTCGATCTTCTCCTTTTAGTTCTTCATCCTCTCCTTCTGGTTCCTCATCCTCTCCTTCTCCTTGTACTTCATGTGCCTCTCTTTTTCGGGAGTGTGAGTACCACATGAACACTCTCAAAAAATTTATTGGAGATAAGAAAAGCTCAATCTTATCCTAGACAAATACAAGATTTGTAAATTCAATCAAGGTCTAGGATACGATTTCTTAGAGGATGTGAGAAAATATCCATCTACTGTTGTTAGAGCTGTAGCAGCAGGTATGATCGAGGTTGCGCCTGAGCCTAAGAAAATAGTATTTAAGTCTGCAGGTTTTGTCTAGGGGATTTTTTACAGTAATGTTGTGCCACCTGCTACTTCGACCTCTCAGAAGGCGAAGCTCATCCTATTGCTTTGACCTCTTAGAATGCGAAGTATCATTGCACCTTCTGTCAGAAGGATGGACATGTGGTTGAGTTCTGCTTCAGGCATGCCAAGATCGCGTAAAGAGACCATGTCCGTGCTCTTAGGAGTATTCAGAGTCAGCCCCAAACTCAGAGTGCTTCTAAGACCAACATGAGGTGTAAATTCATATGTAGCTCTCTTGATTTGCAAAGGTTCTAGGCAGCGTCGAGGATTTCGTTATCAGGCTTCTTCTGGTTTTGGTCCTTGAGTTACTTCTGGTCAGGGTTTCTATTGTCCTAAGGATAGACCTCATTTTCCCCGTCGAGGTGGCTATCCGTGGCGTGATCAGTACTAGGTTCCTAGATCTGCTCTTATTTACCCTTGGACTGAGCCACCGATGTCTTCTTCTCACTAACTCATGTTCATTGGGCTGGGAAGGGAGAAGTTTGGCTTGTGGACTCCGGCTGTGCCGGCATTGTAAGTACGGTACTACCGATCTTCCCAGAAAAACAGGGTTTTGGGATTTGAGTCATGGATTTAGTTAAGTTGATCTGGGTCACTAGATTAAGGGTGCATGATGCATGTCTTGGCTAATGTAGGTCAAATTGTAAAGAACTTGTGTCTGAAAACGATTTTTTGTCTTTAGATGTGCAGGTCGATTGGAGTTAACTATGGTGAACAGCGATGATCGAGGCTAGGCTCGTAGAGGAGATGAAGCCCAAAATGATCGAGGATGCTGGGTGAGACGGTGAGCTCAAGCATGGCACGAGAAAAGTGAAAAATATTAAAGACGAGTTCGAACAGTGGAATAGAGCCATGTGGCTTGCACATGCCAAGTGAGCCGTGGTTCGGTGGAACCGAGACAGGAGAGACTTGGCAATGCGTAGCAAGCTAGTGGTGTACCTACATGTGGTAAGCATGGTGATTGCTTGCAGTGGTTGAGGATGATCGGGTCAAGGAAGAAACTATCTTGGATCAAAACCACGGTGCATGGGCTATGTGTTAGAGGCGATTTAGGTTAAAATGGAGCTGATTTGATCAAGGTGGGTCAAGGCTAAGAATTTAGCGGATGCACACTTATGCGCTTTTAAAAGCGTACATAAGTGAACTTATGAGAGTAAATCCCATGTGGGTGGGGTTAACGGATTTTCCCTATTATAATAGTGGATAGGATCCATTAAGGGATGTTGGTAGCTGGTTACCCACCTATAAAGTAGGGTTGGGATGGAGACATGTGAGGTTAACCATCCAACCCATCGCTTGTACTCTCTCCTCTAGTCTAAGTTTAGGGTTAGGGTTTAAGAGTGGATATCTTATGTGCTCTTTGTCCTCTAAGGTGGAGTGGCTGTAAAACCTACCTTATCAAATAAGCAATGCATCAATCTTTGTGCAACTCTTGAGTCCATCTTATTTTTGATTGATGTGCTAAAAATACTATTCACCCTGATTTTACTGTAGCAACGAAAGTACCACGTAACCGGTAGTACCATAATTTCAATGACGGTAGTTCCGTTTTCCTGATTTTCGTGAGTTTTTAGTGTCTCGATTTGCTAGTTTTTGTGGTGCCTTTGCATCCTTATCTTCATAGCTCTGTAGCTATTGAAATGAAGAGTTGGTGCATATTTGGGAAAATTTTGAGATACTATTATTCCCCTCTGTTGCCAAACTTTCAGAGATTGTTACTTATAAATGCAGGAGAGAGAAGATGCGATGAATGAGTGCAAATAACAAAAAAATCAGTAAACTCAAATGCAGGCCTTATAGTAATATGCAACAATATGGATAAAACTACCCGCCATACAAAAAAAAATGGAGTGAGCATTTATAGCATTAAAATAATACAGCCAATCAATTTTAGGATGACTTCGTTTTAAAAAAATCAATCTTAGGATGATAGGGGCATTTTATCGGAGGACCGAAATAATTAACCTTTTTTCTTGTTTCGTGTTGACATGTTGGAGAAAATGAGGGCAACAAACAGCTCATCAATTTCGAGAGGTTATTCTGATGAATTGATGCGATCCGTGTGAAATCATGAAGATATCAGTGGCATTGTGTGATGATCCAGACATTGGGTGCCACCAAAAATCGCCTGGAGAGAGAGAGAGAGAGAGATAGATAGAGAGAGGGAGAGAGAGAGGGAGGGAGAGAGGCCACACGAATTATTGCTCGCTTTTCTCTTGGAGACAAGATAGCTAGCTGTTGTTGCACTCTTCTTCAGCGCAAAGAATGTCTGTCTGCGCCGTGCCATCCACAGCAAACGCAACCACGCAAAGATTGGGATGAGCACTAACTCCCTGATAGAGCTGCTCCACACAAAAACAATAAAGTGGTCTGAAATTTTGGTGCCAGATCCAAGCAAATATTATGTCGGGTATAACGAGGCTTCTGGATTGAATTGTGCCAGCACAGTTTAGATTATGCGAGAAAAAAAGAGTAAATTGTCGCGTATGTTCTCCAACGGGAAAAGCCTATGCCCTATGTTGAAGAAGAAAATATATGGGCTACAATATCTTCTATTATATATTCTCTGTAAACCATTGGATGGATACAGGCTAGAGAAGGCTACTCGGAATTCCATGGTATACAGCACAAAACTAGTCACACCGGCACAAAACCATCCACTAAGAACATACAGAAAAATAGAGCGGTTGGGAGCGGAACTCTCAACATTCCTTTATATACATGTTGCGCAAATACGTTTGAACAATACGTCACAGGCAAAATATCAGGTAAAAAATACGAATTCTGTGCAAATTTCATTTTCACATAACTTAGAAGCTTCTGAAAATTACTAAAGAATCATCAGACGTAGGAGATGGTATATTCTACGTTCCTGCAAAATTTCAAGACAAAACTCAAATCGCCTTGTTGCGCGATTGATCTGGTATATGTATGGTTCTACGCCCCTACGTACTGTTTTTACTTTCTAGACATGGTCGGATTGAATGGTTGGTACATCGACAACAACAGGGAATTTTGTGGTGCCTCGATCGTTTCATGGCTCGCCGCATCTCAATCATCAGCCGGGCGGGGACGACATGAGGAGCCGTTTCTCTTTGGCAAACACCTTGCTGGGAAGCATCTCTAGGCATCGCCACACATGTGTAGGCGCCTTTGCTTGCATGCGCATGCCCATTGCCATCGAATGCTAAAGGTGCCGCCCGATTGCGACTCGAGCGATCATTTGCTCCTAGAACAAATGAGCCAATGATGAACACGTCTTCGATCGCAAGCGTATGGATGGTTGATAAGAAATTGGACGGTCCAGATGAAGGTGGGTTAGAAAGCCGGGGCATTGGAATCTCTGGAGAAATTCGTAATGAAAGGCAGAGTTTTGAGTCAGAAGCATGCATGCATGGTCCATATATATTCTTGACTATTCTCATGCATATGTCTAATTTGCAGTTTCGTTGTCAAGTCAGATCTCGAATTTGCGTAGGGTACAGTATACGTGAAAGAAAACCCTCAGGAAGCCTACTGATCATCAGTCATCAAGCATAATATAATAATCTCTATTGACCATGTTATAATAATTGGTATAAAACGTAGATAAGATATGTTTTTTCTTCTAACCGCCTACTGTTTATATATTTCTATATTGTAGTTGTCCTGCTCCACAAAGTCTTAACATTAATAGAAGACACAGCTGCATGAGGAAGACTTCTGCAAATATGCTGACGATGTCAAACCAAATCAACCGAAACATTCAGAAATGGATGTGAGCAACGAATCCAGGCTTGTTTGATTAACTATTTATTTGCTTACTAATTCAAGGAGGACGTTAGCAACTAAGTATTTGTTGAGCTTGCTTGTCAATTCAAGGAGGTTAGTGGCTGCTTGCTTTGAGTAGTCATATACTACGTATGGTCTGGACCTACAACAGTACACGTCAGCAATCAGCATGGGCTACCTATCATTATTTTCTGATTCCTACGGAAATTGGTTCGGCACTGGGTTCATGTTTACTTTACACAAAATCAACAGCATAATTAAAAATGTCTAAAATTTGTGAGATGAAGCAGCAGTAGCAGCTTAAACCCGTTCGTTTCGACATTAGCTTGTGGCTCCTAGTTCGTTATCCCTAAATTTAGTCTTTTTCAGACTTTTGGTATTTTTATTTTTTTTTCTTTTTTTTTTCTATATTTGTATGATCCGTAATAGACTAACATGTATGTTATTGCACACAGTCCCTCAATGGACAGAGATACGATAGCTCGAGTCCCACTAACTACATGCTAAATAGGTTTATTTATTTATTTTTCCATATTTGATCCTGTAACCGCTAGTTGTTCCTTAAATTCTCTCTCGATTTTGAAATCACGTCCGTAGGATACCCTTGCAAGAGCAAATTTGGCAAACCCAACGCGAATATTCCTGCTGTCCGTACGATCAGCCGTGATATATGTTACATGGTCAGGCAGGAACAATATTTTCAAATGCAAATGGCGTGGTTGGCAACATTTCTGCCTAGTGATTAGTCCGGCCAGTTTCATCGACTTGAAATTTAAAAATGATGATTTGATCCTTTGTCATAGTCGTTGTTGCTCGTGCAAGCATCCAAATAATGGCTTTTTATATGTGGTGCAGTGTGTGTGTGTCAAGGGTAGGATTCCGTACCACCCAAGAACGTAAAATGATACATAATATATGCACCGATGAGTACGGTGAAATATGTGCTACAAAATGCTGAGAAAATGCAGCAACTTATATTTTTTTCTTTCCTTCTTTTCTAAAACTTAAAAGTTGGGGGTGTCATGCATGTCACCAATTAAATTTTCAAAATGAAGCACACGGTTAGAAATTGGTCCATTTAATTTGGCCTATTTCCTTAATTCTAAAGCATGCATGATTTAGTACCACATTTTTAAGTCAGGGTGAGGAAGACCGATTTATAAGGTGGAGTCCTCCCCACTCCTTGAATATGGAAAGAGATGGTATGAGGATGGTTCTGTCTAGTCACACACGCGCGCACACACACGCGCGCGTATTCGCGTATTTTCGCGTGAAAATCGCGTGACTTGTGACGCGCGACCGTGCCGTGACGTGGCGCGCCACTTGGCAGACGAAGTCCATCTTTATTTTTGCTGAACCATGCACCTCACTCTCTCTGTTTAAATGAGATTTAAACTTTTGAATGAGGCAGTTACAAGTGAATTTACACTGCTTAATTTGTGATTTGATGAGGCAGTTACCAATGTATAATTCTGTTTAAAACGCAGCAGTTACTAGTGAGTAGTAACTGCAGCGCCCATAAAAGGGTCTGGAGACGTCCAGGAAAAGAGAGAGAATTTTTGCACCTCCATTCTTCCCCTACTTTCTGCTCTGTTGTGCTGTGCTGTCTGAATCTCGTCGACCTTTCTTCTCGGCGTGCACTTGAAAGGAGTGAGAGCGATTATCTCCGAACCATTGCCGCAGAGAGTACTTGCATGGGGCGGCAATAAGGTTTCTGGGCAGCGCATCTGCGCGACCGCTCACTGCACTGCTACACCTACGTTCTGCACTGCATCAAGCCTGCACGGCTTCCTGTTCCTCATCAGGCTAACTTGCATCATATGTTTGTTATTTCTGTCTCTTAATAAAACTTGGAATTAAAATATTGCCCACATTTGTAACACACACAATACGTATACGACGAACTTATCTTTTAATGGCACAAAATATATTAGCTACAGTGTTATTCTGCTGGTAGAGCTAGATTTAATCATTTCATATATAGGTTTAAGATTTCGGCGTGGTCTCTAGCTAATAAGCACATTTGACCGTTACTTTGTCTAATGAATGTTAGTAAAAATTACAAAAAGGTATAATAATAATAAGTAAAAATTATAAAAAGGTATAATAATAATAATCATACTTATAAGAAGAAGAAGAAAGTACTTTTATGATGCGTCAAATATAAATATTTTTTATATGAGTGATCAAAAGTATTTTATAGTTTAATTGCATGCATTCTAAAATAACGTCTATTTTAAATAAAGACAAAATTGCAAATAACTCACCAGAAGTCAATCATTGATTTACCCCTACAAGTAGTTTTTGTGGCACATGCCCCTACAAGTGCATGCTTATTTGACATTCCCCCTGGCATCACCTTTTAACTCTCGCTGACTCAGTTGTTTTTTTTTATGTGAACTCCATGGCGTTGGCCCAAGGTGTTCTAACGTGGCCTAAGAGGTTAAGTTGCATAGTTCGGATCCAGATGGGTGGACAAACGAAGCATTCATGTTCGATTCCCTCCGTGAGATGAGTCGAATCGAGACATGGGAATGTGGCAGAAGAGGATTGAACCGGTTGGAGGAATATGGTATGAGTTCAATTAACCACGTTGTGCCTAGTCCATAGATAAGATGGTATGCCACAAAGTCCACACTGAGTCAACAGGAAGGGGGAAGCGTGGGGCATGTCAAATAAACATGCACTCATGTGGAGGTATATTTTTTTTAGATCAAGGGAAAATTTCATTAAGTGAATGAAAAAGGTCCCAACCTCTACAATCCGAAGATCGTACGCAGCTTAAAGGTTACAACCAAGAGCATTCAAGCACAAGAACTAACACAAAACAAAAGACACAAGATACATGAAAAAACAGACACTACGCCTCAATCCTATTCCGGAACTTCCATCCAAATTTTGCAAAGACCTCCATGATGACCGTCTCCAAAATCTGGCATCCAGTCTTGAAGATTGGTTTTTCTTCTTCATTACTTAACAAGGACCAATGCCGGATCCAATATGTTGCCCTGAAAATGACTTGCAGAAAGGTGTTGATTTTAGCATTATTGAACACCACGTCATTTCTATTCAACCACATTGCCCAACAGAGAGCCGCAGCACCTAGTAAAATCTGATTTTTGAGTTTTGCCCCGATGCCATGAAGCCAAGAGCCAAACATATCCGATATACTAGATGGTGGATGAATTCCAAAGGTGATGTGCACTGTGTTCCAAATAAATCTAGCAAAGTGACAATCAATGAAAAGATGTTGTATCGTCTCCAACGAGTTACAAAAACAACACTTGACACTCCCTTGCCAATTCCTTTTTGCTAAATTATCTTTTGTAAGAGTGACCCCTTTTTGGAGATACCAAAGGAAAATTTTAATTTTCAAAGGCACTCTTATTTTCCATAGTGGATTTTTCGTAGGTAAGACTCCATCTTGAATCAAATTCAAATACATAGAGCGAACCGTGAAAGACCCACTCCTATGCAAGTTCCAAACAAACACATCTTTCTCATTTGTAAGGTTAACTGTCACAACTTTAGAGACTAAGTCGTACCACGCTGTCAAATTACCTTCCATCAAACCTCTTCTAAATGACACATCCAGTGGCGTAGAAGCTAAAACCTTAGCTACAGTATCGTTCTTTTTCCTCACAATCCTATAGAGTGAAGGATAGACATCCCTTGAGGGTTTATTTCCTAACCAAATGTCCTCCCAAAATCTAACTTGTGTTCCCTTTGGAATTCGAAAATAACCATGAGCCAAGAAATCATCCTTGACCTTCATTAGCCCCGACCAAAAGTGGGAGTCATCCGGTCATTTATAAACTTGAGTTATGGCTTTATTGGTCAAATATTTCCTTCTTAGAAGATTTTGCCAAACACCATCCTCATTAATAAGTTTAAACAACCATTTACTCAATAGACATTTGTTTTGAATCCCAAGGTTTTGGATACCCAACCCGCCATAGTCCTTTGGTCTACAAAGTACACTCCACTTAGTAAGCCTGTACTTCTTTTTATGACTATCACTTTGCCAAAAGAACCTTGAACGGTAAAAATCAAGTTTTTGTAAAACACCCTTAGGGACTTCAAAAAAGGAAAGCATATACATAGCTAAACCAGTTAAGACCGAATTGATCAAAACTAGCCTTCCTCCAACGGAAAGAAGCTTTCCTTTCCAACTGTTGAGCTTCTTTTGGAATCTCTCCTCAATGATGGCCCAATCTTTGTTAGAGAGTTTACGATGATGCAAAGGAATACCAAGATATTTAAAAGGTAAGCCCCCGGTTTTGCAACCAAAAAGTTGTGCATACTCATGCTCGCAATCCTTAGCACTACCATAACAGAAGAGCTCACTCTTATGGAAATTAATTTTCAACCCCGAAAGTTGCTCAAAGGTACTTAACACTAGTTTAAGGTCTTTGGCTTGGAGTAGATCATGATCCATGAAGAGAATAGTATCATCTGCATACTGGAGGATCGAGAGGCCATCATCTACAAGATGTGGAACAACTCCTTGAAACCTCCCATCAGACTTAGCTCTACCAATTAACGTTGCCAACATATCTGCCACTAAATTAAAGAGGATTGGTGACAAGGGATCACCTTGCCTAAGTCCCTTTTTTGGCTGAAAATAATGCCCTAAAATGTCATTAACTTTAATGCCCACACTACCACCCCTAACAATTTGATCTATCCACTTGCACCAAAGTGGTGAAAAACCTTTCATCCTCAACGTTTGTTGAAGAAAAGACCATTTCACCTTATCATATGCTTTTTCGAAGTCCAGCTTTAGAATCACTCCATCAAGCTTCTTCCTATGCATTTCATGTATGGTTTCATGAAGGATAATAACCCCTTCCATGATATTCCTCCCTGCCATAAAAGCTGTTTGGGATGGTTATATAACCTTCTAAGCCACTAGTGCTATACGGTTAGACATTACCTTAGTAAAGACCTTAAAGCTAACATTAAGTAGGCAAATGGGTCTGAACTGTTGGATTTGAGTAGCCTCATTTTGTTTCGGTAATAATGTAATTATACCAAAATTGAGGCTAAAAAGTGGGAGGTTTCCTTTGTGAAAATCAGAGAAGAGAGCCATGAGATCTCCTTTGACGAGACCCCAAAAAGCTTGGTAAAACTCAGCTGGGAAACCATCAGGTCCCGGGGCTTTGTTGTGTTCCATTTGGAATATAGCCTTTTTAACCTCTTCTTCTGTGAAAGCGGACGCTAAAATCTCATTCTCAGTTTCTGATACCTGAGGTATATCATCCCTAAAGGATTCCATCATTGAGAAATTATTTCTCTCTGACGCCCCAAAGAGACCTTTATAATAATTGGTGATATATTTCTTAAGGTTCTCATCACCCTCTATAATCCCCTCTTCCTGCTCGAGGCGGAAGATCCTAGTCTTCCTATGTTTTCCATTGGCTACCAACTGAAAATACTTAGTATTACAGTCGCCAAGTAACAACTTAGTTGTTTTGGCTCTTTGGTACCATTTTATCTCCTCCTCTCGCAACAAATGAACTAACCGCTCTTTATAATAATGCTTTAAATCATTTTCCGCAGCACTGAGAAGCTGAGTCTCAGCTTTCTTATCTAATTCATTCGCCTTCCGAATCAATTCTTCCTTTTCTTTTTTGTATGAACCGCTAACACTCTTAGCCCAACCCCATAGGAATTGTCTAAGTCTCTGAATTTTAAATTGCCATCTTTGTAACGATGTTTTCCCCCTTTTTTCTTTGTTCCACACTTCCGCCACCAACTCTGAGAAGCCATCACGTAGCAGCCAACCGAGCTCAAATTTGAACAGAGGTTGATTTTTGCAACGAGTACCGTTTCCAGTATCTAGTAACAGAGGAGTGTGATCCGAAATTTCCCTAGTCAGCACCCGAACCATTGATAGCGGAAATTTTGTTTCCCACTCTGTACTAACAAGGATCCGATCAAGTCTCTCATATGTTGGTGTATCCCTAGAATTAGCCCACGTAAATTTTCGGTTAGATAATTCAAGCTCCCTTAAATTTAAACCATCGATGACGGCATTAAATAAAAAGGGCCACCTATCATCAAACATATCATTGTTCTTTTCCTGTGGATTCCTAATAATATTGAAATCACCTCCGACAAGAACCGGATGTGTTTCCTTGGCACATGTTTGTACCAACTCTGCAAGGAAGGCCTCCTTAAGTTCAGGTTGAGCAGCCCCATAAACTGCTATAAGAACCCATTGGAAACCATCACCTCTCATTCTCAAGTGGATCTTAACATAAAAATCTCCCTCATCAAAACTACCACAGTCAAAAATCTCTAGATTCACCCCAAGAAGGATGCCACCGGACCTACCATGAGGTTTTGACCAGTGCCACAAAAAATCTCGACCACCACAAATATTGTTCAATGCCGCTTTTGGAAAATCTTTCTTCCCGGTCTCCATAAGAGCAATAAAGTCTAGCTTATGCTCTCTAGATAATTCAGAAAGGAACCTATATTTAGCCAAGTCACTAAGACCTCTGCTATTCCAAAAGATTCCTTTCATTTTGATCGATTTGATTTTCTTATTTTCCTAACTATTCCAATTCTCTTATTCTTCTTATTAAAAGATGACATAGATTTATTCTTCTTGAAGACAGTTTCGAAGTCACAACTTAGGTGATCACTGTCGTCATCCATAACCTCCTCCATCAAATCACCACATAGGTGACCAAGAGTCAGGTTATTAACGTCATCATCTTCATCACTTTCTAAAAAAACAGCATCACTGTCAAGTTCTTTAATAATTCTAGGGAAAAAAGCCGACAGTCTATTGCGTTCTACAGTTTTAAGCACCCGAACTGAACCTAAAACTTCTTTCTCATTTTTGCCAACATCTAGGCCTAGGTTGATGAGTTTGGAAGCAACAACAACATCTGAAAAAGAAGTGAAGGACAGATTTTGCTTGTTACCTTCAACCTGCTCCAAATTATTCAATGCAGGAGGTAGTGGCGCCATCTTGGGCGCCTCCTGTGCCAAGGCCGGGGTACTGCAACCTTGCTGCATCAGGCAGCTGTCGAGCACCTTCCGGCACAGCCAGCCGTTGGCCAGCACCTGCCGGCGTCAGCCCGTGATGTACCCGCTCCTCCATCAGTGCATGGAACACCCCAACATCATTAGATGCTGCTGCTCCAACTCCCTCAACACCTAGCAAATCACCAACCTCATCAGTGATATGTGCCATAAAGTACTTGTATGGGCTAAATCAAATTTTGCCTGACTTCTGGGGGAGTGTTTGGAATTTTTCCTTATATAAATGTTAGTGCATACTAGATGGGCATATCTATAATTTTTTATATTTGATTTAGGACTCCCTCGGTTACTAAGTCATAACATAATTGCACTTCAAATATATTACTCTTATACAAATGATCTTCAGTGCCTGCGGTTATTTATAGGAATAAGTTCATTTTACCTGTTTAACTATTATCCATATCCAAAAATCAATTTTCAACTACAAAATCGGGAATTTTATATCCTCCAACTCTCAAAACCATTCACTTTTTGACTCTAGGTTAGCTTCATCAGTGGTTTTCACCACATTAACGGCCACATCAATAGTTTTTGCTATGTAGATAGCCACGTGAATGCTGAATTGCCTCATGCTCAGCTATATACACATCTTGATGAACAGTAATTCTATGGTTGATGATATTTTTCAAAAAAAAAAAGTAAGTGAGATACTTTGCTGACTTAATCACACTGGGATAATGTGTAAAGTCATGTATCCAAGCTTACTGGGATACCACGTCACAGAAAACTAGCTGGTTTTGGGTAAGCGGATAATTTGCTCGGTTTTGATAGTTGAAGAGTGTTGAACGTCCGGTTTTGATAGTTGAGTGTTGATTGTCGTACTTAGGAAAAAATTTGAGGGATAAATACACATATTTCTTACTTATATCCGTAATCTTCTCTGTGAGTTAACCACGTCACCCGCAAATCGAGTTTCAAGAACGAGCGGCCATTAGCTAGCAAGTGATGGGGAGAGGTAAACATCGCCCACGTGGTGACTGACGACGATACTTGCGATGCTACTGCGAAAACGATGCATGAAAACGAAAGAGTACTAGCTCTTCAAGCCCGTCTAGCTACTGCACAAACGATGATCGATGCCTGAAAATTGAAGAACCGAAAGAGAAGTCTGAAAAAAGCAAAATTCTTGACGACTTTGTTCCGTGTATGATCGATCG
This sequence comes from Dendrocalamus latiflorus, assembly GCA_017311315.1. Classification (NCBI taxonomy): domain Eukaryota; kingdom Viridiplantae; phylum Streptophyta; class Magnoliopsida; order Poales; family Poaceae; genus Dendrocalamus; species Dendrocalamus latiflorus. The sequence continues at coordinate 16,711,974 of CM029620.1, forward strand.
AGGCATGCAGGCAAGGCGAAGAGGGAACGAGATGTGCTGCGGTGCACAAATAGCGTGCGGCAATTCACCGATGTCAATATGAACAGTGCCATGAATTTCTCATCGATTTTGACTAGATCCATCCGTAGCTTTCGCTCATTCACTGCACTCTGAAAAATGAGCAGTATTAGCATGCATGCATATCTCAAGTCGCGGACCCACGACAGATCGATGCAGATGTGAGGTCTGGACCATGCATGAAAAATTCAGAGGAACACGCCTAATATAAATCAATCAAGCATGTTCCGTTGTGCAAAGATCAAACACGATGGATCTATCGATCTACCTTTTCATGCAATTGTGTCCTCTGCTTTCTAGCAGGAAAGGAACAGTGTTACAATAATATCCAGTTCACTCACAGCGGTCCGAAGAAAAGGCCATGCTCAAGATCCTCCCTAGGACCATGATCTGGAGCATCGTAGCAATCAATTCGAAGCATCCATCTTTTGGAAAATGACCCGCCTGCCATTATAATTTTCGCGCTTTTTCCAAAATACATCCAATCATCCGAGATTTGGCAACTTTGGAACCATTTGATAATTTCAAGCAATGTCCGCAGGCCCCTTCCTTCATGAAAGTAATCATACTAGGCTGTTGGAGCATCTGGACAACAAGAAATAATAAAGGTCTTTGAAGGCATTACACCATCAATGGAAAGAAAAGAAATTTCAAACTGAAATTTGCCTTGGTTATCCACAGCGCAATCCCATATCCAGGAGTGGCTAGATAGTCTTAAGTTAATTTGGCTACTTGTATATTCTTCTTTCGTTTTTCTCCTGTAAATTTTGCGCTATCTTTTTGTGAGACCATGTGGAGGTCACCCTGTGGTTACGAGGAGTAATTGACTTTTGGACTAGAGTATCTGTGGAGAGTGAGTTTGGTTTTTGAGGAGTTTGCAAAAGATCACTTTTTGTTTACGAGTTCGTCTGACTACGAGTACTGCAGTATTTGCTGTTTATGACTTTGTGGTCAATCGGTCCAATCGGCTTTGTGTTGATCGGTCTGATTGGTAGGTCTGATCAGCAATTGTGCGAGATCGGCAGAACGACCACGAGGTAGTCGAAAGTTTCAGTGCCTGAACAACCATGGATGGTCAATGGTCATTGATCAATAGTCGTAAGCCTTTGCGATCGGTAATTGTAAGCTTTTGCCATCTGTTGTGGTGGTCGTAGCTTGCTGCCTGGTTGGTGTTTGGTAGTCGTAAGCCGTGGAGATCGATAGTAATAGCCATTGTGAGTGGTGGTCATAGCGATCTGTTGTGGTAGTCGTAGCTTGTGTGATCGATGATCGTAGCGATTGGTTGTGTTGGTCATAGGCTTCTAGTAGGTACTCATTGGTTTCAAGTGACTCATTTCTTGAGCACCCGATTACTCATATCAGACCAACCAGCGGTTTGACTGGCCTATGCTTGACGGTCAAACTTGCTTCTCTTGGTGGTCTGAGATTGTTCTTTGGAATTCTTGGAGTTTTGGTCACGGTTTGACCTGAGTGTTTTTGCTAATGTGCACATGTGTTTATTGCTTGGTTCTAGTATTATGATCAATAATTTGGGTGTATACTTTTTGCACAGTGCATTGTACGATAAATTGTGCAAATTTATTATCTTTGTGTATTGTGCGGTGCTATGTGACAGTTTGCTTGTTAGTGTTGGTTGCAGGACTTTAGAGCTAGGTTATGGTAAGGCGTAGGAGGACTGGGACTAGGCACAGGGTGGTGCTGAGGTCCAGAACGGTCATAGAGACACTGAAAATGGCCGAGTCTTGCGAGGTGGTTGCAAACCAGGACAACGAGAAACTGGAGCGACAGCTACTGGCGGTGGACATGAAGAGCAATCACAAGGTGGACCAGGACTAGGATCAGGGAGGAGCCGAGGTCCTGTGCGATCAAGGATGTCGAGTGCCGTCATGTGCAAGGAGAAGCACGTGGTGCGCCAAGTGATTTGGGTTGTTTGCAAGCGAAGACAGTTTGGTAGGATCCAGATGCGTGAGAGGCTTGACCATAAGTTATTGGGACCACATGGAAGATGGCGAAGCATGGGTGATACTTCGTGGCAAAAACGGGAAGCTTTGAGGAAGGCAGTAGAGGGGTATTTTGGTAAATTGCTCAATACCAGAACAAGTGGCGATGTGCGAAACCGTGGCATTGGCCTAAGTGGTTTAGGTCTTATATGTGCTAAAAATATAAAGTGGATCAAATCTTAATTCACTAATGGGTTAATGGTTGTAAGACGCTTTGAGAAGCGTGTGTGAGAGTAAAACCCAGTGTTAGGTGGGGTTAGCAGATTATCTCTGGTTTGGCCTAATGGGTGGATCCATTAGATTTTGGTTCAGCTTGTGAGCCTATGTAAGGGGAGGGAGACAAGTGCTAGGGTTTGAGAAGGTTGGCTAAGCCTTTTGGTGACTAGGTCCTCCTCCCTCCCATGTGAGATAGGTTAGAGAATGTGTGTGTGCTCTAGTCATAAAGCTCTGTCCTCCTGAGTAGAGTGGCTATAAAACCAATCATCTTAAGTGAGCAATACATCAATCTTTGATCTACTTTTTGTGTATCTTTTGTCTGATTGAGTTTGCTCTGTTTTGGTTTGGTTCTTCCTCTGTTCTTTTTTTATTCTGTTCTTCGGTTCTGTTCCATTCCCTTCTTGATATGAGAGATTATTCTTGTTTGATCTTGTTGATGATCTGACTTGCTGTATTTTCTAGGATCATACTTAAAGACATCTTAGCTATTCTCTTCTCACGAGCATGGTTTGTTTGTCTTTTCGATCTCAGGTCTCTGTTTTGTGCGCCCTTGATCAAATCGCAAAAAGGTCATAACTTTGTTACTGAGTTTTCAATCCAAGATTGGATTAGCTTCCTGAGACCTTAAGTAACTTGCATACAAATTTTCACAGCCATTTGATCTCTTAATCAAAAGATTTGAGGATTTTATATCTAGTGGTCGTGTGCCTCCTCTGATACTTCTAGTCGTTTATGATCATCTGATTTTGATCGCTCAATGATCTTAGATCTTTTGGTCATGCACCTCTACTACTTTTCTTAGTTGCTTACGACCGCATCTGGTTATGACTGCTCAATGGTCTTTGACCACGTTGGTCATACGATTGCTTTTCGATTTTCATTCGTTCATCGATAGTTGACTTCATGGGTTGAAGTTCAAATCTTTTCGACTACTCTTCGATTTTTGATCATTCATTGATTGTCGATCTCGCTAGTCGAAGTTCGGAATGGTTCGACCACTTTGGTTACGATCACTAGTTGATTGTTGACCCTTCTGGTCATATTCTGAACTGTTACGACTTCTCTGGTCATCGACTACTTGATTGGTTTTCCAACTAGCAGCTTCTGGACACCGACCATGAAGGTTACAATCACGTCAATCTTGCCCATGTTGGTTTTCGACCACTCATTGATCCTTGACCACGCTGGGCTTCTGACTACACACTGGACATCGACCACGTCGATTTTTGACAACGTTGGTTTCGACAATGTAGGTTTCGACAACGCTGGTTTCGACCATGTCAATTTCGACATCGATTTCGACCACATCAATTTTGACCATGCTGGCTTCCACCATGTCGGTTTTGACCACGATGATTTCGACCACGTTGGCTTCGACAGCAGTGGTTTCGACCATGTTGGCTTCAACCATGTTGGTTTACCATGTTTGCTTCGACCATGTTGGATTCAACCACGTTGGCTTCGACCACAGTGGCTTCGACTACGTTGATTTTTGACCGCTGTCTGGTCTTCGACCACTATAGTTGAAATCCGACCATAGTGTTTTCTAATCTGGTCGTTCTCAGCTCTGTGATCCCAATTAGCAGTCGAATTCCAATCACGTTGATTTTTGACTGGGAGTTGAAATCAGACCACGATGTTTTTTAATCTAGTCGTTCTAAGCTCTGTGATCCTGACTGGTAATCGAATCCCAACCATGTTGATTTCGGACTGGGAGTTGAAATCCAACCATGGTGTTTTCTAATTTGGTCGTTCTAAGCTCTGTGATCCTCTGGTTTTCAAGTAGAATTTTTATTCTAATCTTCATAGCTTTGTAGCTATCGGAGTTAAGGATAAGTGAGTACTCGAGGGGGGAGTTTTAAGGCACCATTCACCCCCTCTGTTGTCTATTCGGTCCTACACTTTTATTATATTTTTATAAACATATCCAGTACGATGTTGTATCCTTGAAAAAAATCATCCAAGCTTTGCAAAATACAATTGTAGTCCTCCAAATCCCTACCATAATACCACTTTTGATAATTTTACCAATACTCCTCCTTTCGTCATCTTCTCTCCGGTGACTCCGCCTCATCTGCCTCACTGTAGCTCTAGGGGTGGTGCCTCCCTTAGTAACCGCTGAACCACATCACAAAAATGGTCTAGAGAAGAAACTTGCCTATGTTGGTTTCTGGACACCGATCACAGTAGACAACTGGCAACTTCTGGACACCGATCATCAAGGTTACAATCACGTCGATCTTGCCTATGTTGGTTTTCAACCACTCATTGATCCTTGACCACGCTGGGCTTTCGACTACACACTGGACATCGACCACGTCGATTTTTGACAACGTTGGTTTCGACAACGTAGGTTTCGACAATGCTGGTTTCGACCACGTCGATTTCGACCACGCTGGTTTCCACCTTGTCGGTTTCAACCATGATGGTTTCGACCATGTTTGCTTCAACCACAGTGGTTTTGACCATGTTGGCTTCAACCATGTTGGTTTACCACATTTGGTTCGATCACGTTGGATTCGACCACGTTGGTTTCGACCACAGTGGCTTTGACCACGTTGGTTTTCGACTACGTTGGTTTTCGACCGCTGTCTGGTCTTCGACACTATAGTTGAAATACGACCACGGTGTTTTCTAATATGGTTGTTCTCAGCTCTGTAATCCCGACTAGCAGTCGAATTCCAATCACGTTGATTTTTGACTGTGAGTTGAAATCAGAACATGATTTTTTTTTAATCTAGTCGTTCTCAGCTCTCACTACAAGAAATTTGAGTATCAGTGACGAATATAGTTATGATGAGAAATGAAAATGTCATAGATTAGCTATAATTCCGTGTCGATTCAAGTGATTTCGTCATTAATATGCGGGACGGTACCTTCGACGCCTAATTTTGTGACGAAAACAAATATTTGTCACAGAATATACAGAAAACCATGATGATTGTTTATATTCGTCATCAAAGAAATTATTATTCGTGACGATTTATTGGATGACGAAAAAAGTGTTGTCAAAAAAAAGTTAGGGCGAATGAGGCCATTGTGAAGTAAAATATCAAAAAAACCCTAACCCCCAAATCCTTCGCCGCCCCGCCGCCCGATTCATTTTTCCCCGCCGCCCCCATTTTCCCCCCCGCCCCCGCCTTCCCCCGCCGCCCCCTCCTCCTCTGCCTCCCCACGCTTTCCCCCGCCCCCGCCTTCCCCCGCCGCCCCACTCCTCCCCCGGACGCCCCACTCCTCCTCTGCCGCCCCCTCCTCCCCCGGCCGCCCCCCTCCTTCCCCGGCCGCCACCGCCTTCCCCCGCCGCCCCCTCCTCCTCCGCCGCCCCCTCCTTCCCCGGTCGTTCCCTTCTCCCCCGGCACCCCACTCTCCCCCGGTCGCCCCCTCCTCCTCCGCCGCCCCCTCCTTCCCCAGCCGCCCCCTCCTTCCCCAGCCGCCCACCTCCTCCGCCGCCCCCCCTCCCCTGGCTCCGAGCGACGGCGACCTCGACTACTCCGAGAGCGAGCCACCAGCGGCGGATGGCCGGGCGGTGACTGGAGCGCCGACGACGAGTTCGTCATCACGCGGGATGCCTTGACGATTTCCTGCAGCGCCGCTCGCTCAGAGAGGGAAACCCTAGCTTAAGTGCTTAACGCCTCGTCGGCAGCAGCAGCGCAAGGCAGAAGTGAGAAGCCGGGCGCCGATCCAGTGCCGCCGCACAACCGCTCGTCGCCAGCGCCGCCTCGTTGCCTCCGCCGTCTCAGATCTGCGCGACTGCGCCGATCCAGCGCCGCCCCGCAACCGGCCTTCGCCTCATCGCCTCCGCCCTCCGCCGTCTCAGATCTGCGCGACTGCGCCGATCTTGCGCCGCCCCGCCTCCCGGCGCCGCCCGCCTCGCCTCCCGACCCGTCTCGGCGCCGCCCGGCCTCCTGACTCGTCTCGGCGCCGCCCCGCTCAATGAGAGCCCCCTAAGGACTTCATTAAAATGTCGGTATTGTCTCCTTCACTCTGTTATTGTCTGTTGTTTCTCAGTTGTGCCACTGCCACCCGATGTTTGGTGTTAGATCAAATGCTCCATGAGTAGTAATATGTAAATTCTCCATCTGTTATTAAACCATTAACCCAATAAATCTACTGATAGTTGTGGTAAGATCATCTTGGCAATATTTTCAAATCTCAAATTAATCTAACTTAAATGTCGCACTCCCTGGATCACTCAATTAATTGAACATGATGAAAAATGCTAGTTCCATATTTTAGAAGGTTCCAGTAAAGAAAAAACTAGAATGTTCATGTTAATATGCTTAGCAGAGTTTTTAGATATAATGATATGTTGCCAAACCATGCAGTAAATTTTGATGACACTGGATGACCATCCCAGCAAATATATAAGATTTCAGCATATCTATCAACCTATTAAGGACATAAAGATTGCCATGAGGGAATTCGAGAATAAAAAGTTTAAAACATGAAAGAACATAAAGAGTACATATGGCAATTGAATAGAACTAGATGTTGTTTTAGGAAATTTTGCTTTCAAACTTTGGAAAATTTACCAAAATACGTAAGGCAACCATCCAACTATGAAATAGATATACCTTGCATAGATAATTAGACCTCCCAACTTCCACCAGCACTAAATTACATAAACCTAGAGACACTCTTTAACAGTGAGCCACACACTGGCTTTGTGTAACTTCTAACCTTTAAGACTTTGAACAGATGTGCCAAATCAAAACTCTTTTTGAGCAGATCTACATGGAAAGTTGGAAACCAAAGCTTTGGACTCCTGCTCTATGTTCAATAGCTTCCTACATGTAATTAGAATACCAACTAAGACGAAATTATAAACAAAAATGTGTAAGAAATATTGCAACAGTGTATAAATAGCATGTGACGGTCATATTGTTTAGGCTACAAATGATAAACCACATCATACATATCATTATGAGATCAACTTACCATAAGGCCGCCAAAAACTCCTTCAATTAAAATCCTGCCCCAATTATCAAAGTATGTGTAGACTGAAAACTTTGATTTTGCCAAGAGCCCAATAGATGCAACCATCTATTATGTTACATTTTTTGTATTTTGAGATCATGCCATGTTCTTTGTATTATGCTTTATGTTTACTTGTTTAGTATTGAACTCAAGTTTCATATCAGTAATACAATTAGCCAATTATGATATACTTTTGTTATATCGTGGTATGGATACAAATTGGCGTTAGATTTAGGTGGTTAGAGTTTAGCCCGGGGCGTAGCCAAATCCTAGTTCCGCCACTGGGAATATCCAATGAGGTTGTTGTGTTCCATGAGTTTATTCACAGGAGTGATTAAACCACAATGTGTAACTCAAGCTCCATACAATGAATCAATGAATTATCTTGTCACTTGAGGTTTTTGTTGATTGTTTAGTGGTTTCTGCATTGACCATTGTTCAGTTGGGATTGCTTACTTGGTGGCTAATGTTCCCACATTCTATGTGTGCTTTGCTAACAGATTTCATACAAATGGCTCAGTCGGAACTTCTCTATATCATCAAATGATGCCAAGAGGTAATGATTCACTCTATGGATATTTCCCTTGGATAACTCTTAAGTCTGTAACATCATGACCACAACTAATTGCCACATCTGTTCAGGTTGCTTCAGGAGTTCGTCAACAAACATGGAACTGATCTCCAAGCAATTTACAGTGTGTCCGGGTGGTAATGTGCGACAGCAGATTTTATTGCACAGGAAGCAACTGTAAGTATATTAATTGCCAAATATTGAAATGTGCGTGTGTGATGGTTTTGTGATGGAACTGTGTCTATGGTGATCACTTTTGTGTTGAACCAATGATTGTAATGGCATGTATTGGATAAATGTCAATTAATTCTATATGCTTTGATGGAACAATTCTATGGTGATTATCTGGAGAATTATGCTACTGTTCATGACGTTTTTTTGGTCATTCATGTATGTCTGGATTAAATTTTGTGACGTTGTAAATATATTCATGATGAATAATTTCGTCATAAATTACACGTCCTGGACCACATGTCATGACGAAAACGACTGTCATAGAATGTTTTCACTTGGTGACGATAACGGTATCGTCACAGAAAATATTTTATGACACTAAGTAAATCGTCATAAATATTATTGTATGATGATCTGTTATTCGTCATAAATGTGTACTATTTTATGACGATTTCCCAATGATCGTCACTAAGAACATTCTATGACGCAGAATCTGTGACGACCCGCGTGACGCAAGAAAATCGTCGCTATTATGCTTTTATGACAAAAATCTATGATTTTGTGACAAATACATATCATCACCGATGCTCAAATTTCTTGTAGTGTCTGTGATCCTGATTGGTAATCGAATTCCAACCACGTTGATTTCTGACTGGGAGTTGAAATCCAACCACGGTGTTTTCTAATCTGGTCATTCTAAGCTCTGTGATCCTCTGATTTTTCAAGTAGAATTTTTATTCTAATCTTCATAGCTTTGTAGCTATCGGAGTAAAGGAAAAGTGAATACTCGGGGAAAAGTTTTAAGACATCATTCACTCCCTTTGTTGCCTATTCGGTCCTACACTTTTATTATGTTTTTATAAACATATCCAGTACGATGTTGTATCCTTGAAAAAAAATCATCCAAGCTTTGCAAAATACAATTGTAGTCCTCCAATAACCTACCGTAATACCACTTTTGATAATTTTACCAGGACTCCTCCCTTCGTCATCTTTTCTCTGGTGACCCCGCTTCATCTGCCTCACAGTAGCTCTAGGGGTGGTGCCTCCCTTAGTAACCACTGAACCACATCACAAAAATGGACTAGAGAAGAAACTTGTGTTAACTGCCACATGTATTCGCTGCTGCATATCACCATTGCAAGTACCAGAATATGGAAAGCTCTTTCCTCACTCTTTCTATTGTCTACTAAAATAAATATATTTTTTCAAATAAACAAAAGGTAATGTCTCAATATTTCCATTACTATAAACTCTTTTTTTCTGCCTGGCCTATTTTGGTCTTAATTATCAGCTATATAAGGTAGGAAAATTATTATACCACATGCCACACTACATATTGCATTTGCTAGACATAAGATTACTTTCTGATATCCCAAAAATAGGCATTTTCAATTTGGAATGACTAGTAGTCGAATTCCAATCACGTTGAGTTTTGACTAGGAGTTGAAATCAGAACATGATTTTTTTAATCTAGTCGTTCTCAGCTCTGTGATCCTGATTGGTAATCGAATTCCAACCACGTTGATTTCTGACTGGGAATCGAATTCCAACCACGTTGAGTACTGGATATGTTTTTTTAATATAATTCCAATCTTCATAGCTTATAGCTATCGGAGTAAAGGATAAGTGAATACTCGGGGGAAAGTTTTAAGGCACCATTCACCCCCTCTATTGCCTATTCGGTTCTACACTTTTATTATATTTTTATAAACATATCCAGTACGATGTTGTATCCTTGAAAAAAATCATCCAAGCTTTGCAAAATACAATTGTAGTCCTCCAATAACCTACCATAATACCACTTTTGATAATTTTACCAGGACTCCTCCCTTCGTCATCTTTTCTCTGGTGACCCCGCTTCATCTGCCTCACTGTAGCTCTAGGGGTGGTGCCTCCCTTAGTAACCACTGAACCACATCACAAAAATGGACTAGAGAAGAAACTTGTGTTAACTGCCACATGTATTCGCTGCTGCATATCACCATTGCAAGTACCAGAATAGGGAAAGCTCTTTCCTCACTCTTTCTATTGTCTACTAAAATAAATATATTTTTTCAAATAAACAAAAGGTAATGTCTCAATATTTCCATTACTATAAACTCTTTTTTCTGCCTGGTCTATTTTGGTCTTAATTATCAGCTATATAAGGTAGGAAAATTATTATACCACATGCCACACTACATATTGCATTTGCTAGACATAAGATTACTTTCTGATATCCCAAAAACAGGCATTTTCAATTTGGAATGACTAGTAGTCGAATTCCAATCACGTTGAGTTTTGACTAGGAGTTGAAATCAGAACATGATTTTTTAATCTAGTCGTTCTCAGCTCTATGATCCTGATTGGTAATCGAATTCCAACCACGTTGATTTCTGACTGGGAGTCGAATTCCAACCACGTTGAGTACTGGATATGTTTTTTTAATATAATTCCAATCTTCATAGCTTATAGCTATCGGAGTAAAGGATAAGTGAATACTCGGGGGAAAGTTTTAAGGCACCATTTACCCCCTCTATTGCCTATTCGGTTCTACACTTTTATTATATTTTTATAAACATATCCAATACGATGTTGTATCCTTGAAAAAAAAATCATCCAAGCTTTGCAAAATACAATTGTAGTCCTCCAATAACCTACCATAATACCACTTTTGATAATTTTACCAGTACTCCTCCCTTCGTCATCTTTTCTCTAGTGACCCCGCCTTATCTGCCTCGCTATAGCTCTAGGGGTGGTGCCTCCCTTAGTAACCGCTGAACCACATCACAAAAATGGACTAGAGAAGAAACTTGTTTTAACTGCCACATGTATTGGCCACTACTTCTCAGCTCAGCTCAAACATGAATACCTCTTCTTATATGCTTGAGCCTTTGGATCGGATTAGATATTGTGAGATACAATACGAACGCTACAAGTTCACCGTAGCTGGTACAGAGTCCTAGCTCCACAATTAGTTCCTTGCCTTTTCCTGTTGGAAGAAAGATCATCTGCCTCATTCACCTAATCACTTCCACATTTTTTTTCTCCAAGACGGAAAGGAGTGGTGAGAGGGAAGAATCTCTGCATGACAAGCGCCGCTATCTGATTTGCTGCTTGTTAATTCTTGCCCATGTCTTAGGCAGTGGCAGATGCAGAAGGAAAACAACCGGAGTCCCTATACATATCACCATGTGTGTTTGGAGTCACTGAGCTTATGTTATATATATATATATATATATATATATATATATATATATATATATATATATATATATATATATATATATATATATATATATATATATATATATATATATATATATATATATATATATATATATATATATAGGAAAATTACATAAGGCACCATGGTGCCTAGGCACCAACATCCGATACACGTGTATGATTGATAATTTTTTTGAGTTTGGGTATGAAAATGTTTTATACCCTTGATATATTTATGGTAAGTAAGTTTTGAACTCAGTTCAAATTAGTTTGAACTACTTTTGAGTTCAATGCAACTACAGTGAGTATATACCATAAAAATAGTTCAAACTAATTAAACTGAAGTTGAATTTAAATTTTTTTCGGAGTTTCACATCTCAAATATACTTTTTTATGGGTATATGAAGATACCCACATCAAACGTTGCGAATCTCGAAGCAAATCAACGGGTATTGATATTGGTGCCTAGGCACCATGGTGCATGAAACACTCGTCCTATATATATATATATATATATATATATATATATATATATATATATATATATATATATATATATATATATATATATATATATATATATATATATATATATTATCCTTAGCATCTAAAAGAAAACTTCACTTGGATCCGCCCGTCTTACGCATGTCCTTGCACCCTTGGCTCTTCCCAGAAAGTTGGAATCTGTTGCTTCAGTTCCCTATGGGAGGCTGCCATATGGCCCATCCTCTGCTAGCTCTATCTGTTCCTTCGTTCCAAAACTTCGAGTGTGATACGTGGGCACGTGGCTGCATTATTGCGTACGTCGTCTTCTCTCTGCCTTATCTGCTAGCTGCTGGGTGTTTGCGTGTACAGTAGATAAGATCCTTGACAGAAAAACACAAAGTCCGACACAGGATAGATCAAAAATAAGAACAAGCAAAGCAGCTTTTTGTGGTATACTGACAAAAAGATAAGCATATATCCTAATAGGCTTTTCAAGCTTACAGGTGCGAACCACTCTGCTATTTATACTTCATTAGAAAACAATATACATGCATGAAGGAGCATTTGCAGATTTTTTTGGGAGAAAATAGCAATAGATTTTCATCCTAAGAATTGCACGTTCTGCTGCATATCACCATTGCAAGTACCAGAATATGGAAAGCTCTTTCCTCACTCTTTCTTTTGTCTACTAAAATAAATATAATTTTTTTCAAATAAACAAAAGGCAATGTCTCAATATTTCCATTACTATAAACTTTTTTTTTCTGCCTGGTCTATTTTGGTCTTAATTATCAGCTATATAAAGTAGGAAAATTAGTAATACCACAGGTCACACTATATATTGCATTTGCTAGACATAAGATTACTTTCTAATATCCCATAAACAGGCATTTTCAATTTGGAACTCTTCTTATGTGCTCCCTCCGGTCGTAAAAGGAAATTGTTTTGAACATTATACAGTCCCTAAAATATAACTTTGCACACTCATTTCTATTATAATATATTTATAAAACCTTCTAAAATTATAATATTACGAACGTATTTTTCAACACAAAATCTACATGTATCATTTTCATGTGTGCATTCTAAATAATCAAAAAAAGGTATTAATAGCCAAATTTTGTAATGTTCGATTGTACGTTATCCAAAACAGCTTGTTTTGTGACCAGATCCCGGAGTTGCATATTACAGTTTTTCATCCATGAAAGGGCAGTCCCAGTGCCCCACGTAGGATAGTGTCTATGGCATTAATTAGATTGCCATGTAGGAGTTTTAGATGATGTGGCGCTATATTAAATAAGAGAGAGAAGAATAAGAGGAAGAAACTGGGTCTCATGCAAGACCTAGTTTCTATGAGAAAACCAATGCAATAGATACTACCAAATTTTGCATTGGAGAGATGGTGGTATCTTCATGATGAATAAAGAAAAATTATGATTGGTGGAGAGGAGAGAGAGATTTTGATGCTTAATTAATTGCTTGGGTTATAAATAGACATGGTGCATTGGAGACAATAGTGTCTAAAGTAGTGTCTATATGACATGGCATAGATAGAAACTACTTAAGTGGTTTCTGCACTAGGACTGCCCTAAGCAAACCAATATGGGCATTGAAAATTTTCCAGACCAACCTTCACAAAATTTTCCAAGACACGTCATGGAATTCCAGACTAGGTTTTAATCACCACCCCTAATGATACAACTACTATGACAATGACACACAATTACAAAAAGAACACCTCACCATGCATACATACGTGGTTTGCCTTAGTTAATACCTGGCGCGCGTCCCTAGCTTGGAAGAATACAAAACCAAACGAAAACAACAAACAACCCTCCTTGACCCATCAATCGTCCTAGCTTGTACACCCAACTAATTAATTAACAATCGATCAAGCACAGCCACTAACCAACAGCTAGAGGACTAGCCGAAACGGTGGCCGGCCGGAGCTTCCCATCACGCACGCAAGTCGACGGCGACGGCAATTGATTTCCTAACTGATCCTGGGGATTACATCTAATGGCGAGGTGATCTAAGCCGGGCCAGGGGATAAGCATCCGATTAGGGGAGATAAAGATAGCGCAGGCAGGAGCACCTTAGTTAGGAGGGTTTGATCTAGGGGTGGAGCCACACCTCAGGCAGGATAGACTTCAGTTCTGGGTATAGAAAAATATCTAATGTACAACTCAGGTAAATTCAGTCCAACCTAAGTAGCATTTTCATAATTCAGCCTAAATAATTTAGATCATTCAACCACTAAATCCGAGATGTAATTAAATACTGGTTCCGCCACTGGTTTGATGAGAAGCCTCATCTCTCTCTCGCTCCAACCAAGCTTGGGCTCCACCGAGCCGCCCAAGCGAAGAGGACCCAGCGATCCAACTAACTAATGCTGGTTCAACGCCTCCCTCCTTTGTTTAACGCCGCTAATTGGGGTTACCGCGTCCGACGTGGCGCTCTCCCGGCCGCGAAATCTCTTGCCTCCACTCCATGTGGTGTTTGACTAGCTAGCTAGGTGCTTGCTGCTTAGAGGCAAAACCGCTGCTTTATTTGCATGTGATGAGTGCTTTGACTGAGATTTGGAAAGAAACCTGAAGATATTTTAGTTTACAGTGTTGTGGTTTGATTGGTGTTTGCACTTGATCACTCTCTGTTTCAACGTCGTGACTGGGGATCAATTATCCAAAACTAAAATAATGTGATTGTTAAATTCAGGGAGATGCTTCTATTTTGCATCAAATTTTTTTTAAACAACAGGCTGCACAAGTGTGGGAGAGGATAAGAAGTGGCTGGTTAATTTGCACCTACATGTTACAGATAAATCATAAATACTTCATTAAGCAGTTTTAGACTTTGTATCACGATTTGTTTCACATCTGTGGTAACATGGCGTGCATTAGTTACCAACCGTGTGGTAATCCAATTGGTGTGGCACCTCATACTTGTCTGCCTAAATGCCATTGGAGGTGTATTCTGCTTCATAAAAAATCGAGCTATTTGTGAATTCAGAATGTGCTAAACCAACCAATTCTCATATTCTAAAAAATAATATGGTGTGCATTTCTTCTTTTTGAGAGCCTCAAAGGAGACAAGAAAATATTTTTTTCTCCAAGAGAGCAGAGCGAGAGAATCTATTTTGAAAAATATTGGATGAGATCTTAGGGAAAATAAGCAAAGACACCATTGATGCCCAGCAAAGACACCATTGATGCCCGACAAAGACTAGATTTGTATAGCAAGCAGAAGTGAGTTTTCAAACAAATATCAAAGATACTTTTGCAAGTAGTGTAAAATAGCTGGTGCATAAAATTCAAAGGCCCTTTTGTTTCTTTTAATTTTTTTAAAAATAAATAAATTCAAGTGAACCTAGCCACTATATTCCTCTACCAATTTGCTCCCACCAGTCATAAGAAACCTTCCTCTAGGCAAACAAAGAAGGAAAGGAATGAGGCAGAGAACTGTACAAGTACTCATCCACAATCACCACAAAAACCCCAAGCAACGACGAAACAAACAAAAAGGTAAATAAGAATGAAAACAATTAAAGATAACATTTTTTATAAAAATAAAAACTAAAATGCGATAGATACTAGCTCACTTGTAACACCAACCATTAACCAACCAAACCACCCTTCTAACCACAATCACCAGCGTGGCACACCCCGTAAATTACCCGGAACCCCAGGGGCATTTCAGTCCACGCGCTTCCCCAGCTATAAATCTACGGCACCACGCAATCCTATTCCTACCCCCTCATCGTCGCTCAGCTCATACCACACAGTACTGCTAATTTCGCCGCCTCATCGACCTCCTCTGCTCCCCGCGAACGGATACACGCGCATCCAAGCCTCCATCCATGACAAAGGTGCACCCGAACGTTGCAGCAGCAGCCGCGGCGGCGGCGCCGGAGGCTGCTCCTGCGGTGGCGGAGGAGAAGGGGGAGGCCGTGGCGCTGACGGTGTGGCGGCGGTCGCTGCTGTTCAACGGGAAGGGGTTCACGGTGTTCGACGGCAGGGGGAACCTCGTCTTCCGCGTAGAGACCTACGCCGGTGGCTCGCCCCGCGAGGTTGTCCTCATGGACGCCGACGGCCGCGCCCTCCTCACCATCCGCCGCAAGGTATTGTTAGTTGTTACTCTTCGTGGTTTGCTCTGCTTCTTGGGGTCGAGGAGTTCTTGGTTGGTTCGGTTGCTTCTTTTTGGCAAGAAGAGTTGTTGATTGACTCGGTGCTGGTTGCGTGATCTTGCAGAAGCTGAGCTTGGCTGACGAGTGGCTCATCTACGACGGCGACGCGGCTTCACCGTCTGCGCCAGCGCCGAAGAGGTTCACGGCGCGGCGGCACATGAGCCTGCGCCCGACAAAGTCCCTCGCTCATCTGTCGCCGGCGCGAGCGTCCGCCGGCGGGGGCGCGCCCAGCTGCCGGTACGACGTGGAGGGCTCGTACGCCGGCCGCAGCCTCGACGTGTTCGCCTCCTCCTCCTCGCCTTCGGGGGCCGAGCGGCGGTGGCGCGTGGCGTCCGTGTGCCGGAAGGAGGCGGCCGTCGGCCCGGACGTGTTCCGTCTGGTGGTGGAGCCGGGCTTCGAGCCGGCGCTCGCCATGGCCGTCGTCATACTCCTCGACCAGATGTACGCATCTTAAAGCTGCTCCACGCTGCCAAGCACGAATCTTCCAGCGCCCTGCGCCACGGCAGTGTACCACATGGAACAAAGCTTCAGTGATTCAGGAGTAGGAACCGTTCTCTGGTACAGGCTTCAGAGCACAAGACACCCGTTTTTTGATGCTTCAAAATTAATGGCTCATATGACTCATGAGCACAGATGATTGATGGAAGCATTTGTTTGGGGATATGATGCATTTGTGTTTCGGCTTCAGGATTTAGGGTTAGAGATCGTACTGGGGATGGCCATTTAGAGGTGTTTTATATGTGCCAGGTTTTCGAGGTGTTTTATATGTGCCGGGATTTTGGATTTTTTTTGTTGGTGAAAATAGATCTGTGCACATAGGAGGAGGTAGATAGGGCAAATGATCCAAAGTCATGTATGGGTGTATATGTACTTGTAAATCCAATCCTTTTTGTTTCCTTGAATGGAAATTGGGATGGCTGTATGATATCCTTAATTTGTTGTGTTCATTATAGTCTTTTCTACATTTTGATTGATTCACTTAGACTTTAAGAAAAAAAATCAAGAAGTACACTTGAAGGTTCTTGATTATTCCTTTTTCCTTTGACAAGAAGATGGAGTGCTTGAAGCTTCATTGAGCACACTAGCTGTGAGAGAGAGAGAAACATGCCTTGTGGACTATAATGGAAGAAAGAAGGTCCATTTTCTTGTTCCTTTTTGGACACTCCCAACATTTTTGGAGGGTTTTTTTTCGGACAAACCATCTTATGAGAGGGATATCATGGAAAGAGAAAGGGGGCTTTGGGTGTTAATTAGGTTTGAATGAATGGTTGCACTGTATTAATTTTGCTAAATAAATTGAAGTGTAAGCTTGGGCAGTACAAAGGGAAAAGAGTGCTTCCAGGATACGCCTGTTCTAAACTTGTAGCAGTGAGCTCTTAGGATACGCCTGTTCTAGACTTGTAGAAGTGAGCTCTCAGGATTGGGTAAGACAGAGATGTTGGTGGTAGGAATATCAGATGAGTTGCGGATCAAAGGAACAACGGAGAGCAAAGAATCGCCATTTTTTATATATAAAAAAAAGAAACAAATAATCGTCTTTTTCTTGGTGCAATGCATTTGAAGGCAGATTTTTTACAAGGTTTAATTTCTAAAAAATGAAGAGATGCTCTTTGAGTGACGATGCTACACACACGTTTATTCATATCAGAAATGGTTATCTGTTTCCTCTAAAAAAAAGAGATGGTTATCGATACTAAGAAGAAGTGCGAACTGGTTGAAGTACAATGCAAGAACCAATTACATGAGGGAAAATTTTGTTTCTACTACTGAGTTGCATGTTACAATTGCAGCTTTGTTTTTGCCACTTGATTCACTGATATTCAGGCTTGGACACACAGTTTGGTGGGAAAACAAAGCAGTCCCAATACAAAACGGAAGTTACAATGCCAAGATTTTTTTTCAAAAAAAAAAAGAAAAGGCAATGGGGAGAGGAAACCACGCACATTAAGAGGCACCCATAACATTCCATGAACAACAACGACAACAGCACATCGGTGATCAATCTCTGCAACTCGCAAACTTGGGCACTTCCAAGACCAAATGCAAAGCGAAAACGACCTCCGAAACGCGGTCTAATTAGTAGCCAAATTTTCAACCGATTTCAAAGGAATTACCTGAACATGACGCACAAATTATGAGTCTAGCAAATGGGCTACCTCCAATCTCGAGTAGCCACATATGGCTTATGGTTATGGCTAATGGTTTTTTATCTTAGCACAAGTATTTATGCGAATAAACCGAATGTCGATAAACTGATAAGTCTATTTGAAAAGCATGTCCTAATAAATTGCTTCGAAAGACAGTAAAAAACTGTTCTGATTATTTCTTAAAAAAACATAAATTGAAAAGAACAGGAGTATCTGCTTCAATATTGCTGACAACAACTCCTCCAGCCTCTCACCAATGAGTCAGAAGGGGCTGCTTACCAATTAGGCTAGCGGCGGTACGGAGATGCCGGCCGGCCGACGATCTGTGCAGAGACACACAGAACCGGGAGGCACATGACAGGGAAAGATGAACTGTCAACTGAGCGCGTGATCTTTAGAAGCCGTGTCTAAGACTTTTGAGGATTTATGGTGATTTTGATCTTCGATACGTGTCGTTATGTCGTTGCTTGTTGGCAGAGAGGTCAGCGCACGTGTGGATTTGCTGACGGGGCACTCGGACAAGTGGCAGATGCTTAGAAGTCTCTATGCTATTTGCAGCACTCTAGCTCTGGATGTTTCAAAGGGTATCTGGTGTAGAGAAAACAGCAGCTCCATCGTAGATTTGCTTGAAAACCAAATGGTATTGTTGTGTGCTGTAATTAGTTACATAGGATCGCCAGGGTCTTCACCCTGTTCTAGTAAAATGTTTGTGTTACTGTTGTGAATTAGATTATGTATCCAACAGTGATAAAAGCAACGATTTTTTTAGAAAAAATCATCTGATTTATATTAATAACTTAATAGTAAATGCATAAATATTTAACTTTTATATTGAAGATTGTATATGAACAACATGTCACCATCAAGTCATTAGGTCGATGAATAGTTTGGACTTCTTTGATGTTAACCTTTTTGCTGATAAACATGACAATGGAAAGTAGATTATCCATGATCTCTTTTTATACGTAGGATCTATACCTTATTAGTAGTGTTGTTCGTCGAAAGAAAATCAGATGTGATTTATTTACACCCTTCTCGACCGGTGTCAATTTCTAGCGCAGGCTTTGTCATCGTAGTACATGTGATTCGGTCTGATGAAATTCATCATGAGTAAATAAAATCCGCCTAAACTAGAAAATTTAATCTAGAAAGAGAAACATAAAAAATAAACCTAAAGTTGCTTTCTAAAAAATCAACTGGTTTCCACCCACTCAATGTCGGCGAGAACACGGAAGAAGATAGGAGAGGGTCCGACGGAGGGAGAGCGGAGTTGCGGCCGCGGCTCCATGCATGGTAAGCAACTGGCGTAAAATGCCGCCGCAATGCCAGACGCCGTATTTGCATTCAACTACGCAAGAACTAAAAAAATATACGTGCAAACTAGTTCAAGAATAATCTTTGGGTTTGGACGGGCTTAAGACGGTACAAACAAATTGTCATGTGTAATAGGTTGGCCATAATCGTTCGGTCAAGCTGCGGCTAGCTCGGCTTGGCCATACTGAGAAAAATCAGGCTAGGATGGGACTTAAGGCAAGGTTGTGTGTATCATATCAGGCTAGCCACAGGTTAAGCCTTGGCTTAGACATAAAACGTAGCTCAAGATAGGGCAAGGAATGCTTTTCCAGGTGTTTTTCACCTTTTTAATATTTGTTTGCTGCGCAAGACAGCAAACACATGCTTAGGTGTGTGCAAAACAGGCCTCAACAAAAGAGGTGCTGATGGCTCAATAATGCATATTACTACAAAAAAGATCATCATAGACGGTTTAAAAATATCATCACAGATGGTTTCGTAAGTCGTTTGAATTTATAGGTCAATAATAATATGATGTCATCATAGACGGTTTTCGAACCGTCTGTGATAGTTGACTATCACAGACGGTTCTTAGTAGAAACCATCTGTGATATCTGATGTATCATATATGATTTCAACTACAAATAGTCTATGATAAACTATCACAGATGATTTGTAGTTGAAACCATCAGTGATAAATCAGAAATCACATACAGTTTCTACTAAAAATCATCTGTGATAGTCAACTATCATAGACGGTTGTGAGTTAATAACCGTCCGTGATATTCTTTTCTATCATAAATCTATTTCTGTTTGTTGGCTAGCCTCAGGAAATGCTACCCATGCTCGTAACCATCTATGATGTTCTTTTCTATCATAAATCTATTTCTGTTTGTTGGCTAGCCTTAGAAAATACTACCCATGCCCTCTGAAATAAGCAGATCAACACGATATACATCCAATTCACATTAATTCATTTCAGAAATAAGAACATCCATTTCACAAATCAAATAACTGAAATGAAATGATGTACTCTTCACTCACGTGTTTCCCAGCGTAATCCAGCTTTGGTCCTATATTACACATATAACAATTTAGTATTAAATATTGAATTAATTAATTAGTATACTAGATATATACGATCTAGACTAGCTATATGTAGCAAGAATAGTTAATTAAATTGAATATATAAATAGACTATGAATTAACTAAACCCTAAACCATACTAGATGTATATATATCAAGCTAGTTAAATATAAACCATCTTCAATTCTTCTTTCGCCAAAAGTTAGATCTAAATTATAATGCAATCAGAAATAAATTACTAATCATAGGTAGTCAAGAACTTAATGGATCTACAATTACTTTTACCAAATAGTCTCATTTCACCAAATGGCCTCAAAGCCCCATCTCCAACTCAAAGTAGTAGCCTAGATCGGGAATTTAAGACAGAGAGTCGACGGGTCTGCACGCAATTAATATAGGAAAATTATCATAAACAGTTTTTAATACAAACCATCTGTGATGACTTAATTATTACAGATAGTTTTTAATACAAACCGTCTGTGAAATATCATAGACAGTTATTAACAAGAACTGTATGTGATATTTGGTATTAACAAGAACTGTCTGTGATATTACCAAATATCACAGATGGTTTTTTCTTTGAACCGTCTGTGATACTTCACAGATGATTTTCACCATGAACCGTTTGTGATATTACTTTTTCATAGACGATTTTTAACACTGGCAATAACATAAACAGTCTCTAAACTAAAACCGTTTGTGATTGTATTTAATACTGATGATTTTGAATAATTGTCTGTAATATAGCATCTAGTATTAGGCTTTTTGTTGTAGTGGCACCAGAATTCTTGTAACCTCTATATTCTCTTTGAAACATGATGCAAATGGTTATATCTGATGCATCCTAATTTTTAGTGCACCATCGAGTATTCTCTTTAAAACATAATGCAAATGGTTATGAAAAATTATTAAAAAAATTGATAACATTGAAACAAAATCAGTCTATCATGCCACAAATTTTCAAGTTTAAATTAGATCCACACATAGAGAAACAAAAAGGACAATTCCTGCTTAAATTTAAAAAAGATAAAGCTACTCCCCTCATTCCACAATACAAGTATCTCCTTTTGGGAAGCAGCGTCCTACAATATAAATCTATTGGGAAAAATCAAAGTATAGTTATTACAATATTTTCACTCTATACCCTTATTTTAATGTAAAAAGGTGGTTGAGTAGTTGTAGTGTGCCCTTTAATAAATGTACGTATGGTCCAATAACATTAATTTATTTTCTTAAATTTAGTACTTCATCAGTCTGTACGTATGGTGAGCTTAGAATTATATTGCGGAGTGGATGGAGTACTATTTACTAATATCTGTCTATTTTTTTGTTTCTCCTAATATACATTGCATTTTTATTTGAATTTTTGTAGAATGATTGATTGCATAATTACTTATCTAACGAAAATTTTCAGTATTTTTATGGCCATTTGCATGGTGTTTCGAAGAGAATACACGAAGATGCACGAAAAGTTACAATGTGTGGAAACAATTGGCTAATATAGCCATTTTAAGGCTCACCTATAGGTAACAGATTCAAATCTCGGAAAAGTGTCAGTAGATGGTGTACACGCCAATTTCGAGGTCGTCCCGCTACCGAAGCTCACCAACGACGAGCTCGTGACTCTAGGGTAAGCTATTGGAACCTTCATCCAGTGGCCCAAATGCGATATCTGCCTGGAGGCTTCTTCACCGGTGGCAGATCAGCTACGTGCACTGGTGCCATCTCCACAAGGGCAACCTGAACCAGATCAGCTATATGCACTGGTGCCATCTCCACCACCGCTACCTGCACCGGTGTCATGTTCACGGGCGCTATTCCCGGTGCAGCAACTTCCACCACCGGTGCTACCTTTAAAGTCGACCTACAGCTGAGGCAGCAAGGGCAGCAAGGGCAAAGCAAATAAGACCAATGATGATATCCTGTACCTGCCATTGGCCCGCAAATTCGTGCTTGGCGAGCCGTTGCTCAAGAAAAAGGGCCTCCAAACCCTAGCAATTAGTTGCTAGCAATTGCACAAGTGGTATATGGAACAGTCCAATAAGACAGAGAGAGAACAGAGTTCAGGTATCACTGTCAAATTCGCGCCGGATCATTTACAGCACAGTGCTCACGAGTGTGTCTTCGTGGTCACCTTTGAGGATTTATTCGATCTTTTCACGCTCAACGCTCTCGACGTCTCACTCATTCGATACTGGACGCTGTAAGTGTGTATAATCGCAGTCTCCGTTCATGTCATATCGATAAATGTCATATATAATTTGTTGCTTTCGTGTGTATATATAGACACATGCTAACTAAAGCTACATCATCCAAATCATCGGTTGGTTTCTTGGACCCAAACTTGGTCGCCAAGTATACCATCGACGAGGATACATCCTTCGTCGAGAGGTACATTGCAGTTGGACTGCTGGCTTACCGCAATAAGGAATATGTACTTATACCCTACAATCAGAACTATCATTGGATTTTAATAGTAATTGTACCAAAATAGAACAAGTTATATTACCTTGATAGTAGTGTGCCCGTGCTAACGCTACAGTAAAATACAAAACAAGATAAAATTTGTAAAAAATAAAACGAACAATCAGATTCATTAATATTCACGTCTCGTATATTGTATAACCAAATATTTTGAGATCACATAAGATTTGAGAGTGCTTTGATAAAATAGGATCAAGTTTATTGTCCTTATAAATATAGGACTGAGTTGAGTACCTTCTTACAAATATAGTATTTTTCCCATTTTAATTTATTTTCATTTTCCAGCCCATTTTTCTCTACGCAAAATGACTCTTTTGCCCTTATCTTTTGCCCCAAATGAACCATCAGCCCTCATCGCAGGGCATTACAGCAATAGGAGTATCGTTTATTCATGGTGTACTAAAATACATGGAAGGGTACCAGTTATCTACATTTACAGTTGGATCCACATAGAATCCACTGGAACTGAACGTGGTAGCGTAAGTTAAAATGATGCATAAAATTCTTTACAGGGACTCAGGAAGCATAGTTCTATAGAGATATCTGATATTTAGTGATTACAAGAAACAAGGCAGAAGAGCAAACACATATGCAAAAATTAGCAGACAGGCTACAGTTTGAGTGCAATAAACCATATGCAAAAATTTCCATATATTTTATATCTTACCTTCCACCACATATAGCAATAACCCATTGCTCCAACTGCAGCTGCCGGCAGTATGTAAGATAATAAACTGCCTGAAAAAGGAATGCATATGCAGGCCAAAAAAAACAAGAGTCAGCGGAAAATACATTAAAATGAAAGGGGTAAGTAGCTGCTGTCATAGGTCTGTAAATGTTGTGAGAAAACAACTGAATATTACCAGCATTATTATTCTACTTGGTATTAAACCGATATAAGTAACCAATGTAAATGTTTCAAATTGTCAGCTTTGAAGCGTTTCAGATTCATGAATCATTCATTGTCAAATCAGCGATGCACACCCTTTCATGAGTTTTAGCAAAAGTATGACTACAACCTCCTTTCAACTGTAGATACTGTAGGAGAGTAGGTACGGGCTTAAGTAACTATCTATCTGAACTTCTTTCGAACATTCATGGATAATCGAAGTAAAACTGTAACAAAGACTGTACGGTTTGGGTTCTTTGCATAGCTTTCTAAGAGAGTCAAAACTGAAAACAGTATGAAGTGAGGATCAAGCAGGTACCTACCTCCTGAGTCAGAGTTGCCACTCAATATGGTAATGGGCCTTGATAAAGTTAAATTACTAACTTCTTGGGCTAAATTCCGAATCTAGTAGCAAGCATCAACACACAAAAAATAAAAACAAAAAATTACAAGTGGTTTTACTGAAATTAAAGGCCACAAATGTAACTTCCCTGTAGCTGCTGATGCCAAGATGCAATAAATATAAACAACTGCATACCTGAGCTTGAAGAAGGGCAATGTCGTAGGGGCTCGAACCTTGTCCTTGACTTACATCCTTCATGAGCTCCTAATAACAGAAAAACACAGCATTTTCCTTCAATAAACATCTATGATTTTGAAGGTCAACAATGAATTATTACAAGTGAAAGCTGAATAACATATCATCAAAACCTTTGCTGTATGCTTGGCAAACACGATGAAACTATTGGACAATAAATTATGCATGATTTGGGAGTGCCAATTGGCACATTGACTTGCTATGTGGAAAATTAGATTTTAGAATCTCATCAAAAGCTTTGTCCTACATTTCATACGGTATGGAAGAACTAAATGCGAAATGGCATGCCTCTATATACATGAGTATGACGGAGCAGATTCAATTGTAAATTTAGGTAACAAAAAATTCTGTTCCGTGTGCATCGTTTTACATCTCATCCGTACAAACACAATGTGTTTGAGCAGTTAGGAGTCGTACATGCAGATTTATAAGCATGTGCTGATCAAACATGCGCTCCTATTAGCCTTTTGCCAACTTATCAGCGAATCATTTTGATCATCTGATGATCAATAACGCGAGACAAATAACAAGGTTGGATGCTTAGAGCCGAACTTCTTGAGAACACACGGTATTACAAAATCTACCGACCTGGAGCTCGGCCAGTACATCCGACAAGCGGCCATTCCGCAGCACGATCGAGCCTGTCAGGCCTGCGGAAACAGCAAATCACCATGCCAGGATCAAAAGAGCAGCCAATCCGAAGAGATCGAATCGAAAATTGATAGATTCTGAACTGGAAGCGAGGGATGAAGACCTGCGCCGACGAGGATGAGAACCTTGGAGACGGCGACTCCCGTCTGCGTCGCCATGGTCCAAGCGGATCCGGAGGTCGCGGCGGCACAGGCGGCCGACATGGGCGCGGCCTTCCCCTGCGGGCGGAGGCCGAAGTCTCGGGCCAGGTGGTCCTGGGCACGCAGAGCACCTCGTACGGGTCGCGCCGCAGCACCGGCGCCGACGGCCCCTCCATCTTCCCCGACGACGACATCCCGGTACAAAACCCTAACAAACGGAACACCAAATCATTCTTACATCCTGCCCAAATCCGGCCAAAATCGGCGTGAGATCGGGGGGAGTGGGCTCACCTCACCTCGGCGCGGGCGCGGCCAGATCTCGCCGCCTCCCGAGACCTCGGCACGGGCGGTGGAGGAGGAGCGGGGGAGGAGGAGGCGGCGGCGGCGCGGGGTGAGAAGGAGGCGAGGGCGGAGCGACGGAGGAGGAGGAGGCGGCGCAGCGGAGTGGTAGGGGGAGGAGGAGGCGGCGGCGGTGCGGGGTGGGGGGAGGAGGCGAGCGCGCGGCGGTGCGGGGTGGGGGGAGGACGCGAGGGAGGAGGAGTGGTGGAGAACGTGGGGACTGGGGAGACGCGGCGCAGGGTGGGGTGGGGAGGAGGAGGAGGCGGTGGCGGCGCAGGGTGGGGGGAGGAGGAGGCGGCGGCTGAGCGGGGGAGGAGGAGGAGCGGGGGAGACGGAGGCGGAGGAGGCCCACGCGCGAGTGGGGGGAGATCAGAGAGAGGAGAGCGGGACTGCGGAGGAGGCCCACGCGTAGCGGGACTGCGGAGGACTGCAGAGGAGAGCGGGACGCGGGAGGGGTACTGCAGATCCATTGAAGGATGACCGTCGGATATGGTTGAGTAAAGAGAGAGAATAGAGGAGAGTTAATTTGGTGCGCACGTTTTTAGGATAGTGTATTTCTGGGTGCTTATTGTGGTGTGGATGTAGTTAAGGTCATGACTGTGGAGCAGGTAATTGTTGGGTGGATGTAGGATAATTTTAACTGGTGGTTTATTAGTTTAGATTCCCTAAGTAAGAATAAAATGGACTTCATAGCTGTCAGCCAAGTAATCGATACGTAAATACATTTTCTCCATACATACCTATATTGTACTCTTTCTTTCCTTTTGAATGACTAAGGTTAACTTTTTCGAATCACGTAGGGCGTTCACGATGTACGTTGAAAGGGAGGTGTCTCGATGCAAGGGGCCAAAGGCCTGACACATGCTCGAGATTTTAAGGTATTCGCTATTACACATTAATTAATCCTATGCAACAGTTGGTAGTAATGCCTCTTGAATTAACACATTCTATTTTTTTGCAGTGCCAACAGCAGCAGCCGGGCAACACATGTGGATTCTACGTTTGCCACCATATGGATCTACTCCTCGATTCCTCGAGGATCACCAATTCCAAGGTTTGTCAATCTTCCCATAATTACTTCATACTTATCACGTTATATGTATACGCACATTGATATTCCTATCGACAGGCTGCGTCCATCCCATTAACTGCATTGAAACAGTGCGACCTTTCACGAATTCGACGAGAGTTGGCGTACTTTTTGGTGGCTCGAGTCATAAACTCAAAAGGAGAGTTTCACTGCGCACAATGATTTTTTATTGCTCTTATCACTCCGGAATCGAGGTCTCGCGAAAGGAACGGATTCATAATCAACGAACTTGTCAGCTGCACAAGCAATACTTGAATGGCAATCATGCACCATCCAAGTATAGCTTGTGCAGCCTGACAAGTTCGTTGATTATGGATCTGTTCCTTTCGCGAGACCTCGATTCTGGAGTGATAGAGTAATAAAAAATGCAATGTTACCATCTAAGTGTAAATGCAATATAGATCTTTTGTAATTGTGTATTTGTTAATGGATATTTTATTTCATTTCAATTAATTGATTTGCGAAATGGATGTTTTATGTTTGTGAAATGAAGTGCGATATGAATTGGATGTTTTATGTTTGTGAAATGAATTGAGATGTGAATTGTATGTATACATTTACATGTTGATCTGCTTGTTTCAGAGGGCATGGCTAGCATTTCCTGAGGCTAGCCAATAAACAGGAATAGATTTAGGGGTAGAAAAGAATATCACAAACGGTTTGTAACTAAAAACCGTCTGTGATAGGTGATAATCACGAGCTCGTCGTTGGTGAGCTTCGGTAGTGGGACGACCTCGAAATTGGTGTGTACACCATCTACTGACACTTTTTCGAAGCATGGTGCTAAAGCTTGACGGTGCAGCATGACCCCTTGAGCTGACGGATATGCCATGCCCCAAGCAGCGCACAAGGCACCGGAGGCATATCTCACTTGGAGCTTGCACTTCGTAGGCTCCTACATAACGATACAAAATTAGCTACTCCAATTAATAGGCCTATCAACGGATCGAGCATTCCAGAGATAATAATTATTACCAGGATGTCGTTGACAGGAAATCTGGCCGCGTTCTCCTTTGTAGGATTGGACACGCAACTACTCAGATAGTTGGGCGGGCTAGTTAGCACAGGAGCGGCGGCGGCCTGCTAATTTTCTGTAATTCTCCGCACATCATCTCTGACATAATCCGCCAGCTCCTCTCTAAGAGATGTCTTGATCTCTTCTCGTAGCCGTGCCTCACGCTCGGCTTTGGTTCTCTTCCTACGCCGATACTGTTCGGAGTCATCTTAGAAACCATGTTTCCAAGGAACGTAAAGCCCAAGGCCTCTCGTACGACCCGGGTGCTCCTTGTTTCCCAGGGCCGCGGAGAGCATATCATTCTCCCTTGTTCTCTGGAATGATCCCAGGGTAGATTCAAAACTCAGCGCTTCCTGCAAGAGCACGACATGTCATTTCACTTCGTACGAAGTTGTGGAGTAATTACAAGCTACGTAGTTCGGTCGATATCTTACCAGGCGCTGGGACACTTGCTGGTCTGCAGGGTTTCGAAAGGAGACGTCCCCTGATGTCGTTGTAGATAACCTTGCTCTAATCCATTTTCGAGCACGGTCATCCGAGATATTGGCAAATAGTGGGGCGATGTCCTGCAGGGCTGCCTGTTCGTAATACGGTTTTCTGTAGTAGTGTGCCATGCTTCACGCGAAACCTGGCAGGAGGGAGCCTCATGGTTGGCCTTTTCCATGGGAGATTTGCAATTACTACCACACATCTGAACTGGTACAAGTTCAGCCATCCGTCAAATCTCCTTCGATTTCAGGTACCAGCCGAGGAGATTCTCGACAGTGAGAGCCCCAGGAGGCCACTTCACAGACATTAAAACATAGCATTTTCGCTTGCAATACCAGTCCCATGATGTGGCAGCAAATGAAAGGTTTGACCCCAAGATGCATTTGCACACGAGTAGTACGAAACTTTCGAGGGTTGAATTCCACGGTAATGATCTGTTCCATACGGGTATGAAACTACGAGTTCTAATGTATCGGTATGCCCTGCAAACGTCAGGTTTTTTAGAAGACCTTCATACGTCATACCTTCAAACGTCAGGTTTTTTAGAAGACCTTCATACGTCATACGCGACCCACTTTCTCGGTGCCGATGGACTCGGATAGCCCCTCGGTACAGGGTTCACTGGCTAAGGCCCTGTTGGGTAAACTGTAACTAGACTACACATTCCTGTGACTTAGTTGAGTGTGAAAAAAAGGACCGGCAAAAAAAGCTCAACAAAAAGCCAAAAGTTCAGAAAAAGATAAAATTTATAAATGATGAAAAATAAGCTGGAAGCTAAAAACTGAAGCCAATCACAGTGCATTGAGTAATGGCTACCACAGAGCCACAGGAACCCTAGTCATCGGTCTTAGCTTGGTTGGTCTCTCCCTCTCCTCTCTGACATTCTCGCCCATGCTGAGTGGGTGAAGGGCCTACTGAATGTTTAGAAGTAACTTCAGATTTCTGTAGTCTCTTCTTCTGTTTTTCTTTCTAGATCAAAATTTCTAGTTTTGTTCTTCATCGAGTTTTTAGCTAGATTTATTTACCCATGATAGATTTTATCAGACCAACTCATCTAGATGACGATAATAATAACTACGTTGAAAATCGACACTAGGTTAAGAAGAATGCAAATAAATCATCTATGATTTTCTATGATTTTCTTTCGACGAACAACAATGTTACCGAGACGTATGTTCTACACATCATTAGAGATCATCAACAATCTACTTCTCATTGCCATGTTTGTCAGCAATAAAGGCCCGTTACAAGATACGGAGTCAATGGCGAGGCCCAGACTTGATGGTGATATATTGTTTATCTACGACCTTCCAGATAAAAATTGAGTACCTATGAACTTTACACATTGAGTTAATAATGTAAATCCAAGAATTTTTCTACAAAAAAGGCTAAGGCTGTGTTTCGAGCGCATGAACTTCGTAGCAAATTTATACGAAACAGTTCAAATTACACAATAATCTTGAATTTAATTCGTGTGTTCCAGGCGAA
This sequence comes from Dendrocalamus latiflorus, assembly GCA_017311315.1. Taxonomy (NCBI): domain Eukaryota; kingdom Viridiplantae; phylum Streptophyta; class Magnoliopsida; order Poales; family Poaceae; genus Dendrocalamus; species Dendrocalamus latiflorus. Next base: position 16,741,557 of record CM029620.1, read on the forward strand.
CCCAAATATTCCTTCTCTCTCAAATGAAAAAGAAACTTCAGAGCTATTGCCTTGCATGCTATATTGAAAGATAAATACATTTACATTTGTGATTACAAACGGACTAGCAAGAGACGACGATAGAAGACATATTGTCGCTGTTTCCATGAATTATACACATGCATAGGGATGACCACCAGAGTAAGAACTAACCTGTAAATGTAATGTAAGACAGCATCACTGCGGCAGTAACTCTTTACCTTACAACTGATGGGAATCTTTTCTGTGCTACTTGTCAGATTCATTAACTATGTGAACAATCAATCTACTTGAATGTATACTTTTCTGATGGTGGACTGCATGTCAGATTAGTAAGACGTATATGCAGCAAGCCATCAAACTGTAATACCAGTTGAGCACTAGCATATCATAGGATAGATTCGACCACTGTAGTTATGGCCTTCGGGCCCCCTCGCTCGAGCAAAGAGAGGGCAAGATCACGCTCGTGCCATTTCCTAAGCCCAGACGCCAATCTCTGCAGCGTATCGAGCTTCACTTCAGGGATCCACGTCGGCACGAAGTCGACCAGCAAGCCCACGAAACAGAGAACATATGCTCTCCATGTGGCCTGGCCACAGCCAAGCTCAATATTGCCCTCCATTACCTTGGCCATGAACTCCAAGTGCCTATCGACAACCCGTTGCCTCTTCGATGTGTACACCGAAGTGTAAACTGGGGACGTTTCTCCAATTCCCCAGATACTGGCCCCAGACAAGAGGAGAACATAAGCCAAAGCAAATCCTTCGAATATGCTGCACACTGGTCCAGCGGAACCCAGCTTCGCTTCTCCAGCTGAAAGCAGCCAAGTTGGCAGAATATGCTCATACAGGGCACGGATCAACTTCACCCCACCAGCATGGCAAAGCATAGTTGCTGCAAGTGATGCTACCTGCTCTACTGAGGATGAGGCAGAAGATAGTGGCATCCGACCTGACCTCAGACGAGTAGGTCTATCAGAACCACCTTCATTCGCTAGCGCACGTGCTCTCTCGATGACAACCTTGAAGATCTCATCACATACAAAATTGTTGTCCGGAAACATCCGGCAAGATCGCACATAAAGGAATCCCGGTGATACAGAAAGCTGCAGACCTCTTTCACGGAAAGCCTGCCCCATCAGACTAGTGACTCCTCTGTTTGCTACAAAGCAAGACCACCCATCAACCAAAGGCCCAAGGAAAGATGAGAAGCAACTCCTGATCAGTTGAGCCACTGCCTTGTTGTCTCGGGTAAAGGGGGACTCGGAACATGCTAGCATGATAAAATCGTGCCACCGTCGAACTTTCTGTGACCACAATGCACCTACAATTGGCATACTAGGCCATGAACTTGATGTGGCACAAATTTCCAGCCCTTGGCCAATGATTCCGTGATAGTGACTAAATTCCTCCATCTTAACAGTTATTGACAAGCTGATAAGAGCTGCTATTGGTAACGGAAGCATTGGCATCACTGAATCTGAAGAGAGATTTAAGTGACCATTAGCAGTAACAATATGAGGCTTAATTCTTTTAACAATCAATGTTTCTTTTTTTGACAATCAATGTTTCTTCTTATATTCAAGGTAAATTTCAACGGCAAATCCATATATGAAGAGTGGATAATGCGCTGCTGTCTTACTATTGTTGGATCAATATGACTATGGAGAAGGGGTGTATGAAAAGAAAATTAAACTACGGTGTAATAAACGAATGCAAGACACAAATTTTTACGGAGTTCGGGTTGCCTGTCCTACGCCTCCGCCAAGCACCCATCCAGCTCGGAAATAACTCGCCAAAGTTCTGCTTTCTCCCACCCGGCCAGGCAGCAGGATGCCTTAACAAGTTGGAAATCGATTTGGTTTTACAAACACCACCCCCACCACCAAGATCGATCCCAAAATTGCCTCCAAAGAATTATAGATCAACACATTGTTCCTATTCTATTCTCTCATTGCGGTGGTACATGACTTGGCAAGCAAGAGGTTTTAGTATACTGTATACGCTTGAAAGTTTGGAGCAGAATTCTCTGTTTGTGGCATGATTAACTGTGTAATTCCAAACTTTTACTCAAGCATAGTGCTACACTTTTATTCAGCTGTCATCGCAAAAACTCTGGCCCAACAACTATTGCAGGCAAAGCACCCTCTTAGCATTCAGGAGGAAAAATACAAAATTGAAGAGGATAATGAGATAGCTGAGTCTATACCTAATTTGTTGAGGAATAGATGCATGCAATTTTAAATTATACATAGCAATAATTTATTGCTACAGTGCTGTGTATCAATTACTGAAGTACAGGTAGCAGTAGGCAGGGATTCAAATCCCAGCCAGTTATCCAGCAAAACAAAACAAAAATCTCGGTTTTGGGGGGTGGGTCCAATTACGAATATTGTGTATGTATTCAAAAGGCACAATTGACAATATATATAGTTATTAAGGGGACACAAGACTAGACTGTAGTACAATAGGAAATACCACTAAGGCCCTGTTTGGAATGCGGGAATTTTTCCCGATTCCTGCGGGAATTGAACTGTTTCCTGCAAAATTCCTGTGAAATTCCTCTGTTCCAAACAGGCCCTAATACTCTTAACACCCCCCAACAAATGCAAGGCATATGTAATAGCATTGCATTTGAAAAAGGTTGACACTAAAATAGTCCGAGTCTTGATAATATCGTCACAGCGTGCAGCTTTTGGAAAATATGTCAAGTCGAAAAGGAATGGATAGAAGCATGGCGGCGCAGATTGAAGCTGCGGCGGTGTAATGCACAAGCAGCGCAACAGAAGCACAGTGTAGAAGAAACGTGACGGCGGCTCAAAGAGAAGCGGCGGCATCATAACGACTTCTACGATCTGCACGTGGCTCAGAGAGGAGCGGCAGCTGCTTCCATACAAAAAGGAAATTTCTATACTTCTATAGCTGACAATAAATTTGCAGACTTGCATGGCTTGGATGAACTGAAAGATAGAGGCTACAAAGTTGAATGAAGCAACGGAAGACTCAAAAAGAAAAGCTCAAAATACTAAGCAGTAGAACTGGCAGCTCCCAACACCAACACAAAAGATCTTCCTCCTCCCCCTCGCACAGTGCCCTGCCTAAGCAGCAGAACTGACACCTGTAGCAGTGTAGCACGATTCCTCCCGTCCTATATTCCCAATCAACGCCCAACAACTCCACTCCAATCCCCTCTCCTCTCTCTTCATCTCTCCCCCTCCCCGCACGCAAACGCGAGCGAATCAGAGCGAAGGAGGAGATGGAGTTGCTGATCCCGAGGGAAGGAGAAAGGAGGGGGCGATGGGACAACCAGCGGCCAGAAGAGCCTCACCACCACCACCACCTCGCCCGGCGGCAGGCGGGCGGAGGCCCAAGACAGGGACAGCGGACAAGCCAAGCGGACGACGAGGAGGCCAGCAGAGAGGCGAATGACAGCGACGGTCCAAGAAGAGAAGGTGGCCTTCGAGGGGGGTGGCAGTGTGCTTCTTCACGGCGGCAGTTGAAGAGGACGACAGTGGCTGAGGAGGCACGGATCCAGGGGACGATGGCCTGGCAGTGGAGGCTTGGGACGAGCGTCGGCCTGGCAGCAGTAAGAGGGCTAGGCGACGCTGGGAGTAGTTGGCCGCCCCTAGTAACGGAGATCGATCCTCCCGGGGCAGCGGCAGCGTAAGAAGAAGAATGAAGTTTAGGAGGTAGCGGTAGCTACAATAAACCCTAACCCTAACATTTGATTTGATACCATGTTATTAATATTGTATACGTATTCAAGAGGCCCAATGAACGATATACATATAGGGTACAAAGGGTACACAAGATTAAACCCTAGTATAATAGAAAATACCCTTAATACCCTTAACAAGTCCAAATTCTATGTTTCAAATTTGGAAGTTCACAAAATTTTATGTACATTTTTTCTTAAAAATTTAAATATCGAATGAAAATAATATGATAATTTACATTCAGACATAAGAACCAAACTAAAACTCAAGTTTGATATCCAAATTAAAACTTTTTATATGCCAAATTTATATTCCATTTCTAAATATAGAAGAGAATCAATAATTTTAAACAGGAAATATTTTGAATTCATTTCATGTAAGCTTCTACTCTTAAAGTTCCTAACAGACAACGTTCAGATAGCATTCAAAATTCAAACCTCAAAAATTTGAAATGAAGATAAATTAAGAAGTCACTATAACATTGAAGACAAGGAGTTTTAAATAAACTACTAATTTTCTTGTACCTCATCACTTTTTCTATTAAAAACATGAGCAGTTGTATTGGTTGGTTTGGACAGGTCGCATCAAATCGCCTACCAACTTGTTAGTCTTCAAAAAGGAAATCTAAAGATCTTGTTATAGCTATGCGCACACTGTATGAAAATTGAGAAGGCACCACTGGTTCACTGCATTCTATATCTTCGATTTGCTATTGTTGCAATCTATTAAAAACACGAGCAGTTGTATTGGTTGGTTTGGAAAGGTCGCATCAAATCACCTATCAATTTGTTAATCTTCAAAAAGGAAATCTAAAGAACTATCTTGTTATACCTATGCACACACTGTGAAAATTGAGAAGGCACCACTGGTTCACTACATTCTATATCTTTGATTTGCCATTGTTGTAACCAAAGCAAAGATAAGGTAAAATCATACTTAAAACCTGCTCATTTCACAAGTCCTCCCTCTGTTTACAGATGTCATTTCAGGCACAGTAATGATGATTTTTCAGGTAACACTGTACTCGCCCTTTCTGTTCACAATTATTTGTATACAGAGGGAGTAGTACTTGTACCCCTCTGTTTAAGTCATTTTATCTTTTTTCCCCTTTCGATTGATGCAACAGTGGCATGAGGACGATGCAGTGCTGACTTAACTGCCATGTTTTTGGGACTGTACATGATGGCTTTTGCTTGCATTTTTGAGATGATAGCGGACGGTGGAGACGCCGATACGGACGTCGCACACAGTTTTAGGCTTAAAAGGCCATTTGGAGAATCCGCTTTAAAAAACTGTCTCGTTTGAGAAATAAAAACCAAAAATCCAAAATAAGGGGGCCAACTACCAGAGGGGTCGAGTGGATCAGGTGCAGTTGCACACTTCCATTGAGGAAGTAGCCAGATCGAGACCATTTCGCCTTCAACGGCCAAAAATTGGCAAGCAACGTGAGAGAGTATGCTGTATGTCGACAATTAAGGCCTCTTCTGTAGTTGAATAAGTTTACTCCTTTTAACCACTTGAAGTACTGGGAGTACTAGCGTGGTAAATATTGAGTACTCCTGATATAGAACGCATGCAGTCAAACTTTCTAACACTTTGACCACAGATATAATACACAAAAGGATTTAGATTCGTACATAGAAATGGTATTAGCATCTCTAAAAAATAAAATTGGTGTTAGTAGATTTGTCATCAAAAGCACTTCTAGTTCCATATCGTTGCACATTTTTTGCTTAATACAATTTGAAAAGGCAATGGTCAAAGGCATGGTTCTGAAAACCGGCGGTTACCGGCCGGTAACCGGAAAAACCGGGCTGAAGCGGTAAGGAAATTCCCGGCCGGTAACCGGAAAAACCGGGCTGAAGCGGTAAGGAAATTCCCGGCCGGAAATTTTCAAATGAGATTTCGAATTTGTGACTGTATAATGCAATTGGTAGGTTGGTTTAGGCATTGTTTGTGATACATTAGCTATTGTAGGAGGTAAAAATGGATGAATTATTGTGATATGCAGCCATTTTGGTTATTGGCAAACATGTTGGGCCCAGTGTGCTGGAAAGCACATTGAATGCTTGCCTTTGAGTGTGTTTTGCAGCACTTTAGCAGTAAAGAAAGTGCAGCAGCAGCAGCAGCCACAGATGAAAGGGAGAAGAGAGCAGCAGCCAGGGGAGAAGAGGAGCAGCTGCAGCACGCTAGGGAGAAGAGGAGCAGCTGCAGCAACACGCTAGGAGAGAAGAGGAGCAGCTGCAGCAGCAAATAGAAGAGCAGCAGCAGATCAGCAGCAAATAGCAGAAGAGCAGCAGCAGATCAGCATATTCATCTGACTTTATCTGGTTTTTCCGGTTTTTCCGGTTTCCGACCGGTAACCGGTCCGGTTACCGGCCACATCCCGCTCCTCCCCAAATTTCCATTTGGCAAATTTTGACCGGGTTTTCCGGTAACCGGCCGGTTACCGGTACCGCCCGCCCGGCGGGATTTGACCCGGTTCCAGTTTTTTGAACCTTGGTCAAAGGTGTGTATTAGACTGTCAATGTCTGAAACGACATGTATTTAGAAATATAAGGGGTAGTCTAATATTCTATTCCAGATGTTCTTCATGCCTTATTACCTCTTGCTACTAGTTCACTAAAATAGTGAAATTGCAAAAGAAAAAAAAACATAATATGGCTTATAAATTGGCCTCAATTTCCTTACCTATTATGTTCACTTCCATTTTAAGTAGCACAGTGAGACAACTTTTTGCCGACAACCATTGGATTGTTCATTCCAGTATCTTTCAGTCATGTCATCCCCTCAAGTCTCTTTTATTAAAACGACCACATCTTATTTCAACTCAAATCAGTTGGTGATTGGAAGGTTCTTTGTTATCAATAACTTATTATAATGCAACTAAAATGTTAACATTCATTGCTACTGCCAGCTTAAAATGTTAGCTTCACCCTAAGCAATTGATGACTAATGATTGGTCATTGGTTGATGATACAATTTTTGTGAGCACTGAGCAGATACTGTCAGAAGACCAGTAATCTTAGTTTATGGCAGCCATTTAATGTATGCACGTTTTGCATTTGCCTCCCAGAATGCACATTAAGGGTTAGTAAAAAAATTCACGTTTGAGCAACAGTTATAACAAATTCATCCTTTGATGTGTAGGTTGAATTTGACACGGAAAAAGAAAATAACTGAGCATCAATCAAGAAAAATGTTAAAACGTCAACCACCGAGGCAAACAAGTCACAGAGACATTGGAGATGAACAATAGAAACGAAGATAGCATGTATGTAGAAACAGAAAGGAATCATCTGCATAAAGAGACATTGACATACATGGTTGTGGAGAGATGTTGATATGAACACCAGCAGATGCAAGAATTTCCTTTATTTCAGACTCAACTGCCAGAAGAGTTGCAGCTGGACTGGGCCAGTCAGTTCCATTCAACATAACTGGCTTCCATATGCCACGAGTAATTTCTGCTGAAAAGTAGCTGACAATAGCAGCAAGTGTAGCAGGCAAGAAATCCACAAGATCTCTCAGACCTGCAATGGAGTGAGGATATGCACTAGTAAATATTTAGGGATAAATGGAGGGTGAAACATACAATTGGCAGCTTTCAGTTTGATCAACGAAAAAAAGATTTGCAGAGAACTAGAAAATGATGATTTTTTACAAGGCAACAGTATAACAAATCACCATTTATAAATGGAAAAAGTCCAGATAACCCCCTTAAACTTTGGGGCAAAGTCCACTTAACCTCCCTTATGACAAACCAGATATCTTAGCCCCTAAACCTTTGAAACCGGAGCACTTAACCCCCAAGTAATGGTTTTGACTTTTGAAGCAAGTTTTGCCATGTCGCCTGTTCACATCACCCAATTCAGCCACACTACAAAATAATCTACACACATTACCCAATTATACCTAGCTGGCCAAACAAAAACACACATATCCCATTCACCACACACACTGCAAGCTCTCATCTCCTGCAAATCTGACCAGAGTTTTCTTCTTTCTGACTCAACTACACAACATGACAAAACCAGCTTCATCACCATCCTACATGGCTAAACCACCATAAAGAGGTTAACTTATCCTTCTTCAAAAAGTTTAGGGGGTATGCCATCCAAAATTACAATTCATTAAGTGGACATTACCCCAAAGTTTAAGGGGCTACCCCCAAAAGTACATACTCCAAATTGGAAGAAATTATAAAACTTCCAGATTAGAAAGAACAGAAATAATTTCGGGCGAAAACCGGTACTATTGCCCCCCCCCCCCCCCCCCCCCAAAAGAAAAGGTCAAACCGCGCAAAAAAAATCGGTTTTGATTTGGATTTGAGAGTAGGAACAAAAGGACTCATAAACTAAAATGAGTTACACAATGCAATGCTGGTTTGACAGGAAGGCAACAAGCTTTGGCATGCAAGCTCATGGTTTTGAATCCCACCTGTCAATGTTTCCTTTCCTTTTATTTCTTTTTCCCTGTAGGACCTACTTATCAGGTGTATTCACTCTATCCCTATCCCATTCGATCTCCAAATCAGCACATCATGGCAACGAGCTGCGGGGGCAGCGCTGCTGGAGGGGCTGCGGCGCCTTGGGGGCTGTGAAAGCTGCTGCCACCGCTGCACGGCAGGAGCCATGGACGCTGTTGATGAGAAGCCCACCATGGCCTACCATCGCCGCTGCCGCCAGAGTATGATACGGGTTTTGATCTCCGTGTATCCTCTAGATGATCTTGTTTGGTGGGTTTCTTTTGTGCTTAGTTTGAGCATTAAATCGTAAATCTGTTTCAAATTTGGACGAAAATTTCCAAATTTTAAACCGATTATCTCAGAGGGGTCCAAAATTTTTATTGCAACTAGAATGTTTTCCCTGATACCAGTTACAAGAAGAAAAGAATTAGGTAGTGTTTGGTTGGGGAGATATTAGTGCACAAGCTTTTGGTTTTGAGTATTAAATCAACATGAAAAAATTTAAAAAGAATTGTAGATGTACTATTGTACTTCTGAAATTAGTCTACTTACATATAAAAATTCAAGTTCAAATTCCACATTGAGAGTAACAAAAATGGGAAAATTCTAACAAATGATAAATCAAAAGGGAAAGGAAAAAAACAAAAAGACATGTTACCATTCACAACAAACTTATCATTTTTGTTTCTTCTAACATGCTTTGACCTGAGCTTGAAGTTCAAATTTTAAAATGTGATACAACCAAGGTTCAAAATTCCGCTACAGGGATAAATCCCGCCGGTGGGCCGATACCGGTTATGGAAAACGCGGTAAAATCTCGGTCAAATTTTGAAAACTGAATATTAAAGTTTTGCCAGATGCATGACCGGTAACCGGACCGGTTACCGTTGGAAAATCGGAAAACTAGTAGAAAACCCAGAAAAACCGCTAGAAAACCGGAAAACCCCTTTTCAAAATCATCTACTACTAATTGAAGCATATTTACCTCATACAATAGCTAATCTTGCACAAAAAAGCCTTTAACAAACCTTGAAACTGCATTATGTAGTCCGAAACCACTAGAAAACCGGAAAAACCCTTTTCAAAATCAGTGTACTACTAATTGAAGCATATTACCTTATACAATAGCTAATCTAGCACCAAAAAAAGCCCTAAACAAACCTTAGAACTGCGTCCTAAATTCAAATTCAACTTCAAAAATTTTCAAGCGGTATTTTCAATCCCGGTCCCAACCGGGTTTTCCGGTTACTGGCGGTAACCGGCCAGTTACCGCCGGGATTTTGAACCTTGGATACAACACACTGTAAACTACGTCTACAATATATACAATTCGAATTTCAGTTCAAACCTATTTGAACTAGTTAGTAAACTAGTTAAACTCGACATCTAAAAAATTCCAAACTTTTTCGCACACAATATATAGGAAAAATACCTATTTTAGACCATGGTACCTATGCACCATTGCATCCCAGTTAATTATATATGTACATGTATATATGTTTATGTATGTGTGTGTATGCATGTGTGTATTATATATATAATTTTTTATATTGATTTGATGCCCAAACCAAAAGCTTGTGTTGTGCACCAAATTGTGCTTATGTACTAGATATCCCCCTAGGTAGTTGGAGGATAAAGTTGTATCTGGATGGGATGATACAAGACTACAAGTGAATGGGCTCATCTTGTATTGGATGGTAAAGTTATGCACTAGATTTTGTTTGGTTGCTTGTATGGTGTTAAGACTTTTACGGGGGCCTCGACAAGACCCAAACACCTCGCCTAATCCTGTACGCAAACACAAAAACTTCTGCTTGCTTTCCCGTACGTAGTATGCAGCGCCTTGCTTTCGTATGTGAGGGACAACACCTGCCCAAACAGACTCACACGTCGATTCTATTCCAATACAGACTCACGCCAACTCTTCGTACGATACGGACTCACAGACTCGTATATGGAAAACACAAACTTGACTCGTATACGGCAAGTAAAACTGACTTGGCTTCTACTACTCTACATATACGGACTCGTATTCGTACACAATATGACTCGCAAACCGAAAACAAGATTAATAACTCTAACAATCACCTCCTTAATCTTGTTTCTTCATCTTGATCACGCCGATCTTCTATCTTACTTCCGCTTCTTCCTTTTACCTGCACTCCCGTGCGTCGTTCCTTCCTAAGCCGTCACCGCCCTACCGCCTACGCTTGCTCCATCCTGAGCTTCACACAATCCCGACGCTTGCCGTGTCTCGCACCTGGACTGATCCTGTTCTTCCTTGCACGCATGCCTGGGCCGGAGCACCTACTCCCATGGCTGCCTTGGCTTCACCGTTACCTGAGCCTTTGCTCCTCTCTTGAAGTAAGTCTACCCGTTTTCCCGTGTACATCTTAGCTAAGGCTACATTGCCTCTAACTCTTGTCTCCACCGCTTCCCGCGTTCCCTCTGCAAAACCACAAAAGACTGCACCAACCTGTACTCCAAGTCTTCCTCTTGGACCTTATACACTTTTTCCGTCTGGAGGCCCACCACCTTGACTTCCTGTGTTAGCCGCACCTGCATGTGTGCTACATGCACCTCTGGAGGTGCCGCCCACAGCTACATGCATGCCTGCATCATGAGGCACACTGCCTTGACCCGAACCATCACGTTCAATGTCGTCACCCAGCTCCTCCAGGCTGCTCTTCAGACAAACCGATTTACAAGTTTTCAATAAAATCTTGTACAACCGATTTGGAGATCTTTTCACCTTCATTAACAGATCTTTGTTCTTGTCATACAAACGCAAGAACTCATCCTGCAGCACCACCCTGCACCCTCTTTCTATCATCTGCTCGAGACTTGAGTGTTGTTGCACAGACTTAGTATATAGTAAATCCCTGTCAACAACTTCTTATCTCCATTCTTGCATTGCAACATCGTCCCTTTGCCTCTTTATCTCCACTGTAGAGCCGTTGCCAAACTTGACCTTGCCTCAAATCTTCTCGTCGAGCTAATGAAACATGGAACGATCTCCCATCATGTGGTTGCTTACTCCATTGTCCAAGTACCGTTGATCCGTGTGATCGTGGCTGCCTTTCTTCGTGCGTAGTTTTGGAACTATGTTCTCGTTTAGCATCACCATGACCGGCCCCTTTTCAACATATGAGAGTAGTCTCAGTTCTTATCTTCTTCGTTGGGCGAGGTTCACCTCCCCGTTCTTCTTGCTTCTGCAATCCGAAGTATAGTGACCACACTCGTCACATTCAAAGCACTTGACATGTGACTTATCACGGGATCTGTCACCACCACCTTGCCCAGCCTTGTCTCTACGGGCACCTCTGCCGCCTCGGCCACTCTGGCCACCTCGACCGCGCCATCTCCCACGGCTGCTTGATAAGCCACGACTATCTCTCGGATCTCCCTTTACTAGCAACACTTGCCCGTTATGAGTCTGGGATCCCTGCTCGTTACGTGACTTGAAACCCCGCCTTGAGGGAGCCAGTGATCTCTATCTTCTTCTTGTCCAGATCAGAGTGCATAAGTGTGGTGACAAGTATGTACTTCTCCGTCTCCGGAAGCACGTGTATATATTTCTTCGCCACAGATTCCTCCATCTTGTTGCCAAGAGAGTTAATCTGATTGTACAACGAAGTCAGCTTGCCAGCGAACTCGTCCACCGATTGGGTCTCCCATCTTGAGATTCTCGAACTCGCTCCACAAATTCTAGAGCCACACCTCCTTCACATGATCAACGCCCTCGTGCATCGTCTGCAGCGTCTCCCACGCTTCCTGTGCCATCTCCATCCCGATGAGCTGATGCATCATCGAATTTGGCACTGCCTGATAGATGATAGCCAAATCCGCCTGATCCACCTTGTCGTCCACCTCCTTGTCCTTCCCCTTCAGATCAACTGCACCCCAAACACTCTGGGTGAACATGTTCGCCTTTATTTTCATTGCCCACACCAGGTAATTGTCAGTCATCAGGAGGGCACTAGAGAGAGATCAGCCCACTCCGGGCACTCGAAATCGACGCTTCTCCCATGTTCTTCAGATACCACCAAGATCAACAGGCTCTAATACCACTGTTAGATCCGGACCCTGGCACCCTGCCAGGTCCAATCGGGTTTACTCCCTGGTCCCTAGGTTTTAAATGGGATACGCACCCTGTGCATCTAAGCCCATGGGCTGCCCACAAGCAAGCCCAACCTTATAAGTGGTATTGGGTCTTCTCCCCCAAAAAATTAGTCCAATGGGTGGAAAATCCCTCACACTTATAAGTTGTGCATTTTCCTTTCCCACAAGCAATGTGGGACTATTCCCAATATTCTCCCCCTCACGCATTGTTTGTACACTTCTGAGGCCCAAGGAGATGTTGGGAGCCTGAGCTCTGATACCACTTGTTAGATTTTTATGGAGGCCTCAACGAGACCCAAACACCTCGCCTAATCCTCGCCTGATCCTATATGCGAACACGCAGACTTCTGCTTGCTTTCCCGTACGTAGTACGCAACGCCTTGCTTTCGTTTGCGAGGGACAACACCTGCCCACACCTCGCATTCACATGATGACGCTCGCATTCACATGATGACGCGATGTGATGCTCTCGCCGAGACACAACACATCACACTCACATGAACAGATTGTTTTCCTGGAGCAACTGCTCCCTCTTTTCTTTATTTTATCTGCTACTTACTAGCTTCCAACCGCACACGAACACTTCCGATTGCCACGTTCTCTCATTACAAAGCACTGCATGGCTTTATATAGCCTACTTACACGCCGATTCTATCCCAATATAGACTCACGCCGACTCTTCGTACGATACAGACTCACAGACTCGTATATGGAAACACAAACTTGACTCGCACATGGCAATTAAAACTGACTCAGCTTCTACTACTCTACGTATACGGACTCGTATTCGTACACGATACGACTCGCAAACCGAAAACAAGATTACTAACATATGGAATGGTCCCTAATCACCACTAACCATACACAATTAACAAGGTTGTATGAGTCGGTACAGCCAAAAAGACCGAATCTCACCATCCAGGATTTCAAGGGAATATTCCCACATATCCCACTCAACCTGCATGGATTCATCCGATCCCCCAACCAGATGCTTGAATGCCCCCAAATCCTACACCATCCCATACATGTATCTCAAGATTCCACCAACCAAACACTACCTAAGAGTACCAATCAGTATAAATTGTAGACCAGTCGGATATGACAGGTTACATATGCAAGTAAAAGGCTGAATAAGAAAGTATAACCTGTAATCAAATCACGAGATGCAAGCCTCCCATGTGCGCAGGCAGTTAAGACAGTCTCAAGCACAAAAGGAACAGCTTCCAGAACTTCCCATGCAGTAACAGGTGGGCCTTGGCAGACATCTTCCTGTACACCTACAGGTGAACCACTCATATTGGAATTTGATGTTGACTGGGAACTGACGGACAGGATGCCACCTTTTGACATTTTACGGCAGATAATTTTCAGTATCTTGTTTGCAACTTGGAGGATACTTTTCCTGTTGTAAGTACTAGAAAGAGTAGATGCTATGCAAGCCTGATTCTGGAAGTACCATGCCCTTAGCTTTGGAAATGAGTCAATATACACTGGTTTTTGAAACGATGGATCTAATTGAAATACGCTGGCTCTACTAACATTAGATGGATTTTTCAAAGCAAAACGGCTATTATGTAACAGCAGCAGAAAATCCAAATTGAGCTCTGACCAAATAGAGACTCCATTTCGTGGTACAGCATTCTCAATAGGGGATCTATGAAATTTCCACAGGCGAAGAAGGGACATGAAAGCACATGAGAATACTGAATACACAGAAGCCTCTTCAAAATTACAACCCCTATGATCAGATGGACGCAAGGATCCAAATATTTCACATAGAGGCATTAAAATGGCAGCTACTTCCGGAACCTGCAAAGCATAATGTCGTTAGGAAAATGTTATTGATTTGTACCTACATATAAGCAATTAATCATGAATATATATCTGATACAATCCAGCACAGGGAAATTTCCTCTTATCAATGTCAAATATAATTCTAAAATCCAACGTGACATCAGCTCTATGAGAACAATGTTTTTCTTACCAAGCCATACATGGAGAGAATATGAACAGTGTCAATGGAAGAGATCCCAGATATGAGAGTATGCAGCATATGCATGCGATGTATATAGCAGCCATCTGATCCAGAATCTAGAGGGAGCAATGTCGACAGCAACTTAAGCACCATTTGGACAACATGTTCCTAGAGAGCAATAAGAATTAGAAACAAATATTTTTAAAAGACAGTAAAAGTGAGAACTCATTTGTATTAGCCTTCGTTTCTAGCTTCTGCTTAGAGAAGCCAAAGCCATTATGAATGTCCCAACTTCTATAAACCGCTTCTATCAGCAACTATTATTCATCAGTTACTACTTTGTGTTTTCACATGTTGTAACACACTTTATATTTTATTATATCACAATTCCGTAAGTCGTATGGCGATCGGAATGTTGTAGTGCCTTTTGTTGTACCATCTTTCTTATATAATGCACTCAACAAAAAACCATAAGTCAATACGAACACCTCAACTTCTATCAGTTACTACTATTCATCAACCAGTAGTATTCATCAGCTACAGCCAAAAAACATCAGCAAAAGCCAATACGAATGGGCTCTAACACATATGATACAGCTCTTTTCAAACTGACGATTGTAAAATAGGACAAAAGCATTTTGTAAAGTGGCAATCTTTACTGTTGCTGCAATATAGTTCTTTCAAATCAAATCATACCTGAATGTTCCAGCCACGAAGAAGGGATGCCCCACACAGAATCTTAGAAGCCACCAACTTTTCCTCTTCTGACCCACTTACTGCAAAAGAGTGCAATTTCTCCAACTCTGCTAAACTAAGATAATGAAAGAGGAACAATACCATGAACAAGCTGGTGAACAAACATATAAACCAAAAAGCACTTGCTGAATTGAATTTAATGTAGTACAGGCCCATGGTTCATCACCTCGAAGCAGGTGTAACCAATAGTGCATCCTTAAGGCCTATAAGTGGAGACCCTTTCATGAAGGCTGACCAAGGGGATTCCTGGACAGGAGAGGAGTCTTTAACTGGATCAACGTAGCCAGGCCAGAAATAAACAGAAGTATCAACTAAATTCCTTGCTATACAGGCTTCCACAATAAGATGTAGCATATTCCCCACTGCAATTGAAGCATAATTATGAAAGCAAATTCATTGTTTACTAAGAAGAACTACATAAGCAAAAAAATAGTACTCGATGTTGAAATATCTGTCACAGATAACCTGCTTTAATACAGAAACTATCTTTGGAAGAATTGTGAATGTTCTCACTCCCAGCCTTTGAATTAGAAACAGCAAGTGCTGCTTTCCCAGCTGCACTATTTGCTGAATGTACAGCTGCTGGAGGAGGTAAAAGAAGACCAAAAAATTGTCCTAGAACCTGAAGAGAAGACATTAATTCTTCTCTTCTAACACAGGCCATTCCCCCTTTGAGATTATCAGCCTCTTCTTTCAGAATGGGAGCAATAGACAAAGGGACAATAGCTAACAACATGCATAATCGAGAATCAAGATGAGGAAATGGCCCTTCCAGAGTGCCTGGGTCCTAGTAAACAGATGCAAAATTATATTAAAGCAAATATTCAAGCCTTTTCGTTTATTAGTGAAGGAAAATAATGTAAATTGAATTTATCTCAACTCGTTGTATAAGCCGCAAAGCTGAAATCCATAGAGCTTGAAAGGTCTCTTGCCAGGTTGCCCGATTAAGCACTTGGAGTGTCTTGGAGAGTTCTGTGTTCAAGTTTAGAAAAGGTTATACAATGGTTCTATCGACAATTGAAAATACAAGAACAAGTAATCAACAATATGAAGTGCATATACTTAAGCACCTGTCAGAGTTTCAATTGATGATATGGCTTGAAGATGTCTTCCATCCATTGCATTCTCCATAAACATGTCAAAAGGAACCCAACAAGAGCCCTTTCCAGCTCCAAAGATACTGCATGCAGCTGAACTGCAAGGCTGTGTACTAACAAGAACTCCCAATAACCTATTCCTGTCTGATTGATATCTTGTGTTTATAACCTTCTGTATGTTCATAATCAAGTTATCTAGCAGATTATTTGCAGATACAACATTCTTTGATTTAAGGGCACCAATAAGCTGAACTCTCTGGAGCAGACTATTGAACTTTTCAGGTCTACCCTAGCACATCCAAAAAGGAAAGGACATTTTTGATCAGTGTAAAAGGTAAACACATGAATAATTTAAAGAACAATTGAGTATTCAGAAAAATGTATTCAGTACAGTCTGAAACCCTGAAAACGAATGCTTTGCAGCATTATCAAAGTAAATCAGAAGAGACTCATTAAATCTGCCAAAAGGCAGAGAAATATAAAATCGTGCTGTATCATGTGTCAAACTATAAATTTATTTTTGCATTGTAAAACTTCACGAACATGATATCAGATTTGCATTTGCACATCAAGCGACTGAGACATGATGATGGCAAGAAAACCAGTTTTCTGAACAAAGCTATGCATCTCGAAAGAAGCTGTAGCATTAATGCTGACGTCAAGCAAGCTGAAAATTGACATATTTGAATATGATATTGTAGAGACTTAGGGGAACCCCCACACTCCCAAAGAGGGGGGTGGCTTTGATATATATAGCCAAGTACAACTTGTGTTACAAGTAAGAGGTAGTCTATACATATCTCTAATAATATATCTCTAATACCCGCCCGCAGTCACAGCGGGAGGGAACTGAACGCAGAGACTGGACCTAAAGTCAGTGAACAACTGCACAGGCAGTCCTTTAGTCATGATGTCCGCGAACTGATGTGCGGAGGGAACATGGAGAACGCGGACCTGTCCCAAAGCAACCTTCTCGCGGACAAAGTGGATGTTCTCGATGTGCTTCGTGCGACGGTGATGAACCGGATTGGCTGTCATGTAGACAGCACTAATGTTGTCGCAATAGACAATGGTCGCCGAAGGAATCGAGACATGAAGCTCCTGAAGCAATTGGCGCAGCCAACAGGACTCAGCAACAGCATGTGCAACAGCCCGATACTCTGCCTCTGCACTGGAACGGGACACTGTAGGCTGCCGCTTCGACGACCAGGAGACCAGGTTGTCGCCTAGAAAGATGCAGTAGCCGGAGGTAGAACGCCGAGAGTCCGGGCAGCCGGCCCAGTCAGCATCAGAGTAGGCAGTGATGGAGGACACGCTGCCCGTGCTGAGATGTAGACCGGCGTCGAGGGTGCCCTTCACATAGCGCAGAATGCGCTTGATCAGGGCAAGATGCAGCTCCCGCGGGTCGTGCATGAAGAGGCAGACTTGCTGAACGGCGTAGGCGAGATCCGGCCGAGTCAGAGTGAGGTACTGTAAAGCGCCAGCTAGACTTCGATACTCCGAGGGGTTGTCGACAGGGGCGCCGTCAGTTGCGGACAGCTTGGCTCGAGAGTCAATAGGAGTCGCTGTTGGATGACACTCGGCCATGCCAGCCCGCTGAAGAAGGTCGACGGCATACTGTCGCTGCGACAGAAGAAGGCTGTCGGAGGAGCGCGTAACGGAGATGCCGAGGAAGTGGTGGAGGGCACCAAGATCCGTCATGGCGAACTCGGAGCTAAGGCGGTCGGTGATGCGCCGCAGGAGTATCAGGGAGGACGCCGTCAAGATGATGTCGTCGACGTAGAGCAGCAGATAAGCGACGTCATCTTGATCTTTATGAATAAAGAGAGACGTGTCGGACTTTGCCGCCGTGAAGCCGTGCTGGCAGATGTACGAAGCAAACCGCTGGTGCCACGCCTGAGGAGCCTGCTTGAGGCCATATAGAGACTTCTGCAAGAGACAGACGGAGTCAGGGGCTGAGGGGTCGACGAAGCCGGACGGCTGCTGGCAGTAGACAGTCTCCTCAAGGTCACCATGGAGGAAAGCGTTCTTCACGTCAAGCTGGTGAATAGGCCAGTCCCGTGATGCCGCGATGCTGAGTACAGCACGGATGGTGGCCGGCTTGACCACCGGGCTGAACGTCTCCTCGTAGTCAACACCGTGCTGTTGAGAGAAGCCACGAACAACCCAACGAGCCTTGTGGCGAGCAAGAGATCCAACGGAGTGGAATTTGTGTTTGAAAATCCACTTGCCCGTCACAATATTGGCGCCAGGTGGTCGAGGCACAAGTCGCCAGGTGCCATTGTCAATGAGAGCATGATACTCGTCCGCCATGGCAGCACGCCAGTTGGGATCAGCCAACGCGCTGCGGTAGTTGACTGGCAGTGGCGAGGTCGATGTAGCGGAGAGGTTCCGGTAGTTGACAGGCTGCACTGCCCCAGTTTTCAACCGAGTCAGCCGGTCGAAGATGGGATTGGTGGATGCAGAGCTCGGTATGGGGGCAGGCCGGGTCGGCGGAGGCAGGCAGCCAGCAAGAAGTAGCTGCCGGCCAAGCGTTGCCGCGGTATGTAGCGGCGGGGTTCCGGCAATAGTGGCGTCCTCTGCCGGCAGCTCAGTTGTCAATGGAGCAGGGGTGGCGTCGCTGGGTGATTCCCCAGCAGATGATGGAATCGTGACGGACGAAGAGCCAGCCCTGGCCGTGGCTGGAGAGGAGGACGGCTGGGGCAAACGACGCTGGTACACCTTGCCGAACCGGCGGTCATCTGCAGTAGCGGGTGGCGCCGGTGGTGCCGGCTCGGGCGGACGGCGGTGATAGACGGCACCGAAGCGGCGTGACCCGCCCGGAGCACCAGCCGGGGCGGGATGACCAGCAGGTCGTACCACAGGACCGACCGTGATGATGGCCGGGTCGTCGAGCGACGGTTGTTCGGCCTCAGGAGCAACCGAAGAGGAGAGCGGCTGCTCGACACCCGAAGGTGGAGCGACCGCAGCGGAGGGAGTGTCCTGCAACAAGAAGTCAAGTGAAGAGGCACCAGATGGAGTGGTGGCGAATGGAAATACCGACTCATCGAACACGAGATGTCGGGAGATGATCACCCGCCGTGTAGTGATATCGAGGCATCGGTAACCCTTGTGAGAAGAGGGATACCCGAGAAACACGCAAGCAGCGGAACGAGGCGCGAGTTTGTGGGGGGTCGTGGCATTAAGGTTGGGGTAACACAGGCAGCCGAACACGCGAAGGTGGGAATAATCTGGTACGGAACGATGAAGAAGCTGGTACGGGATTGTCACGGACGGAGGAGGGGCGCCGATTGAGCACATAGGTGGCTGTAGCAAGCGCCTCGGCCCAGTAAGTCGGTGGCATGGAGGCATGGATGAGGAGGGTGCGGATGGTGTTGTTGATGGTGCGAATCATACGCTCGGCTTTGCCATTTTGGGGCGAAGTGTAGGGGCAAGAAAGGCGAAGCAGGATGCCGTGACTCGAAAGGAAGGTAGACATGGCATGATTAACAAACTCAGTGCCATTATCAGCCTGAAAGCACTTAGGTATAGCACCAAACTGAGTCTTAACATATGCGACAAAATCAACAAAGCGACCATAGACTTCGGATTTATGACGCAGCGGGAAAGACCAGCAAAAATGACTGAAATCATCAAGCATGACCAGATAATATTTGTAGCCTGAATTACTAAGAACTGGTGACGTCCAGACATCGCAATGAACTAAGGCAAAAGGTGCTGAAGTAGTAGACATTGAGCTAACAAAAGGTAGACGCGTGTGTTTGCCAAGCTGACAGGCATGACACAAGGAGCGTGCTGTTTTATGACTTTTGATCGCCGACATGTTGTGAAGAGAAGCGACGATGGAGGCGCCCGGATGACCCAGGCGGTGATGCCAGAGGGTGGACGAGACGGCGAGGCTGCAAGTAGCGGTGGAGGAGGACGAAACCGGGGAGATGGTGTAGAGGTCGCCGCTGCTACTGCAGCGAAGAATCACGCGTCCCGTCCATAGGTCCTTGATAGAAAAACCAGAAGAGTCAAATTCAATGGAACAGTTATTATCACGAGTAAACTGACGAACGGAGAGAAGATTATGCACAAGACCAGGGGCAACAAGAACGTTGTTGAGAGAAAATGAAGTGCTGGCTGTGGGAAGGATGGAAGTGCCACGACTGATGACTGGAAGAGAATGACCATTGCCCACAGTGATAGAGGAAGAAGGAGGGAGTCGGGTGAGTAAGATACCATCTGAGGAAGACATGTGAGAAGTAGTACCAGTGTCAAGGACCCAGGGGCTGGCACCTTGAAGAGCCATCTGATTCAGGGCGGCGATGAGACCCGCCTGGTCCCAACCGCCAGCAGGAGAAGCTCCGGAGAACTGGTGCTGCTGAACGTCCATCGGGGAAGAGAGTTGGGAAGGCGCGAATGCCGTGTGAGCCTGAGGAGCCGGCCCAAGAAGGCCCTGCCCGCGCCACGGCGGCTGCTGCTGCGGCTGGCGAAACCACGGTGGCTGCTGCTGTTGGCCGGGCAGAGGACCAAAGCAGACCCACGGCCCTGAGGGAGCGGGCGTGCGCTGGCCGCCCGAATGCTGGTGCTGCAGGTCGCGTCGACCACCGCCGCCGCTGCCTCCACTGCCGCTGCCACCCCGGCCGCCGGCCTTCTTGTTGTTGCGGCGGCTGGAGGAGTTTGGCTGACCGCCCTGACCGTGCGCAGCGCCGAAGCACGCGGAGGCAGAACGGCAGGCTGTGCCGCACAGAGGGGAGCGGGCGGCGAGAAGTGCGGTCTCGGAGGAGACCTTGCCCTCATTGGCAAGACGAAGCTCCTTGAGGACAAGCTTCTCGCGGGCGGTGTTGAAGTCGGGAAGCGGCGTGGTGTCAGCAATGTGGTCCGCCGTGCTGGAGAAGCGCGGATTGAGGCCACAGAGAAGATTGAGGACCAGCTGCGACGGTGAGACAGCATGACCGACATCGCGCAGAGCATCAGCGACGGTCTTCATGCGCTGGCAGTACTCGTTGATGGAGAGGTCACCCTGCTGCATCGAAGAGAATTCCTCATGCAGGAAGACGGCGCGAGGCTCCTTGTTGGCCAGAAAGAGACCCTCGATGGCAACCCAGAGCTGGCGCGCCGATTGATCGTGCGCCATGGCGAGGTCCTGGACGTCGGCGGCGATGGAACCGAGAAGCCAACTGTGGACGCAGGAGTCGTCCATAACCCACTGGGGGTCAGCGGGGTCGGCCGGCAGGGTCCCGTCAATGTGGCCGCGAAGACCGAACTTCCCCAGCAAAGATTTGAAGAATGGCGCCCACTTGTGGAAGTTGGGATGCTTCAGCTCGAGGACGACGGGAACATGAGAGCGCACGGCAAGCGTTGCATAGGGAGCTACAACGATCTGCCGGACGGGGGGTGTGCCCAGGGCGTCGCTGGTGTCGGAGAGGGCCGCAGACTCAGTCGCCATCGAAGCAGAGGAGCGGCGGCGGCGGGTAAGGAGCCCTAGAATCTGAGAAAGCAGAGGACCAGCGGCGGCGGGTGAGGAGCCCTAGAAACAGAGGAAGCAGAGGAGCGGCGGTGGGCGAAAAACAGGGGAAGAAGCGGCGGAAGAACAGAGGAGCGGCGGCGGCGAGAAAGAAACCCTAGAAACAGAGGAAGTAGAGAAGAGGTGGTGGCGGTTGAAAAGCAGAGGAAGTGGAGCAGAGGATAGCTGGCGGCGGTTGAAAAGCAAGGGAAGGAGCAGCAGAAGATGCCCAGGAAAGACAATCTAATACCATGTAGAGACTTAGGGGTACCCCCACACTCCCAAAGAGGGGGGTGGCTTTGATATATATAACCAAGTACAACTTGTGTTACAAGTAAGAGGTAGTCTATACATATCTCTAATAATATATCTCTAATAGATATAACACGATGAGAAGATTGAATCAACTTTCCAAATAAACCATTTTTGACATAAAATCACCATCTAATATCATGATAAAAGATACAAATTTAATCCTAAGTTTGTTTAAGTGACAAATGGTAAAAATTCCAACTATAACATAACTGTATTGAGACAGATCAATGAAATCCATTTTTTAATTAGGGAAGCATGCAGTTGAAGACATACAAGTTTCTGATCATTAGAATTTGCAAGACAATAAAGAAACAAGGATGTTGTTGCATACATGTTAAGATAGACAAGCCGAAGAAAAACTTGGGCATTTTTGTTAGCAGTGATCTTCTCAACAACTTCTAAAGTCGTAAGTGTGTTTTTTCTCCTTAAGTATTCACGGTGCTCATCTCTCCTGTCAAGTGAATTCCCCTTTCCATCTAAATCCATATGTATCTTTACTCCAATAGCATACATATTGTCATGTTCATCACTAGAGATACTTGGCAAGCCACAATCTTCGAAAATACAATCAGTCAATATTTTGATAATACTTAACACAAACAGAACAACAGTATGTCCAAAATCCATTCGCTGAAATCCATAGCTATGTGAAAGCTGCATAGTGTCATCAATAGATCTGGCTATCCTGCAATAGTAATTGCAGAAAATAGTTAGTAGTATTTTAGAAAATTATGTCTTTATCTGACAATTTTGATAACTACATAAAATAATTCAAAGCAGTTTTTCTTCTCTTGGAGTAGTTGTGCAACTAGAACAGCAGATAGTGCTGCACTGCTGCCCAGATCACACGTAGGTAGCACAGTTGCAGATAATGGGCACCAGCATGTTTTACGCACCACATAATATGCTGTATGCAAACTAATATGTTTTTGAGTATGAACAAGGTTCTGAATAAAGGATACTGGATTCCAGTTGTCTGAATTATAGTGTATTGAATATTGGATATTAGACGATATATTGAGTGATGCCTTCTTGTATCGTAGTTGCTAAACTTATCTGATTTCAATTCATTTTGAGTGCTCATAAGATCCACTCAAAAAATTCAAGTTCAACAGCATAACAAAGATGTCAGTGACATGATAATTTGTAATTTGTGAAACTTGCATTTTTGGCTGTTATTTGAATCAAAATTTCCATTTAAATTTTGTAGATTAAATTCAACTATTATAAAAATAATAAAGAGCAACATTATGGAGATTTCACAGCAGTTGCGTGTTTTTATTTAATTGTTACATAGAATGCATATAAGTTTCCTAGTATAGAACGTATCACCTGTATCAAACTGATATATTGGCTGACATCAGGTGATATGCTGGCCAATTTATTCCGGTACAAGAAATGGAAACAATACATTGTATCAGTATCACTTAAACAATACTGATATACTGATCAATACAAACAATATTTAGTGTAACACCCCAGGTCCAAATAATCTAAAATCTATCCCCATAATGGATAAACCATGCACACGAAACATAGCAGTGCAGGTGATGTATTTCTTTCTGATTCCGTGCACAAAAAGAAATAACATGTATTTATAGTGCACATTGTAAACAGAAGCAGCTGCAAAGGACTGAATTGTAAGCACAATGGATGCTGTGCTGGTCCACCACAATGGTCTAATTATTCGACCATTAGAAAAGAAATTATGTAAGCCCAGTAACAAAAACCATGGTTTAACATGTCCAGAACAAGTCAAGTCATATGCAATATCTTTCCCAAATATACAAAGAACCTAGGTACAGCTCACAATATGGACAGGCGCACTCAAAAGTTGAGAAAAACATTGGCTGAAGTCGTCCGATTAGGCTTGGAGAAAATGCAGAAGTCGTTCACAGTATCCTGCCCTAGGAGTTCTTCCGTGGAAACAGTCCAATCAGACACTTGGACCATGGGAGGTGCACTTAATCACACTTTGGAAGTCTTCCAACCACAGTACACGCAATGAAAAGCAGTGCCCTTTTCCTTTCAAGACAAAGACCAGGAATTCCGCATTGTTTTCACCCTACCATTTCTCCCTCAAAACACACATCCACTGGCACATATAGTGCAGGCAATCCGTCCAGCCGCCAGCCCCACCCCGCCGAGAAAAATAGCAGCCACAGCAGCAACAGGAGCACAACGCAGATTTAAAAAGAATCCCCCAAGCACCTTGACCAATTCTAAAGTTTGTACCGTGCGTGCATTTGGGGGAGCGGGAGCCTATCCATAATCCAGAGTACACCGAACCAAAGTGAAGCATACATGATATAGTTTTATGGATGGAGGAGCAAGCGGTGCTTACATGGCCTTCATCTCCTCGCGCTCCGAGTAGACCGGCACGACCGCGTACCGCCCGAGCAGCTCGAGGTAGAGCCTGTACGCCTCCGGCTGCGCCCGCCGGTTCGGCACCACCCTGCAGCAGAGCAATAATCCCCAAAACGGCACACGGCTCTCAAAATCTCAACCGGAGCTCCAATCCAATCGAAACGATCGATGGAAAAGAGAGAGAAAAGAGAAGGCAAACGAAGTTCGAATCGGTCGGGACCTTGGGGTGAGGAGGGCGAGGGTGTGGAGCGGAGAGACGAGGCGGCAGGCCATGGCCTGGTCCAGCAGCTTCCACATCGCACCCGTATTGTGCGCGAAACACAGGTTCGACACCAGCGCCGCGGCGAGGCCGCCTCCGCCCCCGCCACAGGTGGCGACGGAGGCGGCGGCGGAGACCTCGCGGGCGCAGCGCGCGGCCTCGGCGGCCTGGAGAAGCGGGGGGTCGCCGCGCGCCGAGGATGCCTTCACCGCCGCCATCACCCGCCGCTCCAGCTCGCCGGCGGCGGCCGCCATCGGGCGCCGCCGCGTGGGGGTGGTGGGGTTTTGGAGGGCTTTACGACGGGGTGGTTCCGGAAGGAGGAGCTTGCTGTTGGGAGGTGGTGGTGGCGCTTTAATACGCCGCAGTAAGCCTATGGATTGTACAACGAGTTCTACGTGGCTATGCACCTTCGGCCTTCGGGGCGTTTTGTTTTACGGTTTGGTCCTTCCTAACCCAGGGGTTTTAAAAAGGGCGTGGTACGCCGATCGCAGCGGAGTTCCTACGTAACATTTTTAAATTGTATCTGTAATAATTTTAATCACTATATGTAATATTCTTAAATTATATGTGTAATAATTTTAATCACTGTATGTAACAAAAAAGTTTAATAAAAATCTCGATGTTGCATTGGTTATTACTGATTATTGCACACATAAAATCAAAATATTGCAACATTCATAACCAATATATGTAAATAAATTGCATAATAATAGTAGAATGTTGAGAAGAAATGAGAGGGCACGGCAATAGTCGGAGAGGAAACGGAAGGGCATCATCCATCATCTTAAAGGGGACGTATCCAATGTTGAGGCAAGCCCCGTCGAGGGTACCCTCTTCTCGATGTAGGTGGTGTTGAGCTCTAGCTGCGCTACCACATACTAGTCGGGCTTGCTGCCCACTACCACGACAGTGCTCTCCTCCCCACCACCACCACGTACGCCCTTCACGCGGACACCGCTGCCCTGCATGGGTGCGCCTGCCGTAGCACGGCCTCCGCCGTGCCTCGCCTCAATGGTTGGTATTCAGTAGTAGGAGTAGGTGTCTAATTTTTTTAGTCTCGTCGTATGTACGTATACTATCATTTTCCTTTTAAAAGCTTCTGTTTGAAGAAGTCAAAAGTTAATATAAACATCTGGCTTCTCGAAGCGACTTATCCACTCATCTCGCTCCCGTCCCGTGCACGTATCTCTCTCTCACTTTTCCACCGCTCGCCCTCTTTTTCTAAAAACCATTTCTTTCAACCATTACTATTTATTTTCAGCTAAAATCAATTAGCTGCAGCCAATATGAACACCCCCTCAATCTAGACGAAGCTGAAGCTAAACCAAACTAGCAAATTACCCCGGCAAATTATGCGGCTAGATATTACAATATAGTTATATCATCCAAGTTTATGAAAAATTTAGGTGTTTAATTTTGTCTTATCTCTCAATTCAAGTTGTATGTTAAATACTAAGTAGTTAATGGCTTAGATATTAAGATTTGAATATTTGGAATAATAAAAATTAATTTAATTATCTATTTATTTTATATTTTTATGTAAATGATCAGATTATGGCAATAATAATAAAATTGTTCTTCTAGTCGTACCTCTCAATAACATAGAATTTAAAGCATAATTCTAGTCATTAATAAGATATATTGATTGATCAAATTAAATGCTAAATGACCAAATAAACATTTGTATCACTCTTGAAATGCACGATAAATTAGAATAAATATGTTTTTGGTAGAATTAGGTAGGATTTTAGATTCTACGATTTGATCCTAGAATGTGATTCTACCAGAGTGCCTCCGATCCGATTTAGAATCACGATTCTAACAATCTTGTCTATCTTATTCTCGAAGTGAGATAAAAGTAAGACGAGTAGAGAAACCGCTTTAAAGAGCTATATATATTCATATTAGTTCTTAATTTCTCTTGTAGAAATTAGAAATAGATGCTAGAAGTAAAAGGCAATATGATCACGAGTAGAAAACCAACCCCGTATTCCTGGTGGATGTCGAGGAAACCCCGGAAAATCTAGCACGTTCGGCGTGTTCTCCCAGGGCACTCGTGATGTTGAAAGAACAAAAGGTGTCAATGGATGGATCCAGCAGCTGGCACTCTCGACCAGGTGAGGTGACGGAAGAAACAACCCGGAACTTTCCACCGTTCGACGCTCTGGTTGGCTCGGGGGTCGACTTCCACGCAAGAAAGCGATACGGTCAACACGAACGCCGCGGCGAGGCCGACGACCTCTTGCTGGGTATCCAAATAATTGAGGGGCCCTTCCGTAAAAATGCAGCACCGCTCGAGTTCCCTGACGTGGCTGGCGCTGCGTTCCGTACGCCGGACACACGTACTTGCCCAATCGGCTGCGGCATCCACGTGGCGCCGTGGTGGTGATTTGTCTACATGTTTAGCAGTCGTTAAACTTGCTTATGCAACAAGTTATGTGTCTATGTCAAGGTAATCAAAGAACAAATAAGGAAGCGCCCATTTGGACTTATAGGCCTGTTCGGCAGGAGAGAAACCGGGCGGCTTATGGCTTTTGTTACAGTACCTAACTTTTAAACGGAGTATTTTCTCAAGACGGGGTTTACAAGTTAAGCGATCTACACGTTAAAAGCCTAATATCTGTACCAGCCAAAATCGCGAGTGAGCATCTGTCTCTCTGTAATCTGTACCGTAAACAGCCAAAATTCAAAAATTTCAGCCAAAAGTCATAAGCCGTAGCTAAAAAGAACATGCCCATAAAACTAGATTCTAGCTTTTGTATTGTAACTATTTCAACAATAACAACAACAAAGCCTTTTATCCCAAACAAGTTAAGGTAGCCTAGGAATGAAACTTTTCAAGCTCAAAGAGATATGAACCTTAAAAAAACCCTACAATGTTAAAACCCTAAGCCGTACAACCTGCTATCTGAGCCAAGAGCCTAAAACACTGCCCCTAACTTACTTAGAGTTCCGGTACTTTGATCGCTAACTTCCATGCGCTCCTATCCAAAGCTAATTCTTTAGATACATTTCAATCCCTCAAGTCTCTTTTAACTGCTTCCTTCCACGTCAGTTTTGGTCGACCTCTGCCTCTTCTTACATTTTCATGACGTCTTAAATTTCCACTACATACCGGTGCCTCAGGAGGCCGTTGTTGAATATGTCCAAACCATCTCAAACGATGTTGGACAAGTTTCTCTTCAATTGGTGCTACTCCCACCCTATCACGTATATCATCATTGCGGATGCGATCCCGCCTTGTATGACCACAGATCCATCGCAGCATCCTCATCTCCGTTACACTCATTTTCTGTATATATTGTCTTTTAGTCACCCAATATTCTGCTCCATATAACATCACGGGTCTGATTGTCATCCTATAGAACTTACCCTTTAACTTTTGAGAGATTTTTTTGTCACACAGGACACTAGATGCTTGACGCCATTGCACCCACCCCGCTCTTATTTTGTGGCTCATGTCTTCATCAATCTCATCGTCCCACTGTAGCATCGATCCCAAATAATGAAACGTGTCGTTCTTAGGCACTACTTGTCCATCCAATCTAACATCTCCATCATCTACCCTAGCACCACTGAAATCACACCTCATATACTTAGTTTTAGTCCTACTAAGTCTAAAACCTTTCAATTCTAAGGTCTTCCTCCATACTCGAGCTTCTTATCAACACCTATCCTACTCTCATCAATCAGCACCACATCATCAGCGAAAAGCATACACCAAGGGATATCTCCTTGTATGTCCCGTGTGACCTCATCCATCACTAGAGCAAAAATGTATGGACTCAACGCTGACCCTTGGTGTAGTCCTATCTTAATAGGAAAGTCATTAGTAACACTACTACACGTTCTGACATTAGTCACAACATTGTCATACATGTCCTTAATTAGGGTGATATATTTTTGTTGGGACTCTTTTCTTTTGAAGTACTCACCACATGACATTTCTTGGCACTTTGTTGTAGGCTTTCTCCAAGTCAATAATATCATGTGAAGATTCTTCTTTTGCTCCCTATACCTCTCCATCAACTGTCGTAGCAAGAAAATCGCCTCCGTGGTCGACCTCCCAGGCATAAAACCAAATTGATTTGTCGTCACGCTAGTCACTTTTCTTAATCGACGCTCAATCACTCGTTCCTAGAGCTTCATTGTGTGGCTCATGAGCTTAATTCCACTACAATTAGTACAACTCTAAATGTCTCCTTTATTTTTAAAAATTGGTATTAATGTGCTCCTCCTCCACTCGTTTGGCATTTTGTTCAACCTAAAAATGCTATTGAACAACTTAGTTAGCCAAACAATCACCACTTCTCCTAAGCATTTCCACACCTCAATAGGGATGTTATCAGGCCCCCAATGCCTTACCCACTTTCATCCTTTTTAAGACCTCTCTTACTTCTGACTCCTGAATTCTTCGAACAAACCACTTATCGGTGTCGTCAAAAACATTATCCAGTTCAATCATACTATAATCATTACTGTGATTTAATACTTGTCGAAGTAATATCTCCATCTATCCTTGATCTCCTGGTCTTTCACCAAAAGTCTATTAGTGTCGTCTTTGATACATTTAACTTGGTTGAAATCTCTCGTCTTCCTTTCTCGAATTTTAGCCATCTTGTAGACATCCTTCTCTTTCTCCTTTGTACTTAGTTTTTGATAAATTTCCTCATATGTTTTGCCTTGTGCCTCACTCACCGCTTTCTTCGTATTCTTTTTTGCTGCTTTGTATTTCTGTACGTTGTCATCGCTCCTATCATGATACATGTGCTTGTAGCATATCTTCTTGTCCTTAATAGCCTTTTGCACTTCCTCGTTCCACCGGCATGTGTCTTTTGGTTCTCCTCTTTTCCCTTGGGTCACTCCAAACACCTCCGTAGCCACCTTCCTAATACGAGTTGCCATCTCTGTTCACATACTATTTGCTTCTCCCACGTCCCACGTCCCTTTCATGACCATCTTCTCCTTAAACACCTGTACGGTATCTCCTTTGAGTTTCTACCACTTTGTTCTCGTGACTCTAGCGACCTTAGCTTGTCGGACCCGTAACCTAAAACGAAAGTCGGAGACTACCAACTTATGTTGCTGGACAACACACTCTCTAAGTATAACCTTACAATGTATGCAGGCTCGTTTGTCCTCCCTTCTAACAAGAACAAAATCGATTTGGCTAGAGTGCTGACCAGTGCTAAAGGTAACTAAATGAGAATGTCTCTTTCTAAAGAAGGTGTTAGCTATCATGAGATCAAAGGATACGGCAAAGTTTAAGATATCTTCTCTCTCTTGACTTCTATCACCATAACCAAAACCCCCATGCACCCTTTGAAACCCTCCACTATTTGTACCGACATGACCATTGAAATCGCCTCCTAAGAAAATCTTTTCATTGATAGGCACACTTATAACCATATCATCTAGGTCTTCCCAAAATTGCCTCTTAGCGGTCTCATCCAACCCTACTTATGGAGCATATGCACTAACAACATTCAAAACCAAGTCACCAAAGATTAGCTTGACTAGGGTAATCCTATCCCCCTGCCTCCTCACGTCGACAACTCCACTCTTGAGGTGCTTATTGATTAAGATGCGCACTCCATTCTTGTTTCGTTCTGTTCCAGTATACCACAGTTTGAATCTAGTATGCTCCACCTCCTTTGCCTTCTGACCCACCCATTTAGCCTCTTGAATACACAAGATATCTATGTGTCTTCTAATCACTGTATCAACTATCTCTCTTAACTTACCTGTTAAGAACCCTACATTCCAACTACCCCATATGAATCCTACTCTCCTCGACTAGCTTCCTTGCCCCTCGCACTCGTCGAGTAAAGTGTGAAGACCCTTGCCCATTTTCCACTACATCCGGGCGTCGACGTAGTGCGTTATTAAGGGAGTGACGTCTCGGCCCTTGCTTATTTACCACCACACCTGGGTTCCGATATGGCGCATCGCTAAGAGGGTTACGCACCAACGAAACTTTTAATTTGGGTTTCATTACATAAAAAGATGGCATGATTTTTACTTTGGCTTGCCAAGCCTAACACAACCCTCTTTCTTTTTCCTGGCTTGAGAGAAGCTATGTAAAAAACTACATAGACTACGTAGAAAACTACATAGGCGGAGTTACCTATTGTTTGTTTTTTAGTATAATTATTTTTTATATTATCTATAATTTATATTGTCCATGATGATATAATGTTTTTATTTTAAAAAATTTTAGTATAATTAAATTTAAAAAAATTTAAAATAAAAACGTTATATCATCATGGACAATATAAATCACAGATAATATAAAAAATAAAAATAAAGCTAAAAAAGCTAGATGCAGAACCTCGTTGGGCAGGGCTTAGGGCCTGTTCTTTTTTGCTGAAGTTTATGGCTTTTGGCTGCGGCTTGTGTATTTTAGGCTGTTTGTACGAGAGATTACAGAGTAACAGAAAATCACGTGCGGTTTTTGCTGATATAAATGAAGTCGTTAAAGTATGTACTACAATTAACTAGTAGATTCTATCTTGAAAAGATATTTCGTTTAAAAACTAGTTAATTAGGAAAGCTAAAAAACAGCTTTTAGAAGTTGAAAAGAACATGGCTTTAATGGTAGGACTGCCCTTGCTACAGTGCTACGGCTACATTCATGTGGTCGACACAGCACTTCTGCAATGGCTTACGGTGGATTGCCGATCTCAAGCGTTAATTTCTTATCGGACGCTTAATAAGTGAGGTAATAATAGCACGTGATGTCAGAGGATCCCGATCAAGTCATAGCATTGCTTGTTTATGAATTGGTTAGCTCAATTTGGTCGTGCAGGCGATTAGATGAACATTTAAATACCTCGTAAAATAGTTCTACTGTGTAACAACTCAATACTCAGGGTCAATCTTTCCCGGAATCTTAATGCTTATTTCACTTTATTTTTGAACTTCAAAGTAAGTGTTCAACGACATTTGAGGAGAAAATGCGCAAGATGCTAGTAAATTAAAATGGCAAAAGAACTCAAAAAAATATTTTATTTTCGCTTAGATAACTCATCCGTGTGTAAAGTGGAATTATGGCACACGACTGTATATGCACATTGCGAACTTAGCGACTAGTGAAGTTTCAGAAGGGTTTTTTTTTGCGAGGAAGTTACAAAAGTTAATATATGCTCTTTATTTATTTCAACTGAAAATGTGCATGCAGATAATAACTTAAGACAACCTTCACAAATTTGCAAGTCTGACATGAACTCAAAAACCTTCAATACGGTAGTAAATTCAATTGACTCAGGACGTAGATGGTGCAGTCCACATCTAGAAGCTGAGAATCGTGTGTGGTCATGCTTTCACCATTTATTTTCTTCTATTCCATATCTCATTTCCTTCCTTCTAGATGCTTTGACTTTCCCCCACTTTTCATGGTCAAGATGTTCCCACGGTTGATCCATGTCCTTTTCAGGTCTCCAATGGTTGTTCGGTTGCATGTACCGATGTGTGGAGTTTCTGTCACTATGACAAGGAAACTGCTCGGGTCCAGGAAGAGAGGTTTTGGGTGAGTTCTTTTTAGTTTATGATTTATAACTTTTGGTTTAATTTTTTAAATTCTAAGAGAGTATAAAGAGAGAATGGGTTTTGGATGAGAGAGTACGAAGAGAGATACTCGCGTACGATTTTAGTCAATATAGATGAAGTTACGACAGTGTCTACCACAATCAATATATAGACACTGTCTTGAAAAGACACTCTAATTGAAAGCTAGTTACTGTAAAAAAACCAAACCAGCCCAAAAGAAATGAGCCTTACTCATCCTTCCTTTATTTGGCTTTCTAGAATCCGTATTGTTAAATTTTTAAAATTTAATCAACAATAAATAAAATTATCTAGATTAGCTATACAAAAAATATATCATTAGATTTGTCGTTAAAATATTTTTGTAATATTATAATTTTATTAGTATATCTTAGTATAAAGTTATAACAAATAGCGATCAAAGGCGTATCTCAGAGACCATAAAAATCAAAAATATTAAGTAAAAAAAGAGTATCTTCTAACATGTGCGAGGACATGTTTTTTGACTTCCATTCTGAACTTAAATTGAAAACAAGAGGTCTCACTTTCTCAGCACGCCAAGTGCAATGACATATTTGTTCCGCCCACTGTACATTAATTAAGATATGGTTTTGACCACTCATCTCATCAGTTTTAAATTGTATGAGTCTGAAATGACTAATTGGGCATAGATGGCCCTTATTTTCAGTTTCTAAAAGCCTCTGTTCTTCTTTTTAATTTTTAAAAGCCGTTTTTCTATATTAACTAGCTTTCAAACGTAATGTCTTTTTAAAGTGGATCTAGAAGACAATTATAATAGACACTATTATCGACTTTATTTATATCGACTAAAATCGTACACAAGTCTCTCTTTCCATATTCTTTCTCGCGAACAGCTAAAAGCCATAAGCAGCAGACTAAAAGAACAGACCCAAAAACTCTTATATACATGCTTAATTGCCTACCCATGTGGGATAAAATTTAAAAAAACTATCTATGGAGGCAGAGGGAATTTAGTGGAGGCAGAGGTGAAGCGAATTTTTTGTACGAATAATCTATTTTTATTCAAAATTACAGGAATATACTCACGGGAAATTTTTTTACAAAAATAGACTCCAGTCGCCCAATGGTTGGGCGACTGGAGCCTTTCGCCCAACCCAACAGCGATAACTGAAAAATCTCCCAACCGCTGGGCGATTAATTGCAGTCGCCCCACCGTTAGGCAACTTTCCTCCAGTCGCCCTCCCATTGGGCGACATTCATGCAGTCACCCAATGGTTGGGCGACTGCACTCAGGTCCCCCGTGAATGTTTTAAATTTTTTCAATTTTGGAGTTTTAAACTGGTAAAAAATTTGCTGGAGTTGTAATAAAAGTTTATGTTCATTATATGTTGTAGGTGTGTACAAAATTTTGGAAAATTTTTTATAGGAACGATTGACCGTAGAACGATCGATACATACGATGGTAAGTGATATACTGATACAGTATAAACAACTAGTCTCAAAAGATAAAATAGCAAAGTTTTATATAGCTTATATATACTCATTTGAAAGGTTTCGATAAAATCTACAACTTTTCAGTTGAAACAAAATCCAAATTCCAAAGGGAAGACCAAGAGAAAAGGCAAAAACAGAAACCAAAAACTTGCGACGTAGGTTTAGGTCCAAAGATGGCCAATTTTTGGAGTCTTGGAGGGTGACTAGCGCAAGATGGTCAATTTGTTGGATCAGGCTCGTCGTTAGCTTTCCAACGAGTACAAGAACATCAAAAACGGACACCGTATGCAAAAGTTATGACCATTTTACTGAAGGTGTGTCGAAAACGGACTCGAATTCGTTTCGGCTTCAATTGAAACTGCTATAACTTTTGATCCCGTGGCCGAAATTGCTCAAATGTTTATATGGAGGCTTTTGGATGTATGAAGAACAGCTCCACAAATGTTCATTATTTTTGGCAAATGTTTGATGTATTTTCCAAATTTCGGTAAAGATGGACTCTTT
The DNA here is from genome assembly GCA_017311315.1 of Dendrocalamus latiflorus. Classification (NCBI taxonomy): domain Eukaryota; kingdom Viridiplantae; phylum Streptophyta; class Magnoliopsida; order Poales; family Poaceae; genus Dendrocalamus; species Dendrocalamus latiflorus. The sequence goes on from CM029620.1 coordinate 16,775,665, forward strand.
CCTCTCTTTTTTCTCTTTTTTCTCTTTTTTCTCTGCGTAGAACTCCGGCAGATTTTTTTACTAGTTTAAAACTATAAAATTGTCAAAATTTAAAACATTCACGGGGCCTGAGTGCAGTCGCCCAACCATTGGGCGACTGTATGAAAGTCGCCCAATGGGAGAGCGACTGGAGGAAAGTCGCCCAACGGTGGGGCGGCTGCAATTAATCGCCCAACGGTTGGGAGATTTTCCAGTTGTCGCTGCTGGGTTGGGCGACTGGAGCCTATTTTTGTAAAAAAATTACCCGCGGGTATATTTCTGTAATTTTGAATTAAAAATAGATTATTCGTACAAAAAATTCGAGGTGAAGCACCGATTAGTCTGAGTCGGAGCTGCAAGGTGGAAACGTCGGTACACAGATTCCTCAGCCGCCACCGTCACATACGGGGAGTATGAATCTTGGCATGATGGAACTAGAAATTCAACTGATTTTTCACAAGGTTTTTAGTTAACGGGCATTTAGCAATTCGGTGCAAACTTTGGTGAAAAGTCCTTTATCCTATATGTAATTATAAGTCTAAATATTGTTAAAAAGAAAGCCCTACCAAATTTCCCGCAACCTGAGGGACCCTATTGCAACACTTTCCAGGATCTATCTACGGGTATATCAAAGGATTGTGTTGCATTTGTTTTGTATCGGTCTTTTTTTTTTTTGCTGTGGTTGATGGTTTTTAGCTGTAGCTAATGTTCTTTTTGAGGTGGTAGTCTATGGCAGAGGCACCAACACAGATGGCATATACGATTTTGGGTTCAGGAAACCATTTGGAGAATGTACTTCAAGAAACTATCTTGTTTATTTCAACTTTCAAAGAAGCCAAAAGTCCAAAATAACGGCTCCATCATGTCATGATGGTTGCCGCGCACCGGTATATATGACACTGTAATGTCTTGTTTCTTGTGCTTAAGGGACTAGAAAAGAAATAGAGAGAAAGATGTAAGGACAATGAAAACAAGAACCTGGGGGTATAGTTGCCCGAGTCCTAGTTGGTGCTAACCTCGATGTGCGGGTCAACCAGCCTTACTTCGTGTGCAACTACAAAGGAGGCCGAGGGGGTGCTGTTGAGCCCTAGCATGTTGCCACATCAACCCTAGGTGCCCCTAGCTTCTTGCGCAGACACTGTCGTCAATAAGGTGTGTTGTTGTTTCGCAGTCGCTACTGCCTGGTGCTGCAGTGATTGCTAGCATCCACTGTTGCCCTAGCGTAGCCATGCTGCTTGCCATGCGTCATCCTAGTGTGTTGTCGCCATCATGTGCTATTGCCAGGTAAATGGGATTACAATCCTCATTTTTGCCTTGTTCTAGAACCCTAAGTCTCTTCTAGGTTTTGATTGATAATGTGAATGATTTGTTGATGATTTTCTTGAGCAAATTGGTATATCTGGTGTCTAATGATACTCGCACATTTATTCCATGGATTCAATCCAAGAAAAACACCAGAAATTTCATACTTTGATTCGCCCTAGAAATGGTTCAGAGGAAGCGATACTACCTCTCGACATGCGCGGTACTACCACAATTTGATACTACCACTGGTTGCACGTTGGTACTACTGATTTCTCTGATAAAACAGTAATTTCATTCCATTCTTTTCAAACCTATTGAGATTGTATCGTAGATCATCCTTGGTATCTTTTCTCCTTGTTTGAAGATGCCTAGGACAAAGAACCCTGGTCGAAAGGTGTATGTTAAGAATACCTCCTCTCCTAGACAATGTACTTCCCATGTAGCTCTGCTTGCAGTTGAGGTGCCTCATCCTTTGGCTCAAGCCTCTTCAGAATCTGCACAGAAGACCAGAGAGGACAGAGGTAAGGTAATAGCCTCTGATTCTGATATTGGGATAGAGCAGCGAGAGAGCTCTTATCATGAGGACTCTGATGAAGATATGCCTGAGCTAGAGGAGCCTCAGATAGACCTTAAGACCATATCAGCTAATGAGTATGCAAAACTATGGCATAGAAGCTAGTTTGTGATCCCGAGAAATTCTGACAATCCAAAGTTTCATACCAAGTTTCAGGAGCAAGTGTATGAACAGTTGTATGGTCCAAGCAAACTTTTTGCAGACCACAAGTATGTCGATTGGGATCACCTTGACTCAATTGACAAGTATGATGGTACGTATCGCTGTTTCAGAGGGCTGATATATAGATCTTATGGCTCTCAAGTCTGATTACAATACTGAGATCATAAGATAGCTCTATGCTACTTTATACATATCTCCACATTTTGAGCACATCTCGCGGATGACTGGACATCAGTACCCGGACAGTAATAAGCATGAGTTTGAGCTGGCACTTCGAATAGAGTCTAGTGCTTATGAAAATGTTTATGATAGGCCTGCAGATCCTTGCCATGTCTGAATATTATGATCAGAATGCTAGATTTGTCCCAGGCAAGCTCGTTAGACTGCTCCCTATTCCCAGTCTGGTCATCTGGATCATCAATCATACTATTCTTCCTAAGAGTGGGAATTATGACACCATTAGAAGCCATGCATGGAACTTGATTGATTGTGTAACACAGGGAAAAATCACGCATGGGAAGGCCCATGCGTTGGCATGAAACTTTTAGAGAGGAGGGGTGGGATGGCAGATGAACCACCACCAATAACTTCTTTTAAAGTAGTAAAGAAAATCAAGATTAACCAACTAACATAGTTGTATAGTTTACATAGCAAACTTAACAACATATTAGTAGAATACGCGAGAGACAATGAGTGGGTTCTTTTCGGCTGATGATTTCTGGCTCTATCATGAGCGCTTGTACGAATGAATCGAATGCTGATAAGCCATTTTAAAAAGACTATTCCGAATTAGTCATTTTATTTATTTATTTGTTTGACAAGCTATAAGACATTAGCTGAAAAGAAATCCAATATCTTATAGCCTAGCTGGCATACACTGAAAGACCCACTAGAAAGAAGTGCTGTGTCATGCCCAGAAAGCTGGGCTGGGCCTTGCAAGACTTTCCTGGAACATACCACACGCACAGATGCATTGCACTTGCACAGGAACAAGCTCACATGTTGGCGTGATGATCCATCGATCGGTCGCCTTCACGAGGCACAGCTGGTCATCAACTTCGAACGCTGCGATAGCAACTACATCTCCCGGCGGAGATGGAGACCCGTCGATCGTGTTGCCACGTGCGCTAGGGGACTACCTATCCTACTCCATCTACGTTCACACCCTCTAACCAAAGATCGCACACATTTAGCGTGCAAAGTAAGTTTGTACGTGCCACATTATTGCTCGGGGAGAACTAGTACTCCATCACTGGACATATGACAACTTTTTATATTTTGTGGTGAAATGCAAGTTTTTTTTTGTTGTTGTTGTTAATAATAATAATAAGAAGAAGAAGAAACAGAAGATAAATTAGTTTTTTTCGACGATAATAAAAGAGCTGCGTATTATTGCATTAACGAAGAAAGAGGAACCAAACGTTTGATCAGCTTAGCGTGGCAGACTGGCAGCTGGGTTGCTAGTTTAAATAGTAAAAGTTGCATGTTACGAAAGTTCTGTCAACAAAAATCAGATGACATTATTTGCACGTGTTCAATCTATATGCTTTTATACGTATAAATGGTTAAAGTTTAAAAGTTTGAATACAGAGATCTAATCACGAGTGACGAGATGCAATCATACCCAGTACTGGGCCTGTTCTTTTTGGCTGCGGCTTATGGCTTTTGGCTGAAATTTTTGAATTTTGGCTGTTTACGGTACAGATTACGGAGAGACTGATACTCACTTACGATTTTGGTTGGTACAGATGTTGGGCTTTTAACGTGTACTACGTTTAACTTGTAGACCCCGTCTTGAGAAAATACTCCGTTTGAAAGTTAGGTACTGTAGCAAAAGCCAAAAGCCGACCGGCTTGTGACTTGCCAAACAGGTCTGAAAAAAGCACTGTAGCTGACAGAGGCTTATTTAGCATAATTAAATTTAAAAAAATTAAAAATATGTTAGCCCATTACGTATAATACAAACAAATACGGAAAAAAGAACCGGCAAAAAAGCTCAACAAAAAGCCAAAAGTTCAAAAAAAGACGAAACTTATGAATAGTGAAAAATAAGCCAGAAGCCAGAAGCCGAGTTGATCAGGGCACAATGATTTCAACATCGAAGCAATCTGAAAAAATTGAGGAAAATTAAAAGCCCACTTAGCATGCATATCAATGAGTACTACACGTTGGCCCCTAAAATTGTACGATTTTAAGTACGGTTCCCAAATTATTAACAAAATTGTCCAAAAAAATAACTGCCAAATCAATTTGCAAGCTGCAAAGATCGCAAGGTTCTGAGCTCTAGTGCTTCTCTCTCCAAATTTAAAGATCTAATTTCTCCGCCGTTTTACGAGTTTTGTGTGTGTAATCATCCAAAGCACCATTGCATTCTTAGCCTAAGCAAGAAGAATAATCATGCCCTGATCAATTCGGTTTCGGCTTCTGGCTTATTTTTCACTATTCATAAGTTTCATCTTTTTCTGAACTTTTGGCTTTTTGTTGAGCTTTTTTGCCGGTTCTTTTTTTCCGTATTTGTTTGTATTATACGTAATGGGCTAACATATTTTTTATTTTTTATTTTTTTTAAATTTAATTATGCTAAATAAGCATCTGTCAACTACAGTGCTTTTTTCAGCCAGCTACAGTGTTTTCAGCCATAAGCCACGAGCTTTTCAGCCGAACCGATCACCACCTTAATTTAACCAATCTGATCATCAAGACATCAACTCCCTAACCAAACCCCGCTACTTAGTAGTAACTTCTGAAACAACCCAAATTTTGAAAACAATTCAAATTTCATTGAATCTAGTTTTTGTTTGATTCTTGGCTCTATCCAGCACCTTCCTCACTCGTTCACGCCACCTTTTTCCCGACCACTCCGTATCCTTCGTCCATTTGTGTGCAGCCCTAGCCGTAGCCACTGTTGACCGTCTGAAAATATCGCTGCCGCAAAAATCTCGATCAGCCACCGCCTTCTTGATTCAAAGGCTATACCTCCTCGATGGTAGTGTCTTTGACACCCCATTAGTGTTCCGTACTAGCTGTCGAGCCTGCCAAAGCCGCGAAAGCCGCCGCCGTCGGTTTTTCTCTCTACAGACCTCTTCCGCCGCAACCCTCAGTCGTCTCGATCCATTTCCCTACTGCCACGCCTCTGCCACTCACCCTCGGTCGTATGCCTCGCCAGCCCGTCCCTAACACCCCTTATTTACCCCTTGATTCACGGCGAAGCTTTCGGGCCAAATTTGGCCACCACCTCTGCTCTCTCTTGTCTCACGACCAACAACCCCTGCGTCGCAAATTCGAGCACCCTAGAACCCACCTCTGCCAGCAAGAGCCACCATACACCCCCTCATTCGTGCCGTGAACCTTACCTGGACTAGCACCATAGTCGTCTCACATCCCACCGCCTCACCGAACTCCCTGCTCTTATCCTCTCACAGCCAACCTAACATGCCTCTGACCACTTTTGACCACCACAATGCCGTGCCTGAGACAACATGTACCTCCCCTCTACCAGCAGCGCTGCGTCCTCCCACACCTTCTCGACCTTTGCCTCACACCGCAAAACTGCCTTAGTCTTGCCTCTGTGTCGAACCGCCATTCTTGTCCTATTAGTTTGTTTGCTTATTTAGTTATTCTACAGATGGGTTTATACATGTACTATAAATAGTAGAGAAATACAGAGAGAAAATTGCCCTAAAAAACTTTTATGTTCTCTCGTGTACGTTCTTATGATTGAAACCAACAACGGCGAAGTGGTCAGCACCAGGGACGTGCTGCTCACCGTGCGGATGATCATGCTTGGAATGATCACAGTTCTTGGCGTGCTCAAGCACCACATGGTGGTGCTCACGGTGTGCGAGATTGTGGTCAGTGTACACCGGCCGGGTGCGCAAAGCTCGTCGTGCCAGTACCAGACCAAGTTCTAGCCAGTCGTGTAAGGGGTGTAGTGTTATCAGTGTGTGTATTGTGGTTGCGGCAAATGGCAAGGGTGTTGCAAATTAATGTTGGTGCATATATGCAAGGAAGGGATTAGTTGCTTAATTGGAAGATTAATGTGCACGTCTGTTGAGATATTAGGGGGTTTAGGCAAAACTTGAGTCATATTTTGTTTAAGAGTACTCAAATTTTAAGTCTTTGGATCCAGATCTAATGAACCACATCCTCCCCCTCAATTATATAAATTCTCTCACCTCACTTCACCTCCAAATCCTATCCTAGCTACCCTTGCCGACGCCACTCTACTCGCCACCTCCCCCATAGCCTCATTGGTGTCACCTCTGACGCCGACAAGCCCCACTAGCATCCATCTCCTTTGTCGCTCCCTACCCAATCACTTGCATCTCCTCTCGACCCCACCCCACCAGTGTGCTATCCTCCCTTCACCATGCCGTCGCCATCCCCGATGTCACCACGGCCCGCCGACGAGCCCTACTCGCCATCGCTTCCACCTCCCGGCGCGGCTGTCGGCACCGCCTCTTCTACCACCACACATCCCCACCCAACCTACATCGACTCCACACCCGAGCGTCGTTCCACTTGTCGGCCGCCGCCTACTACGCTTTTCCAACCCGTGGCACCCGCGGCTTCACCGCCGTCTCACCGCCCCATTGTCGACGCTGCCCACTACCGGTTTGCCACCGTGCCTAGCCTCCCTTTAAATGGGAGGGGGGGGGGCACAGGTGAACCCAACACGAACCTGAACCCTAACCCTAACTCATGGGAGCTCTTGCCGGAGCTGGAGAAGGTGGAGCATGAATCTCGAGGCAAAATCATATGGTGAGAAATTTGAGTGCTCAATTCTAAAAAACTGCTGAGTACTAGTTAGCAATTCCGTGAAATATTTGGTGATTTGCTAATATGAACCGTAAGGTTAGTGAATTTGATTCTAAGTACTAGCAAAGCTTTTAATTTTCTTCTTTAGACTTAAGAATTTTGTCACATTGCTATCTGAATCCTGTAGCACTTGGGTGGTACTTTTATCTCAAAAGAAAAAAAAGGAAAGAACTTCATCCTGTGCGAATTGTGAATTAAGTTTTCTTACTTTATTGCTCAAAACTAGGAATCAAACAATTCTGAACAATGTGCGCAAATAAATTCATGTCCCACCAATTTGTTGAACACTTAAACCATGAGCAACACATAACTGTAGTACGAGCTGATCACAGAATAGGCATGCAATGATCAGTTGTGTTGCTCGACAATACAACGGTTTTCTTGCACTTGGAGCAAGATATACTAGGGGCTTCAAACCCATTGACTATCGAAGCACTGGCATTTCGTGATGGCGTGAATTTTGCTCGTCAATGAGGCTTTCCGTCAAGTTATCATGGAGCTAGATTGTCAGAAATTGGTGAATATCTGGGAGGACCACCCAAGATGCAAATCTGCAATATGCGCAATCCTGCATGAAGTCATGAGCTTAGTTTTGGTTTTGAGAGTTTTCTTGTTTAGTTTGCTAGGAGAACAGAAAATTTTGTGGCTCATTGTTGTGCTAAGTACGCTTATATATAGCAAGACTCGCAAATTTAGTTGTTCTTCTGCTCACATTTTCTAGTTCACAGCCTAACTGCTTATTATATCCAAGAATTTTTTAGTTAATGAAAACTCATAGCCTCCCCTCAAAAAAAAAAAAAAAACACACGAGGGACCCAAATGAATTGAGCTGCCAATCAGAATGGCCCAAATAGTTCAGTATCAGAACGGAAGGATCAAATAATACATGCATATAGCAAATAAGCATATAAATTGGTCCAGCATATGTATCTTGTGACCAAACAAAACTCAAAATATGAACGGAAACTGACAAGCAGAAGCAACTACTCCGTGTGACCGTCGATGGTATTCTGTTCTAGGACTCGGGATATTGACTTTTCTGATGCTTAAGAATCGAAATAAGATCTATATGCCATCTCAAAGATTGCTAGACGATGGCAAGAGGAAACCAAAAGAGACTAATTTGGTAATGTGCTGAGTTGCAAATGAAAATGTAGAGGGCTTCGGGCTTCCAAGCATCACTTCAATGCTGTTTCTTGTCGGATAACATTGGGATCTTTGAGAGAAGCTTCGCATCGAGCACTGCATATTGCTTCTTGATCTCAATCAGGGCCTTCTCGCCCACAACGTCCACTTGATCTTCGTATTTCTCGTACAGCATGGGCAGCGTGTATGCCATCAGGAAAACTACAAACAGGCATCAAATTCAGCGTATCTCGATTGACAATGAGCAATAGAAGTACATATTTAATCTCTTGATTTGATGATCTTATACGCACAAATAAGCTTGGATGTGTATATTATGTTACACTTTTCTGAATTTAACATTTTTGATGCAATGAAAGCAAACAGTCTGTAAGCGCACATTTGAACCATACATTGCTGCAACAACCTTTTCAGTTTTCCAGATTATCCATAGAGGAGAGATACGAATGTTATATCTTAGCATTTCAATATTTCACATTACCTGATTATGGAGTTCAATATTCTAGTATACTGCAGTGTGTTATTTGACCAAAATTATCATTTGAATGGTCTGCAGTTCTGCACTGAGACAATTGCATCCCATTCAATCCGATTGGGATGCCCTCCCTGCACGTGTGCTTTGGAAGAAAAAAACACAAAAGTAGAATTTTCTTTCATGTACTCTATCACTCTAAATTAAAAGGGGAAGCTATTGTTGTAACTTCTGTTTTAGCATTTGATCTGATGGAAAGCAAATAGTCTACCAGTACATATTTTCAGACGAAGCTACTGTACATTCGCATGTGTTTATGTTTATACTGTTTAGTGCCTATGCAGATATTCATGGATCAAGTTCTTGAATTTTCGAAGAGTGCAGTGATCATAGAAATGAAAATACAAACGTAATCACACAGCATTGCTGCATGTAAACAGGATACCTTCGAGTTGTATTCAGATTAAGTCAGTAACATACAGTACACATTTCAGAAGACACTACTATGACTAATTTGCAGTTGAAGCAAAAGAGAGAGTAGATAAGGGGCTTACTAGTGTAAGACAGAGTCAAGAAGCTGAAGCAGCTCCCAATTATAGAAATGAACCAGAGGACTGCAATTGACTGCAAGAAAAATGCTCCAGTAAGACATTGAGCACCAAATTACTTGCAACAGAAAGAAAGGAAAAAAAAGATGGTAGCACTCAGCTTACCGTCAGGTATGTTTTCAGGTCTTTCCCGGAAGCAACATTGCGCAATGTTAAGAAAGCCTCATTTATTTCTTTCCTCAGAATATGAGCTAACTTCAGGCATTGGACTTCAGATAGAATGACCTCTGGGAACTTTGGAGGAGACCTGAAAAATCTGAAGATGATATCACCTCCCAAAACATAATAATCTCATAGATAAAAACCAGACCTTTTTTGGTACAAGCTGCAGGGTGATCAATTTTTAGATCGAGTCCATAGAATTAGATTGAATTGGTTATTTCATTGTCTCCACTTACCAAATCATAATTAAATCTCTTTTAAAATTGATATTTCTTTGCATTTGGGATAGTATAGAAGCTTTCCCAAACAAATAAAAACGAGTATTAAGCTGTACAATTAAGCTCTAAAATTGTACATTGCGTAGGAAACAACGTAATGACATAATGCCATCTCCAGAATAAATGGCAGGAATGCAGCAACTAGATTCAATTAAGCACTAGTAGTGTAATATTCCAGTGCTGCTTGCGCTTCGCGCCTGTGTCTCCCGCGCGAAATAGCGTCGAGTGCCAACACGGATGCACAGCCAGCCGCACACGCGCCACGTCACCAGCGATCTCTCGCGTTAAGTCGCCACGCTCCTAGGGCGTGAGGTCGGCCGCGTCGCCAATGCTCCCGCCAGTGTGTTGCCACGCGTCGCGCGCAAGCCGCCCACACGCGCGCTTGAGCGCAGCTACGCCTTGGCCACGCGTACTTGCGCCATGATTTGGCCAGCTATTCCGAGTCTTGTAGAGCACCAACCAGAGGGAAGCCGGGAGGGAAAATCAAGCGGAGAGCAGCGCCAGGGCGAAGTCCATATGGGAGGAGGAGGGAAAAGGTGAGGAACAGATTGTGATTTAAACATTCTTCACTTGGGTAATGATTTGAATGTTTCTTCTCTGTTTTGCTAATTTAATTGGAGATTAGTCCATATTAGAGAGAGGAGTAGCAAGTTTTCGTTAAGGATTCATTTAGTGGATTAGTTTATATGCTATAATTTTCTACCATGATTTTCGGTACTATATGGGCATAATAATTTATTAATATCATCTACTAGGTAGTTGTATAGAATATTTAATCATATCGATTGGATGGTTAACTTTTGAGTTATGATTTTTGTAAGCTTGCTGTCTAGAAATTATAGTCAATTAGAAGCATTGAAATGAACAGTAAATTAAAAATAATAAATGGAGTAATTAGGGGTATTTGGCCTACAGGAAAAGTGTAGTTAATTTCTTAAGGATTCTAGATAATCCAAGAACATGAATTTTAGATGGGTAGAACAGAAGTTGTGACTTTTGGAAGACTGCTGTCCATAATCGATTGTTGTTGGACACAGTATTGGGAAATTATTAAATAGACTTGGTTGATGATAGAATTGAACTTTGAGTATAACGAGAAAGATGTAGATAAATTTTTGTAGTTTCAAAAAATATTATGGTTTAATATATTTGTATGAGTAAATTAATAGATATGAAAATATTAAATCTGTTGTTCAGAGGATGACAAATCTTTCTTTTAGGTTAAAAGCGAGAGGTTAAATGATTTAGTCTGATTATGTGGCCAACTAAGAAGTTATAGAAAATTTTACGTAGATTCTAGTACTGGTATGGTCCACTAGAATATGGCTTGGGAGGCAAAAGTCATGTTGCTTTTAGTACTGGAACAGTATCAGGTCTAGGGACACTTAGACTGTCCTTCCAATAAGATATTCTACTAGCCTAGAAATTGTTAGCCTAGTTGATGTTTACGACCATTTAAAGTCGTTTACAACCATGTTGTTTGTGGTTACGACCACGTTGTCTACGGTTTCGACCACTCCTTTGTTGTGCACGTACTCATAGCCGAGTTATGACCACTCTGGTTTGTGACTGTGTCTTCCCGATCTACTCATACTCGTAGCCTTGTTACGATCAACACGTCCTCGTAACGACCACGTCTTCCAGGTCATACTCGTAATGACCACGCCTTCAAGCTCGTTATGACACACTCAACTTCAACCATGAACTCCTCCACTCGTAAACTTCGAACGCTTCCCGAGTACTCCGTACTCGATACTTCGAGTACAAGTACTTCTGATGCGCAGCTTCTCTGCTCCTCTTGCCTTCGAGTATGGTGGTGATAACACGAAAACAAGCCAAGAACACAAGTCAATATTCTAGGGCACAAAAACACTCCACTTTCCTATATTCTCTCTTCCTCTCAACTTTCGATCACAACCAATCGCTCTCTTGTTAGCTTTTTCTTTTCTTCTCGACTTTCTTACTTTACAAGCCTACCTCCCTCTACTTATATACTCAGTACATTGACAAAGATACGTAGACATCTAAGACACAGAGACCAACTCATCTCATACAACCACACGGACTTGTACACGTATACAGACTCGACTCATCTAAGAAACAAGATTATTTCCAACAATCACCCCTTAATCTTGTTTCTCTATTTTAACCATGCCGATCTTCTCTTTTATCTTTTGCTTCTTCTACCTGCACTCCTGTGCATCATTTCGTCTTTGGCCGTCACTGCCATAACGTGTGCGCTTGCACCATCCTGAGCCTCGCACAAACCGATGCTTGCCACGTCTCGCACATGGACTAAACTTTTCATCCCTTGCACGTCTGCCTGGGTTGGAGCACTTGCTCGACCACTTTCTACTGCTCTTCCGCACCTGGTACTCTCGTTGACTTCTTGCTCCTGATGCTCTGGCTACCACTCTGCACCCTTCATCTTCCATTACTACTGTGTTGGTATCCACGCTTGCCCACTCTTCCTCCACAGGCACCATAGGTCACATCTTCCTTTCGAGCGTGAGACAGCAGCATGCTCATGGGACCTTCCTCTACCATCCGCAGTAAAAATTTTCCTTGCTAAAAAATTTTCTTTTGCTCTGTCTCCCGCAGGGATGCACTGGCCTTTTCCTTTAGTGGAATCCGCTAGTCCCCGTGATGTGTGTCGATACCACTGTTGGCTTTGACCACGCAACCTCCGACTGCTGTGTACTCTGATCCTTCGACTGCACCACTCGAAGCTTTCGATTGGTAGCACTCGAATGCTTCTAACTGTGCACTCAAACTCAAAGTTCAATCGTACGCTTTTGACTTTGCACTCAAATGCTTCTGGTTACTTGAAACTCCTTTGGTACTTATATCTTCTCTGGACACCTGGGACAGCTTGGGATGCCTCTTATGCCCTGCATGGTTGAAACCTTCGGAGCGTTTGTGCACCCCCAGTGCGTCCGACCTGCTCTCCATGCACACCCCCTGTGCATAGAATCCACGATGTTGATCCGAGCCACTGGCTTCCGTGCTTGGCGCAGTTAACCCTTGGGACTCGTCATGCTGACTACCCTCTCGAGCTTGCTCTTTGCTGCCACCTGGCTACTCTTCAGTCAAGCCAATTTACAAGTTTTCAAGGAAATCTTATACAATCAGTTCGGAGATCTTTTCACTTTTATCAACATATCATTGTTCTTTGCATAGACACGCAAGAACTTATCCTACAGCATCACCCTGCATCCTTCTTCTGTCATTTGCCCAAGACTGAGTATATTGTTGCACAGTCTCGATATAAAATAAATTTCAGACACCAACTTTTGATCGCCGTTCTTGCATTGCTACAACATCGATCCTTTGCCCCTTATCTCAACCGTGGAGTCATCGCCAAACTTAACTTTGCCCGAAATCTTCTCATTGAGCTCATGGAATATAGAGCAATCAACTGTCATGTGATTGTAGGCTCCATTGTCCAGGAACCACCAATCAGTGTGATCGTTGTTGCCTTCCTCCATACGTAGTTTAGGAACTATGTTCTTCTCATTCAAGATCACCTTGCCCAGTGTCTCTTTAACACATAAGGAAAGATAATGTTGGCTCATCATCCTTCTGCACTTTGGTGAGATTTACCTCCTCGTCCTTCTTTCTTTGGTAGTCCTAAGCATAGTAACCGTACTTATCATAATTGAAACACTTTATGTGGCTGTGGCACTCCGACACGTAGTGCCTATATTCATCACATTCAAAGCACTTGATATGTGACTTGTCATGTGATCTCTCACCACCACTTTGTCCACGGTCGCGTCCCCGACCATTCCCATGACGTCCTCCTTTCTCGGTGCTGCTAGAGCGCTCCTTCTTTGTCTTTGAGTTCCTTACTTCCCACTTGGTTTAGGTAAAGAGCAGCTTCTCTCCTTCGTCCTTCAAGTGCCATCGACCGTTGAGTCCTTCCTCGAAAGTTCTAAGACTGACATCGTTTCGACAACACTGAACTGCTCGATCGTTCTAATAATCTGGAGAAATCTATCAGGAACCGAACTGAACAGTTTTTCGACAACGTCGCTTTCTTTCAGCTTTGCACCGAGCGAACGGATCTCACCCACCAATGTGATGAGTTTTATGGAGTACTCGGTGATCGTCTCTGAGTCTCCCATCTGCAACTTGTTCAGTTATCATTTGAGCACTTGAGCACCTGCCTTCTTGATGCGATCCTCGCCTACTCGTATCTTCCTAAGTGTGTTCCAAGCCTCTTTCGCTGTCTCCTTCTCAGTGATCAACATCATCACATCGTTTAGCACCGGTTGCGAGATGGGCACCATTGCGCCTTGATCCTTATCACCGTCTTCATCTCCACCTTCAATCGCTGACCATACCCCAAGTGAACGCAAGATTATCTTCATCTTGACGGCCTATATGTTGTAATTCGTTTCGCTCAACATCGGGTATTGGATCAGGATCGAGACGTTTCTTGTCATCGGCTTGATGACTGTGCCTATCTTCAATGGATCGATCTCATTGCCCATAACCTTGACGAGCACTCCTGACTTCGATGGATCACCAGTGTTGCTGGTCATCTCTTCGTCCGCTTAGACTCTAATATCAATTGTTGGCCCATTTTATGTTTATCATCACTTAAAGTCATTTATGACCACGTTGTCTGTGGTTACGACAACGTTGTTTGTGGTTTCAACCACTCCTCTGTTGTGCACGTACTCGCAGCCGAGTTATGACCACTCCGGTTTACGACTGCGTCTTCCCGATCTGCTCGTACTCGTAGCCTTGTTATGATTAGCACATCCTCATGATGACCATGTCTTCCAGATTGTACTCATAACGACCACACCTTCAAGCTCATCAGGACCACACTCAACTTCAACCATGAACCCCTCTGCTCGTAAACTTCGAATGCTTCCCGAGTACTCGGTACTCGATAATTCGAGTACGAGTACTTCCGATGCGCAGCTCCTCTGCCCCTCTTGCCTTCGAGTATGGCGGTGATAACACGAAAATATGCCAAGAACACAAGTTGATATTCCGGGGCACAAAAGCACTCCACTTTTCTGTATTCTCTCTTCCTCTCAACTTCCGATCACAATCGATCGCTCTCTCGTTGGCTTTTCTTTTCTTCGTGACTTTCTTACTTTACAAGTCTACCTCCCTCTACGTATATACTCAGTATATTGACTAAGACACGGAGACATCTAAGACACACAAATCAACTAGTCTCATATAATCATACGGACTCGTGCATGTATACGGACTCGACTCGTCTAAGAAACAAAGGATACAAGATTATTTTTAATAGAAATGACGATCATATTGCCTGTAAGCATTGAACAGGACAATAAGGGAACAGAAAGACCTGCTGATGAAGGATGCAGCGTTGGACCAGACGAAGCAGACGGTGAGGAAGACAATGAGCGAGTGGCAGAGGAAGGTCAGGAGGTGGTAACCAATGCCCTCGAACAGCAGCCAGATCACAGTCACCCCTGCCAGAATGCTCCCAGACGTCTGCTTGTTCCTCCACAGCACAAGATCAGCACCTGAAAAACAACACAATTAAGTGTCACCGTCACGATTGTCATCATCAACTCACCTCACATCGATGCTAACAAAATAAATCAATTGCACCAGCGATGAAATTACATTAATATACACACTTTTCTCGTTCAATTGTTTGTGCCTGAAACTGAGAAACAGTATTCAATCTGTCGCCCGATTAGGCATAATTTGTCCATTTCCTTAATCTATCTCCATAAGCATTCCATGGTTCTTGATCTGTCCATTCGTGCTTCCCAATCTCGTTTTTGAGCGAAGCATTTCTGGTGGGAATTTTTTTCTTCTTCAGGCAATAATATTCATCATTTCGTGTATATACCTTTGCCTCCGCCGAGGACGTGATGCAGCGGATGCGTCCTACCGAACAACCTCTTCTTCTTGGATTTCTTAGGCTTGTCGTCCTCGGAGTCCGACGAGGAGGAGGAGGAGGAAGAGGAGGAGCCCTTGTACTCATGGATCTTCTCGTTGATCTTTTCCAGGAGCGAGCCGTGCTCCTCGCTTTCGGACATCATTTCCCCTCCAATAACTTCTCACAAAACACAACAACAAATCGCAAAGGCTAGTAAATCACATCCAAGAAAACTCGGACTGAGATCAGCATAATGAATTTATTCAGAAGAAAACAACGTGATATGAACAACAGCAACATCGCATTGCGGGCAATTCTTCTTCTCAAACAAAACTAACACATCTATAAGCACAAATTTGAGAAAAGAAAAAAAAGGAACCAACAAGGAAATGGAGAGACAAATCAAGAACCTGCTCAATCGATGTATGAAACCCAAGAGCAAGGACACACTACGTTTCAAAAGCAAACCAAACAAAAAGAAACCAAGATTACGATACTTACAATGAGACGACGGTTTATTTACCCACTCTTCACCTCTCTCTCCCACCCTTGTTCTTCTTTGCAACTCTCTCTCTCTCTCTCTCTCTCTCTCTCTCTCTCTTGGTTTTTCCTGTCCGTGTGCTGGGAGGATCGGAGTATTTCTTTGGGAGGAAACCGGCCGGAATGGAAGGGGCGACCCCGCAGAGTCGCAGACGTAATAAACGGTCGGGAGCCAAAGGCGGGATGGGGGCGTTACCTGACGCCTCCGCCCGTTAGGATATGGACGGTCAGGATCGCTCGAGTGGGTGTCATCGACGGTGGGATCGCGTCTGGCCGTGACGGCGCCTCACGGTCGCGGGGCGCCGCGGGACTCGGGGGAACGACCCGCATGCATAGCGAATGCAGCGTGTAGCCGTCCAGGTAAAAAGGAGGGAGTGAACGTGTACGCACTGAACAAGTTTAAGATCAGATTCAGTTTTTGGGACACTAGTTAGAGATTCGTGCGTTGTAACGAAGTCATAAAAATAGTGAGATAAAACTTACTGCCTGGCCAACTTCACATATCAAACATTGGAGAGCAAACAACAGAGATAGAAGTGTGGCCAGAATGCGCGATGAGATGGGAAAAGTGAAGGGGGTGGACGATTGTATCATGAGAGAGAGAGAGAGAGGAGGAGAGAGACGAATGGTTCAGATCAAATCGGATGGCTGAGAACAAAGGAGGAAGAGTGGATCAACCACTAACTCACACTTTTATAATAATAAAGAAAATTGTTGCAATTGCACGGAGTTAAACCTACGAATGTCACGTATTCCTGCAGACTATTAAGGGCTGTTCGGTTCTAAACTCATGCATGCTAAAATTTGGGTTACCAAACTTTGTTAACTTTGACTAAATCTGGCACCCATTTGGTTTGTTACTAATGTGTTTCCAAACTTAGAGGTAAGGTTTCTTTTTCATTGCATCTATACTTTATTCCGCTGCCAAAGTTTGACTAAAACTTAGGCCAATTTTTGGCACTACCAAAAATTGGCACACATTGGTAGGGTTTGTATGGGTAATGAATCAAACAGTCCCTTAACTTTTAACCCTTCCTTAAAAGGGTTAATATGATGAAGAGTAATGTATGATCACTACTACACAAAAGGTTATCACGGACGGTTCAAAAACATCATCACATATGGTTTCATAAGCCATCTGAGTTTATGGATTAGTAATAATACGAGATTATCATAGACAGCTTTCGAACCGTCTGTGATGAAGACTATTACAGATGATTTTTAATAAAAACTATCTGTGATAGTAAACAATCACAGACGGTTACAAGTTAATAACCATCAGTGATATTCTTTTCTATTCCTATATCTTTTTTGTTTGTTGGCTAACCTCAGGAAATGTAAGCCATGCCCTCTGAAACAAGCTAGCAAATTAACACAGTATATATACATCTAATTCACATTCATTCATTTCAGAAACAGGAACATCCATTTCACAAATCAATTAACAGAAATGAAATAAGTTATCCATTTATGAACAGACATACACATGAACAATTAAGCTCAATCTTATCCCAGTGAAATTCATTCTACATTGTGGAACTCCCCATCTTCTTTAATAACTTTAGACATCAAGAAGTATGCACACTGTCCTCAAATATGTTTGAGGTCGACCTGTTTCAACGGAAGCGATGGACAGAACATATCGGTAGGAAGATCAATGTTGTGTATATATAAATTGATAAGTATGAAATAATTATCGCAAGATTGATATATAAACAAAGTATTGTTCTTCGCAGAATCGATGAATACTTGCATGTTGTGGCAAGCATAGAATCCACAGGTGTTGTTGCCCATCGGCTGCTGGTGGCACTTCAAAAATAGATTTTATTGTTCGAGATGCATTACTACGAAGTGTTATATAGGATTAATATGTACTAGCGAATACCGGGAAATTTAGAACGTGTCGCAGGGCGTTGATCTCTTCTTTGGATTTTCGTACCTTTGCAACGTATGTCATGAACGACCTACGTGATTTTAAAAAGTTAGCCTTAATCATTGGGAAGGAAAGAAAAACTACAATACAGTTATCTATGGAGGTACCTGTCGATTACATGTTGGACAACTATGCAGTCGGTTTTATTCTTTTTTAGGGAATTAAGGTATATTACTCTGTTCCATTTTGGTATAATTACAATTATAATCCAGTGGAACCTACACAAGTATATCATGGTTATTAAACCTAAGTTCGTGTTGCTTACAAAGTATAAATCAATAAGTATAGCCACTAGTGTAGCACTTACCCCTGGTTGTAGGGTATAAGTATGAATTCCTTATGGCGATTAGCCTCCAATGCCTTCGTTATGTAATTCTCGACGAAGGATGTATCCTCCTCAATGGTATCCATAGAGACTAAGCGTGGATCGAAAAACCAACTGGTGATTTCGATAATCTGGCTTCAGTCACCATGTATATATATACAAAAGCAATGAGTTCTATATGAAATTTATCAGCATTACATAAATATAGACCGTGATTATATACACTTACAGTGTCCAGTATCAAATGAGTGAGACGTCGAGGGCGTCGAGTGTGAAGAGAAGGAATAAGTCGTCGAAGGTCACCGTGAAGATACAGTCATGAATATTGTGCTGCAAATGATGCGGCATGAACTTGACATTGACACCCGAGCGCCGCTGTTCCTCCGGCTTGTTGGCCTATTCCATGTAATACATATGCAATCTCTGGCAAGATAGTCTTAGAGTTAGGAGGTGCTCTTCCGGAATGACCAACGGCTCGCCTAGCACGATTTTTTGGGCCAATGGCAAGTAAGTGATCTCATCATCTATCTTCTTTGGTTTACCCTTGCCACCTCAGCTGTAGGTCAACTTCATGGTATTCGACCAGGCACGAGATATAGATGCACTACTCCCTTGCTGTGTTTGTGCAGGTAGCGTTGGGTGGATTGCACCTGTGGAATTGGCACCGGTGTAGGTAGCTCAAGTGGACTTGGCACCGGTATAATTAGGTCCATATGAATTGTTAGAAAGATTTATAATGGGATTGTGCATGTTTTATGTGTGTGTGTGTGTATGCATTTGTATTTGACAGGATAGTGTTTTCCTTACACTACTACAAAACAAGCTATATTGGACGTCTCACTATAGACAGTTCATAGGAAACCGTCTGTGCTATAATTATCACAGACAGTTTTCCAAGCATGACTATGTACTGTCTGTGATACGCAACTATCACGGATGATTCTTGTCAATAACCGTCTGTGATAGTTCACAGATGATTATTAATACGAACCATCTGTGATAAGTGCAGAGATCACAGACGGTTTATAATTAGAACCATATGTGATAGTTCAGAGATGGTTATTAATATGAACCGTTTGTGATAGTTGTGTATCACAGACTGCTTGTGGTTAGAACCGGTGGTGATATGTATTTGTACGCATTTGGGCTCGTTAGAGTCGAAGGAGTCAATGTCATGGCTGCCCTTGGCCATGAAGCATAGGCCGGTGAAGTGCTAGGCCTTTTTGCCGTAGGTGTCGTCCTCCGTCCCTGAGTCCATATCGCTCATGTTAACATTCTTAAGAGTGGCAAGAACCCAGTTGATGAACTTCTAGTAGTTGGGCTTCTTGACCTTCTTCGCGTCTTGAGCTTGAGGATGTCTCTGAAGGTCCTTCTTCTCCTTACCCTTCAGTTTGGGACACTTGGCCCGAATGTGATTTCGCTCACCATACTTAAAATAATTCACCGGACCACCTCTTCTCTTGTTCCTCATCTTATTGTAGACTTTTGTGGATATGAGGGCTAAATCTTTCTTAGGTAGCCTCTCTAACTGCTCTTCGCTCAATGCAAGACGGATAAGGAAAATCCAGAAGAGCCAAAATCTACATAAACTGAAGAACTGCTCTGAGAAGGGTCCATCACAAGTGCCAACGACTCTGTTTTGGGAAGACGCGAGATGAAATCAATCTCATTTGTCTTCAACCTCAATAGAGGTTATCCATGATATGCTCACTCATGACAGTGTTGTCATTGATGGATGTAATTTTCATCCCTCAAACTCTTATATCAAGAGCACCTAAGATTTGGTGTGCATTTTCATAATCAGAGAAGGTCAGGTTAACAGCACGAAGATCATGTAGGATCTTGTTGAATCTTCCCCACAATTTATTCAAAGATTCTCCGGGGTTTTGCTCGGTCTTGGAGTATTCTTTCTTGAATTAGTTTTATCTCACTTCCTTGATCGCTGTAGAGCCCTCATGGTAGTCAAAGAGGGTCTTTCAGATCTCATGAGCAAACCTTAAATGAACAACTCGCTCAAACTCAGATCGGTTAAGCCCCTGAATCAAGAAGTTGCGTGCCTTACTGTTTGCCTCCACATTGGGAGAGATAACATCGTCATTGGCCGGCACCGTATAGGGATTTTTAACTTTGAGCCAAATTGCGTGCCCTTGAGCCTCAATGTAGGCATGCATGCGAGACTTCCAAAAAGAAATTAACTTCAATAAAAACGGATGATTTGGTTGAATACTTGTCTGCTGCCATAGCTCCTAAGACAGGTTAAAATCTATGAGAAGAGCTAATCAAGCTTTAATACCGCTTGTAGGACCGAAGGTGGCAACAAAGGGGGTGAATGGTGCCTCAAAATTTTTCATTATGTATTCACCAATCCTTCACTTCAATAGCTACAAAGCTATGAAGATTAGGTTGGAAAGCCAACATAAAAACTAGCAAACCAAGAAACTAAACTTTGAAGAAAAGATTAGCAAAATCGGTAGTACCGCTATAGTACTATGGTATTACTGTTTGCTATAGTAAAAATGGTACTACTGCTACAGTACCCATGGTACTACCTCTGCTATAGTAAAATAAGGATGCACATTGATTTTAGCACTATTTCACGGACAAAAAAATCATGTAACTTTTGATTCGTAGATCCAAATGACATAAAACTTTGCAGAGATCTTCTCTAGGATATCATGAACCTATTCCAATAAATAATCATGAAAGTCATTGCCAAAATTGAGACCTTTTTTAGATTAAAGACAGATTGCACTAAAACCGATCAGAAACCAAAAAACGGTGAATACAACTTGCTCGCGGGTGGATAATGGCCAAGATGGTTCTAGATGTATTTCCATATGTTACAGTAAGTTAGAACACCGAAAAAATTAAGCCAAAAACCCTCAGATCAAGAAATCACTTGAAGGATTAAAAACATGCAAAAACTGAGTTTCTTGATGAATTTGCTACCGAAGTGTCTAGATAGGTAGAGAATGATTGATGGAGGTTATCTTTATTTCTTATACATTCTTGGCATAGCAAGATCAAGAAAGGGATGAGAGAAGAGGAAAAACTAACCAAATCAAGAGCAAATCAATCATGACAAGAGATAGCTGTGGAGATGATCAAATATTGATTCTTGCTGCTTAAAAGTTTTACAGCTACTCTACATTGGAGGATAGAGAGTGTACCAATCAATCAACTCTCAAACCCTAACTCTAAAACAAGAGAGCACAAGAATAGTAGATTGGATGGTTAACCACAAGTCTCTATCTTAACCCTTTAAGTAGATGGGCTAGCTAGCCACATCTAACTCTTAGTAGATACTATCCACTTAGCACAATAGGGAAAACCCGATAGCCCCATACATATAGGTTTTACTCACACATGTTCACTTATGCACGCTTTTCAAAGAGCATAAGTTTGAATCTGTTATGTCCTTAGCCTTGATCCATCTTGATCAAACCAACGCATCCTTAACCTAAACCGCCCACCCAAGCACCACAGTTTTGATCCAAGGTAGTTTCCGGTATTTTGACTAAACTACAAAAATACCCTTTCTTGATCGGTCTTCATCTTCCATTACAAGCAATTGTTATGCTTGTCACGTGTAGGTATGGCTTGCCATACATTGACAAGTCTCCTGCTCTGTTTCCACCAGACCATATCTCACTTGGACTGACCAAGCCACATGGTACAACCCCGCCGTTCGAACTCGCCTTCAAGATTTTCCACCTCCCTCGTGCCATGCTTGAGCTCACTACCTCACCCGGTATCCTCGATCATTTTGGGCTTCAGCTCCTCCATGAGTGTAGCTCTGATCATTGCCATTGACCATGGTTAACTCCAAGCGACCTTGCACATCCAAAGACAAAGAAATTATTTTCGGACACAAGTTCTTCACAATTTGACCCGCATTAGTCGAAATATGCTTCATGCAACATTAATGTACTAACCTAGATTAACCTAATTCAATCCATGACTTGATTTCCCAACAATCTTAATTTCCTACCTGGGGCGGTACTATTGCTCCCATAGACTGGTACTACCGCCCCCACACCCCAGTACTACCGTACATTCGCACCTCGTAGCGGAACTTCTTTAGAAATTAGCTACCGCTAACTAGAAATTGGAGCTACCAATTTTTGGTTTGACCACCACACCTCCACGGTACTACCGCTCATTGGTATGACCGCCGGTCTGCCGTCATACCTGTGGCATGACCGGTTTCTCCGGAGAATTTAGAAAACAATCTAGACAAGTGAATCTTTGCAAAATAAAACATCATCTTAGACCTTCTCACATAGTCCTGCAGGACAAGCTTTAGCTTACTAAAGGAAAGAGGCGCCACTGAAGTCTGTGATTTTCTGCAACATCACATTGAAATTAAATTTAGAATCCATCAATCAATGTCAAATGGTCAGCAATATTAAAATTGCACCAGAATGATAGATGCTAGGAAATCAGGAAAAATGATATAACCAGTCAATCTAAAGTTGCATTTATTTTAATATGAAGTTATTTCATAAAACTAGAATATAAAATAGTCAAGATTTTGAAATTCAGTATATTTAGAGCACTACAAAGAAACTTTCGTAGTAAGGATACTGATTACTGGTAAAAGTGCTTTCCGCAGAATTTATATTTATTGAAACTACTAACTAATTGTGTCAGAAATTGGCCCATTTAATTTGGCCTATTTCCTTAATTCCAAATCATGCATGGTTTAGTACCATATTGCTAAGGCAGGGTGAGGAAGACCGATTTATAAGGTGGAATCCTCCCCACTCCTTGAATATGGAAAGAGATGGTATGAGGATGGTTCTGTCTAGTCACACGCGCGCGAGTATTCGCGTATTTTTGTGTGAAAATCGTGTGACTTGTGACTTGCGACGCGCGACCGTGCCGTGACGTGGCGCGCGACTTGGCAGACCAAGTCCATCTTTATTTTTGCTGAACCATGTACCTCACTCTCTCTGTTTAAATGAGATTTAAACATTTGAATGAGGCAATTACAAGTGAATTTACACTACTTAATTTGTGATTTGATGAGGCAATTACCAGTGGATAATTCTATTTAAAACGCAGCAGTTACTAGTGAGTAGTAACTGCAGCGCCCATAAAAGGGCCTGGAGACGTGCAGGAAAAGTGAGAGAATTTTGCACCTCCATTCTTCCTCTACTTTCTGTTCTTATGCTGTTGTGTTGCGCCGTTTGAATCTCGTCGACCTTTCTTGCCGGCGTGCACCTGGAAGGAGGGAGAGCGGCTATCTCCGAACCGTTGTCACAGAGAGTACCTGCACGGGGCGGAGGAGCGCATCTGCGCGACCGCTCATTGCACTGCTACACCTACGTTCTGCACTACGTCAAGCCTGCGCGGTTTCCTGTTCTTCATCAGGCTAACAAGTAAGTCGTTCGTGCACACGTTCGACTTTGTTACTATATTGTTTTCTTGTGTATGTTCTGAAGTATGATGAGTAGCTTGCTGTTAGTTGTGAGTTTTGCATCATTAGTTTATTATTTCTGTCTCCTAATAAAACTTGGAATTAAAATATTGCCCATATTTGTAACAAATTGTGGTGTGCTGTTTTAGAACTGGACGATTCATGGTCTGTACTGCAGAAGCTACTTAATTCATCGGCCATCAGTACTCACTGACTCCCTCAACGAACTCCTTTCATGGCTTTCAAAGGGTTTGATAGCAGTTCAAATTTCGCACACCTACAGGCTTCCCAAGGTAAGCAACAATTGATCAAACTTCACAATAGTTGCAGTAGGTTGGAAGCTCCAATAACATGAACCACTTATCATGCTTTCCATCGCATGGCCTAACCTATCCTGACGGCAACACTTCAATGCGGTTGTGTAACTTAGTTACTCGCATTGTTTGCATCATTGGACTGCCATATTGCCTCCTCTATATATTGGTTACTTTGCTATCAGCTTGATGCTTAGAAATTCAAAGTAGGTGTGTATTATACTTACGAAGCAACTATGTGTGGCATTTTAACGTGGCATTGCTAGGCTGCTGAGCGTACTATGCGAAGAAAACAACACTTCTCCGTGACTATGCATCAATATTAGTGTTTTATTTCTGGAATGCAAATTGTTTCCAAGTTCCAAGAAAATTTAACCAAGCTTCTTGGTCATTGGCAAATGTAAGCCAAGCCATCTTCAACAAAATGATTTGCATGTTCAGGTCGTACTGTCAGAGTGAGGGGGAGGTACGTTCATCATCGTTATAATTATTACTCATGTTCCAGCTCTTAAATGGATCATGGTGGAGTTTAAGAACTCCTCTGATCTGAGTCAAAAATCACTTGTATTTCTCATGTTTTTGCGTGTATGGAGCCGCTACTTCTCAAATTTTTCCTGTGGTTTGTGGCCTCATTCATTTAATCATATCATTTTCAACTTTTCCACAGGCTCATCTCGCTTTTGCTGCGCTCAGAGACAAGAAGGCCGTCGGCAAAATCAAGACTCTGATGCCCCTCGGACGTGCTTCATTAGGAAATCTTGTGACATCTATTTCGAACCGCTTGTATCTTATTTTCGGTGATAAGATTATCCAAGGCAGCAGTTGTGTTATTGTCAATAACGCGGTGTACAGCGTTGTTTGCATCAAAGCCACCAGAGAAACGAAATGATTCATGTGTACACCATATGCAGCGATGGACGCATCCGAGACAACTCTTTGATACTAGTGTAGTTATGGTGCCTTTGGTTGAGCTTTTGGGAGCTGCTTTTGCTTCCAAAAAGCTAAAAGCCAACCAAAGGGGTGGAAACCAGAAGCTGCTTTTTCAGAAGCAGCTACTTTTGGGTAGTATAGTTTTGAAAGCACCTTGGACCCTGCTTTTGGCTTTCTGCTTTTTGAAATGGTGAAAATAGACAGCTGTTTCACAGTTGTTTCAAGGAAAATAGAGATAGGAGGTAAGTTTTATACTTGTTTGAACTAAACAGCTTACAGCTTTTCCACAGCCCACAACCTACAGTAGCTTTTTCACAGCCCACAGCTCACAGCAGCTTTTTCAGAAGCCGCAGCTCAACCAAACACACCCTTAGTGGTTCCAGTAAATATGGAGACAGTATGAGTAATTAGCATCCACATTGCACTTGGAGTGGGAAGGAAACAGTACTTTTACACCTTTACTGTCTCAGTTTGGCTTCTTCTGTAGCTTCCCTAGTTTCCTTTTCAAACTATTAAACGCTTGTGTGGAGGGGCGGCCATTAGTTTAGCTGTGTCCCACCCGTCAGATTCTGTTGAATGTAATAGGATTGATTTGACGGGGACAGTTTATTGAAATGTTTTTGCCAAACTATCTGTAGTTTTAACATCGACCTATAGTTTTGTAGAATATACTCTTAAATTAACAAGTGGCTATGGCATGTAGCACATTCTGTTTTGCAGGCCCAGAAACGAGTAGGTTGGAAACAACTTGACAGCCGATTTATGAAACAAACGAAAGAAGAGACCACTCTGCATGTCAACTTCTCCAACTCTTTAATTACAACGCCGAGATCTCGGCAATAACCTGAGCTTTGTCGGCCTCGAACTGCTTATCCTCTGCGTAAAGCACGGTAAATTTTCTTAAGAGAGCCAATCTTGGTTTATTGCGGATACATAAATAATTAAAGTATAAATTTACCTTTGTCTAGAGTGAAGTCTGCTAAGAACCTAAGGAGCTTGTTTTTGTTGGTGACCAGTATGCCAACGATCTCAGGTGGCTTGTTCTGATTGGCGGCAAACAACTGATTTACAGGCATAAATATGTTTATTTTTATTTAAGTAACGAAAATAAAGTCATAATGTCTGATGAAAGATAGTGATTTAATACTATACTTTGAAGACATGGAAAGCCTCTATTTGAATAGCCTTGCTTTGTTCCTGGTAATGTGAGCAAGACAAGAAGTTAAAGAATAGCATTGCTGCTCTCCAGCAAACGCAAATGAGCTCACAACCACCAAGATACTTCCATCGAGTTATATTTCTAACTGGAGGTAACATACTGACATGATATAGAGGTCACACAGACCATCGTAGTATGACTGCAGAATAGCGCATAAGTAATACATGGTTTTGGTTGAGCAACATAGTTAAAAAGCAGAAACAATAATATCTTACCCTTAGAAGGTTCATTAGAATTATGAGATGCTCTTTTGAACTAACGTAGCACACCATCACCATTGTGTTTGACCTCTCCAGAAGAATGTCTCCTAAGAGCTGGAAGACACACCACATGCATAGCACAAATCAGGTAATTTCGACAAATCATTTAGAAGTTAGAATTGTACATTCAGAAATTCCAGTGGCACAAGACAAAACAATCCACAGAATGTTGCTTGAATTTGATATTTAGCGAGCTAAACAAGTAACACCAGAGGACAAGGAGAAAAAACATACCTGAGTAGCTTGCCTTCGAATGATATAGTTGGTAGATGATAGCAGTTTTGAGTTAAATTCTGCAAAAAACTGATACATGAACTGCAATTAGTAATCACGGAGGAGTTGCCAAAATGAAAGCTAGCGCATGTTATCAATCGTACTACGAAGGCTTTAGAAGGTTGACAGAACATCATGAATGTAAATTATCAAACACAACTCAACGTGCACAACTTCATGCCAAGCGACATGGCTAATCAACATTAGATGTTGCCATTTCCCTCAAACAAAAAGAAAATGTTGATAATGGTTCAGACACGGTTATGTTGGAATTTTTATGTGGTTTTCAATATTTATTGTTGTTATTGTCTGTTTAACTTAATGTGAAATTGGTCATATTATTGATGTATATGATAGAGAATAATTTAATACGAAATTTAACTCGAGAAATTAATACTCAAGGTACCGATGACGGCTGTGCTGAAATTTGATAGACGTATTTATTAAGATCAAGTCTACTAGAATTTAATGTGCATATATATGTTTAACTCGGGTACAACACAGAGCGGAATAGCTTAGTTTTTTTTTGCAGGATCGGCTTTGCAGACTGTTGACTCATATAATCAGATTGGGATTAATCTCGTAAACAACCTGATCATGGCGCATGACTCACACATATGTGCCAGTGACTAACATATTTTAAACTCATAAAACTGGCCTATTTGATCGTGGTTGGTGACATAATTCAGAGTCATACGGTGTATCAAAAACAAGTGGGTCGTTTTATAACACCTGAAAGTAGAGTATATAAATAGGTCTCTACCCTCTAGTTTTATATGCAATTATGAGCGGTACAATGGAAAAGACAGAAATAAAGGGTAGATCAGATAGGCTTCACAAAATTAATTTAGGGTTTAAAGAAAACCCGATATTGGTATTAGAGTGAGTAGATCTTTCTGGTAGCAGGGGATTCCAGCAGGCAATCCAAGCACGGCGCGCCGCGTCTACTTCATGTTTGCTTTTCTTCACAGCAAGGTGGCTTCGTGATTGTTTTTCACGGTGCACGAATTAAGGAGAGGAAAAGCACGGGCGATAGGGCATGTTTGATGTGGTTGAAACTAGCTGAAATTTTTAAATTTTAGCTGTTCGTAAGAGGGATTACAAAGAGAGATAGTCGTGTGGGATTTTAGCTGATATAAATAAAATCAGTATAATATATAGTACAATTAATTTATAGACTCTATCTTAAAAAATATTCTATTTAAAAATTATATACTGTAATAAAAGGTAAAAAGCCGTTTTTAAGCCCTGCTTCGTGACTGCTCAACGACACATCCAAGCACCGCATTAGGCTAAACAGATTGACTTCCTCGCGGCTCACGGTCACGGGCCGGAAGCAACCATGGCATCACCTCGCCCTCAATCGGCGTGCGAGGAAAGAGAAAAACCAGTGCGCGTTTCCCTGGTGCGGAAGGAAGACAGCGGGCGGATTGTTGATCACCTGGGTGAGTGGCCACGCGTACGTTTCCTTCATACGAAAAGTTGATTCCCACCGGCCAGCAAAATTTTTATTTTCTCAAAGCCTACAGATTTAGATATCATTTATTCTTGTAATAGTAATTAATAATATTTTTTAAACTATTTAGATCTTGTAAATTGGATGGCTCAAATTTTGCGGTTTGAAAAAGAAAAATCATATTATTGCTTTCTGCTGAAAAAATTGATTATGTAATAGACACAAACGAACTGGTAGAGCCAGAAAAAATGCAACTATTGAGGAAAAGAAAAATTATACATGAGAATATGAAAATTAGATTAAGGATAATAAAAGGGCTTGCATTTTATGTTGGGATCAATCACTAATTCTTTAGCTGCTAAGTATAAGGGTGAATGGAATGCGCGAAAAATAATGCGTAATTTAGAACGAGATTTTAGTGAAATATCTCCTATTAAAATACTTAATTTTATTAATTGTTTTGTCTCTACTAAAATGTATAATAACACTTTAATTAATGAACATCTTAATAAACTGTGTTTTAGCAGAGGAATTAAAAAATAATGGATATCATTTTTCTAGAGAAATGCAGGTCATGGTTGTTCTAAACTCTTTGCCGAATTCATGGAAACATTTTAAGATATCTTTCTATCATTCTGAGAGAATACTCAATATGCATATTCTGAAGCATCATTTGCTTATGGAAGAAGATAGAAAACTCTCTCAGGGGATAGAAAACTCACTAAGGGAAATGATAGAAATACTCACAATTTTGAGTTACACTATAATAAAAAGAATTGGCAAAAGAGGAAACCTAATAGTGATTTGAGAGAAAAGCTTAATAAGAAACACGATCGGGATGATCGTGGAAAGTATAACTCAGTTCAGATGAATGATAAGTACAAGAATTTTAAGTATCACAACTGTGATCAATATGGACATTTCAGAGTTAACTGCAGAAAAAGATGAAGGAGAATGGGTAAAAGAATCAAAACAATCAACCAGTTAAGTGTAAAATTAATTCTTCGCCTAACGGTATGTCTAATATTTTTGTATGTACTAAATCTTTACTTACTACTCTTTTTCGAATAGTTGAGTTGTCAATTCTAGTGTTACATCTCATATTATTAAAGATAATAAAGCATTTACTTCTATGCAAATAATTCTACGGAAAAGTAGATATGTCTTTTTGAGTACTAATGAAAAAAAACTGATGTACTTGGAATTGGAAATTATGTCCTAAAACTCCCCAATAGAGGAAAATTATTATTACAGGATACTTTATATTCGCCTATCATGAGAAGGAATGTAATATCTGTTGCTCAGTTAGAATCCACTGGTTATGATATATTGTTTGGAAAGGGAAGAGTCAAAATATTGCTTAATAGAAAATTAGTGCATACTGGAACTCATCATGAAGATCTTTATTTTCTTGATGTACTATCAAATGATGACAATATTGATTGCTTAGTTGATGAAAATAACTTCATAGTGAGGAATACTAATGATAGGAGCACATGCTCAGAATCTTATTTAAGGCATTTATGACTTGGTCACATATCTAAAAACAGAATTAAGAGACTTATTAATTCTAAAATTATGCACTTTAAGTGGGGCAATTTTAGTATTTATGAGGCATGTATAATGTGTAAGATGGCTCATGCGCCTTTTCCAAAGGCAAAAAGATATAATGAGCCTCTTGCCATTATTTATTATGATATTTGTGGTGAGATGTCTGCTCCTACTAGAGGCTAAAAGATTTATTTTATCACATTTATTGATGATTTTTTTAGATTTAGTTATGTGTATCTTCTTAAACATAAGACAGAAGTATTTGATGTACTCAAGACATTTAAAAGTGAAGTAAAAATCAATTGAATAAAAAGATCAAAAATTTTAGAACTGATTGCAGAGGAGAAACACTTCAAGAATATTAAATAATTTTTGTAAAGAGTATGTAATTATTTATCAATATACCATATCTTACACTCTCCAACAAAATGGTATTACTTAGTGGATGAATAACACACTTATGGATATGGTTAGGTCTATTATGACTTATTCAAATCTTTCTTTGTCTTTTTAGGGTGAAGCTTTACATATTGTTGCTTATTTATTAAATCATTCATCATCTAAGGCTGTAACAGTCAACCTTATGAGTTGTGGACTGGAAGAAAACCCTCACTTCGCCATTTAGTTGTTTAGGGTTGTAATGCACAAACTAAAGTGCCAATTAAAATCGTGCAAAATTGCATCTAAAAGCACGCCAGAAATTTTTATTGGTTATTCTTTGGAATCAAAAGGGTACAGGTTTTATGATCTAGAAAAGGATAAACTGGTGCAAAGTAAGGATGTAATGTTTTTAAAAGAAAACAAACCTTGCTGTGCTAAGCGGGCAAGGGTGGAATTATTGGCTACTCCACCGAAAACACAGATCAATACATCTAGTATTAATTCTCGCACTGAAGGGGATTTAGTTCCTAAAGAAAATACAAATCAAACTCTCAAAACTACCATGCTTTGGAGAAGTGAGTGGAATTTAAGTACACCCTAATATTTAAATAATTGTTATTTGTTCTTGGAGGAAATTCAATCTAAAATTTCATATTTAGAGGAAGAACTAAATATTTATAAAGAAGCAATAGTCTGCTTACAATCAAAAGTACGAGTGGAAGCAATGCGAGAAGAATTAAACTCGATGAAAATAAATAAAGTTTGGGAACTTGTTGATTTACCAAATAACTGTAAGCCCGTAGATTGTACATGGATTTTTTTAAAGAAAATTTAATGTGGCAGGTTTCGTGGAAAAATATAACAATAGGTTTGTTGCTAAAGGCTTTACACAAAGAGAGGTATTGACTTTGTGGAAACTCTTTCTC
The DNA here is from genome assembly GCA_017311315.1 of Dendrocalamus latiflorus. Classification (NCBI taxonomy): domain Eukaryota; kingdom Viridiplantae; phylum Streptophyta; class Magnoliopsida; order Poales; family Poaceae; genus Dendrocalamus; species Dendrocalamus latiflorus. The sequence goes on from CM029620.1 coordinate 16,806,619, forward strand.
CTGTTGCAAAATTCACTTCAATTCATATTATTAGTGCTTTGATGGTTTATTATGATCTTGAACTCACTAAATGGATGTTAAAACTGTTATTCTTAATGATTTTTTGGAGGAGGAAACATATATGAAACAACCGGAAGGTTTTGGAGAAAAAAATAAAAATAAGGTTTGCAAATTGAATTGATCAATTTATGGTCTTAAATAAGTTTCACATCAATGGTATATTTTTTTTGATAATGCTATCACGTCATGTGGTTTTTTAATGACAGAAGGTGATGATAGTATATATACAGAAGTTATGGTAACTATTTTGTGTTACTATCATTATATGTTGATAATATTACCATTGCTTCTAATGATAAAAATACATTGATAGAAGTGAAAGTTTGGTTATTTCCTAAATTTGATATGAAAGATATGTAAGAAACTTCCTGTATTTTGTGAGTTGAAATGCATAGAGATTAGAATAAAAGAATTCTTGGGTTATCCCAAAAGACATACTTTCGAAGCATTTTAAAACAATTTTCTATGGAAAACAACAAACCTGTTAATGTACCTATTGTGAAGGGAACTAAACTCAGTTAGGAATTATGTCCAAATACTCATGAGGAAAAGGTTAGCTAGAAGGAATGGTATTTCTTATTCTTCAGCTTTGGGATGTCTTATGTATGCTATGTTATTTACACAACTCGATCTTAGCTATAACATTGGAATTATTAGTAGATATTAAAAGAATCCTACGGAATAGCACTGGAAACAAATCAAATATATGTTACGTTATGTCAAAGGAACTATGGATTATTCATTATGTTTTAATGGATTATTCATTATGTTTTAATGACCATAATCTATAACTGCATGGTTATACTGATGCTAATTGGCAAGGGGATTTGGATGACCAAAAATCAACTTCTGGTTATCTATTTACTTTGGCGAGAGGTACTATTTTTTTGGTGCAATAAGAAACAGGATTCAATTACTCTTTCCTCAATGGAAACTGAATACATTGCTTTATCAATAGCAGCAAAGGAAGGTGTATGGCTGGGGAAATTTCTTCCATCACTTAAGGTCGTGAAAAGTGCATCACAACATGCTACTATTTTCTATGATAATTAGGCAGCAATTAAGTTCTCGTAGGATCCTAAATTTTATAGTAAAAATAAACATATTGAAGGAAAGTATCACTATATTAGTGATGTAATAAATAGACTCAAGTCTGTTTGTTTAGTTTATTTGTCTAGCATTGATATGGTTAAGATCCATTAACTAAGCCAGTTAGTTAGAAATTATTTTCTAAGCATGTTCAAGAAATGAGACTTCAGTTTATTGATTGAAATATTTCAGCCAAGTGGGAGATGTTAGAATTTTTTATATGGCTTTCAACATTTATTGTGATTATTATTTGTTTAACTGAATGTGGAATTGTTCATATTATTGGTGTATGTGGTAGAGAATAATTTGATGCAGAATTTAACTCAAGGAATTAATACTTGTGGTGCCGAGGATGGTTGTGCTGGAATTTGGTAGACACATTAATTGAGATCGAGTCTATTGGAATGTAATATGTATGTATATGTTTAACCCGGGCATAGCATAGGGCGGAATAGCTGGGTTTATTTTGCAGGATCGGCTTTGCAGGCTATTGACCCCACATAATCAGATTGGAATTAATATTGTAAGAATCTGATCGTGGTGCATGACTCACGCATATGTGCTTGGAACTAACATACTTTAGACTCATAAAACTAGTTTGTTTGATCATGATTTGTGACATGGTTCAAGAATTTTACGATGTACCAGGAACCTGTGGGTCACTTTGTTTTTAGAGATAGAGTCTATAAATATATTCCTACCCTCTAGCCTCATATGCAATTGTAAGTGGCACAGCAAAAAAGGTAGCAGAATAGAGGGTAGACTGGATAGTCTCCACAAAATGAATCTAGGGTTTGGACAAAACCCAACAGGTTCAACAGAGCATAAGACAAATGGCAAATATTGCAATTCCATATTGTAAGACAGAGACTAGTATTTAAGATATCTCTAGATCTATAGGTTTGTAAAAAAGCTACTAGCTAATAATAACCGTTACTCACTATAAAATCACATTGGTATGCACTTGTGTTATGTTCACATTACAGAAAAGAAATATAGCGAGCAAATAATAAACTTGAATATTCAAACAATCAACTAGAAAATCTTACCCATTCATAGTTCTGGGATAGGAACTCAGCAGCACTTGATTTATGCCTTGTTAGGAGTTCCTATTACAAGTTAAATAAAAAATCATCACCCACAAACTACGGCAAACATTTGAGGAGAGAATGTATTAACGTGTTTGTCTATAGCCAAATGTAATGAACAATAGAAATCTACTTCTATAACTGTTCATTGTCTTAGCAAATGCAAAAGGAGAACATAAACAAACAATGCTATATGCATAACATGAAGGCCCTTTTTTGACCTTGTCCTTTGTCATTCGAAAGGTCGAACTCATAAATAGCATGTTCTCACCTTAAAAGTTCTGAAGGCATCTGATGCTATGTTGAAGTCTGGAAATTGTATATAATCAAAGAATTTCTTCATATGCTCAGGGTATAATACATACCTACAAAATAAAAATAAAAACATATTAGTAAAGCATCCTAAACAATAACAGACACCACCTAGAAAGCAGCAGAAATAAATCACTGATAAAGGCAATGATGTTTTGGATAATAAATATCGATTGATATCAACGGAAATGTCTGCATATGTATAAACCTTCAAGGTCTTAGCTACATAAAAATAAGCTGCTTTAATTAAATACATCTATATGGACATTTTTATTTTAATTATTTTTTGCATGAGAGAACATTAGAAATCATTGTCATACCGAGCAGCAATTTGATGGCGTATGCAGTCCCTCAACATAGTGCTATAATGTATTGCAATGTCCATGTTATTGAACCTGCACATAGGTGGCAATGCATAAATATCATGTGATTAATTTGACATAATAAACAACCATGCAAATTAAACTATGTCCAAATATCAAGTTCTTATGAAGAAGAGAACTGAGAGCTTCCATGGTTTGAATAATTATAGTTGATAAGTGAACACAGAAACTACTTCAAATAGGTCATCAAGATGCATGAAGAAAGATGGGAATGAACATAAATGTATATTAATGGACTGAATAATTACTTACCCAGACATTAAAATATCCAAAAGATCTTGGTTAGCTTCCAAGTAATCAGAGGCAACCATCCTTGAATCTACCTTACGCCTTTGTAAATTTGCAACAACTTGAGTAACATCCTTTTGAGTCTGAACAAGCAGATAGAAAAGGAAAAGATCCCCCTAAATTAGCATGTAGGATAAGATTAAAAGGCTACATACATATATTATGCTATTATCTACTGGTGCAATTGACTAGAAACAAAACAACGAACAACTTTTCTCAGAATAAATAAACAAGGAATTTCTTGACATACTTCTAATTCCAAATACGGAAGGCAAACAATTAGTAGACGCAGGGTATTGGTATTCTCTTTGAAGAACTCCTTGGTCAACTGCGTGCAAGCTTCAGCTACAGGCTCTGCCTCGCCATTGCCGTAGAGAATGCATTTCATATCCATGATACTTTTGCTTAGATCCGCCATCTGCAAGCCAATTCAAGTGTGGATTTAATCCTAATGCACAAGACATGGTTCAAAGCATCAACGATAAGAAGGCTTACTGACCTTGCATAAAAAATAATTGTAAAATGATAAATGAAGCACGCAAACTTAAGTTTATTTTATTAAACACAATTACATAACATATCTCCTGTTAAATAGCAATGGTATGTAAGTTTTGACGCATTGTGATTTTGGCCAATGGCCACTGCATTTTTTTATCATGCTAAGTAAGCCCTCGAGGGACAAAAAAGACAACAAAATAAATAACAAATTTCTTGTGGCTTCGTTCGCATCAAAATTGAATGAATACAATCATGCACAAATGATTTCTCATGGGTCATGGAATGTCTATCAAATATCTTTTGCGTACTAAATGCCAACCAATAATTTTGTGGTGATACTCAATCTTAGACATTGATTGAACAATTTAATGAACACCTCACTCACAATGATCGCATGATCTATAGGTTTGAAGGCACACCAAGATCATATTTTAGTCTCTTTAGATGAGATGATGTTTTAGTCACACAATGTAATAACAATGGAAAATAAATACACATAAAGTTCACAACTTTTCCATCTATTGTATGAACAATCAAACAAAATTCAAGGTAATTTAAAGCGCATGGAACATGAAAATTCATTCTCCTTACATGAACTAACCCTATCAAAACAAAAAAGAAGGGCATAAAATAGCATGAAAAAACTGTGATATCAAACTTTGTAATATAGAAATAAAAACCACATTGTCCAATATAAACACAAAAAATAACATATATTTTCTCACTAAAATAAAGAACAAGAACAAAGAAATAAAAGCTATATTGCGACAGCCCAAACATCAATCAAATGTCACATCACAATCTCCTTCATAAAGAACAAGGTTTTGTTCAAGATTTATAAACAAAACAAGCGAAGGAAAAAGCTATGAAAAGGTGTATCACCTTCTGATCATGCTTAGCATCGCACTTGCTATTGCAAGTTTCTGGGTTCTTGACAACATAGCTGAGTAACTCCCTTGCATATCGCACCACCTCTATTAGGCCGCTCACCCCCTAGAGCACTCCCTGCCGCCATTGTTGCAGCAGCAGCTGCTGCACATGGCCACAGGCACCCAGTCATCTACACCTACTTGGGCTCTACTCCTGCTAGATTTTTGTCTCTGACAAGGCCGCCAATAGCATCAATGTGGAATCCACTCGACGCACCTGATGGTTGTGATCTAGGGTTGTTTTCAGTTTTTTATTTTTTTATTGATTTTTATATTTTTGCCTTTTTTTTATCTCGTCCACAGTTCATATGGGATAGGAAAAACATTTGGGTCACACGAGGTGAGTAAAACTTGGGTGGTTGGGTATTGTAAGGATGTGGAGTTGGTTATACGTTGAATAGCTGTGGGGCTCATAGTTTTGTTTTCTCTGACTTTCTTTCATTGTTGGTTTCATTCTATTTTTGTAACCTTTCTAAAATTGGTATGTCATTTTGCATGTCATTTCACATGGGCGTTGACTTGTTCACGTGAGCTCCTTCTTGTCGTGATGTTTGTCGTTGGCTACTTTTTATATTTTTTGTTCATATTTTGTTACTAAATTAAAATGGCTATGTCTTTTAAACTGCTTACTCGGCTTATAATTCTATTGAACCATTGTGTTTCGTATGATGAGATCAACAAAACATATATGACCAGTATTGCATATATGTGAATTCAATTTGTGGCATATGCTTTTTTGTTATGTGTGAAGCAACTTTTTTTTGTTTTCTGAATAGCTTTGATTGGTTGTAGATTGGTTGTAGTAAGTAGAGAAATCCAGAGCACAAATTTCTTTATTGAGCACAATGAAACAATAATGTTTATAATGAAAAATAGCAATGGTATATAAGACTAGTGTATCGTTATTTTGACCATTGCACGTTTGCTCACATCACCTAAGCCTCGAAGGATGACAGATAATAACATAAATAACAAGTTTCTTGTGGCTTCTATTCGCATTAAAATTAAATGACTGCAATCATGTTCAAACACCTTCTTATTGGTCATGAAAGATTCATTAAAAAAATTGTATGTTTAAGGGACACTTCATCTTAGCCATTGATTTATGGTGATAATCAAAGATGTCGACTGACAAATTCAACAATCATCCTACCCGTGATGATTGAATGATCAGTTGTTTGAAGGCATACTAATATCGCAAGTTTAATCTCTTAAAAGAGACGATATTATAATCACATTTGATGAAATAACATAACATACATTGATACAAATAAAGATAGAAGCTTTGCCATCTATTGTTAATTTGGTATGGACAATTGATTAATGCCGATTTAAAGAACTTTCAACGTGAAATTTAATTATATTTGCAAGAACTAACCCAATCGAAACAAAAAAAGAGCACAAAATAACTTGAAAAATCTATAGAATCAAACTTTGTTATATATAAGCCAAAACCGCACTGTCCAAGATAAAACATACAAAAATCACATCTATTTTCTTGCTAAAACAAATAAATAAGAAAAAATAAAGTAATAAAAGCCACAACATGACATTCCAAACACCAAAAGGCACATAGAGATCACATGAATCAAACATTGCATCACAGTCGCCTTCCGTGAATAGGATCCAAACCCCACAAAGATTTGTTCAAGATCAAAAAAGTCGCCAAAAGGTATATCACCTTTTGATCGTGTTTGGTGTTGCGTTTGCCACAAGAATCTTCCCGATTCTCAATGACAAAGCCAAGCAGCTCCCTTACATGCCGCACCACCTCTGCCGAATCCTTCGCCTTCGACCGAAACAACCCCCCACCCCTCCTCCCTGCCCCACTCCCTGCCGTTGTTGCTACTGCGGCAACGGCGGCAGCGGCGCATGGCCACAGGCACCCCGTCATTTGCACCCAATTAGACTCCCTTACAAGGTTTGGGTCTCTGGCAAGGTTGTGGTGGTGGTGATGCGGCCCCACGGGCCTATGCGGCGGTTATGATACAGGGTTGCTTTATAATTTTTATGTCCATTTTTTGGCGATGTTTTTACCTATTTATCTCATCCATGCACGCCCGGTGTGGGATCAGACCAAAATTAGGGTGAGGTGAGGAAAACATGGATGGTTTTGTTAGTTTTAGGATGTGGTTGTTGAATAGAATATTGGAGTAGCGCACAGTTTTTTTCCTAATAGCTTTCCTTGTTGCCTTCTTTCTATTTTTGGCTTCTCTCTATTTTTGTTACCTTCGTGTATTTGGTCCATTTTTTGACACCGTTTTTTATGGGCGTTGACTAGGTCATGTGCTCCCCTTGCATGACGTGTGCTACGATGCTAACTAGTGGTTACTTTTTACCTTTTATTCCATGTTTTGTTACTAGATTGAAATGGTTATACCTTTTAAAACGAGTTACATGGGTATCAAAGTTGGAATGCATTGAGCAGAAATCTGATTTGGATTTGTATTCAAATTTGAGAATATTCGAAGTCACATTCAACTTATAAAAATTGTAGTGGTTACTTTTTGTTGGAATAATGGGCTTTGGCCCATCAATAATTCCAAAGAAAATCTCAAAGACCCACTCATGTATGGTTGCATGTGGGATAATTTAGTACCACATTGTTAGCCAAGGTGGAGAGTCACCTTTTAAAGTCTATAATAGACATGGAACAGGCTGATGGTTTTGTGGTAACTAGTCAAGAGGGCAAGGTTTGCAAGTTACTGAAATCTTTATATGGTCTCAAGCAAGCATCTAAAAAATGGCATGAGAAGTTCAATAGAACTTTAACATCTGTGGGCTTTGCAGTAAACGAAGCTAATAGATGTGTGTACTACCACTATGGTGGGGTGAAGGGGTCATATTGTGTCTATATGTTGATGACATACTTATCTTTGGAACAAATCTTA